>OW388293.1:69910346-71110346 GCA_936450465.1 Gibbula magus | reverse complement strand
AAAAGGCAGCAATCACTTCCGTGTGAGGCTATAAATATATATCACTTAGACTGTCAACACAGTAATGCTACACTATGAATTGAGTTTGTATTGAATTTTCTGATTGGCTAAGAAAAGGCAACTCCCAAAGTTAACCATTGATAAGGCTTATAACATCTGGATGTTTGCTGGGGAGACTTGAAACAGTCACATGACTAATGATAAGTTTTATAACATATGGATGTTTGCTGGGGAGACTTGAAACAGTCAATTGACCTAGTTCCTTAAAGTCTGCAGTGGAATCACTGGACTTGTCTATTATTGAGTAGGAATGACTCACTGGGGATATTGTTTTGCATTTCCATTTTGGTAAGTCAATTTACTTATCAAATGATTAATTACTGTTTGAATATTATGACAGATGTTAGCTCATACTTACAAATATATTTCAGTTTTAAAAATTTGAATGTATAATAAATTGTTTCAAAGTGTTGTGACTTGGTAATCCCTACATACAAATAGACTCAACCAAACACCCAGAGAGACGACTGAAGAGGTTACCGGTAATTGATTTTAGTCCACTGTCGTAGGTATTCAGAATCATTTATGTTGAGGTATATGTTTTGAAATATAAATGATAATTAGTTTGCATAAATAAAGCCTTTCAAAAAGTAATAGAATTATCAGCTGTCATTGTTTATGTGTATAAGTTCTAACAAACCAAACTGGTTGATATATTCTACTTGATCGTCACAATGGCGTTTCAGAAAAAGTTGACAGAAAATATGCTTCCTAATTTGACTTTTATAGTAACAGACACTGGTTCATATTATAATTTATTGATGAATTTTACACATAGGACTCTGAACTAATGCAATAATAGTTAGGATTGGTGTATTGTTTTTCTCAGTTCTAGGCGATACGCTTGCTAGAAGGGAATTCCGTAATGACGATAGTCTGCTTTGATTGGTTTATACTAATATAGCAACCAATCAGATTGTACTTCCTTTGAAAACAAGTGGACAGCCAGCGATGCGAGACATGCACGCTAAAGCTAAATTACGATTCATATCATTTCAAATTTCCTGATTTATTTTGTCAATTGTAAGAACATAACAATTCAACTCCAGATTATTATTGTCTTAATTCATGGTACACAATTTAAAACCCAAATGCCATTCAAATTTCACAGAAACAATAAATTGAAAATATCGTGGCTTCGCCGATGGTAACTTGTCTCCTGAAAAACAAAAACGTAGTATTAGTGCATTATATGAATATCATTACCATATACAAACATAATTAAAAGTTTTTGGTAACTAATATTTACGAAGTGTGTAACATTCTTTTTCAAATTGGTTTTAAACATTTATTTGAAAATCTAAAATTTCGACAAAGATGGCGCACAAACGAAGGTGAGTGGTGATAATTTCGACCGTGAACATTTCGTTAAAATATTTGGAAAATTTGAGGGTCGAAATAATGGAAGAATTACGGTATTACTTTAATGGAACATTAAATAGAGAAGAGAATCTTTGATAGCCTGGTATTAAGCTGGTAGGAGCCATTACTATTACTTGACCACATAAAAGCCGCCTTCCCTTGATGAGAAAGGGGGGCGGGATAGCGCAGTGGTTAGCGCGTTCTGCTTCAGATCAAGAGGTCCATGGTTCGAATCCCGCCAGGGGCAACTTCGTCTGCAGTAGAGAACTGTTCTACACGCAGTAAGGTTTGGGTGCAATGCTACACTGAATTTCAGTGCAGTACCACCCATGGTTCGCTAGTTCCAGCCGTTGGTCGCAGGTTTCACTGCAATGCATAGCCACATGGTGTTGCGGGCTTTCTCCCTGCTGTAATACTAGCAGCCGTGATATAAGTGAAATACTCTTGAAAGCGGCGTTAAGCCCCAACTCACCTCACCTCACCTTGATGAGAAACATTATGTCATCTGCTGAAGGTAATCTGGACATGGTCTTGGCTGGAGTTGTTGGTTAATCAGGGTTTAAC
The DNA here is from genome assembly GCA_936450465.1 of Gibbula magus. Taxonomy (NCBI): domain Eukaryota; kingdom Metazoa; phylum Mollusca; class Gastropoda; order Trochida; family Trochidae; genus Gibbula; species Gibbula magus. The sequence continues at coordinate 71,108,360 of OW388293.1, read as the reverse complement.
TGCTGGATAGCTTGCTGGGTATTTAGAGTCTCCAGTTGGTCACAGCTGTTCATCTTTTGTTGGCTGAAGATGAAGATGGGACAGGATTATATTTAAAACTGACATATAATGATAATAATGAGATACTAATAATTAGGAACAAGTTGAATTTAACTCATTACATTTTCTGCTGTAAATTCTTTGACTATTTTCAGTGAATGAACATTTTTATTTAAATATCTTGTATGTGTTGTGATAATTAACTTTTATGTCTTCGGCTGGGTCATTGATTTTTGGATCTATTTAAATTCATTGGATGCTGGAAAGTATCGTTATTATCAATCGGCCTGACAATTTGTCAACATGAAAGTAGCTATCTCCAATATTCATTGCAAAATTAAAACAAAATTACTTGTGTACACTGTTTTCATTTCATACAATGCTCTTTGTACAAGAAGTTTATTTCAGGTGATAATAGTACAATTACTTGTCTATGACCTTCACTTTGATTGAGAATTTATCTATGCTGGTTAGATGTAACTATTCCATGAGCACACGTCTCAATCTCTTGAATTATATGTGAAGCTGCATGCAGCCTTGAATTATCCTGTGATAGAACATTTGGGAGATGTCTCATTTATCTCTTGATACGATATCTTCTTTTCATTGACTAATTCTGAGTCGCAAATTTAGATCCAGTAGACAGAAAGACTGTATGTCCTGGGGACAATGTGTGCTATTTTGTGAACAGTCTGTAAGAAACAGCGTGAACATCTAAGTCTAAGCCGCGGTCTTGTGGTTTTGTCCGTGTAACAACTTGATCTGCCCGGGGAGACCTGGCTGCATTTACAGTAAATTAAGCAGATTGTCTTGGAAAGCCAATTTACATTTTATACCACAGCCATTTTGAGCTGTGATTGAAGAGATTTAGAGACCATATTGGCTGTTAAGAAGTCTGATTGCGGTCTGATTAGTTTCTCAAGATAAGCATGTTAATATACTGTTTTGATAAGTAATATCCATCCTTGATAATAATGAAAACAAAAGGAAAACTGGAAGAATATCATCTTGTTCTACCATCCATTCATATGTTATTCACTTAATAACTCCCCTTGTACAGTGTTAATTGTTAGATGTCGCCTTTCCAATACAATTTAGGGGGCGGGATAGCGCAGTGGTTAGCGCGTTCGGCTTCGGATCAAGAGGTCCGGGGTTCGAATCCCGCCAGGGGCACGGCAACTTTGTCTGCAGTAGAGAACTGTTCTACAGGCAGTAAGGTTTGGGTGCAATGCTACACTGAATTTCAGAGTAGTACCACCCATGGTTCGCTAGTTCCAGCCGTTGCTCGCAGGTTTCACCGCAATGCATAGCCACATGGCGCTGGGGGCTTTCTCCCTGCCGTAATAGTACTAGCAGCCGCGATATAAGTGAAATACTCTTGAAAGCGGCGTTAAACCCCAACTCACCTCACCTCACCTCCAATACAATTTAGCAATGATAGCCATATAAAATAAATGATAGAATGTTTAATCATTAAATATATTTTTTCTCTCCAAAACAGCCTTGTTTCTTCATAACATCTTGTCATCTTCTTTTTCAACAAAGAGGATTTTGACAGAATATATCAGTGACATAATCGAAAGAAGTTTAATTTCTTAAAAATATGATTCATGTCCATGTTTGAAAAACAATACATCTGCATTAATTCAGTATACCTATATCATTTGTTTTCAATGTTTCTGAGGCTGTATTGTGAAATATTCCATTAGTCAGTTTTGAACATATTGGTAAGTGTTAACACTTGAAAACTGGCCTGGTTTCCTGGCTGGAGGTGTTTCGTGGTTTGATTGTTATACACACTAGGCCGTGACCTGTTTATGATGCTCTCCATGTTGTGTTCGGGATTGGCTTGTTTGTTTGCTTAACATTCTTTTATATCAATCTTGTAAATATTTTCTGTTTTGTTCCCCATGGCTACACTATCAGAACATGTATACTTGAGTTTCTTGTTGTTCAACACACTGTATCTGTGTATGTCCCTGTTATGTTTTCATAACAACAAACAGGTGCTAGTCATTATGAGAGTTATTCAACACCAGCAATAGTCGACTGCTGACTGAGCAGAGCTATTTATTATATGATTGCAGGTGAAATACCGGAATCTATCAATGAAAATAAACCGTGTTATCAGTCACTAGTGAAAATAACAATGGAACTTGTTATCAGTCACTAGTGACTGATATAACAATGACCTGACGTCATTAAACAATGCTCCGACGTCATGACACGTTCGTGACGTCACATTGTTGCTGAGGCGACAGGCTCATTCTGGAGCCGACGTAACGTAAATGCAAGTCGATTTCGGTGAATATGCTATGATTTGGTCATATAATAAATAGAAAATTTGTCTTACTTGACAAATACCATGTTTATCTCATCTCGTGAGGTAGAAAAGTTATGTATTTTCACTCGTGGCTGCGCCACTCGTGAAAATATAACCATTCTACCTCACTCGATGAGATAAACATGATATTAGTCAAGAAAAGCCAAATATCCTCTAAATATTTACTCTTGAAAGTGGCGTTAAAGGGGCAGTAGCACATTTTTTTGCAAACTTTATTTTTCAAAATTTCCATTTATAATGATAGTTTATGTTATTTATATTTACTTTAGAGGGTGAAACTTCTTATTACACAAACCAATTATCCGTAGTAGTAATATTGGTGTTGATAATAAAGCCAGAATTGCAAGGCACACAATTTATTATTTCAAATGACAAAAACAATTCCCATGGCTTTACGGAACCACGTACACTCATTTTTAACTTGATTTTCCGAAGAGAGAAGGGTGTTTTACTATTGGTGACATTATTTTTCAAATACATTTCATCGACTTATTTCAGCGGAAAAACGTGCTACTGCCCCTTTAAACCCCAACTGACTCATTCACTCACTGAGCTGTATACTTGTAGTGATGACTGATAACTGTCAGCAACTTTACTTATATATGTGTTAAATGAGAACTATTTAGATAGAGTTAAACATGTTAAATGGAGTTTGGCCAGCAGTTTTTTTAGTTTAATTAATTGTCATTATATCCTAAGTTTGAGATTTAAAGATATTTGTGAAAAATGATTCTAAACAAAAAAGGTAATTTTTCAAATATTGATCATTTGAATTTGTTGACATGCAACTGCAGAAATACATATTTTTATTTTAGTAAATGCCTTTTATTTGATGTTTTGATGTTGTTAATATCGTAATACATTGAAACCATTTGTTTTGTCAAAGACAGTCATATCAATTCTTTATTATAGCTTCACTTCCACTCAAACACCCACTACTAAAAAAGCTTATGAAATGTTGCTTAACCTTTTAAAAGTTTGATAGCTCTTTGTCCATTAAGTAAGCAATCTCCATTTTAAGGGTCTCCTAGAAAGCTCTTTGAAGAGTCCATTACCACTGATGCAGTAAGCCGGTATACCCTGACAAGCATTATGCACTTCCATCATTGATGTTACAAAAATGTGTGTTGACTTTGATTAAAGCCTGACTAATTAATGACATTGGTGTGGTCAAAGCAGCTTCAGAGAAACATCACCATTCAGACCTGTAAAAGCAAACATGAATATTTAACACAATGGTACATTGCTGGAGGCAATGATGGCTTAACCCTCTGACTGCCATGATCAACATATATGAGCCGAGTGGTTATACCTCCTGGTAACGAGGGGTTAAATCAAGGGGGTTGCGTGGAGAGTTTGTGGTAACTCTAAAGGCGTAACAGACAGAACTTGAAACATTACTAAAATGAGTTATCTGAAGTTCCCTGTGGAAAAGAATATGTCAGTATTTTGCTATCCATTTCTTTGCCATTGATCTCACTACAATTACTGTTGTGAAGGATGGGACCAAACCATTTAGCATTGATTTCACTCAATTATTTATAAGCCATGCATAAGGCCTGAGCATTCATGAAGCTTTGGTTGCATATAGAGTCTTATACAATGTGCTCACAGCTCAGAATAGATTTCCATGAGCTTACTTTCTTTAAACATACGGTTATTGTTCTTGCATAGGAATTTTTTTCTAAATTATAACACATAAAATGGTATTGTGTTCTATTACTTTTTAGCTCATCTGGCCTGAAAGGCCCGATGGGCTTATGGCATGGGATGGCGTCCGTCCATCCGTCCGTCCGTCCGTCCGTAAACTTTTCGCTTTTTCGACTTCTTCTCCAGAACCAATGACTCCAGAGAGCTGAAATTTAATGTACAGACTCCTTGGCTGAAGGGGATACTAAATTGTAGATTTGGTGACCCTGTGACCCCAAGTGTGGCTCACAGGGGTCATTACCTAAAAAAAACTATTTTCATCTTCTTCTCCAGTCCCAATGAACGTAGAGAGCTGAAATTTTATGTACATACTCCTTGACTGAAGGGGATTCTAAATTGTAAATTTGGTGACAGTGAGACCCCAAATATTGGGTCACAGAGGCAATGACCTAAAATGCTATTTTCATCTTCATCTCCAGTCCCAATGGCTCTAGCGAGCTGAAATTTTATGTACAGACTCCTTGGCTGTAAGGGATTCTAAATTGTAAATTTGGTGAGTCTGTGACCCCAAATATGGGTCACAGGGATCATAACCTAAAAGCCTATTTCAGTTTACAGCATCTTTCTGAGATTATATGTGCACTTCAATCAGTAAAGTAGGTAAGGGAGGTAATTTTAAAGAAAACAGCTGAGTTAAAGGCATTTCATCTTTCTGATGTGAGAGTTCTAACATGTGCTTTGAGAATATAATATGTCTGATGAAAAAGAGATATTGAGAATTAAAAACCTAGAATTGGAGGTCTAACAAAAATTATAAGTCATATTTTATCTTTGTCTCACATTTCACATATGAGTAATTATTTGTATTTTGCAAGTGAATTTGCTGATAAAGGTACACAAGTCTAAAAGTATTCTAAAGACTTAATACAGAATCTTTTATTAAATCTAATATAATGTTCTTTGTAATTTAAGAGTAAATAATGGAGTTTTTTAATATCTCATGATATTGTGTAATTATTTGGAGAATTAATTAATTAATTAATGAGAATTTCCAGTACGAGTCAATTTGGTATACCTTATTTATATCATATTTTATACTTTATAACTGATTTAGTTTTCTATTAACTTTGCAGTTAATTTTATTCAATAGGAACAAGAAATGAGATAGATGTCTACATCATGGACATGTTTAATGTGAATCTATTTGAAATGAGAACTATTGAATAATGAATACCCTTTGAAGGAATAACTTGAAGAGGAATTAAATTTTTTCATTTTACATGAGATATGTGAACTGAATATGACTAGTGATGACTGGTGATAACATAGGACTATAAAAGAAGTAGCTATATGAGATTGTGACATCACACCTATTTTCATCATCTTCTCCAGTACAGAAAAATAATTAATTGTAGGAAAAACTGCATCTAACATATAAATTTTACTGGCTGTGAGTCCAGTGTCTGCATGTTATGTAATTGCATTGTGTTGACCTCTTCCTGGCAGAAGGATGAAAACTGATAGTTACACAGAGGTTTCAGGTTACTTCAAACTACTGTGCAGCACTGTGTTATCATAGACTGTGCGTGAGACTGCTTTAGTCTTCCACTGCCTCTAAAAAAGAATTTATTCATAGAATATCACCATTTTATCAAATATTGAAAGGGAGCCTATAAGAAATGGTGAAAAAGAATTTACTAAAAAAAAATTCACCAATTTATTAAGTATTGAAATGGAGCCTATGAGAAATGGGATTTTCAAAAACTGAGGCTCCTATTCATTATGTAATAAATGTTGGTATTGCCATAATGCAATTAAGAATTAAAACAATATAATGCAAAGGTGTATGATATTCATAACGAATGTTGATTTATGTGTAACCAATTTTGATAATAATTAGCAGGGGTCATGACCTAAAAAGATTTTTTTCATTTTCTTCTACAGCCCCAGGCCATTATTGCAATAGCTGACAGTGGTGAATTGTATGCAAAGAATTGTACCCGGGGTATTCATTATTATATAATGTGTGTACGATCTTAGAAAATAGTATGATCTCTCCACCACATTATTATATGTTTGATACCAGCAATTTATTTCCAAGCTTTGCGTTGCTCTTTCAACACATATATATAGCAGATTGGCAAAGTTATGGTAACAAAATATTTTTAAACTGCTTTAATCGTTTCACTACCTAGATTCTTATTACTACATTCCATTATCTGACCATTGCTATAAAGTCCACTCCATAACATACCCCACTTATTATCTCCTGATGAGCTACAGAGGCCATGGCTCTATTTTTTCAAGCTCAATGTAGTGAATGATGATACACAGGACATATTTCCATATAAGCAATAGACAAATATACTTCTTTGGAGTTAATTACACAATTGTAAAGTTGCCAATCTCAAAAACAACTTTTTCAAATAGACAATCAAATCGTATCCAAACATGTTCTTGTAACATTACAAACCCCAGACTCTAATCAGTTGAGGTGCATTGCGACACACAAACACATGTAAACATGAGGTCACTGGTATCTTGCAGCTAGTAATTAATCCAAATGTCAGAAGGGTGGTGTGACCCAGAGCAGAACCAGGAACTAAGACCTGGAGGCAGTATACAAACCAGAGGAAGAGCTTGTCCCTTTCAGTCCTAGTGATGAGGTATCATTAGGTCTTTGATTTGACCCTATGATCTGTAATAACCAAACTTTCTGTCAATCATTTGTTTGGATGCAGGGTGCAAATGCAATGCCCCATTTAAAGGGAAAGTTCTATCACCGATCTTTCAGCAGCATCCGCCATATTGGATTTTTGGCATTACTTGAAATGAAAACACGCTATATTTAACCCAATTTTACACTTTCTGAAAAATGAAATATATACAATGATAGAAAATTCACATAGTAACAGATAACACATAATGAAATTAATAAATAATATGCTGTAAGACCATAGCAAAATTTTCCCCACTCGCAGCGCCGATGAATGGCTTCAGTTCTCCTCGTTTTTCTTTTTCAACAAGTGTGCGCTTGCCTTTATCAATTTGTGAAATATATAGTCATCAAAATATTACTTTCATTAGTATCTTTCAATTTGACTGTGTTTTAATCATGTATTAATAACATATATGTGTAAACAGGAATATCCTCTCGAATTTCGTTTCCACAAAAAATACCCCGATAGAACCCTCCTTTTAAGATTCAGAAAATAACTAAAAATCTCTGAAAATGGCCCATTGTCAAAGGTTCCCAATCACTGTGGATGTGTGCATTTTATTTCTTATGTATTTTACATGCAATAAAAAACATTATTATATGAATGGATTATTTCCGTCATTCTGATTGGTCTACTAGGTCACATGACAGCATTGACGCCAAGCGATGTCAACCTGTGTGACGCGCGTGAGGTTGATATAACAATCCGGACACCTCCGGTGGCTAAAAATAGCTTTGGGTGATCCCGGTCATGAACTCCGTACTTTACGGAGGCCTATATCGTAGCCATGACAAAGAAATTAAATGACTTATTTTAAATATTTTCGACAGTGATATTTTGAAATTGTTGAAATATTAGTAACTGTTAAAAGTACAAATTGATTCTAACATTAAGATGCTCCCTGCTGCAGGCTGCATATCAAGCCCAAGGGGTGTTGACGTATTGATACGTCAATGACGTTTGACCCCTTGACATGCATACGACAAAAGTCTGTGACAAAGTTCCCTGATTTATGAAAAAGTTAACATTTTCCGAATGAGAAATCAATGGGCTTTCACATGATGTAATTAGTATCCATATACAATTTTATTTTATTGAGAAATGATGAATAAAAAATATTGAACGTATTTTCAATCACAAAACTGCCTGCAGGTGCGTGTTTGACGTCATAATAAAAATGTTACCTACTCGATTCAATTGGTTGAAATTCTATAGTAAGTGCATGCAAAATGCATAACTTTCACATCACTATGTTCAGAATATCCTAATCTAGCTGATTTACAAATTTGGACATTGAATTTATTTCTGTTAGAAAACAATCGGAGATTTGCGAAAATGTCGGCAAATGAAAAGATCAACCGATTACTTTTTGAAAAAAACGTGAAAATAAACAAAGCATTTCACTTACATATTTTAGAATCTCAAACTCTTCCACAAATAAATAAAAATGTATCAGTGCATTGTTTGTCAATTCTTGTTTCCAAATATAGTAACATATCCAACGTGTCATCAATAGCAGTGCCAAATCGGCCATTTCTTCAATTCACCCCATGACATGTTCCCGCTATTTTCCCATGTTACGCGACTCAAAGTGAACGTCAAGCTAGCGGAAGCTGTATCTATTTTTAGAAATGGTCGTCGATCTAACCATAGAGTGTTATTAATTGTTAAAATTAATCAAATTAACACTAAAAATGATGTAGTTTTATAAAAATCGATCAAATATTAAATAATGTGGTTGTAATAATTATTTCACTAGTTCGTAGAGTCTCTGTTGATGACCCGATAAATTTGCATAAGTTCACCAAGCCCCCGGATGTAACATTGTTTTTACGATTAAAATCACTGAGTAAATTTGCATTTTGATTATAATTTATACATATATGAAAAATAAGTGTCATATCCTACCATTATCACAAAATATTATCATGTTTGAGTTTACATTCGAACTACGAAATGTGTTTGACATGACATGGACCGACTTTCCGATCTGCGATTTCACAAGTTGAAATGGAGCCGTGAAACAGTAGCAGTAACCCTATCTCGCTAAAAAGTAAATTACGAATTAACAAGTCTCGTCTATGTGAAATAATTGTATGAATACAATTGCTAAATGATTCATGTTGATTATTTTAAAGTTTTCATTTGGACTTTGATAGAAATTATACCCGTTTTCAAACGAAATCATAGATAGACCTGTCAGTTCGAATTCATTGCAAATGGAGGCCATTGTGTCGTCTCGGCTTTTTCACACAATATTTTGTTCTGATACGAATTAAATGAATGCACATGTTATAACATCCATGAAATTAACAAGAATGACAAACAATTACATTTCAAAGAATAAATGTGAATAACTAGTGTTTGAATCGGCGAATTTACAGTGAAATGACAAACGAAACATTGATGGTCACATGATCAATTTTGTACAACCAAGCTAATCACGTGACATTGTTTACAATACGACAACGCTACCCGAACGAAATTTTGATTGTATTTTTAAACTTTTCAAGACCATGTTTACATTAAATATTCAACAGACATTTGGAAAAATGTTTTCTAACTTTGGTTTTAAACGGAATATTTTCAAAATGATTTAGATCATTAGATTTTTTGATTTGAACAAATCTGTAATCGGCGAAGGAAATGCATAACAATGGCGAGCGGCGAGTGTTTGTTGACTGTCATGTTTCGAGATATCGATGACTGATTGACGTTGGAAAATATAAAAACTGTAATGTCATATGCTTATATTTGGAACACAGAAAAGTGAATAGATGTGTTAATTTTGTGTGTAAATTTTATTACGATGGATGCATTATTTTGCAAATATTTCTCACGGAAGTAAATGCATTGTTCATTGAGGAATATCCATTGTTACAAATTACGTCGTAATTTTATAAATACAACGGAGATCGTTTATGACGGGCTCTTGTTTTCTGAAAGGAAAACACATATCATCAACATAATTTTTTTCTGGTATAAAATTTAATTCTGAACAAAATGGTGTAAAAATTGGGCTGCATAAATTATTATTGACAAAATAATTCGAGTTTGAAAATGTAGTACAATTTTAGAACTACTGTATTATTTCATTTTTTCCATATACAAGTGTAAAAATAATTGATATTTTAAAAATATCACATTAATTAATAATTTTTCATGACAATAATAAGTTAGAAAAAAATGTGACTCAGATATTTATTTTAATTATTTTAAAATTATGTTAATTACTAAGGCGAGAAAAACTTTAAATGAAGGATACCCATGTGACGTAATTGTTACAAATTTACAAATCTGACGCTCTCTGCAAAAACCTGAAAACAATCCAGCAGGCTAAAGGTTAAACAGTTGAATTTAAGCTCGATTTGTTTTCATTGAATCTTGATGTATCATGATGAAATCGTTCACCTCATGCCTGTTACATTTCACAGCAGAATAGCAAGTTAAGACATTGTTCATATAATAAAACAATTATAGACTTCAGACTCGGTTGATCCAATGATTTATCGACCTTGGACACATGATATTCACCTCGGCTTCGCCTCGGTGAATATCATGTGTCCAAGGTCGATAAATCATTGGATCAACCTCACTTGAAGTCAATAATTGTTTATAATCAACAAATACAGCATACAGTCATGGTTTTCATGTCATTGATTCGTATAGGTTTACTTTCTCTCCATCTTCTTTGAGTTATCCTTGTCTAAATATTACCTCTGAAAATCATAAAATAAAGTCAATTTTATGCAACAGTGACGGTGGTCCAATTTTCAGCAAGGTACTCAATCTTTAGAACTGTTAGGTAGAACTGAGATGATAGGCAATCATCACACTTAACCTGCTATTACCAATAGTTTATAATCAAGTGAAGACTTTTCCCTTTTAAATAACTTTAATTCAATTGTGATTGATTACATTTCAAATATGGTCCAATTTGATTGAATATTGTTGAAGATGTCATCTTAACATACCCAACAATGATTTCCGATGTTTTCACCTCTTTCCAGTCATTCAACCAAAATAAGAAACAATCAGTCAATCTTTAATCTAGTGTTCAATTTAAATCCTTGAAGATAGATAAAATCAGATCTGTCTCGGTGCTAATCAATTGATCACCCTACAGAGGAGAAAATAACCACTTGAAATGGATTTATATTGATTTCAGTCACATTCATGAAATATTTAATGTGAAACACTTCTTCCAACCTACATAAAAAAAAAATATACATAATTGATATTCACTGCTACTATGGTGATAAACATATACCAAGGTTTTAATATACAAAATATATCTCTTGCGATAATTAAAGTGTTTTAAAACATAAAACTTTTTTTCTTTCTTTTATTGAAAACAAAATACCTTTGATAACAATTTGTTATTTTGTACTTCTTTTAAATTTGTTTGACATTCAGCAAAAAGCTGAATTATGCATTATTTTCCAAAGGCAGTCCTATCCAAAAATGTATATATTCTGTTTTATTGGATTTTCAATGGTGAAATACGGCGTTTATCGTTCAAATAAAATCTGTATTTTCACTGAGTGAAATAACATGTTATTCTACTGAGTGAAACAACACTTTCAATCATATGACGTCATAACAGTAGGATGACGTCATAAAATCACTGTGGTAAAGCATGGATGATCATGTCATGAAATAAATGTCATTTACAAACTATGCATAATTTGTTTAATATAATAAACAGAACATTTGACATTTCTTGTTGAATACCATGTATATCTCATCTTGTGAAGTAGAAATGATATATTTGCATTCATGGCTGCATCACTCGTGAAAATATTCATTTCTACTTCACCTGATGAGATATACAAGGTATTCAACGAGAAATGTCAAATACCCTGTATTTATCTGAAAGTTTGATTACTGTGCTCTACTTCACTCACTTATTTTTCTATAGATACTTTTGTATTTTACAGGGCTCAACAAATTAAAGTTTACTTACTGGTCACATTAGCCAGTGCCAACAAATATCTATCTACTGGTCAAAATATAATCTTTGTAGGCAAATCATAAATCATAAAAGGAAAACCCTTAGTACAATATTTAAAAAACAATATTACCTCTATTTTACGATTAAATTTTTGTTCAGTATTTATGTAGGTGATGTCTGAAAGCTTCGCCTCGGTGAATATCATGTGTCCAAGGTCGATAAATCATTGGATCAACCTCACTTGAAGTCAATAATTGTTTATAATCAACAAATACAGCATACAGTCATGGTTTTCATGTCATTGATTCGTATAGGTTTACTTTCTCTCCATCTTCTTTGAGTTATCCTTGTCTAAATATTACCTCTGAAAATCATAAAATAAAGTCAATTTTATGCAACAGTGACGGTGGTCCAATTTTCAGCAAGGTACTCAATCTTTAGAACTGTTAGGTAGAACTGAGATGATAGGCAATCATCACACTTAACCTGCTATTACCAATAGTTTATAATCAAGTGAAGACTTTTCCCTTTTAAATAACTTTAATTCAATTGTGATTGATTACATTTCAAATATGGTCCAATTTGATTGAATATTGTTGAAGATGTCATCTTAACATACCCAACAATGATTTCCGATGTTTTCACCTCTTTCCAGTCATTCAACCAAAATAAGAAACAATCAGTCAATCTTTAATCTAGTGTTCAATTTAAATCCTTGAAGATAGATAAAATCAGATCTGTCTCGGTGCTAATCAATTGATCACCCTACAGAGGAGAAAATAACCACTTGAAATGGATTTATATTGATTTCAGTCACATTCATGAAATATTTAATGTGAAACACTTCTTCCAACCTACATAAAAAAAAAATATACATAATTGATATTCACTGCTACTATGGTGATAAACATATACCAAGGTTTTAATATACAAAATATATCTCTTGCGATAATTAAAGTGTTTTAAAACATAAAACTTTTTTTCTTTCTTTTATTGAAAACAAAATACCTTTGATAACAATTTGTTATTTTGTACTTCTTTTAAATTTGTTTGACATTCAGCAAAAAGCTGAATTATGCATTATTTTCCAAAGGCAGTCCTATCCAAAAATGTATATATTCTGTTTTATTGGATTTTCAATGGTGAAATACGGCGTTTATCGTTCAAATAAAATCTGTATTTTCACTGAGTGAAATAACATGTTATTCTACTGAGTGAAACAACACTTTCAATCATATGACGTCATAACAGTAGGATGACGTCATAAAATCACTGTGGTAAAGCATGGATGATCATGTCATGAAATAAATGTCATTTACAAACTATGCATAATTTGTTTAATATAATAAACAGAACATTTGACATTTCTTGTTGAATACCATGTATATCTCATCTTGTGAAGTAGAAATGATATATTTGCATTCATGGCTGCATCACTCGTGAAAATATTCATTTCTACTTCACCTGATGAGATATACAAGGTATTCAACGAGAAATGTCAAATACCCTGTATTTATCTGAAAGTTTGATTACTGTGCTCTACTTCACTCACTTATTTTTCTATAGATACTTTTGTATTTTACAGGGCTCAACAAATTAAAGTTTACTTACTGGTCACATTAGCCAGTGCCAACAAATATCTATCTACTGGTCAAAATATAATCTTTGTAGGCAAATCATAAATCATAAAAGGAAAACCCTTAGTACAATATTTAAAAAACAATATTACCTCTATTTTACGATTAAATTTTTGTTCAGTATTTATGTAGGTGATGTCTGAAACGTTTACTGGCCAATTTGGCCAATAGAAATAAAAACTACTGGCTGAAATGAAATATCACTGGTCTTATGCCAATTGACCAGTGTATCTGTAGCACATATTTTTTTTCTGAAATAAGTCAATGAAATGAATTTGAAAAATAATCTCACCAACAGTAAAACACCCTTTTCTCTTCGGAAAATCCAGTTAAAAAATGGGTGTACATGGTTGGTTAAAGCCATGGGAATCGTTTTTGTAATTCGAAATAATAAAATGTGTTCACAATAAAATGGCCGCCATGCAATTTTTGCTTTATACAGACCTTTGTTATTACCACTGCGGATAATTGGTTTGTACCCTCTAAAGTATATTTAAATGACATAAACTATCATTATTAAAGGGAAATTTGAAAAAATAAATTTTGCAAAAAACGTGCTACAGCCCCTTTAATACATACAATGTAATTCCACATGGAATCCAGGGAAATATGTACTGTGTTTTCAGCTTCGGGAGTGAACTCTCAGCCTCATCACGTTTTTGTAAGCAGCAAATTGAAATTGAAAGTCTTTGTGTTCCAAAATGGGAACACATTCAAACCATTGTTGCTTTACTGTCAGTGATTGAATCCAGAACAAAGTAATGATAATGACAGGTATGGATATTGGATGGGAAGATAATGTGCCTCTACAGTGATGGGGATTCTCGGTTTTGTTTGACCTTCTATTCTTACTGTCTGTATGAAAGTGATTCCCAGAATAAACAGTGAACGTAATCATCTCCTGAGGCTGTTGTGCATCTTTCAGACTGGTTTCCATTGTTATGTTTGCATTGTTTTGAAACTGAATTTACAGTATATCTACTTTCCCACAAATTTCCTGTCAGGATAAAAAGGGAAGATGATTAACTTTTTTTTTCTGTGCAGTCCTTGGATATTGTAGTATTGATAACATGATAACATCATTTTGATGCGAAGGGAAGTGTACTAAATAAATGGAGTTTACAAAACAGGATTCCAACATCAAAAAGGAAAAATAACGCAAGATATGGTTAAACTGTATCTTAATTTTTGTTGAAATTTAAAAAAAAAATATATAATTTAGATTTAATTTAAAATCTTATCTTACATCATTCTTATTAAACAATTTTATAGTTCCATCTAAATACATGCTTAAATATTACATCATTCTTAAAGATGTATGTTGACTATGTATTAAAAACTATTAAATGAAGCAGCAATTATAGTTTTGATTATAATCTATCTAGATCTCTGAGGGGCAGGATAGCGCAGTTGTTAGGGTGTTCGGCTTCGGATCGAGAGAACTGTTCTACACGCAGTAAGGTTTGGGTGCAATGCTACCCTGAATTTCAGCAAAGTACCACCCATGGCTTGCTAGTTCCAGACGTTTCTCACAGATTTCACCGCAGTGCATAGCCACATGGCGTTGCGGGCTTTCTCTCTGCAATAATACAAGCAACTGTGATATAAGTGAAATACTCTTGAAAGTGGCGTTTAACCCCAAATCAGCTGAACTCAACTCTATATCTCTGATCCCCCACTGACACCATGCCCTACAAGGCCCTGAATAATGCCCCACGTCGGTGCTTGTTTCTTGTCAGGGCCCAATAAGCTTCTATTGAGTAGCCAGTCTGGCAACAATGCTTCACCAATTTTCGATTATTGTTCATGAAGACATTGTCATAGCATTAGAAGAGCTTATATATGACTCTGTATATCTGATATTTCTCATTGTATTGCTGTACTAAGGGATCGCATGGTAAACTGTTTGACGTAAGTTATTGCTTTGTCGTTAACCTGGAAGGCTCGAATGGAGATAAAGAGGTATATGAATAAATAATTGGGAGAAGCGAAGATAAAAGTTGCAAAGAGTCTTATCTCTATTATCCTTTATTGATTTGAACAGAAAACATTACATCAAAATTAATCTTAACTGTAACCTCTCGAGTTTTTTGACAAACATTATTGTCCGGAGTAAATGTAAGTCGTGACATGTACATGAAAGATCAAAGAGCTCAACATTTCTAGGTAGACGGAAATATAGGATCAAACTCCAGTGCAACTATTGATTTCAGATTTATTGATTAATATTGTCAATCACAAGTGTATAGTCATGTTCTGCTGAATATTTTAATGAAATATGAATATGAATATACAGCAATTATTTCTCTTTAAGTACTGCTTTGTATTAGAATAAATGGAATCTGAACAGCATGTATGATATATAAAATATGTACATGATTGTTTGGTAGATATGTGATGTGAAAGTCGATGTTGATTGATGTCACAATGGGTGTGTCAGTTAATTTCAAGTTGATTGGAACTGTAAATTGAAATGTCTTTTATTGATGCAAATGTAAGTGGTTTTCTGTAATCATGTTCCTTTTAGTTCATAAGATTTTATTTTAAATGAAGAATATCTTTATGTGCATGTATGTTTAAAATCAATTTGATATGAATCAGTGTACCAAAGAAAGGTAAATCTAGTCGAAAACAACACATTACAGTTATAGTATGGTAATGATATCAAGAAGGAAAACAAATTGGCAAATACCTTCTTAAAAATCTTTTTCTTATGAATTTAGTTAAAGATTCTTGCACATATAATAATTTTATCATCATTTTCTCTCAGTAAACCTGAAATTTATGGCAGCAGTTTAAAGGGGCAGTAGCACGTTTTTTCGCTCAAAGAAGTCGATGAAATGTACTTAAAAAATAATGTGGCCAATAGTTAAACACCGTTCTCTCTTCAGAAAATCAAGTTAAAAATGAGTGTAAATGGTTCCGTAAAGCCATGGGAATAGTTTTGTTCATTCCAAATAATAAAATGTGTTCACAATAAAATGGCCACCATGCAATTTTTGCTTATAACGCAACACCGCTATTACCACTAGGGATAATTGGTTTGTGTAATAAGATTTTTTACCCTCTAAAGTAAATATAAATGACATTTATAAACTATCATTATAAATGGGAAATTTGAAAAAATAAAATTTGCAAAAAAACGTGCTACTGCCACTTTAAGGACATGATATGCTAGTGCCTGTAAGTCATTAGAAGAGGCTATGTCACGACATGTTTTCCTCCTCCCCATTATGCGGCCTATTTTGATGTATGTACCGGTACATGCAAGTTAATGATGGCTGTACATCAAACGAGAGAAAAAGCTTTACGGCTGTTTCTTTCTACCATTGATTAATGGTCAGATGTATTTCTAGATAGAAATTGAGATGTATTCATATTTCGGGGTGTATATTATGTCAATGAAATATAGATTATTTTTATACTTTTTATCTTTAAAAGTTATTTAAGAAACATTTTAGTGAGTGGGTTGTTCTTTAACGCCACTGCCATTGAATATTGCAGTCAATACAGTGTGAGAAAGATTTGACATCCTAAACTTATTTTTGGTTCTCTTTGGAAATAAGTCTTTACGTCAGATGGGTTTATAAAATAACTATTATTGTAAAAACACAATATATGATTAGCATTCAGAATTAGCTTGAAAAATTAAGTACAGTTTGGCCATTTAAAACGTTAAACCTTTAAAAGGCCAACAAGAAGTAACCATTGATCTTGTTGTTGGATTTATTTCCATCATGCCATCAGTAAAACTTTGTAATGTCTTCATTAGAATTATTTTCAGACTATTAATCAATAATGTATGTATATATATATACATATGTATATGTATATATATATATATATATATATATATATATATATATATATAAATCTTTTATCTGTAAAAGGTTACTTATTACAGACATATTATTTTTCATCATTCTTCTTGATTTATAATAGAAAAATATCAAGTTCAACATTTATGTTTAAATAACTTACTGTCATTGAGTACAGTGCCATTGTACTCAGCATTCACTTTGTTAATTATCGTTCCTCTGAAATCTGATGCTTCTTTTGTTTGTGATGGAAACTTTTCTAGTTTGTCTTCTGATTTATTAATAATAAGACACTCTGATACATGTTATTTTATGGTCTAGTCTAATTAATGTCTAATGTTCATATAGTCTATCTATCAGTATCAAATATCTTAGGTCATTAGTCTGAGTCACATTCTGAGTTTCAAATCTTGTTTATAAACGAGGGAACAGCATACCAGGTTTAGATCGGTAACTTTCTCAATACAGTCACTTGTATCTTATATCTCACAGAAGAAACCAAATGCAGTGAAGAAATGTGATGACTTGATGAATAAGGTCTGGGAGTGTGTGTTGCTTCTGTTGTGCCTCAAAACAATATGAAACTACTCACAATAAATCTACTGAGTCTCAGATATTAAAATAAAAAAATGTGTTAGACGTTGAATGTGAGATATATGACAGACCAACATTTGTCATTGTGTATTCAGTATAGAGTAAATTCAATAACCTTGCCATAAATCTTAAAGTGGTTCATGTTTACCTGGGAGCTGGTCCTCAAAACACTTACAGGGGCGGGATAGCGCAGTGGTTAGTGCGCTTGGCTTCGGATCAAGAGGTCTGGGGTTCGAATCCCGCCAGGGGCACGGCAACTTTGTCTCCAAGAGAACTGTTCTACACGCAGTAAGGTTTGGGTGCAATGCTACACTGAATTTCAGTGTACCACCCATGGTTCACTAGTTCCAGCCGAAGCTCGCAGGTTTCACCACAATGCATAGCCACATGGCGTTGAGGGCTTTCTCCCTGCCATAATACTAGTAGCCGCGATGTAAGTGAAATGCTCTTGAAAGCGGCGTTAAACCCCAGCTCACCTCACCTCACCTCAAAACACTTCCAATCGATTGTACGGCTACGATGTATTGTAACTCAACATTTGCTCTGTGGAATGGGATCAACTTCAGAAAATGTCTTCAGATTAAATGAAACGACAGTACATCATTTCCTATTAATGTGATACCATATGAGAGACCGCATCATGTTGGCTTTATGAATAAGTTATCTGCAAGATCAGTGTTGTATAAACTCTCAAGCGGTAGTCAAAGCCTGCCTAAAGGCTGTCTTGTTACAAAGCGGTGACAATGTCAACTCTCCCACAGCGAGATGGGGAGATTATTTAATGCTTGTTTGTGCCATTATCAGGGCTGATTATTGACCATGATGGGACCAGCGCACGGTCATCATCAGGTTATTATCAGCCTCCTCGGCTCCCAGTCTCATTATGAAACTTGAGCTGTCAGTTGACGTCAATCATAATGCTTCATGACGATCTTGTGACACCTTCGTTGAGATGGGGCTTCACCTTGAGGTATCTATGAGACCACGTCTTGAGAAAATCAGGGACAACTTACATCAAAGTCTTTTAGGTTGAAGTCATGATTATGATGTTGAATATTTTGAGGTATGGCTATGTGTTTTCTTGTTTGGAAAGCAATTTTGATCTTGGCTATCTACACCCTTTAATAGTTCTCAAAGAGCATTTCTTGACCAATGTCAGGGGTCTGTTTTAAAAACAAAAACAAAGTCTAGGAATGGGAGAGAAGGATATGGTTATACCACCAACTTTATAAATAAAAAATCTATGAAAGGGAGTCATTAAGATTTAAGTGAAATCAAAATATGAGGTTATTTCGCCATAATTTCGGAAAATTTGTGGATACACCTAAATTTTATTATGCTATATGGCTTTGTATTTTCCTTTGTATCAAAGGATGGTTTATAATCCGCAAATTCTTACGTTGAGAGGCTAATGAAGACACTGTCACTTTGGTTTTTAAGTTCAGTTGATGATTTCATGTCAACCTTTCATTGCCATGAATAGGTAGAAGAGGGATTGACAGGGATGTGGGGGTCATGAAAGGGAGTCCATTTAATGTGAGGTGGACTTGTATATGGTCATATACAGTACTTGCTATATGATCTGGAGACCTTGTGTCATAAAGGTACTGAAATGGTGGTTCACTCTGCGTAAACTGCAAGACCTCATCAAGAGGATGATGGCAATAACATTCATGCAGGTTCACATGATGATTACACTGTGTACATGGAATCCGTGACCTTGTAGTCTTTGTTCGGGAAAGGAATTTGATTCTTCACCCCATGTAACCGCCAAGAGCTGTCCTAAAGAGGATCAAGAAGCACTTGTACGGAGTTCATGTTCAGGTGATGCTAATACCCTCTCCCAACACCTGAGATAATCGCGGACCATTTGTACAGGGAGTTTGATGCTCTGTTTCTTTCAAGAGAGCCCATGTTAAACTCTAGGCACTGCTTTCAGGTTTTGGTAGGGATTACACATTTGAGATTGTACCAGACTTTAATTGAGCCCTTTATTGTTAAGGACCAATCTTTGTTTAGAGCTTTCTTGGTTGACCAGTTGGTCTCCCTGAAGACCAATAATCACTTGTAGAAATACCTTACGGCGATATGTATAATAGATATGTTTTGGATTGGTCTTTTGATTTGCAAACATTACTGCAAAATTAAATGCTTAATTTTTAGTTAACATTATCATAATAATTAATACGATTGTGTTTATTTTCATCTGAGCCTACTTTGATAGGTCTGTGTTTCAGTTAACCTTTACACACCTACCTATCTACAGTGTTTCCGCTGGCTTTTTTTACAGCCGGACATTGTGACCGGCGAGCATGTAAAATACCGGACATTTGTAAATTTTATCGGTCAAGTCATTGCAAATATAACAAAGAAAATAAAACAAAAACTACTCACTTTAATCTTCCTGTTTTATTACTGAATAGCTGTGTATATGTCTAATATGAAAATTGTTCATGTGCATATTCATAAACAAATCTTTCCTCACATACAGGCTCCTGTAAAAAACTCCGGTACTGCAGTACTGTACATGTCGTTTGTGATGAATGAATAAACGCTAAACTTATTATATAGATTCATGTAAATGATTAAACAGATTTGCCAGGTGGTAGAAAAATATATATATTAGATCTAAATCACTGTGAAAATAGAAAACGGTGTCTGCTTAACATGGTAAAAAATGTGTGAAAATATAGGCTATTTTTCACAAAGTTGCGGTCTTCATGTGCAAGTAACTTGCGGCCATTTGCATTGTTGAAGGGGGTGGTTTCAAAGAATGTTATTCGAATATTTTCCTTTGTGCATTAATACAAAATTCATCTTGCACGTTTTATTCAATTTTCCTTACTTTGACTATTGTGAGAATATCTTACCTACATAACGTGTGTAACGGCCATTCAAATAAATGTAGTTACTCTTCTTGCAATAAAGCGCCGTTATGAATGTTATACGGCCCTCCCTACGTCACAACAATATTCAACCAATCAGAATGAAGCAACTCTCTAGCGCATAAGTATGTCAATTTGACGGCTTCAACTGAATGGTGACTGGTGTTACAATTTTAAATTTAAAAATACTTATTAAAAGTAATTAAGATGTTTCGTGATCACTATCGGAGAGCTGGCATGACAAAAAATTGTATTTGAATGGTGGATACAGCCTGACAAAACAATTTTTCAAAATGATTCTACATCTAGCTATGACTCGCCGATCGATCAGTGTTGAACTGGCTTTATTTTGACTGGTATTTTTTAATGTCCGTTTACAATTATAAAATAAGTAAGATGTATTGAATATTTTATTATTTATTCTTGACGGAAAACGGGCTTATTTGTCATTTGAAACAGGAAATAGTTTCAAGAGTACGATGTGAAATTGTGTCGCGCAACTGAAACACACATAATTTTTTCAAAAAGTTTCAAATTATTGCAAGAAATGATTTATTTTGACAGGTTACTGAAAGTCTTTTACAAAAAAATTGACAGGGCATTTTGGCATCACACCAGTCATCTACAGAAAGTTTATAAAGTTTATTCCATAATACGACACAATATTTTTGAATTTGAACTTGTTTTCTGGAATATTTTGTTATCAGCACATCGACTGACAAGGCAAGCTACGTACAGTACTGTTTGTACTGGGACTCGACATGTTACTATGACGATATTTCCCTCTGTTTTGTATCTAATATCGGCTTTCCATGGTCATTATTTATCAATTTAGTAGCATTACAACCAAAATATGACAAGTCTGCTTTTTAAATCAATGACGTCACAAGAGAGCACGCTTCGAACAAGACTCTGTATAAACCAATCAGCGCGTATCTCATGGTGTCAGGTTATTTATAGCCTGGTTTCCCCCCGTAACTCGTACTTCTTGTTTGAGAATACACCGATGTCATTGTGAATGAAACGATTGCATCAACAAGAATCCAAATTACATAGAATTAAGAAAAATAGTTTTGAAAATTTTGCCAGACATCATGACCGGCAGCCTTTGAAATTACCGGTCATGTTCAATTCAAACCTGTCAAATGGGTGTATGCCGGACAACGGAAACACTGTATCTATGTGATGACAATGGTTAAACAGGTACTCTTCTCCTGTCATAGAGAAAGAGAAGGTATTGGTTGTGTCTGTATTTCAGTTAACCTTTGCACACCTACCTATCTATGTGATGACAATGGTTAAACAGGTGCTCTTCTCCTGTCATAGAGAAAGAGAAGGTATTGGTTGTGTCTGTATTTCAGTTAAACTTTGCACACCTACCTATCTATGTGATGACAATGGTTAAACAGGTACTCTTCTCCTGTCATAGAGAAAGAGAAGGTATTGGTTGTGTCTGTATTTCAGTTAAACTTTGCACACCTACCTATCTATGTGATGACAAATGGTTAAACAGGTGCTCTTCTCCTGTCATAGAGAAAGAGATGGTATTGGTTGTGTCTGTATTTCAGTTAACCTTATCACACCTACCTATCTATGTGATGACAATGGTTAAACAGGTACTCTTCTCCTGTCATAGAGAAAGAGATGGTATTGGTTGTGTCTGTATTTCAGTTAACCTTATCACACCTACCTATCTATGTGATGACAATGGTTAAACAGGTGCTCTTCTCCTGTCATAGAGAAAGAGAAGGTATTGGTTGTGTCTGTATTTCAGTTAACCTTATCACACCTACCTATCTATGTGATGACAATGGTTAAACAGGTACTCTTCTCCTGTCATAGAGAAAGAGAAGGTATTGGTTGTGTCTGTGTTTCAGTTAACCTTTACACACCTACCTATCTATGTGATGACAATGGTTAAACAGGTACTCTTCTCCTGTCATAGAGAAAGAGAAGGTATTGGTTGTGTCTGTATTTCAGTTAACCTTATCACACCTACCTATCTATGTGATGACAATGGTTAAACAGGTACTCTTCTCCTGTCATAGAGAAAGAGAAGGTATTGGTTGTGTCTGTATTTCAGTTAAACTTTGCACACCTACCTATCTATGTGATGACAATGGTTAAACAGGTACTCTTCTCCTGTCATAGAGAAAGAGAAGGTATTGGTTGTGTCTGTGTTTCAGTTAACCTTATCACACCTACCTATCTATGTGATGACAATGGTTAAACAGGTACTCTTCTCCTGTCATAGAGAAAGAGAAGGTATTGGTTGTGTCTGTATTTCAGTTAACCTTTACACACCTACCTATCTATGTGATGACAATGGTTAAACAGGTACTCTTCTCCTGTCATAGAGAAAGAGAAGGTATTGGTTGTGTCTGTATTTCAGTTAAACTTTGCACACCTACCTATCTATGTGATGACAATGGTTAAACAGGTACTCTTCTCCTGTCATAGAGAAAGAGAAGGTATTGGTTGTGTCTGTATTTCAGTTAAACTTTACACACCTACCTATCTATGTGATGACAATGGTTAAACAGGTACTCTTCTCCTGTCATAGAGAAAGAGAAGGTATTGGTTGTGTCTGTATTTCAGTTAAACTTTGCACACCTACCTATCTATGTGATGACAATGGTTAAACAGGTACTCTTCTCCTGTCATAGAGAAAGAGAAGGTATTGGTTGTGTCTGTATTTCAGTTAACCTTTACACACCTACCTATCTATGTGATGACAATGGTTAAACAGGTACTCTTCTCCTGTCATAGAGAAAGAGAAGGTATTGGTTGTGTCTGTATTTCAGTTAAACTTTTCACACCTACCTATCTATGTGATGACAATGGTTAAACAGGTACTCTTCTCCTGTCATAGAGAAAGAGAAGGTATTGGTTGTGTCTGTGTTTCAGTTAACCTTATCACACCTACCTATCCAAGTTGTAAAACAGGTGCTCTCAAAGAACATATTGATTGTGTCAATGCAGTTCATCAATTATAAGATAAATAGTTGCGTTTGTAAAATTTCCGGGATTCATTGCTATTCAACACCCGCAAATTTAGTTTAAAACCGACGGCTTTAGCCGGAGGTTTTAAACGCTGAAATTTGCGGGTGTTGAATAGCAATGAATCCCGGAAATTTTACAAACGCAACTATTTATCGATATTGTAACATGACCGTTAGTTATCAGGCGTTTTGAAACGAACTCTCTTTTTGCGTACCTACCTCTGTGTGGAAAGGACTTTGCGACTGTTCCATTTTTGTAAGAGGTATGGTCAGGTCAAAACAAATGTAAATGCTCGGCGTAATATTTACATTAGCAACAATTTACACATAAGCTCAAACAGTGTCACTCAAGTTTGTTCACTTCACAATATTCACGTATCCTTTTAGATGACGATAAACATTTATCTACGACATCAACACAGTAAAATACCTAGGAACAAAAATCTTAAACTTGCCCTAACCCATTGTGACAATGACGCTAGCATTGTGACGTCAAAACGGTTGATCACTATGACGTCATGCCATGGCAACGGCATTCGGTAAACACAACCGCATGGAAGAAGGCGTCAAACTTGGACAAATATTACTAGTTGAAAACATTTCAGTTACTTGAAATTAATTAATTTTGAGAGTTATTTGTTACCTATACTGCTACACACAAGTTAGAAAATGACAATGCCAGCTGTCAAATTTGAGTAAGGGGCACATATTAAGAGAAATAGAAAAATAAAATTTTGAGTCGGGTCATATCTTGTGAACATGATGTATATGTTCGCGGTGATTCGCCCCAAGTAATTTGCGGGTATTCATTGTGATTCAACATAGGCAAATCAACCAATCAGAATCAAGGATACACCGAAATCATGTTACAATGGTCTATGTTGTATAGTACGAGTATGTACATCATGGTGATGTGCTGTAAATCAATTCAACCATGAACATCTCCGTTTTCTTCTCCCGTTCAAATCTGACATAGCATTTTCTGTCAATATTGTATTGAAATATCCTGTCCAGGTCACTTAATTATATATTTGTTATATTCTTAGGTGCATTGTTTCAAAATAGGTCATAGTGTTTGAATGGGTAATCTCAAGGTACAGTCAGTGCTGACGGTTGGTGCCTTAGTCTGAGGGTTTGGGTTGGAATTCTGCATGGGGCCAAAAAAAAAGTACAAGACTTTTGCAGATTGTGTGATGTCAAATTTAACAATGTTACATTTCTTAGCTATCTAAGTGGCATGTATTTCTAATAGATACAGATTTGTTCAAGAAAGTCATTTTGGTACAGGTTTGAAATTAACATTATTGTGCATTTCAGAGAGAACTAGCCCTAACATTTTTTAGCTGGCTCAACATATCTACAGATCATAAGATTTAAAAAATTAAAGTAGACATTTAAGTTAGCAGTATGTGAATTTACTATCCCAGCTAATTTCACTAGCAGTAAGTTACAAGACTAAAGATAATTTCTAATCTTGTAGTATATGGTAGATATAGCAGCCTTTATCATTGAGAGTTTGGTGAGATATTCTGTTCTATCAGTCAAATAAACCCTCTATCAGGCTACAGTGGCGATAACCTTTATCGTCACTTTTATGAGTGGTGAAAAAAATTTTGTGATGTCATTAGAACGAGGTTATGACATCACATAGTATTCTTGATTCGGCTTTCAAAGGGCACAAATAAACCGTTGAAAGAAGTTTATTTCAACATACAACAAAGATATCAAATAGAATATCTTTTTTTCCTTTACAAATACGATGTTTATATCATCTCGTGATGACTAGCTGTGTGACTCATGAAATAACTGCTTGTGTCAAGGCAAGACAAATATCTGTATTCAATGATATGAAAAAAGCCATGTTCAAAATCTGTTAGTAATTTGAGAAATAATTGCTAATTAGAACTCATACGTTCCATATAAAGTAATTATGTTTAGTATGTAGTACATTGTTATCAAACTTTATTTTTCTCTTTCCAGCCCCACACCACACGTCAAGATGAACGGGCCTCCAGGCAGGTTGGTATTCTTTCTATTATATTTTCATGATATAATCTCGCAATTATAAAATAAAATCAAGAAATACAAATAAATACTTTTAGTTGGTAATTATTTTGATACTAAATATTAAAACAGATTATTAATTGAAATAACCTCAATGTAACTAATAATTAAACAATACTGTAAATCATGAAGATTTTATTCATAACCAAGAGTAGCATGACAGTTGTACATATTAAGCTGTGTACAAAGCTCCTTGGGTCAGAGTGACTGATATACTTGGCATGTTGAAAGTCTGCAAATGAGATAGCTCCTTCCTGTTGTTAATGTCAGACTTAAGTGTTCCAAGTCCGTAATACTCAGGTGTTGTTTTCTCTCTTCCAGCATCAGTGATGACCTCGCTTCAAACAAGCTCTCAAATCAGGTAAGTCAACTCATGCCGGGCCATGTTGAAGAACTTTGATCATCTGAAAGATGAAATTCTTTCATTTAAGCTGTTCAGTGACTTGTTTGCTATTTGCAAGGAATGAAATAAGAGGTACATTTTGTTTGGATTTAAGTGTTACTCTAATCATCCTATACAACGTCCCAACAGAAGGGTTCGTTAAGTTTGTGTGAACATTTTCAAAGGGTTTGGGTTTGAACGCGCTGAACCTACCTCCCTCTGGATCTACTGTAGGCGAGGACATGGATTATTATACCTCTATTAAATTTGTAAGAATTCCATTGGTCAGTACACACTTGCCGCTAATGGCTGCAATATTGCCGAAGCGGCGTTAAGCAATAACTCACTCACTCAGTACACACCACGTGATCGAAAAATATATTTGTACACTGACCCCCGATTCCAGTGATGAGGTCAGTTTTGTGACAGAAATTTCTGTCACTGACCTGAAATATTGACTTGTCATGTGATTTGTGTCACGTGACTGTTTGTTTTGACGTTTTTTTTATCCAAGATGGCATCATCTGATCTTTCGCTGATTTTGTAATGAAAATTTTCAAATTATCAGTATGGCTATGTGTTGAGTGCAACAGCTAAAATGTTAAATACAATAGTCTGAAGAAAAAATAGTTTCGGACCTGACTCCCTCGGCGGTCTGACCTGACCTCGACCTGCGGCCTCGGTCAGGTCAGACCACCTCGAGAGTCAGGTCTTGAGTCCTTGTATTTCACATAATGACCTCACAATAAGTACTTCAGTGTATAATGGTAATTAGAAAATGTAGAGTCTGACCCGAAGCCACTCTTATAACAAGTGAAAGCTTGACATAAGGCAAACAAAGATGAGTCATGTAATTAACATGTTGAGGCAACTTTGATAATCTGCTTAAACATAAGAGTTTTAAACATTTTCCATTATGCAAGAAAGAATTGGAGGGTTACAGTTACAGCTGTTCAGTTGTCGTAATATTAGAATTTATGTTCAAGTTGACAAACTAAGTTTTGTTTACCTTGAAGGTTTGTCAAAACTTTTCAATATGATTCCATGACAAGTTTGCCCTAAGAAAGAAACAATGAAATAATTCACTGTCAAGAAATCACTAGACGAGATAAACAACCCAGTTAAATTCAACACTTCCTGCTCTGTGTCATCTTAGCTTATATAATAATAAGTCAGATTTGTAAAACCACATCTCATTCTTTTTCAGAAGGGATCCTCCTTGGGGTACTTATTGCATAAAATCCTAGATTTTAGATATATGACAGGTTGTAACTATATTTTCCACATAAAATTAGTTAAAAAACTAAAAAAACGTACTTTGGGTCACCCCTTTCGAGCCTCACCCCTTACGGTTGTCATGCAACCAAGGGCGGTAACTCTAACCTCACCACTTTCCAATCTGTCATTCTAGTTGACTGGTCGCACGAAGTTTTTTGATCTCAAGTTTTCTGAGTTACGTCTTCCGATCTTGAAGAAAATGGCCCAAAAGCAATCTGTATGTGTGGTAACTTCTACCTTTTTACAGTAGGGTCGAATGGCTTCACGGTTTTAGTCGTAGATTTCGTGTATTTGTAACTTACTTTCGCGCACATGGCGGGAAAGTCGACCCAAGATGGCGGCCATTTTTTCTCGATCGATGTGTTTTGATCGTGGAATTTGGTTAGATCTGGGCTTTCCATGTTTATATATATATATTTTGGGGTTTCATATTCGATTTCTGTAAGTATTTCGAATAGCCCACTGGCCTGCATGCAATTTAGAAAAATTACATGTTCTTTTTCTTCCAGTGATGTTTAGGGGTGTGGCCATGTTTGTTTACGTTTGTACAACTTCGCATTTGCCATTCGCCTCTGCTATTGTTTTTTACATGCATGTTACAAAACAATTACATCTCATTCCCCCATGTATTTGTATATATATTCTTTAAGAAATTATATATATACGCATGTTGCAAGGATCGGTCTTGAATGGCTATTTTGTTTCTAGCCTTTCAAGCTGTGTTCCTTGTGTAATGGTCCTGTCTCCATAACGGACGGGCATGACGAGTGCTTGCGCTGTCTCGCACAGGACTTTCATCACCCTCTGAAGTGTGATATCTGCAAGGCTTTCACACCTAAGGCCAGGGCCAGACGGGATGCTGACCTGGAGTTTTTTGCTAATGCCTTGTTGCAGAGCAAGGACATAGCGAACCTCGACCCTCCATCTAAGGCTAAGAAGCTAGCTAAGGCTAAGCTTAGTGGTAAGAAAGGTAAAGGTAAGGCTTCGGCCTCCGCGACTGTGTCCTCGATCAAGTCGGTCCTCGATGGTTCTTCATCCGAGGCCGACTTAGTCGAGGACCGGCGGGGGGCCTCAGCCGGGGAACTTACCCACCCTCCCACCCCAACAACAACTAATGTAATACCTAACGCTAACCTTTTTGATATGTCGCAATTCACTGCAACCATAACACAGCAGATGAAGGCTATGATCGACTCGGCGGTCTCGGGGCTCCGTACGGAGCTCCGGGCCCCGAGTCGGGAGCCCGATGCTACTCCGGCAAGGGGAGAACTCGATCTCGGCATAGTCCAAGGCACGCTTTCTCCCCGGGGTCCCCACCTCCCAGGTTCACCCCTGCGGAGCATGGAGCCCCACGCCAACACACAAACACACCAGCACTCCCAGACACCTGGCTCCGGGCAGGTCTCGTCTGGGGGACCGCTGGCCCCGCCTAACCTGGAACCACTCCTTGGTGTTGGTTCCCAGGTGACGGCTACCACCTCTACTCCAGGGTACGAGGCGCCTCCTGTGCTTCAGGATCAGCGTGCTCGGAACCCTGCCCCGTGCTCCGAGACCCCCGGCCTAGTGTCGGGGTCCTCCGGATCGCACGTGGGACCCAAGAGCATCCCCGGGACCCAGGTCTCGGGGAACCCACTCGAGCTCGGTCCTCGAGCTGGGGGCTTGGGACAGCCGGCGACAGCTGACGGGTTCTCTCGGGGCCTTGTCGACGCCCGTGACTCTTTCCTTGTGGACCCCGAGGTTGGCTCCGGCCTCTCGGAGCGATCGGGGATCGAGTTCATGGACGTCGATGAGGTTCGGGAGGACTCGGGTTCTTTACCAGCTGCCGCTGCCATCAGGAACCTCCGTGGCTTGATCGCGGAGGCTATCCCTGGTGTTGCTGCCCCGGTCCCCGAGCCCGAGGACATGGACTACCGCTTGTCGGGGGAGGCCTTCGCTAAGAGCAAGGCTCCCGTAGTGGGGCTCCGCGTGCTCCCTTCACTAATGGACGAGCTAGTCGATCCCCTCCTAGCTGGTGCCCGCTCTACCGCCGATCTAGGCTACTTATCTAGGCGGTATCAGCTGGGAGAGGAAGGCTTGTTCGATATTCCGTTGGTGGGGGACTGCGTGTTTACCGCGGTTTCTTTGCACCGGCCTAGGGTTACACCCTCGGTCGGTAGGCAAGGTCGGCGGCTGCCACCCTTCACTGTTGGAGCATCTGAGTTAAAGGTGGTGTATCGGTACTATGAAGATCAGTATCGTAACGCCGCCCAGCAACTCCAGATTGCGGTCCATCAGGCGTACCTGGCCTCCATGCAGGACCAGCTCGCTTCGAAGGTTGAGGTCTCGGGGAATTCTTCCTCTGAGCTCCTCGGGCAGCTTACCGCGGTCGGTGGCCATCTGGCGCGCGACTCTATTAAGTGTTCGGCTAACCAGATGGCATGCGCAGTGGTGGGAATGCGCAAGCTGTGGCTGTCGGCGTCAACTTGGATGCCGTCAACCCAGCAGTCCCTGCTGAATTTGCCTTTCCGGGTCGGCTCTACGCTCTTCCCGGGGGCTCAGCAGGTACTCCGGGACACCGCGGACGTCGTTACGACCTGCCGGGAGACCTCTAAGGTTCTCTCCGTGCAGGATCCAGACGCCAAGCGCGCACGCGTGTCCAACCCTCCCCCTGCTCGTTCCTCAGCGCCGACTGGGAAACCAGCTTGGATGTCAGCTAGTCTGAATCAAGCTGGGGGCAGGGGCAAGGGTCCCAAGAAGCGTGGCGGGAAACACCAGCAGCCATCGGGCAAGCAGGGGTTTCGGGGGCGCGGGAAGCCAAACCAGGGCTCCTAGCTCCTCCCGTACCGCTCGGGGTGTCCAAAGTTCCGGGGGCCGGAGTGCCGCCGGAGACGGACACCTTATGCTTATTGGGACACATCCCTGTTGGCGGCCGACTGTCGAGGTTCATAGACGCTTGGGCCAAGGCCACGTCAAACACCTGGGTCCTGTCCACACTCAGGGAAGGCCACATGCCACAGTGGAAGCGCAGTCCACCTTCATTTACCGGGGTGCGGCACACGAAGGTGCCCTCCGCGCCGGAGAAGGTGGACATCCTCCGCTCAGAAGTCAAAGCGTTGCTGAGCAAGGCTGCGATAGAGCTAGTGCCTGTGGGCCAGGAAGAGAGCGGATATTATTCCACATACTTCCTGGTGACCAAGAAGGGCGGAGGGTTCAGACCTATCCTAAATCTAAAGATCATGAACAAACTCATAGAGGTACCATCGTTCAAGATGGAGACTCTAAGGTCTGTGATTTCGTCAGTGCAGGTCGGGGAGTGGCTATCCTCCATAGACCTCAAAGACGCTTACCTTCACGTACCGATGCACCCAGACTTCAAGAAGTTTCTGCGGTTTGCATTCGACGGGAAGTGTTATCAGTTCAGGGTGTTACCCTTCGGAATCTCAACGGCTCCGAGGGTATTCACCAAGCTCATGCTGGTAGCTGCTCAGGTAGCCAGGTCTCAGGGCAGGTGTTGTCATCCCTACCTGGACGACTGGCTCCTCAGAGCGCTGTCTCAGCTACAGAACCACGAGTCCACCCAGGCCATTCTGCACACGTTGGTCTCGCTGGGGTGGATCGTGAATCTCAAAAAGTCGGAGCTAGCCCCATCACGGGACTTTGTCTTCCTGGGCTCCAGGTTCCGGACGGAGCCGGGGATCGTATCCCTGGCCCCGGACCGGGTCCCGAAGATCCTCGGGGCTGTGAACTCGTTTCTCAGCGCTCCAACCCACACGGCTCGGGTCTGGCTCCAGCTCCTCGGAGTCATGGCAGCGACCATAGACGTGGTTTGGAGGTCCCGGCTCCGCATGAGGCCCGTCCAACAAGCTTTGGCGGGTCTGTAGTCCCACTCGGAGTCTTACGAGAAGCTGCTCGTCACTCCGGGGTGGGTCTTACCACACCTCTCTTGGTGGACCAATGTCGATCACCTGACTCGGGGTTACCCCCTGCAGGCTCCGGCGCCGACCCTGACTGTTCAGACCGACGCCTCCCTCACGGGATGGGGCGGGGTTCTGGGATCTCGTACGGTCTCGGGCCTGTGGTCACAAGCCGAGTCTCAGATGCACATCAATGTGTTAGAACTCAGGGCGGCCAGGCTAGTCTTGCAACATCTGAGGGATCAGGTGAGGGGTCAGGTGGTCCGGCTTCAGCTGGACAACAGGACCGCCATGGCTTACATCCTCAATCAGGGCGGGACGGTTTCTCCGTCCCTCCTGGAGGAGACGTGGCAGTTCTTCCTTTGGTGCGACGAGGTCGACACCACGGTTCTGCCAGTGTACTTACCAGGGGTGGACAATATCCGAGCGGACGCTCTGTCTCGCCGGATTCTTGCCCCCCACGAGTGGCTACTGGATCGAGAGATATTCGAGACTATCTCCCAGTTATACGGGTCATTCCAGGTGGATCTGTTTGCGTCAGGGACGAACTTTCAGATACCCCAGTTTTGCTCCAGGGTACCCGACACTCGGGCTCTCTCCCAGGATGCATTCGAACTGGACTGGACAGACAGAGTTCTGTGGGCTTTCCCACCAGTGCCTCTGATCTCCAAGGTCCTTGCCCGTCTAGCCACTCATCCTCCGCGTCTGCTGGTGCTAATCACACCTCTGTGGGCAGCGCAAACTTGGTTTCCACAGGTACTCAGGTCTCTGGCTATGCCACCTGTTCTGTTACCGTGTCGGCCGGGACTTCTGTCCCAGGACGGAGCCCCCCACCCCAACCCCAGGGTGCAGTGGGTGGCTTGGCCTCTGTCCGGAATCGCCTCCAAAGTAGCGGTATTCCTGCACGAGTTGCAGACACAATACTGGCTTCGAGGAGGGATTCAACGAACATTCAGTATGAAGATAGATGGGCCTGCTATTCGCGCTGGTGTGCAGATAGGGACGTACTCGATCCCTTTTCTGCAGATCTAGTGTTGGTCCTGGAGTTTCTGCAGTCTAGATTGGATGCGGGCTTGGCCGCATCGACTGTCAGAGGTTATTCCACGGCTATTTCAGCCTTTCATGTCCCGGTGGACGGCGCTCTTTTGGGTGCCCATCCATTGGTCCAGCGTTTTTTAGCAGGCGTGGACAGGATCCGGCCTCCTGTGAGGCGGATCAGCCCAGTGTGGGACCTTTCAATAGTCCTCGATTGGCTATCGGGGCCTAGGTTCAGGGATTTGTCTTCACTGTCTCTCCAGTTATTGACCTGGAAGGCAGCTTTTCTAGTGGCGGTGGCGTCTGGCAGACGGGTAGGCGACATACATGCTATGTCCGCCGATCCCGATCTCACAGTCTTCCACAGGGACAGAGTCAGTATCAGGCTGCCAGACTCCTACCGGCCAAAAGTGGCCCACTCCTTTCATGTGTCGGCCCCCATTGAATTGCCCGCGCTTAGACAGCCGGCAGCTTCGGGCTCTCAGGCCTCGCACGATCACATCCTAGACGTGCGTAGGACCTTGAGAGCATATGTTAAGAGAACAGCCTCTATTCGTAGGGATAGTCAGCTTTTCTGCTGTTACGGTGGAGGTAAACAAGGTTTGCCCGCCTCCAAACAGTCAATCTCGAGATGGATTGTCTCGGCAATATGCTTAGCGTATGTTCACAAGGGCCGTGAGCCCCCAGGTGACCTCAAGGCTCATTCGGTTAGGGCAGTCGCGACGTCCAAGGCGTACGCAGCGGCCCTGCCTATCGAAGAGATCTGCTCCGCTGCTATCTGGAGCCAGCCTAGCACGTTCATTCGTCATTACCAACTCGACAGGCTCTCGGGCGAGCGTGCTCGGTTTGGTCAGACAGTTCTCTCCGGTGGGCAGAGTCGTCAACCCCTAGCTGAATGAGCTGATGAGGGTTGGTCGATCTGTTGTTTTTAATTATTAACTAACGCCACTAATATCCGTTGATACTAAGGGCCCAAGTCCTTTATCCCACGGTTATTTCCCCGGCTGAGGACTCCCGTGGGGTGATCTTTGCTATGGGATTTTTTGTCCTCATCTTCTCTCTTCCAAAAAAGGGGGGGGGGGGCGGGGTTTTCAGACCTGTAAGGCGACTGAGAGTGCGCCACGTAATCCCCAGGTCATTGAGGTTATAGCCCATGGTGGATCCTTTTTTGTACTTTGGGTGAGTAATCTCTTGTACTTCGTTTTGCGCCTTCGGGTGCAGTCTGAATGCCACTGCCATTGATTTAATCTTTGGGAGTCTGTCTTATGCAATAAGTACCCCAAGGAGGATCCCTTCTGAAAAAGAATCGAACAAACCTGTATAGGTTCCAGATTCTTTGAAGAGGATCCTCCTTGGGGTAGGGCCACCCACCTCCCCTTCATTCAGCCTGCATGACTGGATTGGAAAGTGGTGAGGTTAGAGTTACCGCCCTTGGTTGCATGACAACCGTAAGGGGTGAGGCTCGAAAGGGGTGACCCAAAGTACGTTTTTTTAGTTTTTTAACTAATTTTATGTGGAAAATATAGTTACAACCTGTCATATATCTAAAATCTAGGATTTTATGCAATAAGTACCCCAAGGAGGATCCTCTTCAAAGAATCTGGAACCTATACAGGTTTGTTCGAGTTTTACTTACATGTCTTGTAAAATCCCTTCTCAGATGACCTCCTAAATAAGGATACTTTTACCCTTTAGCTTGTGTTAACAAGAGAACATTCAACACATTATTTTTTCAAATAACTCGTTACAGAAGAAGACGAGGATATTTATGGATGATCAACTTCTTTATATGAAAATTGCATTTTTTCAGTGGAGATTCTTGTGATATGCTTGATAATGGTATTAAGATAAGATAAGATCATTCTTTATTGCCTGCTAGGGAATTTGTTTCACGTCTGAGTGAGCATAAATACAACATTATACACATTCATTAGGATGGATACTGAAACATCATAATTCATCACACCATTCTAGAATGCCCCTCAAACAGTTGAGCTCTTTACTGTTTTAGGTGAAACTAGGAATTTTCAAAGGGGGTACACCGACTGCGTAGATTTGCGATTTTTTCCAATTTATACTGACCAAATTATAAGCTTATACTGACCAAATTATAAACTGTTGATGAAAGATAGTCCTCAAATTCCCTCAATGTTCACAAATGATTTCTCAATATCAAATCTATTGAACACTTTTGATGCATCAAATAATTTGCATGAATAATCAGGAGTCAGCCGATCTTTATCGGTAATCATATTCTGATTGTTAGTGCAAGAGGTACCCCCCTTTATACAAGTTTCAATCTCATCCCTTGTTTTATAGCTTAATGTTGTTAAATTTGAGAATTTAAAAATAATTTTCATTGATTGGAAAATGTAATATTCTGACATAATGTAAATGCTATGATAGCAATTAATGAAACATGCTAGTGCTAATAAGTTGTGATAGGTTATTAAACCTCTTTCACACCTATGTGGTTGAATATCATCTCCATTTGAAATTTACACCAGTGACCTCCTATAAATATGCAAAGATAGTAGGGTTTGGTACCACGAACATTTCAGTACCGCGGTATACCTATTTTTTTTGTCCAAGTACCACAGTATTTACCACGATATACCGTGCTTGAAATAAATAGAATCAGATTATGTATAATATACAGGTAGAATTATTCCAGATGTCTTTTTATTCAGAACTCAATATAATAGAACACCAAAGATGAAGATTTCAAAAGTAAATAAAATCATAACTATCATTTCAAGTTTTTCTTAAGGAATATCAGGATATCAACATGCAACCAATCAGTTAGCAAATTGCAGACACTTTCATTAGAGATGTATTACATTCAAACTACATCAGATAACATCAGTTTAAAGAACCATTTAAAGAGTAGTTACTTTATTAGTAAGATATTAAATTTTTTGGACAAATATCATTCTGAAAAAGGTAATTTTTTTCCAATGATAAAAACCCCGTTTAAACCCCGCGGTATGTACCTGATTGAAAAACCACAGTTTTCCGGTATACCGGTAAAACCACCCATCTCTAAAAGATAGCAAATGATGATGGAAGTAGATGGTCCAGTCGCGATGCAACGCTTGTTAAACAGAAGCCTATCATATTTCTTACACCTGGTTCAATAGAAGGTCGAATCAACCTTGCAGTAAGCCTATGTAGTTGATAGGGAAGTCCCTCGGTGTGTTTGTTTAATTATGGGTATATAGTACGTCATCTCTATTGTCTCTCACTTCATTACATGGCAACCTGTCTGCCCAGATAATCAGCAGTATTTATGTTGAGTCAGATTATGTATGGACAGATGTGAGAGCTTTGTTTGTAGTGCTTACAATCACCATTAGCATCCATCCATTTTGTCCTTATCATAGATTACCAATATAATGTTGGGGTAGCAACTGGATGAAGCTCAAGGATAATTTGCCATTCATATAAAAGCTAATTCTACTGTAAGAAACATTTAGAGTTAAAATTGTTTCCTTCTTTGTAGGGGATGGTCAAACCACCCATTTGAAGAATTTTGTATGTAAATAGCATGAACCCTCTGTCAATTAAATTAATTAATTAATGAATAATATTGAAAAATATTTTGAAGATAAATTTTGCATTATTTTAATGGAACTGGATTCTGAAAAGCATTTTTGTTTTTTAAAGGTATTTACAAATTGAGATACCAGTAAGAGGATATATTAAAAAAAAAGTTTTTGGCCCAAATACAAATGTAACTTTCTTATTCAAGCAAACCCCTTCTTTGACCCCATTCCCTTATCAACATTGCATATTTGAAGTTTTAACTGATGCGTGGTTGTAAAGGACAATGATGTAGAAAACATAGGAGCAGGCATTTATTACTCAACGGTGGTGAGATCACTCATTAGATAACAATGAGTTGGTTACACACGTGTATGCTACCACCGCATGCTGTCGTAACGTCATAATCGACGTGTGGCGTCATAGTTGTTTTTGGTTGACGTCACATGGTTAGCCGCGCGACTGTAATAGCGGGTGACCTTTTTGCAAGTGAGCAAGTGAGATTTTCTTGCAATTCAGCGCTATCTTCATCATTGAGTAATAAATAAAATACTATACTCGGTCCCGTCTGATAATATGTTTATGAAACTCGTGAATGGAATCGATATTTAACTCGCTTTC
This sequence comes from Gibbula magus, assembly GCA_936450465.1. Lineage (NCBI taxonomy): Eukaryota > Metazoa > Mollusca > Gastropoda > Trochida > Trochidae > Gibbula > Gibbula magus. The sequence goes on along the minus strand of OW388293.1, from coordinate 71,071,901 downwards.
GCTCGTTAAAATACCAAACCATTCATTCGTTTCATAAACATGTTATCAAACAGGACATCATTTAGTATTCTATATATCTACAACTACTGACTCACTAATACAGTAATGTGTAGATGGAATTTAATTTGCCATTAGTATAAAATATACAAAATATAGCAAATAGTACTACAAATACATCGCCGCTAATGGCTGTGATACTGCCGAAGCGGTGTTAAACAATAACTCACTCACTCACTCTACAAATACAATGTGTCTTGTAAGTGAATAACTTTTCTGCAAAATGTTATTTTATCTTTTCTGTCTGCCATATGACACCAACCTAAATAGCTTTGTAATTACAAAACTATTTTAATGAATTTAAGCAACATTCCTTAAACTGAAATTAGAAATTAGAGAAGAGTAATGTCACCCTTAATAATTAGGAGACAAAAGAGTAATATACCGCTGGGAGACACACTGACAGTTGCGTGTCATTTACCTAGTAACTTGACATTTAATTAGTCGAGGAGCATGTTTTGAAGCTCATATTATGCTGAAAGTTTTTACTATTCTGTACATTTTGAAATATAAATTTTGAGAAAAGGTATTTGCGGTGACACTCATTCTAATTACTTTATTACATTATAATTAATACAATTAATGACTAATTATAATTGTTTTTTATTTATTTAAATTGTGTGTGGAAATAAATTCTTATGACGAACTTATGATATATACTGGACGAATCTAATTAGGGATATTTGTAAATTATGAAATTTTGAATAATGATATTCATAAACTGACTCATTAATGTATTTATTATTAATAGAATTGACAATATCCCTTATTTTGGCTAATATATTTATACATAGATAGACTTCTAGATAAATAGACTGAGAGAGGTTTGCACTTGCTGACAGTGTGAGTTGTCATCGGCGGTGGTGCGTAGAAAAAAAATAAATAAAGTAGCATTTTACGTCCTGTAGAAGCGTTAAAAGCTATCCCCCCCCCCCCCCCCCCCCCAAAATCCAACTCAAAAAGCTGTATCCGGCCCTGGTTGTCATGGTAAAATATTAGAATATGAACAAGAAGGGGAGAGAGATGGTCAGAGGTCTATCTATACTCAGTAGCAGATCCAGACATTTCAAAGGGTGTGAGGCCGAGGGCATCTCTCCTTGAAAAGGGGGTTGACATTTGGGGTCCGTCAAAATTATGTGCAAAATTGTTCAAAAGGGAGGGTTCGTACCCCAGGGTCCATCCCCTGAATCTCAATCTGCATCCGTGCTTGAATGATAATTAGGATTGCTTGTAAGAGTCAGGGAATCTGGTACAAGAATTAAGATTAGTAGGACAGTGAACTAGTTTGGTCAATGCTCATTACTGTCAGAGTCACTTTGAGATGTAAGGGGACTTGAAGACAGTCTACGTCAGTATATGAATGTTAAAATAATCATGAGGAGTACTAATCAAGTCTAGCTAGTTAGTGGAAGTCAGGTATTGTATGTAAATGTTGGTGACAAGCTAGATTTAGTGTGTGTAATCGCAGTGTGTTTATACTTTGCTAGCGGCCAGGCTTTGTTGGTCCTGGTCCAGGTTGTTGACTAGAGATTGTAGTGATATTATCCTTGCTGGTAGATAAGTCTCTAAGTAGCATTCCAGCAAGGTACCCTTGGCTACTCCTGCAGTGACAAGCACCGTTCCTTGAGTCACTTCTTCTACAGTGCCACTACTGTACTGGATTCTTGAATGACAGTGGCTTAAGATTTAAAATAGGATGGCAGAGAGGAAGTTGCTCCGGAATGTAAGTTGTCTGGGATTATGTCGCGGAGATATTATCATATTTGACTTTGATATAGACACTTACTAGGTCAATTAATATCATCTGTTTTTGTCTGTTTTAACTTTGAAAAGTTTCAAGGTTATAAGTGTGTGTTTCATCTTATGTTTATTGTTAGTCTAATTCCTGAAAATATCACCATTTTATTAAATATTGAAAAGGAGCCTTTTTTTAAATAGAAAATTCCATTTCTTACAGTCTCCTTTTCAATTTTTAATAAAATGGTGATATTTTCAGAATAAATACTTTTTTCATAGTCTGAGTATAAGACTAGTTTATTGTTCATACCTTATGCGTGTGTGTTTTTATAAAAAAAAATGTGCGTTCAATATCTTTTTATGGTTAGTGCATTGATTTTCTTTGTTTTTAAACTTTTATGCACAATGCAAAATACAGGGTTCATAGATATACAACAGCTGTCCACCCTCTTACCAATTTCTGAAATGTGATAGTTACAGAGGTTATACATACCTGTAACCTGTCATAGTAGCTATGATATATAATCAGGGTTGACAGGTATGGATAGGTTGTATGACAGTGCCATATCCTGGTTTTACTGTATTGTAGCTAAAATGGATGGATTATGAAACCGCCTTCATTGAGCAGTTAATTGAAGACCTGGGGCTTCAACAAATATCAATGCCTTGAAAAACAGTGTTACCCCTATATTGGTAAGGTATAATGATGCAAATGTTCAGATTGTTGATTCGCCACAAATGGTTGTGATATTGCCCAAACGGCGTTAAACAATAACTCACTCACTCTGATTGTCAATCTCTCCCACAGCTGCAGATCATCGAGAAGAACAACCTGCGTAAGAGGCAGATGCAGGGTATGATGCAGCCCAACATCGACAGTCGGCCCTCCTCCGGCCGCAAGAACAGGGAGGAGTCACGTCCCCTGGTTAAAGATTCCACACCAAAATCTACAACACCCACAAACTTTGGTAACATCTCTCATTGATGTTTTGTATAAAAAATTGGATTGGACTGCTCACTAGAATGTTACATACTAAACCATATTTATGTATAAATGTATGTTCTGAAATATGTTTGGACTCAAACAATCAATTAGTGTCATATCCCTTTGTTAGAGACTTTACAAAAGACATTAATTGTAAAACAACAATCTTACTTAATTTCATTATTGTTTAAAATTATTTTTGTAGAATAATATAAATTTTAATTCAAATTTGCTATGAATTATCAATATTACCTATCTTAATTGTACATGAATTTTCTTGAAAAGAGTTCCCTTCTTTTTAATTTCCATATACATGTAGCAATTATGTATTATTTACTCGAAAATCAATAATGCATCTAGGTGAGCAGACATGAACATGCCTTTGATATTTAGCAATACTTTTGACGGTAAACGCACAGAACATGTAGTATATAACGGTCATTGACTTCAACATATTTTTGCCATTATCTCCCAAGTAAGACTGCAGAAGATGCATGATGCCATTATCTGTAGCAAAGATTTTCCCACTCGCAGAACCGATGAATGGCTTCAGTTCTCATTGTTTTTTATTTTTCAACAAATATGCGCTTGTGTTTATCAAGTTGTGAAATATAAGGTCATCAAAATATTACCTTCATTAACATCTTTCAATTTGACTGTTTTAATCATGTATTGATAACATGTGTAAACAGGAATATCCTCAAATTTCGTTTCCACAAAAAAAACCCCGATAGAACCCTCCTTTTGACTAAGTTTGCCCGAGTGCAATATTAAACGGAAGTACTCAGGTTATCTCAGCGTAACGGTTGATTTGTGCAAAGGATCTTGGTAGGGGTGACTATTGACCCAAAGAGACTATCGCGATAGCGATAGTCTATTGCCACTTACTATTGCGATAGTGATAGACTATTGTAACTCACTATTGCAATAACAATTGCGATAGATTTTCTTGTACAAATACGCAATAATCAGCTAGATTTCTTATAGGTTTTAGTAGGAATGTTTAATTGATGCAAGGACTATGGAACCAAAATCAGTAAAGAAATCATAAATAAAAAGACTTTTTGTCATTTTGCTATTTCCTATCTCTAGTTCTTCTCTTTTGACCTTCTAAAATGGAAAATCTTGAATTAAATGCAGTGAGGCTTGTGTAAATCATTCATAATTAAGGGAAATTTAATAGTTTCGATAGTATTGATTGTTAACCTTACTATTGCGATAGCGATAGTATTTTTGTATATACTATCAATATGGTACTGTTGCCAAGCCAACTATTATGATGCATCGATAGCTCGATGTATTGTTATACCCCTAGATCTTGGTATCTCATGTTGCCATTTTAAACTTCCTTTTGTCTCAATCTCACTAATCCAATATAATTTTAAACCAATTTCTTATGATAAATAAAAATAATAAGAAATATATTTATTTTCTCACAGCATACGATGGTCCGGGAGCGTACGAACCTGATGCATTGAACATGGGACCGTCCACCACAATCCAGGTTCTGGATGTGACCTCTTCACAGTCCAAGGACTACAACAGTGATACAGACAGTGAGGACATCGCCACTATTGGTATAGGTGAGGGCCAGTACATTCCAGTAGACTCAGCTTTACAGTCACCTACTCTTCTACAGATAGGTTTTGATATGGGTAATTTGACTCATGTTGTAGTTTGTTGGTACTCTTGTTGTTATTGCACATTTATGAAACTGGCAGTAAGGATGATGTGAATGGACTTAACATCCCACAAAATATCCTTTAATAGAAACCAGACTGTTTTCATCTTCCTTTGCTAAACTATTAATACAAATCAAGTTAATTTAAAAAGTTTTATGTAAATCCACCAATATTCAAAAATATAATTTTTTTCTATAGAATCAATCAGAGCACACCTGCACTCCCAAGTTTACATTGCTGAAGAGCATTATCTATTATAAACTGGAGGACAAGTCCACTTTCACATTTCAAATAAACCCCTTGCCGGTGATACCCGCAATATGTATTAGCACTGGCCAATCCCCTTGTTGATGAGTTGAGATTCCTGCAAATTGACCAATCAGAATGGCTTGGCAGCAATTGATTCAAGAGGTGAAGTAAAAATTTGAAGCCCAGCAAACAAAGAAAGACAGTCTGGTTTCTAGAATGTTTGAACCTAAACTCCAAAAACTATATTGGGAAATAATATAACAGTAATGGACATATAAGCTTGTAATTATCTTATTATTAGACATTATCGCATTATTAATTGACACTAATTGATACCATACACAATATTGCATGTTGATGTATATTTGCATGATGTATATGTAGCGGTGTTACTCACTTATACACAGACCAGCACTGTCAGTATCAATGCTTATGATTGTTGTGGATATTCTCAAAGTTCCTTGTTGCTTGCATGTGCTTATGTTTACCGTAAACATGTTTTGTTTCAAGAAAACACACAGCCGAAAAAGAAAGGCAAAAAGAAACGTAACAAAAAGGATGCAGGTAACTATTGCGCTGACAGTCTGACTAACACATACCCATACTAACCACCTGCAGCAATACTAGTCATCGGGGTGTTACAGGAAACTGGGCAGGGTACGGACAATTAAGCAGCGATAAATTTACAAATATGACCTGCAAAGTACAAGGATTCACAACCAGAAGCTCTTGTGAGGCTCGGCAGATATCAATGAGTCCCTCAATAAGTAAGCAAATATTAATCAAAACCCTTCTGAGTCCAAGGGACTCGCAGCTTAAATTACCAAATTTTATGAGTATTTGATGCAGGACTCTGGGGGGTTGGGGGTAAGTTTATCACTGATTTAGTCTTCATGATTGAGATTGAGGGGTGTAGAAGTAAACATTGTAATGAGATGAAGATGCACTGTTGTATTCAGTTATAAATGAATGCGCAAGAAAGTGTGATTAGCATTCAAAGAAAGAAAAATGCCTTGGATTGAGACCTCTAAAGCACAAATTATAGGATCTTCAGTGTCAATCTGGAACCGGTAAATGAGGACTGATTTGTTGTCCCATCTTTTAGAAAAGAGGAGGATTTTAAAAGCACAATGTGCAACTGTTCATGCTTTGGACATTTTCACCATGAATTCTACGATCGTGTATTGTAGATTGACAACTGTATGATATTTCAGTTTAAATGGCAATAGTGTTTGTTAGTCAAGCAAAGGACTTGTTCTCCATTCTCCTGGTAAAATGTACTTCTGTAAATTAAACATGATGAGTATTGGTTATACTGTGAAAGTCTGTTATATCCAGAATGAGGAGATTATATTTCTGAATAGGACAGTATTTGGAGAGAGTAGACAGTGTTACATTAGAGCACCTGTGTGATGTAGCAAGAGATCACTGGTGTGTCAGTGATCTTCACGGTGTAGTAAGTCTCCGCACATGCCACTGCAAACTGTGATTGATTCATCGAAATATTTCTCATGATTCATGAATTCACCAGGTTTTTTAGAACATTTTTATATTGAATTCAGAACTTTTGAGTTTGCATTAAATTGGAAACATATCCTGATGAAATGAAACCTTTGTCCTTTTGTTTTGTGCCTCTCATATCATGTTTATGTCGTTTTGTGATCTTTTTGTATAATTCTTGCATAAGAAAAGGCAAAAATTTCTTGACCTGAGCAATTGACTCAAATTTAAACTCAAATAAATCATGGTTTGCAGTGGATGTTCTATGCCAAAGTCAGCACCTTCCATAGAACCAATGCATGGTAACTCCCTCTCTCTTGCACATGACTCTTTCTCGTAGAATTTTCTTACACTTTTTTCCAGCAAAATAGTGCAAAAATTCTTCATGAACTGCGGTACCGCTAAATTTCATATGATATACAGTAAGGGTACTCCAGACAACAATATACTAAGGCAAACCGTCCAATTTTGTGAAAGACATTCTGCAATCTGTCAGTAAGCCCACGCTGTACCTTGTAGCGCTGATACGTAGGCAGGAGGACTGGACACAGGGATCGTTTGATAGCGACACCGCTGCTCCAGTCTACTCCGAGTTGGATGAGTACTGGGCAAACTGGGAACAAAACGCCAGTGGAAGCGACAGTAAATTATCTGTGTTGATTTGTAGAGAACTGTCCGCTCGTGTCCGTAGCTTTAAACCGAAGGGTCAGTACACCTATGGAGAGATAATAATTCAAGGTAGTTTCTCCCGTCTATGTTTATACATCATGAAAACAACATGAGCAATGTGTTACAGTTGATGTGTTGAAGTCATGACTGGAGCAACTTCCCTTGCAAGTCACAACTGGCTACTTTAGGTTTTGCTGTATTTCACTTTTCTGTGATGGTGTAGTGTAGCTCTATGAAGTTCATATGCAGTGTGTCACTACACTAGCCCAAAAAAAGGAAATGAAGCAAGACTTAAATTAGCCAGTGATGAAAACTGGAAACTGGCGCAAGCTATGACTTTCAAGGATGTTGAAACTGGAGTAACCCTTAGAATTTCATCTACATTATATATATCTCGGTGGTACTGACCCTTTAACCGTTTACCTATTGGATGAGGACTGTATGTTCATGGCAGTCCCAGTTAGTGCCCTTACTATCCCGCTAGAGGTGTGATTCCTGTACTGCAGCCTGTAGAACGGCTGGGCACTAACTGTTCCAGCAGGTAAAATCTTAAAACTGCAATTGTCACTGCTTCATTCAGCAGTTCTGGAGATGCAATGAAGTTGCCAATTATGAGACTGGGAATGTCAGGGGTTTCATTAATTTGTAAGATAACAGAGTGTGAGACTTTTACAGACACGGAAAGCAGGTGGGGAAGTTTCCCCTGTACCAGGCTATTAATGAAACCCCTGGAATGTGATCTTTTTGCATCTTTATGATTGCTTAATGAAATGATGCACTAGGCAAAACTTGCAAACAGCTACCTGAGTGTTAAGAGTTTCCTAACCCTAGTCTTCCCATTGGGTTAAGAGCCCTTAGGTCAAGGTTGCTTTGAGCAAGTTTGCTAATACCTGTTTCTGGAAAGCATCTTGCAGTTGTAAGCCAGTGATTTTACTGGAGCTTCTTTAGTATTGAGATGCTTTCTTGCAACAGTGGTTGACTGCATGTAGATGCTAGATTTATATATCTACTTTTGGGAGTTGGTAATAAACTGACTTACCTTTAGACCAACTAATATGTCTAAAGAAAAAACCTTTGATGAAAATAGATGTAGTTTTAGGTTGTCAAAATGCTGATGTAAGGGTTGGTTATAGTATATTTGGATAAACACTATGTATGGGAAATATTGTGTCAGATGTTTTATTATAATGATATTTCTTATATAAAAATAAATAAATATGTAGTCTTTTGATTTTCTATCTGTGTATGTCTTGGAACTAGAATAATAGAATCTCTAAGGATGAAATTCCGAGATATGACTAGAGATTTCCTAAAGGGAAGTAACTTTCAACCTAATCCATATCCATGATATGTATTTTAAAGTTAATGTAGTTTTAAAAAATGGGAATGAGAGGATGGGTTTAGTAATACAGTGATGGTACATTGTGTGGCGTATATTGTAGATTTGCTAGTGCATGCCGGTGTAATACAGGAGAGTTGGAATGAGAACACAAGCGTGAAACAGATCGCTGGAGCTGGTATATACATCAACTAGAGCTTCATTATCTCCCCACCTAACCAGCTCACATGCAATAATTATTTTTGGTTTGACACGTTTATTGTTTGATTACTACATCTTTGAAATCTGGCAAATAACACTTTTAGCTTTGACGTTTTTATTTGAATTTTGACATTTTGCATTCAGTCTTATCTCACTGACTTGAAAAGTAGAACTTATTATCAAAGTCCACATATAATGATACAAAAGGAAATGATTGTGTATAACACAAGGACTGTATCAATGATTTTTTAACAGATTCATAGCTACAAAGCATAATTTTGGATTGTGGTTACATTATTTATCTATAAACATAAGCCTCAAAGATGAGAAAGTATTACAGATTAGAAGAAAATGATATTCATGTCTATCAAATAGAATTGGGCTATTCTTTTAAAAAATAAAGAATGGTAATATTATTATACAAGACTAATTAAATGAATATTATTGTCATGTTATATCCTTTGTCATATTTCTTTTCTATTAATCTCAATTTTAAAATTGTGTACTTTGTGTATCTCTTTATCTTCTCGCACTCGCAAAAGTGTTTAATACGCTCTCTGTAAAGTATTTTTCCTCAGTAATGGAATAAAAACATTTAAATATGTCAAAACAAAAGAGATAAATTGTAGATGATATGGAAATGGTGTAATAAATGACATAAAGACTTGGGTTTCAGTGAAAGTGTTATTGGGATCACAATATCTGCAAAAATACAAAGTTTATTGTTTTATACTAATAAAAAAGGGTCTAATCAAAAGAGAAATGACAGTGTCAAAAGGTGTAAAGGTTGAAATATGGCCGCACTGTAACTAAAGGGAGACAACTCTGTACAGATGGTAGCGAAGGACGTAGTGACCTTTCTCACCACGAGGTGGCCCTGCTCAGGACTGTGTCCGGCATCAACGTTCATAGAGGTCAATATTTATTTCAATAGCAGCACTGTTGAGTTATGTTATATACAACAGCACCATGAAACAAGTGAATATTCTGTCATCCCGTGTGATTGTGTCTTGTATTATATAACTTCTGGAGATTAGGATCTTGGGTCTGAGAGAAAGATACAGAATAAAAATGCAGTTACAATGATGATGAAGGCTTAGCTCAGTGAGAGATAAAATATTTTCTGCACTTACCATTAAGCAAATTTTATGGTATGTGTACAGTGTATGAAATAAGGCCTGTTCGACAGCTCAGTACCTTATTTTGTGTTTTGGTAACTTTTTGACGATTTTCTTTAATTTTAACAATTATATCTACAATATAACACTTTGGGCTGGCTACTTTCAACTGATTTCATATACTGAAATGTATGAAATTGCTTACATGTCTGTTTGTACTTGCTTAATCATTGAAACATTTATTTATATTTCTATCTTTATGACCCTCCCATTATATCGACTTTAATACTCACCCTGTACGTATCTTTTGTCATTACTGTCTTTCGTATGTGTATCTCAAAATGTACAATGTGATAATTATCACTTTGTTTGATATATGTTGAATCAATAACTGTTTTGTGTCTGGTTTTGATAATGTTGGTTGTGGATTGATTGTGCGCTAATTCAAGCTTTGACGTGGCTGTTTGTTCTTTTTTAGATATTTACTTTTCTATGTATAATCCAATATGTCTTTGAGACAAGTATCTGAGATGTCTCTCTGAGATAATCACATTTAACATTCTTCAAACTTAAAATGATATTTTCTAAGAACGCTAAGCAAACGAAACAAACTCTGTACAGCACTGTAGTACTGAAAGTATCAGAAGGAAAAATATTCCTGCTATCTGAGGTCACTTTCACAAATTCTGGGAAGATTTACAGCTTTGTAAAAAATCTGACTGAAATGGGTAACGTTTGACCAACTTTTCTTTTCTTTTGTTAAATGTTGCCATCTTACTACAAAATAACTTTTAAAATTTAAAATCCTGAAATTAGCAGCTCTTTCCCTCGATTACGTCTCCCTATCAGATATAGTCAAAGTGTCACTTATTAACGTCACTCCACTCCTAAACACGTTCTCCCCTCGTTTAGATAGCGACGCAGTCACACCAATCCGGTCGCAGCGTGTGGCGAAAACGCTATCGACGGGCACGACGTCGACGTTGATCACAGACCAAGAGGATGATGATGTGGACCAAGAGAGTATTCCTATCGCCCCCCAGCCTCCCCGCTCACCCAACCCTCGCAGCATGCGGCACGGCATCAACCAGAACGACGCCCCCGCATCATTCACAACAGAGAACACATCAGAGAAGATGAACCAGGTACGTGTTGAAACTTTATATTTGTCTACACTCGTCAGGAGTCAAAACTAGCTTCGTCTTAGTACTAGCCATTTGGATGGATTTCTGAGGGTACTAGCCCAAATGCATTCCGGCTAACCAAATACATCTACATGATCGTAACATCTTTAGATTTTACTAGTCCTTCGCATTACATGTCTAACTGAGCTCTAGCCAGTACCTGCTGGACTAGTGGTAATTTCTAACCCTGCTCGTGTGTAAATGACTTTATATTTGAGTACCATCGTGTGTTGATAGTTGAATACAATCATTAGTACAATTGTGTGTAAATGAGTGCTGTGATTCAGGTGCCGAATTTCTGAAAACTCCCATACTAATATTCTGATCTCAACAACTAAGGTTAAGCACCACCCCAATATTCAATATTTTATATGGATCCTAAATTATTTGAATGTTCTATTTGGTGTACCTTAGCTGTTTTTATTTAGTTGACATTAATGTCTATGTTGACATATTGTAAAGAGAATACATGCCACAGCCAACTAGCTGATGCACAAGCAAACTCAACAAATTATGTTGAATTTGAATGGCAACTACAACTTCATTAAATGGAATGATTCTTGCAAAAAAAGCAAATCTGTAAACAAATTAATAACACATATGGTTGAAATTATATATAAAGTAGAGTAAAGTAGCTAGTAGGACATCCTGGGTACATTAATGATTACTGAATGATAAATAATGTATTGCAGGATGGTAACAATGCTGAGTCTATGGGGGCGGTCGGACCCCGGGTATACACCCCAGACCCTGGTGAGGATCTAGACGACTTTGTGCTACGACCTGCACCCCAGGGCGTGACCGTCAAGTGCCGCATCACACGTGACAAGAAGGGTGTGGACCGCGGCATCTTCCCGACCTACTTCCTGCACATGGAGAAGGATGATGGGAAGAAGGTGGGTACACGAGGATAAGCGTCCATCTGTCCGAATATGTAATGTGTAGGTTTGACCTAAAGGGAATCAGTACAGTAAATAGATGTTAGCAATAAATCTCTTGAATTACTGCATGTTAAGTGGCCAATTTAAAGGAATCACAACTCTTCAACAAAGAGAGTGTTCTGGGTTTGACTACTGGCTAAATGGAATATCTAGGAATATACGAGGCAACTTCGCGTGGTGTTCGAGCCTCGGTTTGTCTGCTCTATCCCAGGACCCCCAGTTTAAGAGATTCAGCTGTCCTGTTATATAATGTATTGATATAGATTTTACCTGAATAAAATTAATAACAGTAAATTGGTATTAACACGTCATCCTGAAGTTTTTGTTCAAACAGTTTTTAGTAATCCAAATAGAGATGAAAAATTGAAGGTGTGTAAGAAATATCTCCTAAAGGACTCAGTCTTGGATTTCTCAGATTTTGTTCTTGTGATACTTTATGCTAAACACATTAACCATTTACCTGCTGATGCACTACTATTGTAGGTAGTACTTATCTAATCTCCTAGTCAAGCCAAGTATAGTCCCTTTGTTAGCCAATTCTTGTCCTCCATTTCAGCCAGCCTTAAATGTTAAACTCTAATCAATTCAGCAGGTAGGAAGTTTAATAAAAGTAAACAATGTTGTGAAATAACAAAACTAGTCATAGTGGAAAACAGATACAAAGGACTACACTGTTACATAGATGGATGTAGGTGCAATACAAGATCTGTTCATACTGTTAACCTTGATATTTACCGACAGACATTCCTGCTAGCCGGGAGGAAGAGGAAAAAGAGCACAACCTCCAACTACCTGATCTCCACTGACCCCACTGACCTCTCCCGCGGAGGCGAGTCTTTCATCGGCAAACTCAGGTATGTTCTCTCATGGTTCACTGAACAGAACTAGTTCTCAAAAATTATTATATGGACTTTCTATATACAACATTAGACAAAACAAACATAAAATTCAAAGGGCGAAGTTCATGAGCAAACTGCCATACCGAGTAGAAACAGCTGCTTCTCATTGACAATAATTGGTTTTAATAAATGACAAATACCAGTGTTTGAAATAAGCTTCAAATGTAGCCAGCCCAAAAGTCTCATTTTGTCAATTTAAAAGGGAAAATCTAAAGTAAAAAACCCCAAATTACCAGCCTGGTCCAAAAGTAACCGGTTAGGTTACTGGAGTAATGTTTAAGTCATTTAAACTTCAGATGTAATATCATATGGTCTAATTCAGATTCATTAACATGGGATTTCAATTTGACAAATGCTAGATTTTAAATTTCTGAAACTGGTCCATAAATCCATAAAATACGGCATATAACAAACCCGTGTAATTCAGCCCCAGCGACCAGAATGAAAATCTGCGGGGGTGTGGCCCCTGAATCGATGACTCTTGTTACGTCACTGGAGTAATCTCATTATCGACGATAGTCATAATTCAACGTAATTTCGCAACATTTTAATTGTTAATTTCACAAAGAAATCTTCAATAAACCAACTTAAATTTCTCATATATCGAATGTTTAGATATCCAACTAGGCAATTCCGCAGATGACAATTACACAATTATTGCATAAACATGTCTTTTTTGCGATGTAATACACCTCATAAATTCATTTAGTGGCAGTGATAATCATCATTAATTAATTAACAAGTCTCCGCAGAGTAGCTGTCTAGCCGGCCCCATCTGTCGCTTATCACAGTCATGCCTCCGTGAGCATTTTCGAAATGAATCGCCCCACTAATTGCGGCAGTGTTAAAATGGGTGAATTAAAATCGTCTTAATAATCAATTGCAATTGTATATTGTCTCAATTTTATGCTCAATTGATTCTGATATATAATGTACGTAGAGGTAATAAACTGTCATTCTTGAGAAAAATGCATTTCATGTATCCTTTAAGTGAAAATTCGATGACTATTTTAATTTATAAGCAATGTCATAGATTAACATGTTGGCTGCTATCTGTGTAGCCAATTAACAGGAACCACAACTTGTAACCATGACTTATTGCTGCAGGTCCAATCTGCTGGGTACACAGTTCACACTGTTTGACAGCGGAGACAACCCCAAGAAGGCTAGAGATGCTGCTCGACGGGAACTGGTCGCTGTTGTATATGTGAGTATGACAATGAATAAAACATGTTATTAAGCCATTTTGTCTATATGAAAGCGGGAGCAGATAGCACAGTGGTAAGCCTGTTCGGTCTCTGATCAAGAGGTCTGGGGTTTGAATCCCGCCAGGGGCACGGCAACTTTGTCTACAGTAGAGAACTGTTCTACACACAGTAAGGTTTGGGTGCAATGCTACACTGAATTTCAGAGTAGTACCACCCATGGTTTGCTAGTTCCAGCCGTTGCTCGCAGGTTTCACCGCAATGCATAGACACATGGCATTGCGGGCTTTCTCCCAGCCATAATTCTAACAGCCGTGATGTAAGTGAAATACTCTTGAAAGCGGCGTTAAACCCCAACTCACTCACTCACTATATGAAAGAGGGAGCAGATAGCACAGTGGTAAGCCTGTTCGGTCTCTGATCAAGAGGTTTGGGGCTCGAATCTCGCCAGGGGCACGGCAACTTTGTCTCCAGTAGAGAACTGTTCTACACGCAGTAAGGTTTGGGTGCAATGTTACACTGAATTTCAACGTAGTACCACCCATGGTTCGCTAGTTCAAGCCGTTGCTCGCAGGTTTCACCGCAATGCATAGCTCACCTCTATATGAAAGAGGGAGCAGATAGCACAGTGGTAAGCCTGTTCGGTCTCTGATCAAGAGGTCCGGGATTCAATGCCTACAATGGTCTAGGCTGCTGTGTCTGCAGTAGAGAACTGTTAAACATGCAGCAAGGTTTGGTATAATGCTATACTGAATTTCAACACATTACCACCCATAATTCGCTGGTTCCAGCCATTGCTCGCAGGTTTCACTGCAATGCTTAGATACAGAAGGGTTGCTGGATTTCTCCTTGTATTAATACTAAAAGCCTTGATATATGTGAAATGCTCTTGAAAGCAATGTTAAACCACCAAATCATCTCACTAATCAAATGAAGAATTATTTTCCGATTTTACACTTAACGTGATGAGATGAAACTGTCCTTATTAACAAGTTATAGCATATCTGAAATGAAGTAATACAGTGATGTTATTCCGAAATGTCTTGTCTTTGAAAGAACTACTTGCTCAAGTGTAACATATGTGTGACGTGTTTGCAGGAGACCAATGTGCTAGGCTTCAAGGGACCACGCAAGATGACAGTAGTTATCCCGGGCATGAATCTCGACCATGAAAGAGTTGACATCAAACCAAGAGGGGTAGGTAGCACAAGCTTTTAAAAGACTCTCCTTCAGTGCCATCTTAGTTTATTATGTTCAATGTTTCATACAAATCTTCAGTGCCATCTTAGTTTCTGATTTTGACCTCTGTGTGAAACCAAAAGAGGTTCATGGCGTGGCCAAGTCCACCATTGATGAAAAGGCTACCTCTGTTCTGAATCAACTCCTCAAGGTTTTTGGTAAATTTTTCTGTAACTTGCGGGCAATGGGTTTATTTTTCAGAGTTATTGCCCTAGTCTTAGAACGCTTGGCTTTCCAATTTCAGACTGACATTAGCTGTGTTCTGAAATCAACTCGTCCAACAGTTGCTGTTCCATCGTTCTGAAACTTAACACATGCTTTTGATTCGTCAATGATATCTCTTTGAAACTTGTGGTTCCCTTGGCATAAGACAATATAAATGAAGTCATATTCCTTGACATTCCTACTTTGACTTTGATAAAAGATGAAATTCTGCAACTTTGACCTTAACCATTATTCGTTGATGTACTTGATACTTGATATGTTTCCCATGTCACATACTGAGCTCGCAATTAACCTTTGACCTAGTGTAGAATGCATTTTCTGAAACAGTGGCCATAATTTCTAATTGATAGATTATTTGTCTTTGATCTTTGACATGTGTATCCTTTGTCACTAGATCATTCAGAAGATGTCATAATTTTAAAGCTGATCAAAGATCATGTTAAATGAAATTATAAGATCTGATCTTCTGTCAATTACTCTTACTATTCTACTAGTTAATTAGAGGATAGATTGTTCATCAATAGGAAAAATGCGAGGTTTCTGCTCTCAGAGCACTTGTCAACAAGTTTGATTGTTGCATAGTACTTTTCTCATCAATGAGGATGTATATATTGTACTGATGTTAACGTCAAGCTCTCTCTCTGTGCAGGACCATGACGGTCTGGTGGAGAGATACAAGAGGAAGAACATGGAGAACCTACTTGAGCTCCACAACAAGACCCCCGTCTGGAACGATGGTGCGTACATTTCCGGCTTCATTCTTCCATAGCCTTGTTCAATATGTCATACTTTCTCACTGTTTGTCATCCTCTCAGGAGTAAAGTTTCACTTCGGTTTATTATGAAAACATGGCTGGGTTTTTTAGTCAAAGAGCGGTATGATAGTCAAGCCAATTTGATGGTTTGTTATTTAGATAAAGAGCCAAATTCTTTGAAGTTTTGGTAATACTCCAAGGTAAAATCTAGTAAGTCCGTGACCTCAGACTTGCTTATTTTTATATCCTCCGCCTTAGACCAACGTGACTGAATAAGCAAAGCTATTTCTTGTTCTGATTTGTTACTAATAGGTCGTCCGAGCCAGTCCAAAATTTCTGCTGGTACAGGTTATCAAAGGAATTTGATTAAAAGGTCATCCACTAATTTAATAAATGCATTTATTGAGTACATCATTTATTATTTGATGTTTGGTAAAATGTAAGAAAACAACTAATTCATCAATCTGAAATAGTTTTTAAATTAGGATGCTTTACTACAAGAAATATGCAGTTAACTTTTCTCATGGTGCATGTTTCTTTAAATTTCAGAGACCCAATCTTACGTGCTGAATTTCCACGGTCGCGTGACACAAGCTTCGGTGAAAAACTTTCAGATTGTACATGATAATGATGGTGAGTTCACTGCCTTCTTTATGTCAGTATTATTCCGTTGTACCATTAACAATTTAAGATACAATCTGGTAATTTTAATGTGTATTGATAAATAGGAAAATGACATAAACTTCAACCAAATGAACCTAAATATTACGGTAACCATTTTGATCATTCCTTAAAAATTATTATATGGTTGATCATGTTTGACTTTAAAACTGACAGATACAATCCAAGATTTGCAGTTAATACCAACAAGTTTCTCCTTCTTTATTCCAGTGGACTACATTGTGATGCAGTTCGGTAGAGTGGCAGAGGACGTGTTTACAATGGACTTTAACTACCCAATGTGTGCCCTCCAAGCTTTCGGCATTGCGCTAAGCAGCTTCGATGGAAAACTAGCCTGCGAGTGATGGGGCGATACGCCCAGAGAGCTATGTAATTCATCTCGGAGGTGCAATCTAGTTTTACGTGAATTTGGACCGATATTGTGGATGAAAGCTTTGTAACGTTATCATCTGACCATGGCTCTGTTTACATTCTAAAGTGACATCATGTTTGAGGGGCAGTCTTATTCATTAAGGTCACAACCCTTGTGATAGTTGATGGCAAAATTCTTATGGTCACGGGTAGAGGATTCTTGTCAGTCACATGACCTGTCATGTGATCAGGGATACCGTACAAGTCTCATTCTTGATGTGCAGTCAAATGGACATAACCTCATCCGATTCACCGTGCCGTGCATGCTTTGGGTCACATGACCTGTCACGTGATCAAGTGTACAATCGGCTTGTCATGTCACATGATAAGTCATGTGATCTTTGGGGATTGAAGAAGATGGCACAACGCATAACAGGACAATTATTGATTTACAACCAAAAGATTTTGTAAGCAAACAAATTCTTCAATGGAGACTTACTGTCACCATGAGCAGGTACAGGAATACTGGATTCAATAAAGCACAGAGCTTTAATCTGGTGTTGTATCTACAGTTAAACACATGACGTTATGCTTATTTGAGAAATTTCAAACTAGGAATTCGTCTTTGAGATAGGTCTTATCTTCTTTGTGAATCAATCAATCTGTGTTGTTAATTGACACGGTGGAATTTGTCTCCGTCAGAGGAATGCTTGAGAAGGTTGTTATTAGATCAGAGCCATTTGTTATTTATTGTATTTCTGTTGTATGTAAAATCAGATTATGTCAATCATTGTGATATCTTTTAGACTTTCAATCAAAATTTTATCATTCACATTTGCACAATCCCACCAAATTGCTTGCTTTTATTTGTTTCTTTCTTGAGTACAATGTTATTTATTTGATATTTTGTTGTGCTATTTGCTGCTTGAATGAAATGACTGAATGCATGATGGTTGATTGGCAGTGTTTACATTCCACTGTCAGTGTTGTCAATGTCGCAATTTGCAAGATTAATTATGGAAATCAGAAAATATATAAAAAAATATGATGTTTCTTGATAATGTTATCGTCTGTGATAGGAGATTGCTTTGTGAGTATGTAGTCCTTCTTACATAATATCTTTCATGAAACCTGAGTGTTCATGCTAATTGCCGGAACCAATTTAAACACAGTTAACATATTGTAACAATTCTTTTATATGGGATGTTTATCATTTGTTTTCAACATGATTTTTCTGATAGTATTTTATTTTCATTTAAATACTATTGATAATTATTTTAAACAGTCTGTGTTCAGAATTGTCTCAAATAAATTATCAATATATAGTTGAATGTTTAATGGGAATGTATTTTCAAAATTCAATGTTCGTCCTTTAAATATATGAATTATTGATTTGAACTTGGTTCATTTGGAATGAATTTCTTACATTCAAAAGAAGTCTTAAGACTAAAAGCATATTCGGTCAGATATTATGTTGATTCATAAACACTTGATGAAATGAGACTATCATAATCAAATCACCATGCTAATCAATGATGACAAAAGAACCAATTTGGCTCTTTCTATACATATAATTTTTATTTTCATTAAAGCATTTTCATAAGTAAACAGGAAATCACTGATCTAAAGAGTTAACTCCCTTAGTGATTATGTCCCTTGGTGTGAAATAATGCGGCCCATGTTGAGTGAAGTTGAGGAATTATTATCATTCCTCATCAGATATGCATTTAACTGATGCCTTAATAATGTCACCACAGACATAATATTGTTTCATCATTTGACATAATTCAGAAGTTCCTGCCATACACATAATACATATTATGTCATACTTTGAAGGTAGCTTTACCCTCGATCACAGATATTAATTTTGTATATTTGGCTAATTGTACATATTGCTGTCTGACGTTAAGTGTTCGTACATCTTTGTACTATTCTTGCAGGCGATTGAAGAAATAATACTGAATTGTGTGTGAATCTATAATAAATATATCTATATTTTTATGAACATTTATGGAAATATTGTGTATCATTTATTTCCATTGAAACTACATAATGTCAAGTTTCATATCACTGTTGATGTATCTTAACTAAAGAAAGTCTGTACATAGATCTATTTACATGTACAGCGAGAAATGTGCAATTACTGATTTTCATTTTGGCTTTTGTGTCAAGGTGTTGTTGAGAAATTCATTTTGTTTGCAAAATATTTGCAATGTTAAAAGTTGAAATAAGAATTTAATAACCATTGGGCATTCCATGATAAATTCATCTGTAAAATGTCTAAAACTTAATTGCATGAGAAATCAATAATTGTTGGACTCGCTGTTGGAAACAAACTTAATTTGACTACAAGAAAACGTGACATTCCACTCATAACATCAATCAGAAGTACATTAAGGCAATAGATGACTCGTGTCGTTTCATATCACTATCAAATTTAAATTATTCCCCCGGTCATGGAATGTCTGAGAGTTGTTTCCCTAACATAACTATTCCAGAGTGATGTTTCAAGTGCTTTTACAAAATATTATTATTTAATTTCTATTATTTGATTAAAATTACATACAATTATTCAGTGAGATCAAAATTTCAACAGACAACAGGGTATGTAGATACAAGACCAAAAATAGAGGGCTCTATCAGGTTTTTTATGTGGAAAAACAATTTCAGGGGACATTTCTGTTTATACATATATATTATTAATACACATTTATTAAAAACCAAGATGAAACATATTTATACTGAGGGTCATATTTTGGTGCCTTTAGATTAATTTCATCAAATAGACAAAGAATAGCACCGTTCATTAAAAAATAAAAACAATCAAGTGAGGCCATTCATCAGCGCTACGAGTGTGTAAATATGACATTGTTGATTCCTCGAACAATAAAGTGTTTGCTAATTTGTGTAGATTAAATCAATATTAATCTTTTATTATTTTTGTTAATAAAAGTAAGTGTACATCATTTTTCTCATTTCATGTGATGCACACACAAAAAATACAGATACTATAATTTATTTTTGTCCTAAAAGCCTCCTGTTCATCAGGTTTGTTCTTGATATTTTTGTGATTTACTTAAAACCCTTTATGCTGTAGAATCAAGTAGTTTGTTTTATGTATGAACTGTCCAATCATCAACAGAAAGATTTGTTCTACAGCTATAATATTATTGGAGGTTGTGATTGAGCTTTGTAAATAAGCTTTGAATAATGTACTCTTTAGGTAATTCATTGAATGAGTATTGTAGACAGACAATGTTGTTATTTTGTATGCATTTGCCAAAATGAAATTAGAACACTTTGAAATTGATTAAGATTTTTTTATTTTTGCCAATCAGATTCGTCTAGTGAAAGAGAAAATGTTTCCATTTGAAGAAGTGTAAAAACTAGATGATTTTATTGGATGGTAATTCCTAATAACTGTGATTGATAAATTGCAGATATAAATACATATTTATGCAGATTTTTCACTTTGGCACTATTCAAAAGTCTGACATATCAGATTGAATTGAAACCGAGAGCAGTTTTGATACTTTTATAAACAGTGTTTTATTAGCTACATATCAAAATAGCATAATCATATCCTGAAAAAGATACCGAAATCTGGTTGAATTTATTGTTAAAGTCAATTTTGATTGATGAAACCATTTAAAAAAATCTTAACTGCTGTCAAGTGATATCAAATGGCTGAAGCCTACAAATATTTGCCAATACATATGCTCAATATTATATAAATCATAATGCTATTTGTGCTTTCACGAAGATTAGTTGTAGCATACCGTTAAAATATGTTCATGAACACCCATAGATACTATCACTTTGCCTGACTTGTTTCTGTAAGTCTCCGATCCTTGTTTTATAAAGTTCATCAGAGCAACTAACTCTCGTGTGATGTTGACTGACTACTCATAAGGAGAATAGTGATGTTGACTGACTACTCATAAGGAGAATAGTGATGTTGACTGACTACTCATAAAGAGAATAGTGATGTTGACTGACTACTCATAAGGAGAATAGTGATGTTGACTGACTACTCATAAAGAGAATAGTGATGTTGACTGACTACTCATAAGGAGAATAGTGATGTTGACTGACTACTCATAAGGAGAATAGTGATGTTGACTGACTACTCATAAGGAGAATAGTGATGTTGACTGACTACTCATAAGGAGAATAGTGATGTTGACTGACTACTCATAAAGAGAATAGTGATGTTGACTGACTACTCATAAGGAGAATAGTGATGTTGACTGACTACTCATAAAGAGAATAGTGATGTTGACTGACTACTCATAAGGAGAATAGTGATGTTGACTGACTACTCATAAGGAGAATAGTGATGTTGACTGACTACTCATAAGGAGAATAGTGATGTTGACTGACTACTCATAAGGAGAATAGTGATGTTGACTGACTACTCATAAGGAAAATAGTGATGTTGACTGACTACTCATAAGGAGAATAGTGATGTTGACTGACTACTCATAAGGAGAATAGTGATGTTGACTGACTACTCATAAGGAGAATAGTGATGTTGACTGACTACTCATAAGGAAAATAGTGATGTTGACTGACTACTCATAAGGAGAATAGTGATGTTGACTGACTACTCATAAGGAAAATAGTGATGTTGACTGACTACTCATAAGGAAAATAGTGATGTTGACTGACTACTCATAAGGAGAATAGTGATGTTGACTGACTACTCATAAGGAGAATAGTGATGTTGACTGACTACTCATAAAGAGAATAGTGATGTTGACTGACTACTCATAAAGAGAATAGTGATGTTGACTGACTACTCATAAGGAGAATAGTGATGTTGACTGACTACTCATAAAGAGAATAGTGATGTTGACTGACTACTCATAAGGAGAATAGTGATGTTGACTGACTACTCATAAAGAGAATAGTGATGTTGACTGACTACTCATAAGGAGAATAGTGATGTTGACTGACTACTCATAAGGAGAATAGTGATGTTGACTGACTACTCATAAGGAGAATAGTGATGTTGACTGACTACTCATAAGGAGAATAGTGATGTTGACTGACTACTCATAAGGAGAATAGTGAGTGAATTACTGTGCTAGCCTGTGTCATGTTCTCTCTTGTATTTCATCTGTACATAACTGTCATTTCAGATGACTCATCAATAAATGTCTGCATCTCTCGGATCAGACCATTCTGATGTGCTACTTTGTGAAGGCACTTATAGACCTGATACATATTGTCAGCGCCCGATTGGGTTCAACAAAATGCCGTCCTTTGTCGTTTATTTATTTTTATCTTTACCAGAAGTATTTTGGGTGTAGCTTTCTTTGATTCACGTGTGTGTCACGTACATTCTACATACAGGGTGTCTGGCTGACGGACACCCTCTCTACTTAACAATAAAACAATACAAATATGCACATGTCTCCTGTCTTCTTTATTTATCCAAATTGTTATTGGGTGAAGTCTTTAGTGGTGTGAGCTAATGACGATGTATTTCACAAGTAATCTTATCTACATAAAGTAAAAGAGTTGTCCCACATAATGTGGGCAGTGTTTAGTGGGTAATTTGTGTACAGATTCTCCTGATAAGGTTTCCCATGGGTGATATAGTGGAGAGTAACAGAGGATATATAAAACCATGGGTAACCGAGGATGATGATCTTCAGAAAATCAAAAACAAAGATGGACATATTATTACTACGACCAGTCCTTCCCGCACATCTCTCTGAACTGTATGCAAGGATAGACTTAAAGATTCTTTGCCTCACCTGTAAGTTGTTCTCGAACTGAGAACCTTCCAACCTTCAAGACTTGCTGACACATTAGTCTCTGGAAAGAACTCTTCTGTGATTGCAAGGACTGTTACTTTTTATTCCAAGCTACAATCTAGAAATCATTAAGCGCAAAAACATTTTTCTTTGCAGAAGCAACATTTCTGTCAAACTGAACTCTCTTTAGTAAGATTGACTCAAGGCCATTAAAAACGTGATTTAAGTATATTTACTGCAACAGTGTTTAACAAATGTATGTATCGTTTGACTAAATCGATGTAACAGGCATCTATGTATAATTTCATGAAATAATTCACTTCAAATGCACAAAACTGAAATGTCAGAGGACCATAATTTAAGGCAGGGATCAGCTGAAATCAATATCGGGTATGTCCACCCTGAGCTCTTAC
Organism: Gibbula magus; assembly: GCA_936450465.1. Lineage (NCBI taxonomy): Eukaryota > Metazoa > Mollusca > Gastropoda > Trochida > Trochidae > Gibbula > Gibbula magus. Next base: position 71,048,707 of record OW388293.1, on the reverse strand, counting down.
TCATTCCTGAAGTCGCTGAGGCATCGACTTGCACAGATGTCTCAATACACGTTGTGGGATCGCTTGCCAATGATTCCGTAGTGCCTGTGTCAACTCTGCAACAGTTCTTGGTGGCACGTATATTGTGTTCAAACCCAGCGGCTAAGTTCATGTCTGGAGACATGACGGGCCAATCCATAACAAGGACATGATGATTATTCAGAAAGTCTCTCGTCAACCTGGCGGTGTTGGGTCGGGCGTTGTCATGCTGAAAAACCAAGTGTTGATGGACGCAATGTCGAACCAGCAATGGAAACAACACCGGAAGAAGGATTGTGTCAACATAATGTTGGGCCTTGGGGGTTGCCTTGGACCAACACAAACTAGGACCGAAAGTTGACGTTGATAGCAACCCATACCATGACGCCACCTCCCTTTACGCTCTTTTACTGCACACATTTACGGGCAAAGCGTTTGTGTCCGTGTCGGTAGATACGATGACGTCCATCAGGAAAACTGACGTTGAATCTGGATTCATCCGAGAAGATAACATTGCACCATGGCGTGTTGTGAATATAACCCACATTTGCGCCATTTGTGTGGCAAGTCGATGACTTTGCAAAAGGATCTGACCTTGGTAAGGTTGATGCTAGACTGAAACCTCTGTCGTCAGAATGCTCTTTCTCACACAGCGAGCCACATACTAAATATACAATGGGGTTGCAGGTACAGCCTCTCGACCTAGGTCGACGTCAGCGTAACCCAAAAGCAGCAAGCCGCTTTGTACTGTTTAAAGACTGACCTGACGCTGTCGTGTTTCAACTGTTCCTCTTGCAGTAACAGTAGTTGACTAGAACCTGTTGTGCAAGTGTTATAGTCGGAAGTTACAATCTTGAGAAGCGGTGTTTACAGGTGGAGCACCAGGCCCGGCTCGATAGTAACTCTTCCAGTGGTGTGGAAACGTTGTCAGAGACGAGCAATTGTGGACGGATGGGTGGACATGAAAGTGTCTGGTGACGGCTACCTGTGAAGCGCCCTGTTCCAATGCCGATAGCTCTGCTCTGAAAGACGTGGCATTTTTCCAAAGTTGTACATGTTCAAATGTTCAATGAGATTTTTAAATTTTAGTTTGTGCAACAACAGGCATATATTTTTTATTTTACTCATTAATAATCCTTTCTATGCTCATTCCTTAGTTAATTTTCATTTTATATTTACCATTATGTCGCCAGAGTGAAGGGAATACACGTGCAAAATGTGTGACATGTCGCTGCTTAAAATCTTGAAAAAGGAAAAACGTTACATTTGGACGAACAAAAGTTCAGTACCAATAACTGAAATGAGTCCCAGCACAGGTGCCAACTATGTGCTTTCACATAGGAAAGCCAAAGAAAACAATTACCAAAAATATATCTCGAATTAGGTATTGCTGTTGAGTGTTGAGTGCATGTTGGAATTCTACTCAGCAATCCAGTGAAGTACCATCCATGTTTCAATTGCTTGCTCCTATAAACGATTGCAAGTTTCACCACAATGAATACCTACTCAGGTTATCAGACATCCTATGGTTTGAAGTTAAGAGAGCAGTTGTCAAACCAAACTATAAAGTTTGTTTTATCTCATGTTACCGACTAATCCACAAACATACACTACGACTCCGATTTCATATACTTTGATACGATAATACTTCTTTCACTTACATGATTTATCAAATTGGGTTTATAGTGGAGACGTATGACTAATTTCAGGTGACCTGTGACTCGACGGATTACTCCAACCAACTACATAGAGGTCCGTACAGCTTGTATCTGACACCTGGTGTCAACACGGCCACTGTTAGACTGTACTACTGTGCTATGTCCTTATCCACTATTGAAGAAATAATCATTTAACGGCGAGGCAGTACCTACGGGGATTAAATAGAAATGAAATGGTTACTATTTATACGAGATAGATTAGCCTGTGCGACCCGGAGTGCCAGAGCTGACAATACCCCCTGTGTTCCTCGCCTCACACCAAACCAATACACACTTGTCCGTCGTATATTGATATGGTCGCGGCTTACTCTCGCCGTACTTTGTTCTCTGGAGTTGTGGACAATGTGAGCAGGAACATGAGGGTTATCTATGGTTTGTGGACTCTACTGTAGCTCTGAATGAGTGTAAGTAAACTGCTTTACAGGGAGTGAGGAGTTGGACGCTGAATATAGACGAGTGGTCACTCAGGTGTCCCTGTGGATCTGATGAAGGCTTGTACCTGAGCGTTTCAGGTAAAAACATTGTTTCATGTAAACTCTTTCATATATAATGTAAGAGCTCCAGAATTTCCATTATTCACTTCTTACTGTCACTGAACAGGGCCACTAATGACTGCGACTGAGTCGACCAATCTTTGTCAAAAGTTTGGTTATTGGAAACCAGGGTGCCGTCCATTAACCACTTTCAGCCCTGACATCAATCTTTGTCAATGTTAAGGTATGGGCTTACGTCTGATCTTAGGGCTAAGATTTGTTAATGGAACGGCACCCTGGGATGACTTGAGACCCTGAAATATTCGTCTCAGTAAAAAGCTGTAGATTGTTGGGACATACGTAGCTATGCAAGTGTTGTCAAACATCCTCTCTAGACATAGTAGCTATGATTAAATCTACACAGAGAGAAACACGATAAATGTATGTATAGTTCGCATGCGGGTATCGTCTATACGATTGGAAGACGATCACCTACGTGTAGATAGAGGAGAATGTTAACGAATCCTCTGTACAGCCAGTTCCTATGTCAGGTCTCCAGCCGTAGAATCTGGGAAGTGTGAGTTTGATGTTTTCGTTTTAGCGGCATGATATTTTGGCATATTATTTCGAGTTAAGATATACTATGCCTTGATTATGTTGACAATTTCCTATGGTCATGCAGAATACTAGTATATATGTTATAGCGTGTGCCATATACATGTACCATATACTCATTGCAAATCCGACTTTATCTTAAAGGGGCAGTAGCACGTTTTTGTCGCTCAAATAAGTCGATGAAATGTATTTGAAAAATAATTTCACCAATCGTAAAACACCCTTCTCTCTTCGGAAAATATAGTTAAACATGAGAGCACATGGCTCAGTAAAGCCATTGGGGATCGTTTTTGTCATTCGAAATGATAAAAAGTGTTCACAATAACATGGCCGCCATGTAATTTTTGCTTTATACGCAACACCGATATTACTACTACGGATAACTGGTTTGTGTAATAGGATGCTTTACCCCCAAAAGTAAATTTAAATGGCACAAACTATCATTATAAATAGGAAATTTGAAAATTTGAAAACGTGCTACTGCCCTTTTAACGGCATGTAAATTTTTTTAGAAATTGATCGAGACGGGAAAGAGTTGTGATATAAACTATCCGGCAAAATACATCATAATCATACACATTTTTCAACAGTTAAAAGTAAAATATTGCTTTAAGATAAAGTCGATGTTGAATGTCTTTGACGACTGGTCTCTTAATGGACCGTTATGTATCACTCGTTGAACAACATACTTTGCATTTCTTTTGGTACAGTTCTTGTTGTCTCAACGTTTATACTATGGGAACATTATCGGGTCGATTCGTCCAAGAGGTATGAAGTGGGAGTTCTTGAAAGTAAATGCTTAAAATAAACTTTTATCAATATTTAGTTCACCATAGCCAATTGAGTCGTAAACATGCTCTCTCTATTGTGTGACAATGGGGTTATCAATGGCCGAATTTCTTACAATAACTTATGTATGCACTGAAGCGAAATTCAACATACTTAAATTTTACACCCTACTTCCATGTTTGAAATTGTTTACAAGTTAAGCGTCTTTGCTTGATACCAAACAACATTGTCACAAACGAAATATATAATTACATGACTATACAAATGATACGTTACTTCAAATCTAACCGGTCACGAAATCAAATGTACATACATTTAGATATACCTATTTATAAATCATTTGAAATCATTATTGACATTGGTTTTGTCAATAATCTATATAAAGTAAAAGGCTTAAATACACATGCATAAAGCAAAAAGATAAAATGAAGCAATATACAGACACCCAAAGGAACACCAGGTATGTTGGGTTACGTTTAAATATTTGTAAAATTCTATGGTGTCAATATATTGTTTTAACATACAGACTGTAAAATGCTTCATTAAAGACGTTTGAAACTGTTGCACTAAAGATTTAGTGTCAGTATATTTCAGTCAACCTACACACTTTCACGTACTCAGTTGAGTTCACCTGACACGCCTCGTTGATTAACAGCAGATTTGACTACACAGAGCGGCCCTTTGATCTGGGTTCAATAAACTCTGTATGAAGAATATTACTTGTCAATGGGGCTTTCGTTTCCAAAGGGCATTAGGTAGGATATCATTTTGAATTGGAAAAACGTCTGTCACATGTAATTTGAAAACACTTTCCTGATGCGGTACCTCTTGCTTGGAAATCAATGTTTCAATGCCTTATTAAAGTCAGGTGTTTGTATTCACGTACCAATGGATATTCATAGATTGATAAATAATTATTTAAGATTTGTTATTTAAAAAAAGATACATTACAGTTAATTTCTACTTCAGATTTCCAGCGCCCCGCCCGTCATTTAACTTTATTTGAAGTTAAATAAGCATCTTGCCAATCTTTACAAACACAACATACAAAATGGCATCAGGTGAAACCACGCCAGATTCTACCTATGACGAAGACGAAGAGGTCAATGTTGAAGATATTGGGTCAGAAGATGGCGACGGTCAACCATTAGAAAATGAAACCGGAAGTCCTGAGGATCTGGTATTGCAGGAGAATATACCGCCCCGGGGCTCACTGTCCAGAGAAGCAAGCTCTGCTGGTAGAACAGACTCGAGATGTAGCGGTCCTCTTCCGGATAAACTGGTTAACAACGATGTTGAAGGTGCTCCAATGGCACGTAACGGTTCCAGTGAGAGCCGTAGCAGTCGGCAAACTTCAACATCGTCCGAGCTTCGGATGCATCTAGATCGGAAGGAGAGGGAAGAAGAAGAAAGAAGGATCGCTAAAAAGAAAGCAAGAGATGAAGAGGTGGCAAAAGTTCGGCGGAAGTTGGAAGAAGAAAAGCGGAAAAAGGGGATCCAAATTCTCCCTGGGTCACGTGACAGCCGCGGTGTTATTAAGGCATTCCTGTCGGAAGAGGAAGTGATGGCGATGGAAGAAAGACAACAGGAGCTGGTGGACGAGTCGGAGGAGATGAAAGAGGAAATTGAGGCAAAATTTGGATTTTCAGATAAGAAGAGACCTACTTCCGGTCTGGTGAATATGGCGGCTGAGTTCTACAGCGGAGCAGAGACGCCAAGCAAGGTTCTTCCTGAAAGAATCCGGCGGAGTCTCACCACTCAAGAAATCAAAGATCTCAAGCTAGTCTTCGACATGTTCGATACCAAGGGAAGAGGGTAAGAACCATGCAGTCTTTTACAAGATTTGTAAGATTTCAGGGCTATGTCATCCTGCTTTATAGTGGAGAGTAACGGAGCATATAAAACCCTGGGTAACCGAGGATGGGGCTTTGTAGACACGGTTTGAAACTGGTGGTAAAATAAGGCTTACACAAACCAAAAAACATTCTCTTCCCATAGAGGTTACTCCCTTCAGATTTCCGGTCAACCTCTGTGGGAAGAGAATGCACAAAACAGGAATATGGTTTCTTGTTATTTACCAAACATCATGTTTCCTTGACCCATTTTCTTCTGACTTTTTCTAACCAGTCTCTAATCAACTCTTCTCATGTAGACCGTACCATATTTTTGACAAATTGTTATTAAATACATTGATTTCGTACATAATTCGAGTTTATTAATACCGTTTCTAGATACATCATTTCCTTTGATCTGAGGCGAGCTGCTGGCATGCTGGGTTTCAAGGCCAAGAAACAGGTCTTCAATGAAATGATTGGTAAGAACAACCTCTGTGTATGAACTAAAGTAGACTACATAGTATCTTCGACGCAAGCAAATATATATATATTAAAAAAAACCCCAATGACCCCCTTTCTTGCATGGTAAGACAATAGATAACGTATTATGAAGGTTTTAACATATCGTCCTGCCATGTTTCAGGCGAACTCGCCACTGAACAGAAGGGCAAGGTAACCTTCGCTAACTTCCTCGACTTCATCATCAAGTCGCAAGGAGACGGACCAGACCCGCTTGATGAGATAACACAGGTATGCTTTGAGGAAACCCAAGGACAGTTCTTGGTGTTGTTAGCTGAAATCCGCGTTTATTAGCTCCAGAAACTCCAGAAAGCTCTAGAAAGTTTTGGGCTTGTTCAGGGGCTACTACCAGATAAAAGATTTCGTCACTGCAACAGTTATTTTTACAGTCATACCACAATATATACTGAACAGCAAAAGAAACGCGAGTCCTCTGTAACAATTGCGTAATTACTGATAACGCTGTATTGAGCAAATTAATAATATCAGAGCATTCAAATTTTGTTGACATGATGTTAATAACGTGTTGAACAATATGCAGACATAACGAAAAGTCATTACTGGCATAGTAGTTCTGCAGAGCATTATCTTGTGCCATAGTCATTCTCTGGGAAAACAGCCACATTCAGATGAAAGGCCCAATGTGCTTTTGAATTCAATTGGAACTTGTGCAAACACTTCCATGAAGTTGTTTGATGCAAAACCCCTGTCTCTGCTGATGGTGATTTGATGTTATGACGTCATTTTTAAATTCCCACAGAATGGTCCTATGGGTCTCATTTTGGGAAAACTTCAAGGTATTGCATTCTTTTTCGGTACCAAGGTGTTCCACAAGCACATTTACAGTCCTTGCCAACTGTTCAGCATGCAATCGGCCAATATCCCAGTTTCCGAAGATTTCACGTTTTTTTGCCAAGCATTAACTTCCTAAACATTGAGACTGGAGTCCTTTTCACAGAGCAAGTCTCGGATTACAGCGCGAGTAATTTGAATTTAACCAGGCTCATGCAGATCATGTTACCATGACAACATGTGACGTGCATTTTCGTGAGCTGATACCCCTTGACTTTGCAATGGTAACCATCTGTACTCTACAGTACCAATAACTCAACATGTTCTCTGACATTTACTAATGATATGACAAACCATTGGTTGATATGCAAACAGAAACTATAATTATTAAAACTCGAGTTGCCTTTGCTGTTCATTATATGTTACAATATGTATGCGTCGTGATTTTTTATCTGTCAAATTATTTTATTGTGTAAAATATAAATGTTCATCTATCGTAAATTCATATTCGAATGAAAATAACAGAATCATAACTTTCTCTTTATATATTTATTATTAAAAAATCACATGTTATCCTCGTGCCCATCATGAATTGTCGCGTCTCTTTCAGTGTTTCCGCCTTCTGGATACAGAAGAAAAAGGTTTTCTGACATTCTCCGATCTGCGCTCTGCCTGTGACCACGCCCACTGTCATTTGTCCAATAAGGCGCTCCGAGAGATGCTCCAGGAAGCGGACCTAACTGGGGATGGACGGATCACTGAGATTGAGTTTGTCCGTATTATGATGGAGACCAACACATTCAGGCTTACCAATAAAAACAGGAAAAGACTTAAATAACGTCGGTCTATCTTTAGTTAAATAAACACAATATACCTTGCCAATGTGTTTTCTGTTAATTTACTTCAATGGTACAGGGAACCGTTCCACAAACCGATCTTAGTCCTAAGATCAATCTTTGCCATAGCTAAGGTACATAGCTCTGACAGACGTCAGATAAGAGCTATGGAGCAGCCCTATTATTATATAGGCCGCAATGGAGGAAATCCTTTGTCGCACTTTCGCGCATCTGTTGCGAGTTTTGCGCACGGAAAAAGTATATCAATATATTATTTGCACTTGTACCTTCACGTTCGACCCTTTTTCGAAGTGAAACTATTCAGAGGTAAGTATTTTCAAGTCATCAAACAACTCAGTAGCTAAGAGAACATACCGGTATTCCGTTCTCCCTATCGTTTCCACTACAATACCGGTAATGTAGTGGAAACGATAGGGAGAACGGAATACCGGTATGTTCTCTTAGCTATCTTTGCCAATGTTAAAAAAATGGGCTTACGATTGATCTTAGGGCTAAGATGGGTTAGTGGAACGGCCCCCAGGTCGGAGAGAAGGATAGTTGAATCCCGGATCACAGACAGACTTGTCTGGAGAGTGATGGCCAGCTCTTTCACAATTATGCATAAGAGCATGAACAGACTCTAAGTTCATATTCTATATAATGTATTTACACTTCATGTGTCAATGCTAGTATTGAATGTTGAAGTACATACCTCTAAATATCAAACTTGAGTTAAACATTGCATGCTGGGTAATCTTACAGTGAGTCGATATGAGCACTCGCCACGGGAACAGGAATTCAACGACTAGGATGGTTCAATCAACCAGAACAATCCAAAGAACATTAGTGTTGTCAAGAAATGGTATCCGTAATGGATAATTACCTCATCCTCGGCCGTTATCTATTTTATATACCCAAAAAAAAGACTAATTTGTGGGTGAAATTGTCTAAATGTTTTAACTGCAGTACAGGTGATCCAAGTCAAATAAAGCGCACCTAAAATATCATCGAAGTTCTCGGACAGCAAAGTAGAGACCAACAATCAACCCTTCTTAGTCACCAATCCGCTGTGGTCTAGTGGTAAGGTATTTGGCTACAAAGCGAAAGGTTGCAGTTTCGACTCCCACATTATTTCCTTTTTTAAATTTTGAACTTGGCAATTTTGTAGATAGATTATCTTACTCAAAGGAACTTAGAATTTATTGAGTGCAAGGAATCCTTTTTAGATTCTATTCTATTTCTAGTGTATAATACCCTGCATGAAGGGTAATATACTGTACAAGGCCCTCCGAGCGGGGTAATATCCAAGCATCACAAGTGACCATAAAGTCTCCCATCATATGGCCTCCGACAGAGACAATAATCGACTCCCGAACCATCTTCAGAGACTGATATTAATAATAATAATAATAATAATAGTGCATATTTATAAAGCGCACATATCCACGCTCGAAAGCATGCTCAAAGCGCTAAACATATAATGCTAATAAATAATAATAATAGTGATGCACATTTGAATGTTCTCAGTTCACACAAACAGCAATAACAAATCCATGTGTACAATTGTTACGATTGTGAAAGTATATTGATAGATATTGCAGAATGTTGGGGGTCACTACGCAAACCTTAATTCTGCTGTTACCATTTTGAAAGAACCCTATCCTTCCACACTTTCACGCGATCACGATGAGCCAAAAATTGTGCACAAGGAGTATTTGTATTTGCCTCAAGGTAAAGATGGAGGTGTTCACAGACGCATAGAGGAGGAGACTTTTTCAGTCCTGGATATAGATCAGACAATCCTGTTAGAATGTGTCCTGTGAGTTAGAGACACAGGAACTCGATATCGTTATTAAAACGTAGAACATAGGTAAAAAGAAAACATACGCCCTAAATCGAATAGCTACGTTTTACCTTCTATTTGGTTAGATACTCGAGTCTGATTAAACTCGACCCTTTTCCGAGGAATAAAATAATCTGTCTAACATGAGGGCAAACACATATATTTTTAATGAAAAAACAGAATCCCAAGAGTTGAAAAAAGCTTCTACAACGTCAGGGAAGATTTTGCCTGCTTCTTTCATTTATCTCAAAAGATCACAACCGATAAAGGTATGAATTGTCAGAGACAATCTTCTATGATCCAAAGATCTTGGTAAAGGTATTTGCTGGTATGAAGCTGTGATTGTTTCCAGTAGCATATGCTAGCCAGAGAGCAATGAGGCTGTTTTGACTGAACAAGGATACAGCCTATTATAGTGAGCAGCAATATGCTTTGGTATCATTGATCACTGGATTGCATGAAGCAGAAACCTGCAATCAAATTCTTCACGAATGCAAGATGTTTGGCAACGTATGCCCTTCTATAGGAGACATCAGCAATGTCAACGTACCTTTTAGAGATAAATATGATGACCATTGCACCTCAGTAATTGCTACTGATCAGTAAGAAAGGCAAAACCGTGGTATATTGGTGTTTGCATGCATTCCTGAGAGCGATCTTGTAAAACGTTATTTACATATAAATCAAGTTCATCAGACACAGTGTAGCAAAACCGTGGTATATTGGTGTTTGCATGCATTCCTGAGAGCGTTCTTGTAAAACGTTATTTACATATAAATCAAGTTCATCAGACACAGTGTAGCAAAACCGTGGTATATTGGTGTTAGCATGCATTCCTGAGAGCGTTCTTGTAAAACGTTATATTTATTTACATATAAATCAAGTTCATCAGACACAGTGTAGCAAAACCGTGGTATATTGGTGTTTGCATGCATTCCTGAGAGCGTTCTTGTAAAACGTTATTTACATATAAATCAAGTTCATCAGACACAGTGTTTCAAGGAGAGCAGTATACCCAAACAGGACAGACCTGTTAAAATGTGGTTGTAGTAATTCAAACAGAGGATGTCATGTTAGAGGTACCATGTGTTCTCTCTGTAAATATGAGCGATATGATGACTTCAGCTGATATGAAATGTATACTGTATACATAATAAAAACCTAAAAGAATTATAACAAAATGGGAGAAAAATATTATCTGGAGAATCAAAGGATGTCATTTTTAATGAAACAATTTTGGAAATGATTTTTACAGATAAATGTACATCTCAAAATATCAATCTTCCCTTTACAACTAATGAAATGTCTGCAATAATTAAAGATAAACAAATCCCATATGGTTTTATCAAGTCTACTATAAGCTGTATCACACAAATACTCACAAATTATGTTATAATAGTTTTACACTGGAGTGTTCCAGGAACGAGGAAAACTATTATCTGCCCTATCCATAATTCGGGGAACTTGAATATTACTGATAATTATAGAAGGATATCTCTCATTTGCTCCCTATATAAAATGTTGACAACTCCACTGGATAAAAGACTACAATCCTGGCGTGACAACAATAATACCCTAACCTGGTTCCCTGGGCCAGTTACGCTGCGCTATGCTGCGCCACTGTAGCGCAGCATAACTGGCCCAGGGAACCAGGTTGAATAATACCCACGAAAGGTAAAAACGCAGATTGAGTATCTCACTGGCACAAAGGGTAGATTTTACTGCACTTCATTGAATTTTCCAAGGCAGTTGAAAGGGTTGATCCTGAAGTTTTAATTTACTGTTTGAGGAAAGTCGGTCTCCATGGCCATTTTATTACACTTAAATCAATGTATTCAAACATTCAGCTTGTGTGAGATAAGCAACCAGTCTATTTGAATAATTGATACGCATCATTGGAACCCGTCTTAAGTTTTCGATGTCATACTCTAAAACTGATTAGTGCAGGCGTTACGCCAGCGGTCAAAGAATACTTCTACAGGATTTTAAATTTAAAAAGAATGAAATTTTAAATTTAAAATTCTTGCTTAAAAATTATTTTGGCTAACGCACAACTGTTCATCGACTTATAAGACATATTCTATGTGAAAATTAATAAATGTTCCTGATTCTGCACGCATTTACAACATGTGTAACTTTCATTTTCTTACCCCTGTCCTCATTCAACAAAGATATGTTAACTAAAATTGAAACAGTCACCAAATAATTAATCCAAACTACTGCGGATAAGTATTATTGTATCGTGCCATGGTCATGCATCTGATTTTAAAATACTGAATGAATCGAAACCAACTAAGATGTGTACTTTATGTTCTAATTCGCTGCATTCAAACGAACATAAACTATTTACTTTCTAAAACATACTCTTATCATGGGTAACGTCTACCGCAGGCTCGAGGCGAGCAGGTTTATTTCCGATATTACTGTGCAGTGTGAACGATTGAAGAGACCGCGACTTTTTAACAGTTGTTTGGCCCGTAGTTAATGCAAGGTTGGGTGTGAAACATTCACTGGGCAGTTCAAACACATGAAGGTTGCAGACAAGGAAGAGTCATAAGACCCGGATGAGGAGAAGTACACCCATCAGTAAACACAGGGAGAAGGGGGCGTCACTGCGAATCCTAAACATGCACTCTGGGGTACAGTAACCTGGATAGGTATGTGTCCTCATAGGCAAACGCCTCATATTTTCCTGCAACATAAAAAAATCATATCTATTTAAGTACAGATACGCCCTCATGCACAAACTGAACAATTATTTGTCATGAATTTATTTCTTATTTGACAATTCCGTGTGGATTTGTCAAATAACATTGTACATACATGTAATACTCATCTTAAACAAGTCCAATTGGATAAACCTCTAGTCCAATCGGCACGGCCTGAACAGCATGGCCCCATTTCCATCGGAGTTGCTGCAAATCCCATCGGAGTTGCTCCAAGTCCCATCGGAATTTCTCCAAGTCCGATAGGCGTTGCTCCAAGTCCCATCGGCATTGCTCTAAGTCCCGGTGTCACGAAATAAAATCGCCCCCGGTATAAAATCTCCCCCCGGAGATTTTGTACCGGTATAAATCCTCCCCCCTCAGAATAAAATCTCCCCCCGCCACGAAATAAAATCTCCCCCTGGAACAGAATCGCCCCCTCCAAAATAAATGAAAAATACCGTTAAATTTGTGAAATAAAATGAAAAATATTGAAATAATTACAACAGATTGTATAAATATTAGTTTGCAAGCATGTTTGTAAACTATTTCCGTCAATTAATTGGTAAAAATAATAACATTCTTATAAACGGTTAATGCATACTGGGTGGGTTGAACAAAGGTTGAGACAGTTCAAGTGGGAATATCTCAGTGAGATTTGGTGTACACATATCTCTGTACACAAACCTCTGAGATGTAGAGTGGAGGATCTATACTGGTTGTGAGCTATATACTTATATACATGTAGAGGGGAGAATCTATACTGGTTGTGAACTATATACTTATATACATGTAGATGGGGAGGATCTATACTGGTTGTGAACTACATACTTATATACACATGTAAAGGGGAGGATCTTTACTGGTTGTGAACTACATACTTATATACATGTAGAGGGGGAGGATCTATACTGGTTGTGGAATTTTATACTTATATACATGTAGAGGGGGAGGATCTATAATGGTTGTGAACTACATACTTATATACACATGTAGAGGGGGAGGATCTATACTGGTTGTCAACTACATACTTATATACACATGTAAAGGGGAGGATCTATACTGGTTGTGAACTACATACTTATATACATGTAGAGGGGGAGGATCTATACTGGTTGTGGAATTTTATACTTATATACATGTAGAGGGGGAGGATCTATACTGGTTGTCAACTACATACTTATATACATGTAGAGGGGAGGATCTATACTGGTTGTGAACTATATACTTATATACATGTAGAGGGGAGGATATATACTGGTGGTGAACTATATACTTATACACATGTAGAGGGGAGGATCTATACCAGTTGTGAACTATCAGCGGCGCCGTTGTAATAGTGACATTTGCCAATAACACGTCATAATGATAAAATAAACGTAAGGCCAACGTTTTCTCGTTTTCCTGTGTGTTCTGTGTTTTCTTCGAACTATGCTATTTGATTTTGTGAAAACTATTTATCATAAACATAGTTATAAATAAAGAAGACCAAATCAGAGACAAATACCAAAATCATTTCATTTGCGTTATTTACATCAGACATATTCGAATGACATATGCTAATGAGCAAGACCCTTCAGAGTAAAATGCCTCGATCTATTAAGTTACCCTGTCGACATGGCCAATTAAAGATGAGTTTTCATTGGTTAAGAACCAGGGATACGGTATGAGATTTCTCTTTCCACCGCTAGGGGACTTTGGTTCTGCTCTCGATTTCAAGCGTAATGTAACAGAGGGTAGAACCGGAAAACTGTAGGGACTAACCTATGTGGGAAGAGAATGGTGGTAACCATATTGAGAGATATTGTACAGTTAATCCATTTACCATGTTAAAGAACATACATAATTTATGATAGTGGCGCCTTTAAAATAATGAGCAATATCCAGTCTCAGAATATAGTTTATCACGACTTGTACCTCAAACTGCGCTTTTCATAAAAGTAATTTTGTTCATCAATGTTCTTTTTTCATCAAAGTTAGTTGTGCATAAAAGTTAGTTTCTTCATCCAAGTAATTTTTTCATCAGTAATTTTTTTCAACAAAATCATTTTTTCATCAAAGTAAGGTTTTTCCAAACATTTATTTTTTTTATCAAGGTTATTTTTCTTTTTTATCAAAGTTTTTTTTTTCATCAAGATTTTTTCTCTCATAAAATTCATTTTTTTCCCATCAAAGTCAGTTGTTGTTTTTTTTTTTATTAAAGTTAGTTTTTTCAATTAATGTTAGTTTTTTCATCAAAGCTATTTTATTTCATCAAAGTCAGTTATATTCATCAACATATCATAAAATAACTAGGTGGTTTATGTCCTAGGTGGCATTTGTCCTAGGTGGCAATTGTCCTAGGTGGCAATTGTCCTAGGTGGCTTTTGTCCTGGTGGCATTTGTCCGGGTGGGTTATGTCCGGGTGGCTTTTGTCATGCTCCCTGTAAATTGGATGTTAGGCGCGTCTCGCCAAGTAATTCGTATAAAAACATCCTGTTGGCGAGGTGTCTTCATATCCGTGCCCAATGCACAATGACTTCCATCACATCTAATAAATTACCTTAGCTTTAGTAATGAGCATACGTGTAACAGAAAGACAGATTGCTTATTTTGGCATTCAAACATACAGGTGCTTATGTATAATGAGTATGACGGTGATTAGATAAGCCTGAGCCAATTTTGATGTGATTTCACCACAGTAAATGTACCCTGTATGTAGACACTATGTCCGTATAGATCATCCCCGTCTACAGCAAGGCTTTATTAACATACACCGGTATAAACTCTACCCCCTAGAGATGTATATAGATATATACATCTCTAGGGGGAGAGTTTATACCGGGGCATGTTAATATAGTCTTACTATAGTGTACATATCTATATACATCTCTAGTGGGAGGGTTTATACCGGGGCATGTTAATATAGTCTTACTATAGTGTACATATCTACATGTATATACATCTTTAGGGGGAGGGTTTATACCGGGGCATGTTAATATAGTCTTACTATAGTGTATCTATATACATATAATACTATATTAACATGCCCCGGTATAAACTCTCCCCCTAGAGATGTATATAGATATGTACACTATAGTAAGACTATATTATCATGCCCCGGTATAAACTCTCCCCCCTAGAGATGTATATAGATATGTACACTATAGTAAGACTATATTGACATGCCCCGGTATAAACTCTCCCCCCTAGAGATGTATATAGATATGTACACTATAGTAAGACTATATTAACATGCCCCGGTATAAACTCTCTCCCCCCCAACCCCCCCCCCCCCCCCCCCCCCCCCCCTAGAGATGTATAACGATATGTACACTATAGTAAGACTATATTAACATGCCCCGGTATAAACTCTCCACCGTAGAGACGTATATAGATATGTACACATTACGTCAGTGTAGATCCCCCCTCTATAGCAAGACTACATTTACATACACCGGTATACACTCTCCCTATAGAGATGTATATAGATGTATACAAACTAAACCGCTTACTGTTATCGCTAAATAATTACATCAAAGGAACATGTACAGGAAAGAATAATTCAAGTGAATTAACACATTTTACAAAGTTTTTTGTTGCAAATCAAAGTCATTATTTCAGTATAACATTTGGACAATGAATAAGTGCGAAATAAATATTAATCAAATGGAAAATTAAAAAGAAACAACGGGGGAGATTTTATTCTGAGGGGGGCGAGAAATAATTCCGCCGGGGGGCGATTTTATACCGGTATAAAATCTCCGGGGGAGGATTTGTACCGGTATAAAATCGCCGGGGGGAGATTTTATACGGGGGCGAATTTATACCGGGACACCGGCAATCGGCAATCTGAACAGCATGGCCGCAATCCAATGCCCCAATTCCATCGGAGTTGCTTCAAGTCCCATCGGAGTTGCTCCAAGTCCGATAGGCGTTGCTCCAAGTCCCATCGGCATCACCTTGGCATCATCACATCGCGCTTCGGCACCAACACACCGCCACTCCGCTCCATCACAATTCCACTCGGCTGCAACACGTTGCCACTCGCCACCATCGCCTTGCCATCACCATCGGCACCACCAGCATTGCGCCTCGCCACCAAAATCAAATCAAATCAACTGTTTCACATAGTATTTTTACCGATGTCACTCGACAAACATGCATAATCAAAGCAACTGTTTCACATAGCATTCTTACTGATGTCACTCGACAAACATGCATAATCAAAGCAAATGTTTCACACTGCATTCTTATGTCACTCTACAAACATGCATAATCAAAGCAACTGTTTCACACTGCATTCTTATGTCATTCTACAAACATGCATAATCAAAGCAACTGTTTCACAGAGCATTCTTATGTCACTCTACAAACATGCATAATCAAAGCAACTGTTTCACACTGCATTCTTATGTCACTCTACAAACATGCATAATCAAAGCAACTGTTTCACACTGCATTCTTATGTCACTCTACAAACATGCATAATCAAAGCAACTGTTTCACAGAGCATTCTTATGTCACTCTACAAACATGCATAATCAAAGCAACTGTTTCACACTGCATTCTTATGTCACTCTACAAACATGCATAATCAAAGCAACTGTTTCACATTGCATTCTTATGTCACTCTACAAACATGCATAATCAAAGCAACTGTTTCACACTGCATTCTTATGTCACTCTACAAACATGCATAATCAAAGCAACTGTTTCACAGAGCATTCTTACTGATGTCACTCGACAAACATGCATAATCAAAGCAACTGTTTCACAGAGCATTCTTATGTCACTCTACAAACATGCATAATCAAAGCAACTGTTTCACACTGCATTCTTATGTCACTCTACAAACATGCATAATCAAAGCAACTGTTTCACAGAGCATTCTTATGTCACTCTACAAACATGCATAATCAAAGCAAATGTTTCACACTGCATTCTTATGTCACTCTACAAACATGCATAATCAAAGCAACTGTTTCACAGAGCATTCTTACTGATGTCACTCGACAAACATGCATAATCAAAGCAACTGTTTCACAGAGCATTCTTATGTCACTCTACAAACATGCATAATCAAAGCAACTGTTTCACACTGCATTCTTATGTCACTCTACAAACATGCATAATCAAAGCAACTGTTTCACACTGCATTCTTATGTCACTCTACAAACATGCATAATCAAAGCAACTGTTTCACAGAGCATTCTTACTGATGTCACTCGACAAACATGCATAATCAAAGCAACTGAACATAGCATTCTTACTGGTATCCAACGACAAACATGCATAATCAAAGCAACTGTTACACAAAGCATGCTTGCCGATTTCACTCGACATGTATTATCTTAAGGCCGGGTCACACTGTCCCGAATATGACAAAAGATGTCAACACGAATTAGAAAATTCTCATTTCGCACGAATTTGGTTTCGATTTTGGTTAAAAACTAATCAAAATCCGGAGCAGGTACGATGCAGTCAAAAGGCAATACGATGTAACACGATGTAATACGACGTAACACACGAATACAATGCGAATGCAATGCGAATGTCGGGTTGATCGTCGCATTGGCCTAACGTTATATAGTCTGTAAGAATACAACACGATGACAGCATGATGGCAACACGACGTCGAATGAAGAGTTCGACGAGTATGCGATGAGAATACGAAGATGAGCTTGGTGATACAAGCATCACGTGACATCCACATTATATAACTCTGTTGCTGTGACGGTTGGCCTCTCGGTGTCGGCCCGGGAAAGCTTAATTTCAAATGTTAGGAAATACTGGAACAGCGTAATATAGACTTTGTTTTAGTATGGCAGAGAAAGCATAAACCTGATTACTGCTATGAAAACAAGATATTGCCGAAATGAGTTAACCGCACTTTTTCTCTTTTAACTCTGATTACTCCTTTATACACCATGGAGAATCATTTTAAAAGATGTTATATTATATGGAACTTGGTGCATGGTGCTACATATCAAAGTTACATACAACATTTTTTAAGTTTTTAAAATTATAAAATGTTTTTCTCTAATTTAAAAAAGAAAAATACAAAATGTCGAACCCTGAATCCCCACTACCCAATTACCACTCTGGATAAGCTTATGAGTTAATTATATAATTAGGATGACTATTGAGCAATGGAGCAAACATATAGTCAATAAAGTTGCTGAAACCAGTCTAGCATGAGTTGCCATGACAGCAGGAAATCACGTGACCCTTTCCGCCTTCGGTTGCACCATCGGCGGATGTTCAAAAATCTTTGTGTGTTAAAAAACTTCCGAACCCGCGTGCGATTCTTCATTTTCGTGGTCAGCCCGTGTCTCAATCTTTCCCTTCGCACGACCATCGAGATGCAATCTTGTTACTTCTTTTCATTATCGTACTCTCATCGTCTGTCCATCGGTACCATCGCCAAAATATTAAACACTTTGCCCCTCGATTGTCACAAGAAGGCAACGCGACTATCTTCAATCCTCGTGATTACCTGCGTATAACAGCATTACGATGCTATCACGATGGAACTTAAGTAAGAATATATTCATTACACACACATACATATATATATATAATACATATATGTATTTATATACGATACCTATATGAAAACATTCCATGTTTAATATAATGCATGCTTATAGATGTACGTAATGAGTTTTTTTTATAGTACAGATACATTTTCCAGATGCATGTATACCTAAGTGGTAAATATAAGGTACTATATATTTCATACTCATTGTGATATATAGAGGTATTGTTACATATATTACACAGGTTATAATATGTAATATTTATATCATTACATGTCTCATTTTGACATAAACCTTTTGATGTAGTAAATGCCCTCGTAACCTAGTCAATACGACATGGTATAATCACCGTGTGCATTCTTGCAAGGTATGATCGCAGTCGCGTTGTCTTCTTATGACTTCGGTCATCTTCGTGTTACATTCGTATGGCCTTCGCTTGGGAAATATGCCCTATGGTTTCGATGGACAGGCGAAGGCAAATACGATGATGATACGAATCATACGATGTCATCTCGATAGACATACGAAGGGCACGATGAGGACACGAATGCACCACGAAACTAACATGTCAAATATTTTGCTCGCTCTCCCGATGTTGCCGCCGAACAGAGAAGAATTCCGCCGATGACCAAACGAATGCTTAAGATGCGTTTACGAATGGCCCGATTGCTTACGATCCTTTGCGAATTTGAACATTTTCAAATTCGTGTTTCCATCTTTTGTCAAATTCGGCACAGTGTGAACCGGCCTTAAGCAAATTTTCAACACAGCCTTACCGATGTCAATACATAAACATCCAGACGCATAAACAAAGCAATTATTTCACACATTAGCCTCGCGATGTCACACGACAAACATACATACGTATTACAAAACGCACTATTTCAGACATCAGCCTTACTGATGCCATACGACACATGTGTTCGTATTATCTAGGCAATTAGTTCATACGACAGCCTTACTGATGTCACGACATAAACATGCATACGTGAGGTGAGTTGAGTTGGCTTTTAACGCACCTTTCAAGAGTATTTCACTTATATCGCGGCTGCTATTATTACGGCAGGGAGAAAGCCCGCAACACCATGTGGCTATGTACTGCGGTGAAACCTGCTAGCATCGGCTGAACTAGCGAACCATGGGTGGTACTACGCTGAAATTCAGTGTAGCATTGCACCCAAACCTTACTGCGTGTAGAACAGTTCTCTACTGCAGACAAAGTCGCCGTGACCCTGGCGGGATTCGAACCACGTACCTCTTGATCTGAAGCCGAACGAGCTAACCACTGCGCTATCCCGCCCCACATGCATACGTATAAGCATTCCGCATCGACACTCTACATAAACATGCATATACACATTCTCAAAAGTATATTTCACATCAGTCCTATCGATGTTACTCGACATAACCATGCATACATAGTATCGTATCTTCCTCCACATCTTTACCTTTACTACATGCCATAAACATTCACTCGTCAAAAACTTCTTCATTCAAAGTCAGTATTCACAATGACACATAACCTGTAACAAGCTGCCGCATTAATACAGTTTATCACATAAAAGCTCATTCCAATGTAACCTGACATCAATCGTACATGTATTGTCTAACATAACCTCCACAACCTTACTTATGTCAATCGACATCAAGTTGCACTTGTGTCGTCAAAACAACGTCCTTCCGCATCATAATATAGGCCTACTTCATTACAACAATCAACGGATGTCACATGATTGGACAACAACTCGTATAATAAACAGACTTAAAGATATGATGAAATGCATTTTTTTCAAGAATGACAGATGATTACCTCTACGTATATTGTACATCGGAATCAATTGAGCATAATATCGAGACAATATACACTTGCAATTGATAATTAAAACGATTTTAATTCACCCATTTTAACACTAGCGCAATCAGTTGGGCGATTCATTTTGTAAATGCTCACTGAGGCGTGACGGTGATAAGCGACAGACGGGGCCGGCTAGACAGCTACTCCGCCGAGTCTCGTTAATTAATTAATGATGATTATCACTGCCGCTAAATGAATTTATGAGGTGTATTACATCGCCAAAAAGACATGTTTATGTAATAATTGTGTAATTGTCGTCTGCGGAATTACCTAGTTCGATATCTAAACATTCGATTTATGGGAAATTTAAGTTGGTTTATTGAAGATTTCTTTGTGAAATTAACAATCAAAATGTTGCGAAATTTCGTTGAATTATGACTATCGCCGAAAATCAGATTCCTCCTGCTACGTCACAGAAGTTATCCCTTCAGGGGCCACACCCCCGCAGACTTTCATTCTGGTCGCCGTGGCTAAAGCGGCTGTCACATCCCGTCGTACGTGCAGCTGCGTGCTGTCTACCGACAAAAACGTGGGGTAAATTGGGGAATTCGTGTGTCCTCGGTACTGACGCCGTACCGATTTTGGACAAATTTGGAGCACGCAGACTCGTCGTAGAACTTTTAGTACATGCAGAACTTTCGCTGCGTGCAGTCTACGAACGGGCTGCGAATTTTCTTCCGTACGATCGACGTGCGTGCCCTGTACGACAACCGCACGCACAACGCACCGACATCGTGCGTTTTTTTTCAAGCTTACCCACTCACACTTCCTCTACGAACGACGCACGTTGCACATGCGTACAACGTGCGTTGTACGTGCGTAGTTAGTGCTTACTCGGCACGTCCAAAGTTTAACTATCAAATAATTAAATAAAACTCACGTCGATCGTACCGAGTAAGCACGTACAACGTACCGAGTAAGCACGTACAATGCACATTTTGGGCACCTTTTGTTGGAGATATAAAGCCGAGCCGACGGACGATTGCCATCATTTGAAGAGAACATGCCGCCAAAGAAGTCGCAAAGAAAGTGCTCCTCATCTGCAGCCAAAAAGGCAGAACTCCTGTGCTGCTATCTGAAGTTGCTCTTGCAGCATCAGGACCCGGAGCGGTGGAATTTTGTGGCGCCAGCACATGTGACAATGTGTACCAAGCACCTGTCAATCGGGCGGGAAAAACCTCATTGCACTCGCACGCACTTACAACGTGCGTGGTGTAAGGACACTGTACGTGAGACGCCCGGCCCCCGTACGACAATGTGACAATCGCACATCACACGCACGTTGTACGCACGTTGTCCGCACGCCACACGCACGTACCACGTGCGCATCGTACGATGCACGCAGCTCCTCACTGCCAGACGTGTCGACGGGCCACGTACGTTTGACGTGCTTACAACGTGCGTGTGACGTGCGTTGGCAAACTCCCTCTCTGTTCTTGATAAATCCACCCTACGTTTTCAGAAAAACGTAGCGACCGTGGCCTCCCCAAAAAACGTACGAACGAATTGCACGCACGATGGGTTGTGACAGGGGCTTTAATAAGGCGGTTTTTTAAAAAGCCGTATATAAGTAATTTATTGACCGATTTCAGAAATTTAAAATCGAGCAATTGTCAAATTGACATTCCATTTTATTTTTTTGGACCATATGTCATTTCATCTATCCTTTAATACAGTTTCGTCTTAAAGTGAACCTTAGTGAGTGAGTGAGTTGGGGTTTAACGCCGCTTTGAAGAGTATTTCACTTATATTACGGGTGCTAGTATTATGGCAGGGAGAAAGCCTGCAACGCCATGTGACTATGCATTGCGGTGAAACCTGCGAGCAGCGGCTTGAACTAGCGAACCATGGGTGGTACTACGCTGAAATTCAGTGTAGCATTGTACCCAAACCTTACTGCGTGTAGAACAGTTCTCTACTGCAGACAAAGTTGCCGTGCCCCTGGCGGGATTCGAACCCTGGACCTCTTGATCCATAGCCGAACGCGCTAACCACTGCCCTATCCCGCACCCTAAAGGTAACTTTAAAGTGCAAACGTTACCACGAAGGTTACTACACCTTGAACATACTGAACACATTTGTTAGAATCAATGAATAGGAACCATGTTCGCCAACGAAAGCGAAGACTTCGAATGAAGAAACAACTTCTTCAACCTTCTTTATAACCTCTGCCACGTGACCACACACGCACGACCTTCACGTGCATTGAATGCACCTGCCTGCGGTAGTACTCACTCATAACACCAATACCATAAGTAAATGCATTTCTTTTGCCTGGCAGTTAATAAGATAAGTGTAAGTGTAAGTGTCCACTCATCATTCTAAGACTCGCTGAAATCCAACTAGCATGAGGGGAGTATGGCAGGCCCCCCTTCAAAACGTACATGGCATAAGCAATTAAATAATGGATAAGATTAATTCACCTTGGAAACAACAGACTACCTCACTAATTATACCATATGTTCAAATTTCTTGATGAATGAAGTTGAAAGAAATACCTGGACTCCGTTCCATAACATTACCGTTCCATAATCTCTCATTGATCGCTCAATGTAGCGCTCAAGTAGCGCTCAAGAAGCGCTCATTCTCCCTTGAACGACACGGTGAAAATTCCTCTAAGTTTGCTCGCCTTGCTTCGTAGCGCTACATTGAGCAATCGCGTTCAAGAGAGGTTTAAAAGTAATCGCTCATTGAGCGATTACTTTGAAACCTCTCTTGAACATGGCCGTACCTGTGATAAGAAAATCCTGTTTTGTTTTCATAATGTGACAACTTAATTCTTTCTAAACATGAAAATATCTACAACAATATTAACGAAACATGAAACATTTAGAATTGTAATATGTGAATTGCATTTTATTATTTGTATTCTTTTCACATTCAGTAATATGTGAAATTCCATTTTAGCCTCGATTATAGTATACAATTATGGACTGGTGAATCGGTCAATACCTGTTTTTATGGACCCGAGAAAACAATATTGACCAAGGACGACGTCTTGCAATCGTTTGACGTCATGCAACAATCGTTTGACGTCACTCAAGTCAATATTGCTTTTGGTCGGACTCGGGCTGGAGTCAATATGCTTTTCTGTCGACGGTCACGTGACGGCCTCTCGACCAATCAGATCGCTGGAAAAATATGCTCACATAATAAAGAATATAAATACATAGTACATCCATAAATATGTAACTATATCCTGCTCATTTCTCGAAGCTAACAAATATTACAAGACTTGAAGGTACATCCATATTGTTGTTGTGGGTCACATATGCCAAACGTTATAAATGATGTTAATCTTTCGAGAAGTACTGACTGTTACCGAAAATTGCCATTTTGATTATGGTCAAAATGGTATATTGACGATATAAAGGTAAAAGTGTCGATTGTTGATCGAAAACCGGACAATGCACCGCGTGTGGCGCGCGTCAATTGGTCAAACGTAATTTTGGAAACTTATTTTCACCATACAAACATAACTTTTGGTTGGTAGTGTTTAATAGGTGTTAGAACTACTGTGCATGTAAATGGAACATGTAGTTTCGGGTTCTGTACATGTATAATGATGTTGCTCAGTTTTAATTAAAAACTAGTTATTATGATATAAATTCAGACTTTGAAATTTAAGCGCTATGCTCTCTGCTGATTGGATTAAACAAGGTCATGTGACCGTTTTACATTCTCATGAACACAAGACTGACAGCTGTAAAAGGATAACCTTCATAACCTGACGTTAACAAAAAATAACCTGTGGTACTACTTTATCACTGTATCATTGCGCAATTATTACACTGCTATCACATGCTCTTTTCTTGATTAAACTTTTTAAAACCATACAACGTGAATTCTAATTGTAGTTTGATTTGAAAGTTTGATTTTAGAACCAAAAATTAAATACTTTAATCATATTTCCTGTGAACTACGTTTTGCGCGTGGTGACACATAAGTGATGCGGTATAATGTGTGGGCGGAGCTTAGCGCATGATCTAAGACAATACTTATAACATTTGTTTTATCATGCACTGTACACTTTTTGCAGAGTTTTTTATATTCAAAAGTTTATTTACTGATTAGAGATTGCTTAAATTTCAAAGTTTGAATTTATAAGAAATATATTTCATAATGTGTTTGTTCACTGGCTTATAAACGGTTTGAAAGTTCAAGTTAAACTGTAGTATAAATGCCGTCGACAAGCTCCGGCATTTATACCAGTTAATCTTGCACCTTTCAAACCGTTTATAAGCCAGTGAACAAACACATTATGAAATCTATTTCTTAAATAATTGGCTATTGGTGATGAATATGCAAGTTGAAAGAACTTATTTGAACTGAAATCAGCACATATCGTATGTTGGCACGTATTTCAGCCAAAAAATTTTTTATGAAACACAATGGATGTATCTTTAAACTATGACGAA
The DNA here is from genome assembly GCA_936450465.1 of Gibbula magus. NCBI lineage: Eukaryota > Metazoa > Mollusca > Gastropoda > Trochida > Trochidae > Gibbula > Gibbula magus. The sequence continues at coordinate 71,023,770 of OW388293.1, read as the reverse complement.
GTTTATGTTGTATAATAACTAACTGACACAACTTCATTGTTATTTCTTTCACATCGAAATTGAATAACATCTGTTACATGCATAGTTCATGCAATCTTATATGCATTCATTAGATACTTCAATATTATGCACGCTGTTTGTAGACGTGCCACTGTCACTAGATATGACATTAAATGCATTGAATTATTTGAACATTCCGTTCTGTTTTATTTACTCGGCTGTGAAATCAATACTCTGAGCCTTACATGTAGATTGTAAACATTGTTGTAATTATTTACTGTGATAAATAGTAAACATGTGTTAAAGGGGCAGTAGTACGTTTTTTCGCTCAAATAAGTCGATGAAATGTATTTGAAAAATAATGTCACCAATAGTAAAACACCATTCTCTCTCCGGAAAATCAAATTGAAAATGAGTGTACATGGTTCGGTAAAGCCATGGGGATCGTTTTTGTAATGCGAAATGATTAAATTGTGTTCACTATAAAATGGCCGCCATGCAATTTTTGCTTTACACACAACACCATTATTATCACTATGGATAATTTGTTTGTGTAATAACTCTAAAGGTAATATAAATGACATAAACTATTATAAATGGGAAATATGAAAAAATAAAATTTGCAAAAAACGTGCTACTGCCCCTTTAAAGTCCACTGCCAATACATCTATCCTTCAACACACATGACAACAATAGTCCTCTTTAAGATCACTGCTTGAATTAAGTGATTTGCATACGATTTATATATAATATTTTAACTATAATTTACCCACATATACCAATCAATTCATTCAAACTACTGCAGATAAGTATTATTGTATCGTGCCATAGTCAAATACATCTGATTTCTTTTAAATATTGAATTAATCGAAGCCTATTGAGGTGATCATGATAACTTTCTTTTGCCTAGTAGTTTTTGACTAGAAGTCTGTCTGTCTGTCTGTCTCGTATAGATTTTATTAAATTAGATTGAGCATTGTGTTTGCAAACTCTCTAACCAGTCTGATTAAAATCGACCTTGTTCTGAGGAATAAAATTTGCAAAATTATGCATCTACCGGGATACGAACAGGTTCTGTAGATACCTCCCCACAAGGTCTGAAAACACCCCGTATAGGCGCATGTTCCGAACCAATTTAGAACAGCCAAAGCCCAGTCAAATAGCTTACCAATCACAACGTAGTATTTAAACGGTCACTGTTTTGAAAGCATTCGGAACAAACCAAAGGATAGCTGTTTGGAGTTATATGCCACTAGCTTCTCGCACCGAAAGCATTTGTTGGGCATCTTTTGATTGGCTACCTGAATTGCGCTCGAACACGTGAGTCTACGGACTGTTATCAGACGGTTTGGCGTGGAACCTACGACCGATATGAGTTCGTATCCCGGGAGATGCACTATTTTGCAATTTTTATTCCACGGAAAACCGTCGATTTTAATCAGACTGACTCTCTAACTCACTTATACACCATTAATAAAGGTAGAGTTCAATATATATAAGACAAACCAAAATGCTGACAAAGCATTAACGCAAATGTGTCAGTGGTGTGCCTGTATCACTAGTAACGACTGAGATAAAATACACATTGAGATTAATTAAGTGACACTCAAATTTCGCAACTGTTCATAAGTAAGACTTCAAACTACAATGACAACTAGTCAGGAATGAGTGACACTACTCTACTGTCATGGAAGCTGAACATATTGAGTATGGGATAACAGTGGTAATTTTCTAAACATGTGATTTAAAGGGGCAGTAGCAAGTTTTTTTTGCTCAAATAAGTCGATGAATGTATTTGAAAAATAATGTCAACACCCTTCTCTTTTTGGAAAATCAAGTTAAAAAGTGAGTGTGCATGGTTCGGTTAAGCCATGGGAATCGTTCTTGTAATTCAAAATAATAAATTGTGTTCACAATAAAATGGCCGTCACGCAATTTCTGCTTTATACGAAACACCATTGTTACCACTACAGATACTTGGTTTGTGTAATAAGATGATTACCCTCTGAAGTAAATATAAATGACATAAACTATAATTATAAATGGGGAAATTTGAAAGAATAAAATTTGAAAAAAAAACGTTCTACTGCTCCTTTAAAACGGGTAATTTCAATAACATTGATCCATCATACAACTTCACGGTTACGGAGATGGACTAAGGTCCATATGATAAACCACCAACAAAGTGTCAGTAGCGATTGTACAAGCCCGGATGACGGCTTCGATCCTTCTCAAGCATTCAGTGAGACTACGAATTCGTTTCATAGACAGCTGCTGCCCATCGCAACGCAATGCAGCCTCCACATCAGAAAGTGTTTATGGATGAAGTTCCATTCTTTGGATTTTAACGTCCAATGATGCCCCAAACCTATTCCAGGTAGTGAAATCAGGCACAACAGGCATCTGAACAAACACCTTCACAACACGGGGACGGGGATGCTGAGCGTTGTCATCAAAGGAGGAGATGCTAAAGCTACAAGGATGGGGGGCAAGGATTTTATGACCCCCACCCCTACCACCAATCGTAACTGAAGCCTGGATGTTGATTGGCACATGATGCAGTTCTCCAAACACGTTGACGGCCATATAAAGGGTTAAAGGGAAGCGACTCACGTCCGAACGTCCATGACGTCAAATTCCACTGACGTCAGGTCAAACCCCAATCCAAAAGGATTCTTTTATTGAGACTTGTAAGTATTGCGCTCAAGTGCTGAAATTAAAATCCTTTTACACAGCTTGTCACATCCGATTGAAAGTGTTTTTTCCCCAGGAATCAGTGTCCCATGACTTCCGTGATATTCCAAAATTGAAAATTCGTTAACGGAAACTCCATTTACAACCTGTACACAATTAAAACATCTTTTATCGTTGAATAAGACATAGCAGGGAGCATAAACACAAAGGGCCCTTAAACAGATACTCGCTTTTATATATAAACCGTGGATATATTATGCTGTTTGTATAAACTTGTTTTTGAAAATATTAATGCCTCAAGTCGTAGAAAACATTCACTTATATTGAACAATCATTGTGACGTAAAATATGACGTCATCTGCTTAGCGACGCTCTTCTTAACTGATGTCTGAAATCATCAGCATGTTTTATTGTTTCATAAAGCACGCTGTCGGTCCCATTGACCGTCTGTGTTTTATTGCCGTAGGTATCTTATATTACAACATATATCAGGTGTCGCTTAATTAAATTCCATGTGTATTTATAATGCAATACTCGGCCTTTATAATAACGACGTTATTGCAGTTTGGGATTTGAACTAATCAATAGAGGATGAATTAATAGTCAATTGAAGCACAGGTGAAGTTTAGTGCAAATATGTTGCGCAACAGAGATGAACAACCGTCCGAGGTAGTTATTTGAAGTTACACCGAGCTTCACCTGTGATTGAAGTAACTATGACTGCAAACTGCTGGAGTAGAAATATGTGGTTTGTCGAGGTAGTGACATTAGAGCCTTTACTTGATTTGTACTTGCTAACAAATCTTACACTAGAAATATGCCTTTAGAATCAACACATTATTTTTTTCTTCTTTTGGTTGCAGTGATGAATAGCGTTTTAAAGTTGTTTATGGATTTGTGTTCATTTGCTCCACAGTAAATATTTTTAAAATGTTCAACATTTTTGTATTACACCAATAGAGCCTAACGAAGAGTTGAAATATGTCGCTGTGACCGTTGCATTAGGACTCATGCATACAGATCAATAGCTTGTTCTTTAGAAGACTATATTCTAACGTTATTAAACCAAACTTGAATAATGGTGAGTACCGGTAATGGAGTATCTCTAGCTCGTCCAGACTGGACCTGCGGGCCGTTCCACTAACCGATCTTAGCACCAAGATCAATCGTAAGCCCATCTTTTATCATTGGCTTAGATTGATCTTAGGGCTAAGATTGGTTAGTGGAACGGTATCCTGTACAAAATCTAGTTAAAGGGGGGCAAGTCGCACGAGTGTCATCCCAAATTAGTTTGCTTCTGGAGTCATGATGTATCCCTGTTTCAGTCGTGTCTATCACTTGTGGATTGAATTATATTGTTTTGTATGGTGACGTTTCTTTTGCGGTTGAGTGTACATGTATTATTAAGTTTTAATTAGAATCTTTAAAAAATTACATCTTCAAATCGTCAATATTCAATGGTAACATTTTACAAAATACCTCTCCCCATTAATAGTATCTAGTTTAATGAACCATACGTCCGACACTGACACACTTGCTTACCTTCAGGGATTCCGTAACTGTTCCACTATATGCTACGCGAGCTGCTTCAGGTATATCACAGGTCTTCTATCTGGACTTATTGTTTTGAAAGGCAAAATGTAATTAAAAATAAGACTCAAACTACATCTTTAAATAGACAGTCACTTGCAGATGAATTTGTAAAAAGAATGTTTAAACTTAAGAAAGATGTTTTATGGCTGTTGAATAGTTTAATGAGAATCGGCGTGAGTGTGAAATTCGTATATTCGAGTTACACCACTAGGTCAAGTTATTTCCTTTGTTCTGACGAATCTTTTTTCTGGATAACCGACTCTAACCTCGGTTATCTGCTTGTGTTGAAGTAGGTTTTCTTGGTTATGTACCCGTCCGAGGTAGTTATTTGAAGTTATTTGCCAAAACATTTTTTTAAAACTCTCGGACAGATACCTGACGTTCTCGGCTTCGCCTCGAACTTGGTATCTTCCCTCTAGTCAATATTCGAAATTTCCCTATGTTAGTTGGTTTTCTGAATTTTGAAAACTATCTCGAAATAACTACCTTCAGTTTGTGCATAACCAAAATAACCTACCTCAACAAATACAGTCGTAAGGTATGTCCATTGTTCTTGGACATTGCTTCTCAACATACCTTGGATAATATTCCGCCGCCTGAGCATAATGAAAGAGTTAAACTATGGCAATACGGACTTTGGAAAGAGAAAACACAACACACATTTGAAGCATTTAAATGAAGTGAATCACCTTTTTCAAATTACATGTTTGCTTTTTGACATGTTCATGTGACTTTACCGCGATCTTGTTCCACTCTGTAGATCTACCGTCAAAGATAGCACCGACGGGTCTTCGTTCCTCGTAATCTTGTTTTCAAATAGGTTCACAGAACTGAAAGAGCAGGAAAATGTAAAATGTCGTCAATAAATATTGAAACATTAACACATTCAAATCCAAATTAAGATGAAAATGTGCACTTGGGCATGATATATATTTATGTATTACGAACATTTAATTTTTACTTTTTCCAAAACGTTTAAACTGTTAAAAAGGCGCCAAAACTAGATAGAAATGTACGCAAACGTTTACAGTACAAATAATTTCACTCAACTTGCATATTCATCCATTATTGTCATATGTATTATAATTACTAGTTTCCATTTGGAATTGAGCAACATCATTATAGATGTACAGAAACCCGAAACTACACGTCCAACTTACATGCACGGTCGTTTAAAAAAGTGTCACGAGTCAATCGCGTTGCATTGTCCGGATTTCGATTAGAAGTAAGTTTTGCCTTTTATATTGTCGTCAAGATACTAAGTCGACTATCATCAAAATGGTAGTTTTCGGTAGCAGTCAATACTCGGTAATTTACACCATTTATAACGTTTGGAATTGGAGAGTTGTTTATCGTCACGTGGCAATATTTCAGTCACTACAGAGGGAAGTACTTTTTTTTTGGTTTTATTTTCTTGTTTACATGTATAACATAACGAATTGTAAAACGTGGGTTATCGTCGCTGATTCCGAATGCATCTTGCCACACCTCGGTACAATGTGTTGACAATCTTGCACGAGAATCACGTGTGCTTGATGCCACGTGGTCGCTGAGTGTTGCGTATAGATGTACTGTACGGTGGGGCGGAAAAAATAACTGAAACTATACTTTCGTTGATGCTTTTAATCACACTTTATAAGCTACAAGCGTAATAAATAAGTATGACCACGTGGTGTAAGTCGTTTAATCACCCTCACTACGCAGAGTTGATTTCAATAAGTTGTGACCTTGTGAGGGTGATTAACCTTAAAGAGCCATCACGGATGTTAGTGTTTCAAATTTTTGGAAAATATACTTATAACGTCATTCGCCAGAGAAATCTTTTATCTACAACATGGCATATGTTAAATACTTTTCATATCACGACAATGTATTGCAATTTGGTTTCAAAGAGAAGTATCACTTCGACTAGCGCGCGCTACGGGTATCTGACGTACATAAACAGAGTCCCCTTTTTTGCGTAATACGTACTACACAAACAGCAAACGCTTCCGAAGCGTGAAGGCTCGTCTCTAGCGCAAGTCGCCATAACAACCCATATGCTGCACGTGCTTCACGTGTCTCTCTTGCAAAGTACCCTTGTCACACATTACTGAATGTGACAATTGCTTTACAAACTATGTTTCTAAATGTCCTGAGAATATACAAATTATTTCCTGTTTAATGTTCTTTTTATTGAGATAAGACCACCAAATTATGACAAAATTTTACTCTCATTAATTATAAAATTCAAGTAAAATACCTAGTTGGGTAAAACAATTATTCCAATATTTGTAGCAAATACATAATTAAATGAAATGGTAAATAAATAACCATCAAAAAATTATATATTTCGATTTATTTCATTGCTCATATTTTTTGTTATTCTTTCGCGTCTTTGTTTACCGTGTGTGAGCTAGACCATAATGTTTTGCGCTTGAAAATAATAGACTGGATCTATATTTAGACTGGAAAACACCTTAACTAATTAATGCAATTTCTCGGCTTATTTTAAGTTGGGAAAATTAGGGGAAAATTAAGTGTATTTATTTCACGGAGATAGATTTTTGGAAAAAATTTGATATTTTCATCAACATCCGTGATGGCTCTTTAACATATTGTTAGTGTCGAACGTGACATGACTGACCACAACCACAAAGAAGGAAGCGATATTAACTTTAGTAAATGCAACATCATGAGTAGAGATTTCTTATATTCGTTAAAGGGGCATTAGCACGTTTTTTTCGCACAAATAAGTCAATGAAATGTATTTGAAATATAATGTTTAAAATGAGTGTATATTAGAAATACATGCCATTTAGATAGTTAACAAATATAACAAGGTTACATTTGGGATAACAATACCTTCAATAGTACAAATTCTTCTACTTTTTCGGTCCGAGTCCAATGCGGGATTTGAACCCACACGTGTGTTACGGTCAGTTGCCTTGCTCAGAGGTTGTGGGTTTGAATCCCGCATTGCACTCGGCCCGAAAAAGTACACGAATTTGTACTATTGAAAGTAGTAAAGTGATATCCCAAATAGAACCTTGTAATATGAGTGTACATGGTTCAATAAAGCCATGGGAATCGTTTTTTGTGATTCAAAAGGTGTTCACATTAAAATCGCCGCCATGCAATTTTTGCTTTATACACAACACCGTTATTACCACTATGGATAATTGGTTTGTGTAAGAAGATGTCTTTACTCTAAAGTAAATATAAATGACATAAATTATCATTATAAATGGGAAATTTGAAAAAAATATTTTTTACGAAAAACGTGCTACAGCCCTTACCACAGTATACGTTATTCATCTGAGAGCACATGAACGTACCCAGAACACAAGAGACGTTTCTTAATTTAGTTATTATTTGTTTTAATCTAAGCATATGAAAACTACCAGTATTATTTCATTTACATTCCCTTTTATTTACAAGGGGTTATCTTGCCCTTTCTATATTTTGCAATATGACACCAAATGTGGAAAAACATGTTTATAAATCATAAACACATTTCGTCTGTGAACGCGTTTCGTGACAGGTCACTTTATGTGATAGTGCAGGCAGTTCATATTTATATTTCAATAACAAACTTCCTCAAATGTTTCTGTTTCCTTTCAAGTTATTCAACAAGCAATAATCTCGAGGAACTGAAATCAGTCTACATTAGAGCATTTAGTAAAACATGAACATCTCAAACTCTACGTAATCAATTACAAAGCCTGACCCTTCTAACAAGTCTAGACGGAGACTGTTACTCGTATCGCTTGCGTCATTCCGAGACGGGCATTGAGTCAATATTTCCTATACATGGAGTAGGGTCTGTTATCCCATACGTGGCAGCTGGAGTCAGGCATTATACACTTGTATTAACCAACTCAAACCGTATCTCCTCTCCAGTATCCAAAATAGTCACCAGCTGAACCAGATTCTATGAAGAGTGAATTCCTGCCTCTGTCAACTACAAACTTTTCATTGGAAGAGGTTAAAACTTAATTGTTTTGGAAAGTTGCTCTGTTAATAATCCTATTGAGCTCGTCACTGTTTACGGTCGAGGACAAGTTTACCAGAAGATGTCGACTGAGTTAAACATCCCTGATCTCATAGTGAAGAAGAGAAATGGAGAAAATTTGTCTCGGGACGACATCGAGTTCTTCATCGACCACGTTGTCAAAGAAAAAGCGCAGGAGTCACAGATAGGTAAGTAGGTAAACACATTTACAGGTGCAACATCGCTTTACCTGGATCCAGGAATGTTTACAGAGAATAATTTTAATATTGAGATGTCTCGTTCAATAAATTGTGTCTTTTTCTTATCATCCGTTGTATAACAGTGATATAGCATCAGGTGTGGTGACATGGGTTGGTTAAAAGCTTACAAGCAAAACAACTTTTGACAACTGTTGATATTTATTGCATTTTTACTCTTTGATCAATAGGAATTATGATTTGTATATTTTGTAACATTTTGGCCTGTACTTAAGTTCAATTTAGTCGTCTTATCCAGAACGAAAAGTCCGAAAAATGCTGAAATCATGAATGAAGAGTCCGTGACACAAGCTAAAGATAAGATAACTAAATTAACTGATTCTTGAAATCTGATGTTTGATCCATATCTTTTTACATCGAACATCATTTTTTCAAGAATCACATAGTATTAGGGGTCTAACTGGTTAATGTAATGCATTAAACCAGAGACTTTATTTTATGGTCTCCGATTAAACTTAGCTGAACATTGACACTATATGTGTGAATTTCTGTGAAAGTAACTCAGCCCGTGTTCCATAAAATTTTATTTTGCTTTAATACTGCCAACATACGATATGTGGTGATTTCAGTTGAACCAATTTCCCTGAATTTGCATGTTTATCCCAAATCGATCTAACTGACGTCTAAAATCACGAGCATGTTTTATTGTCTCATAAAGCACCCTGTATGTCCCATTGACCGCCTGTGTTTAATTGTCGTGGGTATCTTAAATTAGGCCACATTTAATCATATCTACTGAGGTGAAGACACAAACGAATGTTCTCATTACTTGACATACTAATGAAATATTAATCATAAATCATCCAATATACCAACCTTTATTTTGTTCAGTATATATCGCATGTGATATTTCTCTGAAAGTAATCTTCTTAAACATGAATTGAGACTGAACTGTGAATGCTTATATTTGATTTGTTTATTTAGTGAATACGTATGCCTGTACAAGGAAATTGCAAGTCCCACTACCACTAGGTGCACAGAGTGCGAACATGCTTAGGGGCATATTTGAAGTAGATAGGACATTTGTAATCACACAAACATGTCTTCAACGAATGAAAAGTGGTGTTCACTAAACTCACGGGCAAAAGAAACGTCACCACATTTTGAAAACAGTATAAAATGAAATATTGATGTCGGAGAAAATAGATTTTGTATGTATTTGGTAGCCACATGTTTTCTTAAGAAATATTCACAATTTCATACATCAGAGTATGCAATTTTTATTTTTACATCTGTTCAAATTGACATGGGGTGCTAACATCGTTCTTAAAGATGTTTTTGGCCCACAATATTTAGTATTTAAGTTTAAAACATTGAAAAAGTAGAAATTTAATTAACTTAAGATATCCTCGACATAAATAACCTTCTTTGATTTAAATTTGTTGACGCGTCTTTACTGTAGGACGTCTCAAAACAAGCCAAAACTGGCTTTTTGAGGCTTCTATCTCGTCTAGTTAAGGAGATTCCAAAACGACCATTTCTTAAAACTTGTGTTTCTCAGAGTTATGAATAGATAATGTTTTGAAAATTCATATTTAGTATTGTTGGGTTCTGAAGACATGGTGTAACGCTGTTTCAGTCGCATTTATCGCCCGATGATTGAAATATCTTGTATTTTGTATGGGGACGTTTCTTTTGCCCGTGAGTTTAGTTATGTAATACCGTGAATCTGTGACTACACGCCAAGGGTATTATATTTGGGCAGTTACTCATAACCATCAACATAATACTCCACTGTTGGATATGTAGTTGGAGATGTTTTTAAAGGTTGTTACAAAATATTCAAAAACTCTCATTTAAAATGTATACTTAGGAGATAAACCTACTGTGTTTGAAAATCAGAGACATGTTATACTGGATTGATAGAGAGTAAATTTTAAATTGAAACTGAACGGGTAGCGTTCAATCCAGGTTCAATCCAGAATTGATCACGTTTGATTTTTCTGGAGAACCAATCAGAATTGAGTATCCAGCAATGTCATGGTAGGAATTTTCATATTCAATACCGACTTTGTACAGTTTTAGTCCAAAGTCTTCCAAATCAAATTTCATCTCATGTTTGTACATAGAAATAACATATCTTCTCCTGTGCATGTAGGGATTACTGTACGTCTAACTACACTGTCGGCCAAAAGAAACGCCTACTGGATATCTTATCATGTATCGTTCAGTTTTCGATCAGAGCTTGGTCAGAAAAACATTGTAAAAAGATTTTCATATAACCACGAGCAAAAATACAGGCACGCATTTGAATTAAAGTGGTGATGACGCTACAGAGGTACGTGGTTACGGTGCGCAAGTGAATTAACCGAAAATAGCCATCTTCATTGGGCGTGCTTTTCTTATATGTTATTGACTCGTATCACAGTTTTCCACGATTTCAATGGATTTTCATATTAGTTATTGCTGGAGCATAACGTGAAGACCACCATTAATTACATTTCAGAAATTATTGCATCTTTCATTTTAAGGAAAACCAAGTAGGCGTTTCTTTTGGCCGACAGTGTATATGTACCAACAGCTATGCTCTCTATCCTCCTGAGTAAGGAAACCATATTGCTCACTATCCGCCTGAAAAGGGACAAGAAGTAACCGAGAAGAACGTCTTGTGAGACAAATAAAGAAGTTGTGATGCATAACATGTGCCAGACAGACAGAAATGTTTTATTTAAATGTCACATAATAAAATATCAATTGGAAAACATAGGATGTAACATATCACCCAGCCATAATATTGGCTTACGAGACACTATTAAAATGCATGAACTATGATATATACAAAAGAGATGATAAATAATGATAAACAAAATATATAATAAAATAATGTGTAGGTAAAATAAATTAAGAATTTAACTCACGTCTGCGGGATATATGTGTCTCGTAGCTCGAAATAAGTGTTTAATTGCCAGTATGAATGAATGAATGAATGAATGAATGAATGATTGAATGAATGACAATTGACGTGTATAGCCCTAATATTCAGGTTTTACCTGGCGCTTTACATAAATGACGTTACACAAATATGGTGCAGTCTCTGCAGACATGATAAGATAGTAACATTTTTTTCTTTTTTCAGTATCTGTATCTGTATCAAGTTATTGATATCGAAAAACTAATTAGGTCTGTAAAAGCTGGTACCTTTTTCTCACTATTGCTTTCACCAGATGTCACCTCTTTCAATGATGTGTGAGGGTAGAGCTGTATTGTAACTACCATCCTTGAGCAAGACTATACCATATGGAAGGGGATTTGTGCCGAAAATGAAGACATGTTGACTTGTAACTTGTAAAGTGTAACATGTCGTTCTCAACCATACAAGTCTCGAAAAGACAAGTCCAATCATACAAAACTAACATTTTAATTCTGTCAATCGTAACTTCGCATTCTCAACTTTACAAAGTTGAAATGTAATTCTAGAAATCGTCAAAGTCGAAAAGTCAACTTGTCATTTTTAATTATTAAATCTAAATAATATGCACATTTAGTAATGTTACAAGTTACGTTTGACAAATGGAAAACGGAAAATGAAGAGTTGCAAAGTCAGCTATGTAAAACCGACTTCAGCATTTCGAGACTGACACGACTTGCAAAGTTAACATTTCGAGACTGACACGACTTGCATAGTTACGATTGCAATGTTTCAAATCACATCTCTGCACGATTTCGCATTGACCATATTTGGAATATTACGGAAATTAGCGGAAAGGAACGAATAATCCCGATCCGATAAACACAATGTTCAACAATGACTTCTCCCTTGGCAAGCATCTCCAAGCAACTATTAACACATATTTGAAAGTTGCATACTAGTTTTCCCATAATAGCTAGCATACTGTTGACAAAAGCACATTGACTAAAACATTATAGGAGACCGTCGCTTTTTTCTGTGGAGGAACTAACTGCCCGCCCGAACGCTCGAGACGCGGTTATTTCTGTTGCGAGCCCGGATGGTCGGCCACATATTAAATGTGTAATCATGACCTCCAATTTTTCCCCCAAACATTTGGGGGCGGACAGATACGCCAGATACGTCATATTGATTAAAGTAATCCAAATATACGACATCGGAGTTTCAGCAAATGTGCTTGTTATATGAGGAAGGCCAAACAAAAAACAGGAAACAAAAAGGAAAATAAAACATTTGTTTCTCTACAATATTTCCAGGGTGACAATAAAAATAAGTATACAGTTCAAAATGCAAGCAGAATCAAAATAAATAATTGAACACATTTAGAGAAAAGTTGTGTCTGTTGTGTTGTGTTGTCTATTCATTTGTTCTAAATAACATAGGAATAGTTAGACCACATTTTAAAGAAATATGCTTCCTAGTCAAGATTAATATATATGTATTTTGTGATATTATAATATTGTATGTATGTATGATTTTTTAAATTTTTTTAGTATACAATATAGTTAGAGTAAATCGTTTCTTGCTACATGCAGTTTTATATATATAAGCTAAAACACTCCCAATCCAGATCAGTGTATTTCGAATCAGTGACGTATTCCCATTTATGATAGTAAGTTAGTTTATCAAAATGTGTGAGTCAAGTAATAAATCTTACATTTTTTTGTGACCCAGAAGGGTGTTGAATTTATTTTTATTTTGCATTTGATTGTAAAAGGGTATACAGGATTGCACAGTTTACACTCGGGTATAATGATACCTATGAAGAGTTGGCATAATATAAAACTACATGTTTAATGCCTTCATAAGGAAGACACTCTGTATCAATTGGGTATAAAGAAAACATTGCGTCTTTTGTAAAACAAAAAAAAACTAAACTAAAAAACAGTTGGTCGGGACATTTTTTTACATTCGATTTTTGTTAGATAATTTATCGACATTTTAAAAATAAATACATGATGGTAAATACTTGTAACTTTTCAAAATAAACCTTACGTAATTTCAAGTGGTTTCGAAACATAAATTACTGTCAGTGTCACGACTGCTTTGATTTGGGTCTACAAAATGATTGTCATTTTCCTGTCTCAGCTTTTGGATCGACGCAACACTGGTCACAGTTCGGTATTTGTTTAGGCAGAACTAAAAATCCGTAAGGTATAGCTCAATGAAACATTATTTTCAAATGTTTTCTTAAGTTTCACAGGTATACAGACAAAAGTGAAACAAACATAAAGGATGTGCAGAGCTAAGGAATAATTTTAAAACCTGGAAATATTGTTAAAAAATTCTATTTCGCATGGAAAGAAGGCGTTGTTTTTAATATACAAGCGAATAATGTTTGCAACATTAGATACATCCTTGGCAATATTTACAACACTTTCTATGGATATTTTAATTTTTTGGAGGTATACTGTAATGATATGATAATATCAGAGTATATATCGAGAATTTCACCCAAATGTCTTCTGATATCAAATATATCAACACGAGTTCATTAAAGTTACACATTAACTGTCATTAACTGATTATATAATAGGATTATGAAGATTTGATTTAAGCGTTATTTACAATGTAGATATCGCTTGTCGATGTCGCTTGATCTCACACAAGCACCATCTACTTATAGGGAGCCAGTTTTGGGTGATAAAAGACGAATGTTCATGGAACTTTCGATTCCCCCAAATTCATTTACGTGATTACATTTATGAAAACATATTGGAAACTTTCTGGTTCAGATTTACAGAAAGAACAAATATTTGAATGACTTATTTTCATTTTCAGCAGCTCTCTTGTGTAGATCGCTCTATTTATAAATATATACTGAACATCTAAAATGTCACACTCTTAGTACAGTTTCTGGACTTTTCAAACACACTAATCCTTGAAATATGTGTATAAAGAAGCCCATTCTGCAACTTCTAGCCGGATTGTGTTGTGTTTTTCCTTGACAACACATTAATTGAATTAACAATTCTTTTCTTTGAACTTTTAAATTAATAATTTGATATACATTTCTACTACAATGAGTTTGTTACATTAATGACTAACAAACAAAAGTATTAATAGACACAGTAAAGACGTATGTTTAGGGAAGACATTTTGTTGTAAAACATAAATTATCGGAACTATTATCTAAATAAAAATTATCATCGTTTCATATATGAATTAATAAAACACATATTTGATTTATTGAAAACAATACGCATGTCAATGTATTCATGAATGGCCATTTTAGTGAAAAAACTATTTTTATATCCTGTATATGTTACAGTCGATTACATTTTTAAATTCAACAGTGCAATTATATTTTTGAAATTACCAGTGATACAATTCTATTTTCAGTTTGCATTCTATATTCATAATTATTTTCATATTTTGGCATGTAGAAGTTGAATGTTTATTGTTTAAAGTGTGAAACAACAGATCTAGGCTTATGATTTACATTTCATACTTGAATTCAGTAATGTGATTCTTTATATAGAATTAATGGAATATTAATCATGGACAAATATATTTCTGTCCCACAACAATACACTTTTCACTGCTTCAATTACTAAAAAATATAGTTTGCTTGATAAGTAAATGAAAATAGATAAATTAACATATTCAAAACCAATAAATAATTTGAACTAGTTGAGAAAAGTTTGTAAAATAATTAAAAGAGATAAATTCAGCTCAGCTAAAGAACATTTCCCCTTGATTATTTGTCTGTAAGAATAAGACGTATTGATATTCAGAACAGTTTTCAGTTATATTTAAAGCGCAATGCATTCTAAAAAATTGTTTAAACAAGTATATGAAGTTCCCTGATTTAATTGCTTTGTGGTACATTTAAAATATTCTAAAATTAATAATAAAGTTATCAACACTGGCTTATGTATTTCTTTCAATGTCTTCCCCACTAACGTTTATTTACTTTCAATATCAGGATTTTCTTTATCAAAACTTGGATATTCATTTCTGAATGCAAAAGACTTTACTGAATACACGTAAAATTGGAGTATAAAAAAGTGAATGTTGACATGATTGAACTGAGAGAAGATAATGCGTAAATGATCGTACAGAAAGTAATTATTTTTTCGGGTGTAGGATGTCTATATAAGGTTTGTAAATCTGCAGTTTTATATGTAAGTGAAATAAGTTTTATGATAACGGATCGGATACATTTATAATAGCTTCAATGCCATTCAAGCTATGCGACCCTTTATGTCTGTCAGTGTCATCCCACATTTACATTACTTCCGCATTCGTTTTGCGTTGAAAAAAAAATTAATTATTTGTCAAATTTCCTTAAAATTTATTGAAATAATAATTAGAATACCTAAGAATTAATTTTCAATTGGTATATTCGTTTGACATTTAATTACTAAGCGAATCTATCAAACGAAATGTAAGTGACAGTAGCGCTCCGTGAACGAACAACGTGCGTTTGTTTGTAGGACATAACAAGAGTTACGTCCCTTGATTTTCAGGGGGCGTGGTCAATTCGTCCAGCGTTGGGCTCAAAATAGACCAAGGGATTCCCCATCTGGGACAGCGGCAAGGGAGGTATAGTTTTTTCGCAAATGCCTCTCGTCCTCGGAAAACATCGGCAATGTTCGGGAAACTTCCAAACATGGTCAATGCGAATTCATGTAGAGATGTAATTTGAAACATTGCATTCGCAACTATGCAAGTCGTGTCAGTCTCGAAATGTTAACTTTGCAAGTCATGTCAGTCTCGAAATGCAAAAGTCCTTTTTACAAAGCTGACTTTGCAACTCCTCATTTTCCATTTTTCATTTGTCAAACGTAACTTGTAACATTACTAAATGTGCATATTATTTAGATTTAATAATTAACAATGACAAGTTGACTTTTCGACTTTGACAATTTCTAGAATTAAATTTCAACTTTGTAAAGTTGAGAATGCGAAGTTACGATTGACAGAATTAAAATGTTAGTTTTGCATGATTGGACTTGTCTTTTCGAGACATGTATGGTTGGGAACGACATGTTACACTTTACAAGTTACAAGTCAACATGTCTTCATTTTTGGCACAAAATCCCTTCCATAATACCAGTGGGTCGTGTTTTCTCTTCCTGTCTCATTCTTTATCTCCATCGTATGTATGATACATTCATGCAACGTACCAATGTTTATACAGTACATACATTTCATCAAAGAAGACTTCATCTCCAAATTGTATTTTTAATGTTGTATTTCTGAGACTGGCGCAAGTCTGTTCTCGTTGTAAAGGCATGTCGACCTCTGTTTTCCGCCATTTGAAGTCTTGGGGGGAAAGTGGGTCAGTCCATGCGACCTGCAGCCTTGTCACTTGTTTACAACATGATAATTTTTGCTTGTTTATAAGTTGATAAGTTATCAAGCTCTTGAAGATACGATTTTGTAGACTTTGGCAGAAGGGTAACACGTGTCTAATGATAAACGTCATCACCGTCACAATTAAGTATGGTCGTTTAACCCTTGTTCATATTCTCGAAATGTCTTTGCCTAAGAATTAGGAACTGTGGTCGTAGCAAACGGTCTTATACAAATCTTAAGGTTACAGGCGTTCTGACAATAGCGTACATATTTTTCTAATGTCGCTGCGTCTACAGGATGAGTCAACATATACTTACACAATACACTGTAAAAATCGCGATTAGCAATTAAACACCTTATACGCCAAATATATATTAGATCTGTTAGTACGTACAGTCAGTGCTGGCGTTTTGGTGTGGGTCTGGGTTTGAATTCCGCAAGAGGCCTGTCCCAAAAAGAGTACAAAAATGTTGCTTTTGCAAACAGTGTGATCACATATATTGCAAAGTTTGCAAATTTATTTTGTCAATGCATTTTTCTTTCTCTGTATTTATCTGTATAGTGAAACATAATTAATACGTTCATATTTTATGAATCGATAGCAATACAGTATAGCAATGTTACACCCAATATATATTTAAGTTGTGTATCTCTCTGAACGATTTGAGTTGAATTAAACCTTCCTGTTCCAAAAGGTGTTCCATATGTTTCTGTTGATATGAAGAATATACGAGGGTATAACTAGTGGTAGGTTTAATGGTAAACTGTACAATATAAGTATACTAATTACGTATACAATCTAAGAGTTTAATGAAGGAACCTGCAGTGACGTCAAACGTGTATGCGCCACATCAGTCACGCCCTCGTTGTTTAAAGGCATTGAGTTCATCAGATAAATTTGTATCTAAAGAGACATCAGGGTTATTTTAGACTGCACTTTTCTTAGAACTGCCTTGTTCCTACTATCAGCTGCACAGTTGACTTCACCCTAATGAATAAATTACAAGCAAATCAATGCAGCTCAATAAGAAACCCCTCACACAGGTCTGCCGCCCACTCTTGAACAGGTTTTGTACAGAATGTACATCATTTAATTTTGTTACTTATATTGACTTAATGTGTTGTTTAATGAAGATTAAAATTTACAGTAAATTCAATATTTATCTAAATTTTCCTCAGAATTTGTTTTTATATTTCAATAAAATGTATATTTTATCGCCAGATAATTCGTGAAAATAAAGGACGTCACCTGTGGAAACTGAGGTTAATGTTGCCTTGTATGTAAAGACAAGTGGAATAAGTAATCTGGCAAAAGGACGGTTTAATCTTCAGAATATTAATTAAATGATATGAAGGCCGTCATGGAAGTTTATTTTAAAAACTTTAGTCGATAGAACAACGTCCGAAATAAGTAATTCACTTTTCATTTTAACTGTGAGTCGTCTCGCCATAAACCATTACATTATTCATGATTCCACCGAACTGCAAGGAATGAAACTTGAGAAAACTGGGTAACCTTTGCTTGTTTGAATTAAGAGTAGGCGCAATGTCGTCAAGAAAAACTGTTTGCTGTTCATCACTAGCAAGTCCTCTCTTAATTATAAGAGAAATAGATAAGATTTGTGTGCATTCCCGAGAATTGTGACCCAGGCACGTTTTAATTTGTTTTCACAAAACCAGTTCATGCATTCTTTTTCTAGCTACCGCAATGTCAGATTTAAGTGCCTGTCAATGGGTTAACAAATATTATGTACTTATGAAACTGGAGACAATCAAAATAAATAGGTTTAATTTGTAGGTTGTGATTCCTGTGACCCTTATTTGGGGCAACAGAGTCCCAAAATCTACAATTCATAATGCCCATTGGCCATGGATAAGATGAAAATAGGTTTGTGGGTCATGGCCTGTGAGGCCCTTATTTTGGGTCACTGGCCTAGTATCTCCAAATCCACAATTTCGACTTCCCATTGACAAAAGTGTCTGTGCAAATAAAACTGCCTCCTTGGTCTTTTTTGGAGAAGGAGATGAAAAAAGGTTCTAAGACCTGTGAGGTCCTTTTTGGGGGGTGATAGGGCCACCAAATCTACAATTTAGAACTCATATTGGCTATATATACACACGCACACACACACGTTTTCGGTTTTCCCTGCCTCTTAATCTTAATCTCCATTGGCCAAGGATTCTTTATACAAAATGTCAGTACTCTAGGGCCACTGGAGATGAAGTTTACGGACAGACGAACGGATGGAGGGGCGCCATGCCATACCATAAGCCCTTCGGGACTCTCAGGCCAGATGAGCTAAAAATATAAAGCACAATCCCTTGCCATAACTTGAAAACAAAGATCACCAAAACTATTAAGTGTCAACTCTCAGGTACAGAACCCAGTCTTCTGCCAAACCAGCCTAATGACCCCCATCAGTTACATTAATCAGCGAGAGTTGACACCTTACCACGCCCATATTTGAGTGGGGTTCAAAACGAAATTTACAAACTTAAGTGACTCAAGATATTGTTCTCAAAATTTGAGGTTACTAGCATTACTAGCGTTTATAAGATTTTAGGATGGATAACCCAACACGGCCATATTTATGATGAGATTAAGACCAAATTAACAAACTTTAATGTCCATGTTGCAAAGACATTATTAAAAACATATCAGCCTACTATGTCAACTGGTTTCGGAGAAGTAGTCATTTTAAGAAAACACGTCCATGTTTGAGGTGGTTGGAAAGGGAAGGGTATATGTCAGGACCAAAAAAACAGACCTTGATGCAAGGTACCTCTGAACAAAATTTCAGCTTTTCAGTTGCAGCGGTTCTGGAGAGGAAGTTGCAAATGTAAAATATTTATGGACTACGTCTGTTGGATGACAGACAACAGACAGCCCATTCCATAAACCCATCTTGCCTTTTAGAGCTGATGAGCTAAAAATCCATAAAATATGGGATATATTCATGTAGTTTTGTTGTTTTATCGTATAAAGACGCCCTTTTGTGGATTTTCAACCTGACCAAACATTAATCAGACTCGTGTTCATGCTCATCCTCATCCAATCTCAGTCTCATTCTCATTCTCATTCATCCTCATCCCACATCCTTATCCCAGGTCTTATTCTAACCCTCACCTTCACCCTCATTCTCAATGTCATTCTTATTCACATCCTCATCTCGCTCTTTATACGACCATTGTTTTTCACCTGTCCGTCTATCTGTCAAACTTCACCCTTTGTCATTGATACTTCACATATGTATCTATTGTGATGGGACCATTTGCAATGAGGTCATAATGTTTTACCTTGTGACCTTGACCTTGGTGTAGGAACAGTTTTTAAAAAAACATAACTTCAGCGCTAAAGATATAGTTGGACCTTGATTATTTTACAACGAGAAAACGATAACAAACATGCATATCATTCACCCCTACTTCCGAACAGATGTCTGGTCCCCCTTTTCTTCTACGGGTGACTTCAAGAAACGTGGGCAAAGTAGAGGCAGACCACTTCAGCGAGATTCAAATACTGTTACAGTGTGATATTATACTAGGCCACATTTAATCATATCTACTGAGGTGAATACACAAACGAATGTTCTCATTACTTGACATACTAATGAAATATTAATCATAAATCATCCAATATACCTACCTTATTTGTTCAGTATATATCGCATGTGATATTTCTCTGAAAGTAATCTTCTTAAACATGAATTGAGACTGAACTGTGAATGCTTATATTTGATTTGTTTATTTAGTGAATACGTATGCCTGTACAAGGAAATTGCAAGTCCCACTGCCACTATGTGCACAGAGACAGAGCATGCTTAGGGGCATATTTGAAGTAGATAGGACATTTGCAATCACACAAACATGTCTTCAACGAATGAAAAGTGGTGTTCACTAAACTCACGGGCAAAAGAAACGCCACCACATTTTGAAAACAGTATAAAATGAAATATTGATGTCGGAGAAAATAGATTTTGTATGTATTTGGTAGCCACATGTTTTCTTAAGAAATATTCACAATTTCATACATCAGAGTATGCAATTTTTATTTTTACATCTGTTCAAATTGACATGGGGTGCTAAAATCGTTTAAAGATGTTTTTGGCCCACAATATTTAGTATTTAAGTTTAAAACATTGAAAAAGTAGAAATTTAATTAACTTAAGATATCCTCGACATAAATAACCTTCTTTGATTTAAATTTGTTGACGTGTCTTTACTGTAGGACGTCTCAAAACAAGCCAAAACTGGCTTTTTGAGGCTTCTATCTCGTCTAGCTAAGGAGATTCCAAAACGACCATTTCTTAAAACTTGTGTTTCTCAGAGTTATGAATAGATAATGTTTTGAAAATTCATATTTAGTATTGTTGGGTTCTGAAGACATGGTGTAACGCTGTTTCAGTCGCATTTATCGCCCGATGATTGGAATATCTTGTATTTTGTATGGGGACGTTTCTTTTGCCCGTGAGTTTAGTTATGTAACATCCGTGAATCTGTGACTACACACTAAGGGTATTATATTTGGGCAGTTACTCATAACCATCAACATAATACCCCACAGCTGCATATATAGTTGGAGATGTTTTTAAAGGTTGTTACAAAATATTCAAAAACTCTCATTTAAAATGTATACTTAGGAGATAAACCTACTGTGTTTGAAAATCAGAGACATGTTATACTGGATTGATAGCGAGTAAATTTTAAATTGAAACCGAACGGGTAGCGTTCAATCCAGGTTCAATTCAGAATTGATCACGTTTGATTTTTCTGGAAAACCAATCAGAATTGAGTATTCAGCAATGTCATTTCATATTCAATACCGACTTTGTACAGTTTTAGTCCAAAGTTTCAAATCAAATTTCATCTCATGTTTGTACATAGAAAGAACATATCTTCTCCTGTGCATGTATATGGTTATAATTGATTTCATCTAGGGATTACTGTACGTCTAACTATATGTACCAACAGCTATGCTCTCTATCCACCTGTGCGTGCATATGATTATAATTGATTTCATCTAGGGTTTACTGTAGGGGTGTAACAATACATCGAACTATCGATGCATCGCAATTGTTGGCTTTGCAATAATACTATATCGATAGTATATACAAAAACACTATCGCTATCGCAATAGTAAGGTTAACTATCGATACTATCGAAACTATTACATTTCCCTTATTTATAAATGATTTACACAAGCCTTACTGCATTTAATTCAAGATTTTTCATTTTAGAATGTCAAAAGGGAAGAACTAGAGATAGGAAATAGCAAAATGACAACAAGTCTTATCTTTTATGATTTCTTTACTGATTTTGGTTCCATAGTCCTTACATCAATTAAACATTTCTACTAAAACCTATAAGAAATCTAGCTGATTATTACGTATTTGTACAAAAACCCTATCGCAATAGTTATTGCAATAGTGAGTAACAATAGTCTATCGCTATCGCAATAATAAGTGGCAATAGACTATCGCTATCGCAATAGTCTCTTTGGGTCAATAGTCACTCCTAGTTTACTGTACGTCTAACTATATGTACCAACAGCTATGCTCTCTATCCACCTGAGTAAGGAAACCATATTGCTCACTATCCGCCTGAAAAGGGACAAGAAGTAACCGAGAAGAAACGTCTTGTGGGACAAATAAAGAAGTTGTGATGCATAGCATGTGCCAGACAGACATAAACATTTTATTTAAATGTCACATGATATGTTACAAGTAAAATATAAATGATAAAACATAGGATGTAACATATCACCCAGCCATAATATTGGCTTACGAAACACTATTAAAATGCATGAACTATGATATATACAAAAGAGATGATAAATAATGATAAACAAAATATATAATAAAATAATGTGTAGGTAAAATAAATTAAGAATTTAACTCACGTCTGCGGAATATATGTGTCTCGTAGTTCGAAATAAGTGTTTAATTGCCAGTATGAATGAGTGAATGAATGAATGAATGATTGAATGAATGACAATTGACGTGTATAGCCCTAATATTCAGGTTTTACCTGGCGCTTTACATAAATGACGTTACACAAATATGGTGCAGTGTCTGCAGACATGATAATAGTAACATTTTTTTTCTTTTTTTCAGTATCTGTATCTGTATCACGTTATTGATATCGAAAAACTAATTAGAGATGTAAAAGCTAGTACCGTTTTCTCACTATTGCCTTCACCAGATGTCACCTCTTTCGATAAGGTGTGAGGGTAGAGCTGTATTGTAACTACC
This sequence comes from Gibbula magus, assembly GCA_936450465.1. Classification (NCBI taxonomy): domain Eukaryota; kingdom Metazoa; phylum Mollusca; class Gastropoda; order Trochida; family Trochidae; genus Gibbula; species Gibbula magus. The sequence goes on along the minus strand of OW388293.1, from coordinate 71,000,769 downwards.
ATCCTTGAGCAAGACTATACCAGTGGGTCGTGTGTTCTCTTCCTGTCTCATTCTTTATCTCCATCGTATGTATGATACATTCATGCAACGTACCAATGTTTATACAGTACATACATTTCATCAAAGAAGACTTCATCTCCAAATTGTATTTTTAATGTTGTATTTCTGAGACTGGCGCAAGTCTGTTCTCGTTGTAAAGGCATGTCGACCTCTGTTTTCCGCCATTTGAAGTCTTGGGGGGAAAGTGGGTCAGTCCATGCGACCTGCAGCCTTGTCACTTGTTTACAACATGATAATTTTTGCTTGTTTATAAGTTGATAAGTTATCAAGCTCTTGAAGATACGATTTTGTAGACTTTGGCAGAAGGGTAACACGTGTCTAATGATAAACATCATCACCGTCACAATTAAGTATGGTCGTTTAACCCTTGTTCATATTCTCAAAACGTCTTTGCCTAGAAATTAGGAACTGTGGTCGTAGCAAACGGTCTTATAGAAATCTTAAGGTTACAGGCGTTCTGAAAATAGCATACATATTTCTGATTTTTAATTTTCTAATGTCGCTGTGTCTACAGGAGGAGTCAGCATATCCTTACACAATACACTGTAAAAATCGCGTTTAGCAATTAAACACGGTTATACGCCAAATATATATTAGATCTATGTTAGTACGTACAGTCAGTGCTGGCGTTTTGGTGTGGGTCTGGGTTTGAAACCCGCAAGAGGCCTGTCCCAAAAAGAGTACAAAAATGTTGCTTTTGCAAACAGTGTGATCACAAATATACAAAGTTTGCAAATTTATTTTGTCAATGCATTTTTCTTTCTCTGTATGTATCTGTATTGTGAAACACACTTAATATGTTCATATTTTATGAATCGATAGCAATACAGTATAGCAATGTTACACCCAATATATATAGTTATGTATCTCTCTGAACGATTTGAGTTGAATTAAACCTTCCTGTTCCAAAAGTGTTCCATGTGTTTGTGTTGATATGAAGAATATACGAGGGTATAACTAGTGGTAGGTTTAATGGTAAACTGTACAATATAAGTATACTAATTACGTATACAATCTAAGAGTTTTATGAAGGAACCTGCAGTGACGTCAAACGTGTATGCGCCACATCAGTCACGCCCTCGTTGTTTTTAGGCATTGGGTTCATCAGATAAATTTGTATCTAAAGAGACATCAGGGTTATTTTAGACTGCAGTATTCTTAGAACTGCCTTGTTCGTACTATCAGCTGTACAGTTGACTTCACCCTAATGAATACATTACAAGCAAATCAATGCAGCTAAATAAGAAACCCCTCCCACAGGTCTACCGCCCACTCTTGAACAGGTTTTGTACAGAATGTACATCATTTAATTTTGTTACTTATATTGACTTAATGTATTGTTTAATGAAGATTAAAATTTACAGTAATTTCAATATTTATCTAAACTTTACTCAGAATGTGTTTTTATATTTCAATAAATTGTGAATATTATCGCCAGATTATTCCTGAAAATAAAGGACGTCATCAAAGTTAAAGCTTTCCTGTGGAAACAGAGTTTAATGTCGCCTTTTAAAGACAAGTGGAATAATTAATCTGGAAAAAGCCAGTTTAATCGTCAGAATATTTATGAAATGATATGAAGGACGTCATGGAAGTTTATTTTAAAAACTTCAGTCGATAGAACAACGTCCGAAATAAATAATTCACTTTTCATTTTAAAAGTCGTCATGCCATAAACCATTACATTGTTCATGATTCAACCGAACTGCAGGGAATGAAACTTGAGAAAACTGGGTAACCTTTGCTTGTTTGAATTAAGAGTAGGCGTAATGTCGTCAAGAACAACTGTTTGCTGTTCATCACTAGCAAGTCCTCTCTTAATTATAAGAGAAATAGATTAGATCTGTGTGCATTCCCGAGAATTGTGACCCAGGCATGTTTTAATTTGTTTTCACAAAACCAGTTCATGCATTCTTTCTCTAGCTACCGCAATGTCAGATTTAAGGGTTTCAAAGTTTAAAATGCAATTTTTTCTGAAGTGCCTGTCAATGGGTTAACAAATATTATGTACTTATGAAACTGGAGACAATCAAAATAAATAGGTTTAATTTGTAGGTTGTGACTCCTGTGACCCTTATTTGGGGCAACAGAGTCCCAAAATCTACAATTCATAATGCCCATTGGCCATGGATAAGATGAAAATAGGTTGTAGGTCATGGCCTGTGAGGCCCTTATTTTGGGTCACTGGCCTAGTATCTCCAAATCCACAATTTCGACTTCCCATTGACAAAAGTGTCTGTGCAAATAAAACTGCCTCCTTGGTCTTTTTTAGCGTTTATAAGATTATAGGATGGATAACCCAACACGGCCATATTTATGATGAGATTAAGACCAAATTAACAAACTTTAATGTCCATGTTGCAAAGACATTATTAAAAACATATCAGCCTACTATGTCAACTGGTTTCGGAGAAGTAGTCATTTAAAGAAAACACGTCCATATTTGAGGTGGTTGGAAAGGGAAGGGTGTATGTCAGGGCCAAATAAACAGACTTTGATCCCCTAGATGCAAGGTACAAAATTTCAGCTTTTCAGTTGCAGCGGTTCTGGAGAGGAAGTTGCCAATGTAAAATATTTATGGACTATGTCTGTTGGATGACAGACAACAGACAGCCCATTCCATAAACCCATCTTGCCTTTTAGAGCTGATGAGCTAAAAATCCATAAAATATGGGATATATTCATGTAGTTTTGTTGTTTTATCGTATAAAGACGCCCTTTTGTGGATTTTCAACCTGACCAAACATTAATCAGACTCGTGTTCATGCTCATCCTCATCCAATCTCAGTCTCATTCTCATTCTCATTCATCCTCATCCCCATCCTTATCCCAGGTCTTATTCTCACCCTCACCTTCACCCTCATTCTCAATGTCATTCTTATTCACATCCTCATCTCGCTCTCTATACACCCATTGTTTTTCACCTGTCCGTCTGTCTGTCAAACTTCACCCTTGGTCATTGATACTTCACATATGTATCTATTGTGATGGGACCATTTGCAATGAGGTCATTATGTTTTACCTTGTGACCTTGACCTTGGTGTAGGAACAGTTTTTAAAAAAACATAACTAATGCTAAAGATATAGTTGGACCTTGATTATCTTACAACGAGAAAACGATAACAAACATGCATATCATTCACCCCTACTTCCGAACAGATGTTTGGCCCCCCTTTTCTTCTACAGGTGACTTCAAGAAACGTGGGCAAAGTAGAGGCAGACCACTTCAGCGAGATTCAAATACTGTTACAGTATGATATTATACTAGGCCACATTTAATCATATCTACTGAGGTGAAGACACAAACGAATGTTCTCATTATTTGACAAACTAATGAAATATTAATCATAAATCATCTATTATACCTACCTTATTTTGTTCAGTATATATCGTATTTGATATATCTCTGAAAGTAATCTTCTTAAACAAGAATTGAGACTGAACTGTGAATGCTTATATTTCATTTGTTCATATAGTGAATACGTATGCCTGTACAAGGAAATTGCAAGTCCCAATACCACTAAGTACAAAGGGTACGAGCATGCTTTGGATCATATTTGAAGTAGTTTTGACATTTGCAATCACACAAACATGTCTTCAACAAATGAAAAGTGGTGTTCACTAGTTATGTATCATCCGTGAATCTTTGACTACACACTAAGGGTATTATATTTGGGCAGTTACAAATAACCATCAACATAATACTCCACTGCTGGATAAGTAGTTTATGTAGATGTTTTGAAAGGTTGTTACAAAATATTCCAAAAGTCTCATTTAAAATGTATACTTTGTCATATTCAATACTGACTTTGTACAGTTTCAATCCATTGTCTTCCAAATCAAATTTCAACTCATGTTTGTACATAGAAATAACACATCTTCTCCTGTGCGTGTACATAATTATAATTGATAGCATCTAGGGATTATTGTACGTCTAACTATATGTACACTTAACAGCTATGCTCTCAATCCAAGTAACCAAGATCTCGTTACAATTAAAGAAGTTGTTACCCATACGTATATATATATATGTACCAACCATATTGCTCACTATCCGCCTGAAAAGAGACAAGAAGTAACCGAGAAGAACGACTTGTGAGACAAATAAAGAAGTTGTGATGCATAACATGTGTCTCGTAGTTCGATATAAGTGTTTAATGGCCAGTATGAATGAATGAATGAATGACAATTGATTTGTATAGCGCCTAATATTCAGGTTTTACCTTCTCAGTGGCGCTTTACAGAAATGACGTTACACAAGAATGGTGCAGTGACTGTAGAGATGATAAGATAATACATAGATGATATCTGTCTATATTCTTGACAAGTCTTTCCTCTGGTGTTTTCCCTAATAACTTTAAATGTGCTGTCATCAGACCTTTCCTGAAAAAGTCTAACTTGGACCCAGAAGTTTTCTCAAATTATCGCCCCGTATCAAACTTATGTTTTCTATCAAAGATAATCGAAAAGGTTGTTAAAATTCAGCTCATGGATCACCTAAATACATCAGATTTATTAGATAGATACCAGTCTGCATACAGAGCTGCCCACAGCACCGATACATCTCTAAACTGTATCTAAGATAACATCATGAATGCAGTGGACAGTGGCAATCTTGCAATGTTGGTGTTATTAGACCTCTCTGCGGCCTTCGACACCATAGACCACGACAACCTGGTGGATCGTCTGGAGCAGGAATATGGTGTCAGTGGTACTGTTCTACGTTGGTGCTTGTCATACCTGTCTGGACGCTCCCAGTTTGTGCAGATTGATGGAGTCGACTCTAGCCACAAAGAACTTAAGTTTGGTGTTCCTCAGGGTTCCGTCCTTGGACCGATCCTTTTCGTGATGTACACTGGACCACTAAGTTCTGTGATCAGAGAGCAAGGACTGGCTAGTTTTTCATATGCTGACGATGCCCAACTTCTGGACACTCTCGATCTCAGTCAAATTAGTCAAGCCTCATCTCAAGCCAGAATGGAAACATGCCTCTCCACTGTAAGGACATGGATGTCAACAAATTACCTCAAGCTCAATGATGGCAAGACGGAGGCGATTGTGATTGGTCCTAAAACCGGTTTGAGGAACTGTCAAATTGGAAACATCAACATAGGCACCTCACAAATTTCATTTTCAGACATTGTTAAAAATCTTGGAGTATTTCTGGATTCAGGACTCACCATGGAAAGCCAAATTAGCCACTTATGCAAAACCTCCTATTTTCACCTAAGAAACATCAGCAGCATCCGACATCTCCTCACCAATGAAGCAACAGCAACCTTGATCAGATCTCTTATATTCTCTCGTTTAGATTATTGCAATAGCTTGTTAATAGGAACCTCAAAGTATCAAATTCAAAGACTTCAAAGAATTCAAAACTCAGCTGCCCGCCTCATCACAAAGTCCTCAAAACACTGTCACATCTCTCCTATTCTAACGTCTCTGCACTGGCTTCGGATCCAAGAAAGAATAGAGTTTAAAATTCTTTGTCTCACCTACAAAGCAATCAACAGCACCGCCCCACCATACCTACAGGATCTTGTCTCACCCTACACCCAGTCTCGTAGCCTTCGCTCAAACTCCCAACACCTGCTTCAAGTCCCTACCTACAACCTCAAATCCTTTGGTGGCAGGTCTTTCAGCTACTCTGCCGCACATCTGTGGAACTCGCTTCCGTTGGACATTAAAACTGCATCTTCCCTAGACGTTTTCAAAGGACTCCTGAAAACCTTCTTGTTTAAAAGATATTGATTTTTTTCTTTTTTCTTCTCTGTTGTACATAGACATTCCTACTCGCACTTTTATGAATTTATGTTGTAGCGCATTGAGCATGTTCTGTGTAATGTGGAGTTGTGCGCATTATAAGTACCCTCATTATTAAGTACCATGTTTATCTCATCGAGTGAGGTAGAAAAGTAGATATATGTGTGTTAATTTTGTAGAAAAGTAGATATATTAACTTTTCTACCTCACGAGATGAGATAAACATGGTATTTGTCAATGAAAAACAGATATTCTATTTATTATATGATTATTTCTTTGTTTTATGTTGACGTGGAGTGATTTCAACGGCAAACGTACAGCCTTCGTTAGCTGACAATATGACGTCATAACATTGTCGCGATGACGTCACGCGAGTGGTCATTAAGTTTATCGTCACTCAGTAGAGTGGTGATAAAGGTTATCGCCCTTGTAGATCGATAGAGGGTTTATTTCACTGATAGAATTGAGTATCTCACTCTAAATAATATAATAAACTTTTTTTTTCAGTATCTGTATCTGCATCAAGTTATTGATATCGAAAAACTAATTAGGTCTGTAAAAGCTAGTACCTTTTTCTCACTATTGCTTTCACCTCTTTCAATGATGTGTGAGGGTAAAGCTGTATTGTAACTACCATCCTTGAGCAAGACTATACCAGTGGGTCGTGTTTTCTCTTCTTGTCTAATTCTTTGTCTCCATCGTATGTATGATACATTCATGCAACGTACCAATGTTTATACAGTACATACATTTCACCAAAGAAGACTTCATCTCCAAATTGTATTTTTAATGTTGTATTTCTGAGACTGGCGCAAGTCTGTTCTCGTTGTAAAGGCATGTCGACCTCTGTTTTCCGCCATTTGAAGTCTTGGGGGGAAAGTGGGTCAGTCCATGCGACCTGCAGCCTTGTCACTTGTTTACAACATGATGATTTTTGCTTGTTTATAAGTTGATAAGTTATCAAGCTCTTCAAGATACGATTTTGTAGACTTTGGCAGAAGGGTAACATGTGTCTAATGATAAACGTCATCACCGTCACAATTAAGTATGGTCGTTTAACCCTTGTTCATATTCTCGAAATGTCTTTTCCTAAGAATTAGGAACTGTGGTCGTAGCAAACGGTTTTATAGAAATCTTAAGGTTACAGGCGTACATATTTCTGATTTTGATTTTTCTGATGTCGCTGCGTCTACAGGAGGAGTCAACATATACTTACACAATACACTGTAAAAATCGCGTTTAGCAATTAAACACGTTTATACGCCAAATATATATTAGATCTATGTTAGTACGTACAGTCAGTGCTGGCGTTTTGGTGTGGGTGTGGGTTTGAACTCCGCAAGAGGCCTGTCCCAAAAATAGTACAAACATGTTTCTATTGCAAATAGTGTAATCACAAATATTGCAAAGTTTGCAAATTTATTTTGTCAATGCATTTTTCTTTCTCTGTATGTATCTGTATAGTGAAACATACTTAATATGTTCATATTTTATGAATCGATAGCAATACAGTATAGCAATGTTACACCCAATATATATTTAAGTTGTGTATCTCTCTGAACGATTTGAGTTGGAATTAAACCTTCCTGTTCCAAAAGGTGTTCCATATGTTTCTGTTGATATTTGTTGATATGAAGAATATACGAGGGTATAACTATTGGTAGGTTTAATGGTAAACTGTACAATATAAGTATACTAATTACGTATACAATCTAAGAGTTTTATGAAGGAACCTGCAGTGACGTCAAACGTGTATGCGCCACATCAGTCACACCCTCGTTGTTTTTAGGCATTGGGTTCATCAGATAAATTTGTATCTACAGAGACATCAGGGTTATTTTAGACTGCAGTATTCTTAGAACTGCCTTGTTTGTACTATAAAATATAAATCCTACCAGTCCGACCGTCGGGCTTGTAGTTTTATCTATGTCAAATTCATGTCTGGTATAAAAACAAACTATTTTATTATTTAGTTGAAGTAAAACTTGAATGTTAGATTTTTAGTAACCAAGCGCAATAAGCGCAATAATTTGTACTTGTTTACAAGCTGATAAGTTATCAAGCTATTGTAGATACGATTTTGTATAGTTTCGTAGACTTTGGCAGAAGGGTAACATGTGTCTAATGATAAACGTCATCACCGTCACAATTAAGTATGGTCATTTAACCCTTGTTCGTATTCTCGAAACGTCTTTGCCTAGGAATTAGGAACTGTGGTCGTAGCAAACGGTCTTATACAAATCTTAAGGTTACAGGCGTTCTGAAAATAGCATACATATTTCTGATTTTAATTTTCTAATGTCGCTGCGTCTACAGGAGGAGTCAGCATATACTTACACAATACACTGTAAAAATCACGTTTAGCAATTAAACACGGTTATACGCCAAATATATATTAGATCTATGTTAGTACGTACAGTCAGTGCTGGCGTTTTGGTGTGGGTCTGGGTTTGAATCCCACAAGAGGCCTGTCCCAAAAAGAGTACAAAAATGTTTCTATTGCAAAACAGTGTGATCACAAATATTGCAAAGTTTGCAAATTTATTTTGTCAATGCATTTTTCTTTCTCTGTATGTATCAGAATAGTGAAACATAATTAATATGTTCATATTTTATGAATCGATAGCAATACAGTATAGCAATGTTACACCCAATATATATTTAAGTTGTGTATCTCTCTGAACGATTTGAGTTGAAATTAAACCTTCCTGTTCCAAAAGGTGTTCCATATGTTTGTGTTGATATTTGTTGACATGAAGAATATAAGAGGGTATAACTAGTGGTAGATTTAATGGCAAAGTGTACAATATAAGTATACTAATTACGTATACAATCTAAGAGTTTTATGAAGGAACCTCCAGTGACGTCAAACGTGTATGCGCCACATCAGTCACGCCCTCGTTGTTTTTAGGCATTGGGTTCATCAGATAAATTTGTATCTAAAGAGACATCAGGGTTATTTTAGACTGCAGTATTCTTAGAACTGTCTTGTTCCTACTATCAGCTGCACAGTTGACTTCACCCTAATGAATAAATTACAAGCAAACCAATGCAGCTCAATAAGAAACGCCTCCCACAGGTCTACCGGCCACTCTTGAACAGGTTTTGTACAGAATGTACATCATTTAATTTTGTTACTTATTTTGACTTAATGTGTTGTTTAATGAAGATTAAAATTTACAGTAAATTCAATATTTATCTAAATTTTACTCAGAATTTGTTTTTATATTTCAATAAAATGTATATATTATCGCCAGATAATTCGTGAAAATGAATGACATCATCAAAGTTAAAGCTTTCTTGTGGATAAAACGTAGTTTAATGTCGCCTTGTATCTAAAGACAAGTGGAATAATTGATCTGGAAAAGGCCGGTTAAATCGTCAGAATATTAATGAAATGATATGAAGGACGTCATGGAAGTTTATTTTAAAACCTTCAGTCGATAGAACAACGTCCGAAATAAGTAATTCACTTTTCATTTTAAATGTGAGTCGTCTCGACATAAACCATTACATTATTCACGATTCAACCGAACTGCAAGGAATGAAACTTGAGAAAACAGGTTAACCTTTGCTTGTTTGAATTAAGAGTAGGCGTAATGTCGTCAAGCAAAACTGTTTGCTGTCATCACAAGCAAGTCCTCTCTCAATTATAACAGAAATAGATTAGATTTGTGTGCATTCCTGAGAATTGTGACCCAGGCACGTTTTAATTTGTTTTCACAAAACCAGTTCAAGCATTTTTTTTTCTAGCTTCCGCGAAGTCAGATTTAATTGTTTCAAAGTTTAAAATTAAATTAAAAAACATGTTCATCAATCACTGTAATTTGTTCTGTCCTGTCGCATTTACCGGTGTAAGAAACAGCTGCCCGCCAGAAGGCCCGAGACGGCCTAATTTCGTTGGGGCTGGTAAAATATAAATCCTACCAGTCCGACCGTCGGGCTTGTAGTTTTATCTATGTCAAATTCATGTCTGGTATAAAAACAAACTATTTTATTATTAAGTTGAACTAAAACTTGAATGTTAGATTTTTAGTAACCAAGCGCAATAAGCGCAATAATTTGTACTTGTTTACAAGCTGATAAGTTATCAAGCTATTGTAGTTACGATTTTGTATAGTTTCGTAGACTTTGGCAGAAGGGTAACACGCGTCTAATGATAAATGTCATCACCAACACAATTAAGTTTGGTCGTTTAACCATTGTTCATATTCTCGAAACGTCTTTGCCTAGGAATTAGGAACTGTGGTCGTAGCAAACGGTCTTATACAAATCTTAAGGTTACAGTAAATTAAATTTTTATGTAAATTTTACTCAGAATTTGTTTTTATATCTCAATAAATTATGTATATTATCGCCAGATAATTCGTGAAAATAAAGGACGTCACCAAAGTTAAAGCTTTCCGGTGGAAACTGAGGTTAATGTCACCTTGTATGTAAAGACAAGTGGAATAATTAATCTGGAAAAGGACGGTTTAATCGTCAGAATATTAATTAAATGATATGAAGGACGTCATGGAAGTTTATTTTAAAACCTTCAATCGATAGAACAACGTCCGAAATAAGAAATTCACTTTTCAATTTAAGTTTGAGTCGTCTCGACATAAACCATTACATTATTCATGATTCCACCGAACTGCAGGGAATGAAACTTGAGAAAACTGGGTAACCTTTGCTTGTTTGAATTAAGAGTAGGCGTAATGTCGTCAAGCAAAACTGTTTGCTATTCATCACAAGCAAGTCCTCTCTTATTATAACAGAAATAGATTAGATGTGTGTGAATTCCTGAGAATTGTGACCCAGACACGTTTTAATTTGCTTTCACAAAACCAGTTCATGCATTTTTTCTAGCTACCGCAAAGTCAGATTTAATGGTTTCAAAGTTTATAATTAAATTAAAAAACATGTCACTGTAATTTGTTCTGTCCTGTCGCATTTACCCGTGTAGGAAACAGCTGCCCGCCAGAACGCCCGAGACAGTCGGGCTGGTATATTTATCTATGTCAAATTCATGTCTGGTATTAAAACAAACTATTTTAGTTGAAATAAAACTTGAATGTTAGATTTTTAGTAACCAAGCGGAATTCCCCTCGTGAGCGTGAGTTGATTAACATACTTTAACATGGAAAGCAACGCAACTGCCTTAATGCCACAAAATGTTGCAGTTAAGGTAAGTCAACAGAGAATACAATATTTAAATTTGAAAGTCGTAGTTTGCAGAGGTAATAGAAATCATTGTTATCATGTTCCAAATGATTTCTTGGAATGCATGAAACATTTCTAGTGATCTAGAAAATGCGTAGTTGTGAGAAGTCTTATTCTTTTGAAATACTTTCACTTAACTTGCATATTCATCCCAAATCGCCAAATATATGATTGATACTTGAAATCAATGAAAATTTAGCAGCACCCTTATACATTGTAAATGTGCAGAAACCGAAACTTCCAATTCTTCCAATATTAACAACCAAAATCACCATTTATAACGTTTTCAGTTCTCTGGGCCTCTTAATCTTAATCTCCATTTGCCAAGGATTTTTTATACAAAATTTCAGTTCTCTAGGAACACTGAAGATGAAGCTGAAAAAATGAAAAGTTTACGGACAGATGAACGGATGTAGGGGCGCCATGCCATGCCATCTCCATCCTTATTCGAGGTCTTATTCTAACCCTCACCCTCATCCTCATTCTCAATGTCATTCTTATTCACATCCTCATCCCTAACCCATTGTTTTTCACCTGTCCGTCCGTCCGTCCGTCCATCTGTCCGTCTGTCTGTCTGTCTGCCCGTCTGTCAGCCTGCATGTCTGTGTGTTTGTCAAACACAAACTTCACCCTTGGTCATTTCTTTTGAACGTCAGTGATACTTCACATATGCATCTTCTATTGTGATGGGACCTTTGCAATGAGGTCATAATGTTTTACCTTGTGACCTTGACCTTGGTGTAGGAACAGTTTTTCAAAAACCATAACTTTGGATTGGTCAATGATAGCATTTTATTACAATTTGCATTCTTTATGATGAGGTAATCATTCACATGGGGTAACTATGCTTATAACCGGGGGCATCAGTGTTTAACGAACACATCTTGTTATTCTCATCCTTATCATTATCCAATCCATCATCATCATCATCATCATCATCATCATCATCATTATCCTCTGTTTCATACTCATTTCTATTCTCATCCTAAGCATCATCATACTCCTCTTCAGTCTCATCCCCATCCTCGTCCCCATCCTAATCCTGATAATCGTCTCATACCCACCCTCATCATCCCCCTCATAACCGTTTTTATGCCTCCAGATTCCGGGGTATATGTTGTTTTTCACTTGTCGGTCTTTCGTTATCCTCATCCTCATAATCCTCATCTTCCCCATCGTCACCCTTTCCCAATCTTCATCCTCGTTTTCCTCGATCGTATCCTCATTATCCTCCTCAACTTCAACCTCATCATCATCAACATACTTTACTCATACGCAACTGATTTTGTCCCAAGTCCCTTTAAAAACTGAAAGAAGCACGTATAGGGTCCCGTGGACAACGCTTAGTGGACAGTGAACAATCCGTAGCATATGTAAACGATCTGACACTGCTCAATGACCAACTGAAATTCCAATTACAACTTCGTCTTCTATGTTTGGTCAAGAACTCTTCGACTTACATTCTAACTTGAATAGTTTGATACTTTGATCTAATTAAATATATTGGTGGTGTCATGCTGATGGAGATGACCGTAACCATTAATATCTGACTATATGGAAATAGTTTAATCCACGATCCAAGATAAATACGACTGAAAACATGTGTCTCAAGGGTTTGATTCAATATCTAACCGTATATTACAGGTGCAATGTTGATGGCAATGTACCACAAGAACTTGATTCAATATCTTACTATATATTACAGGTGCAATGTTGATGTCGATGAGCCTCAAGGGTTTGATTCAATATCAAACTACATATTATAGGTGCAATGTTGATATCGATGTGTTTGAAGGGTTTGATTCAATGTCTAACTAATATTACAGGTGCGATGTTGATAGTGATGTAACTAAAGGGTTTGATTCAATATCTAACTAATATTACAGGTGCGATGTTGATAGCGATGTACCTCAAGGATTTTATTCAATGTCTAACTAATATTACAGGTGCGATGTTCATAGCGATGTAACTCAAGGATATTATTCAATGTCTAACTAATATTACAGGTGCGATGTTGATAGCGATGTAACTCAAGGGTTTGATTCAATGTCTAACTAATATTACAGGTGCGATGTTGATAGCGATGTAACTCAAGGGTTTGATTCAATGTCTAACTAATATTACAGGTGAGATGTTGAAAGGGATGTAACTCAAGGGTTTGATTCAATGTCTAACTAATATTACAGGTGAGATGTTGAAAGGGATGTAACTCAAGGGTTTATTCAATGTCTAACTAATATTACAGGTGAGATGTTGATAGCGATGTAACTCAATGGTTTGATTCAATATCTAACTAATAGTACAGGTGCGATGTTGAAAGCAATGTAACTCAAGGGTTTATTCAATGTCTAACTTATATTACAGGTGGGATGTTGATAGGGATGTACCTCAAGGGTTTGATTCAATATCTAACTAATATTACAGGTGAGATGATGATAGCGATGTAACTCAAGGGTTTGATTCAATATCTAACTAATATTACAGGTGCGATGTTGATAGCGATGTAACTCAAGGGTTTATTCAATGTCTAACTAATATTACAGGTGCGATGTTGCTAGCGATGTAACTCAAGGGTTTTATTCAATGTCTAACTAATATTACAGGTGCGATGTTGATAGCGATGTAACTCAAGGGTTTTATTCAATGTCTAACTAATATTACAGGTGAGATGTTGAAAGGGATGTAACTCAAGGGTTTGATTCAATGTCTAACTAATATTACAGGTGAGATGTTGATAGCGATGTAACTCAAGGGTTTGATTCAATATCTAACTAATATTACAGGTGCGATGTTGATAGCGATGTAACTCAAGGGATTTATTCAATGTCTAACTAATATTACAGGTGCGATTTTGATAGGGATGTACCTCAAGGGTTTGATTCAATATCTAACTAATATTACAGGTGCGATGTTGAAAGGAATGTACCTCAAGGGTTTGATTCAATGTCTAACTAATATTACAGGTGCGATGTTGATAGCGATGTACCTCAAGGATTGTATTCAATGTCTAACTTATATTACAGATGCGATGTTGATAGCGATGTACCTCAAGAGTTTTATTCAATGTCTAACTAATATTACAGGTGCGATGTTGATAGCGATGTACCTCAAGGATTTTATTCAATGTCTAACTAATATTACAGGTGCGATGTTGATAGCGATGTAACTCAAGGGTTTTATTCAATGTCTAACTAATATTACAGGTTCGATGTTGATAGCGATGTAACTCAAGGGTTTTATTCAATGTCTAACTAATATTACAGGTGCGATGTTGATAGCGATGTACCTCAAGGGTTTTATTCAATGTCTAACTAATATTACAGGTGCGATGTTCATAGCGATGTAACTCAAGGATATGATTCAATGTGTAACTAACATTACAGGCGCAATGTTGATATCGATGTGTTTGAAGGGTTTGATTCAAAGTCTAACTAATATTACAGGTGCGATGTTGATAGTGATGTAATTCAAGGGTTTTATTCAATATCTAACTAATATTACAGGTGCGATGTTGATGGCGATGTAACTCAAGGGTTTTATTCAATGTCTAACTAATATTACAGGTGCGATGTTGATGGCGATGTACCTCAAGGATTTGACGGATGCTGAGACTACAGACTTGACCCGCGCCATGATGAACTCGGGGGACACGCTGGAGTGGCCAGAGGGTTGGGAGGGACTCAAGGTGGACAAACACAGCACGGGAGGGGTCGGGGACAAAGTTAGTCTCATACTCGCACCTGCTCTAGCTGCCTGTGGTATGAAGGTAAATGTCAGAGAGATGAATATCCGACACTTCAGGTGAAAAATATATAAACTGTCGGAATACATAAGAAAATCAAGATTTCTTATTTGCAGTATTGATGAAACCCGTCATTAAGTTACCTCAGACAAATCTTTGCTTTGTGCAAATAGTGCGTCATATTTTGTTTTTTATTCTGTATTTTCATTTGAAAATAAGAGTTAAGGGAAAGTACAATTAGGTTTTCTTGAGATAGTTATAGAAATAGTTGGCCCAATATGTAACCTGTTGACACAGTCAGTGTTGGCGGTTGATGTGGGTTCAAATCTTGCAATTTTCTCGTGGTAAGAGAATTTAACTATTACAGGTTCCGATGATCTCAGGTCGTGGATTGATACACACAGGAGGTACTCTCGATAAACTGGAAGCTATCCCAGGATTCCAAGTGGATGTGACGTCAGAGAAAATGCTGGACATCCTCAAAACTGTAGGCTGTTGCATTGTGGGACAGACCAAATCACTGTGTCCCGCTGACGGGAAGCTGTATGCAACGCGTGACGTCACAGGGACGGTAGACCACTTGGGGCTCATAACAGGTGCGTTTTGTTTGACATCATTAATGGCGAACAGTTATGACTGCCGTGCACTTCTCTGTTTTTGTTTTTTTTTAAAATTGTTTTAGGTGGTTTTTTGTACTAGTTCCCAACGGTTACAGGATCACTGAACATGTTAAAAGTAACAAATATAAAGAATATAAATAATACTGGGGTGTGTGACGTCCATGTTAAATTTTTCAAATTTCCTTGGACTGATGTGCACTATCTAACGAACTTTCCCTTTCATATCAACTTTATGTTCCGATTGAAATAATTTTGCTTTGTCTCGAGCCTTGGCGAGAGACAAACCAAACTTATTTCACGTGAAACAAAACCTTGATATTAAAGGGGCTGTAGCATGTTCTTTGCAAAATTTATTTTTTCAAATTTCCTAGTTATTATGATAGTTTTTGTCTTTTACATTTACTTTAGAGGATAAAACATCTTATTACACAAACCAATTATCCGTTGTAGTAATAACGGTGTTGGGTATTAAGCAAAAATTGTATGGCGGCCATTTTATTGTGAACACAATTTATTATTTCGAATTACAAAAACGATTCCCATGGCTTTACAGAAACATGTAAACACATGTTTTAACTTGATTCGAAGAGAGAAGGGTGTTTTACTATTGGTGACATTATTTTTCAAATACATTTCACCAACTTATTTCAGCGAAAAAAACGTGCTACTGCCCCTTTAAGACATATGACAAAAAATTAACTTTACATGCATTGAAAGTCAGTGAATATTGCGAATTTGAGTAACTTAACTGTATATCCCCTTGTTAGTAATCCTTGATAAAATAGTAAACTTGATACGTTACAGCGTCCATCATCTCTAAGAAAGCAGCTGTGCCAATTATTTCGGATTATCCACGGTGTCACGTGGATCATAATTTGCTACAGCTGTCTTCATTGGTCATTAAAATTGACAAGATACAAAGAGAATACATATCACTGGCTGGAAGTTCCATTCGAAAATTCCAACAGTAATATATAACAAGGTTACATTCTAAAAGTAATATAGTGTGAAACATCAAATGATAATTAACTTGGGCACGTTTTCGCCCCAAACAATAACTCAATTGATATCTTACAGCGTCCATCATCTCCAAGAAAGCAGCTGAGAATCTAGACGCCCTTGTACTAGATGTCAAGTTCGGTAAAGGTGCTGTCCTTCCCGACATCAACAATTCACGGCGTCTCGCTGAACGCATGGTGAGAACTGTATCAAACATAATGATGAAACAATGTGTCCGTATCCATTTCATCCTCGGTTACCCATGGTTTTATATATACCCAGGTGATATAGTGGAGAGTAACCGAGCATATATAAAACCATGGGTAACCGAGGATATAGTGGAGTATATAAAACCATGGGTAACCGAGGATGTATCCATTTACGAGTACATCGTTTTGGATTTTTCAATATTTTATACCATTTCAAGCTTCATGTACAGTTTATGGCAAGGTTAACATGTGTTGGCAGTCAAATGTAAATAGGAATACAAATAAGTGTGAAGTGAAGGCATGGTACAGTCATGAGGTAATCCAATTTGCACATAGGAGAAGTAGCTGGTAATGATTTGGTGATGATTAATAGGAACATTTAAATATTTGAGTATTTTATGAGTGCTTCATTTCAATATTAAAGAATAATTTCTAGATTTTGCCATTTCTTAGTGAAATGCTGATATATCTACTATTTTTTATTGCAATAAATCTTTCTATATTGCATACATCCTTAAAGGGACACCGCGTCGACAATAAAAATCAGATCATGTGTATCTACCTATGCTGATTAACATGTCTGCTAACAAGTCACAGAGACCAAATTTCAGATAATTGACGTAATTGGTAATACAAACTACTGCAGATAGACAGTGAAGTGTTCAAGTGAAGCGTACTCTAATCAGCTTAGTGAGATAAAGATGGGACTCATTTTTATCTTCGACGCAGTGTCCCTTTAAGCAATGTAAGAAATCCTGCATAATAATATATCTTGCTGTTCAGCTGTGTGCAGACTCCTTGGCCCATGGGGAATCTAAATTTTCAGCTCTCTAGACCTTTTGGAAATGGATAAGAAGATGAAAATAGGTTTTTAAGGATGTGACCCCTGTGACCACATTTGGGGTCACGGGGTCACAAGATCAACAATTAAGAATCCCCATGGGCCAAGGAGTCTGCACACAACTTTTCAGCTCTCTAAACCTTTTGGAACTGGAGGAGGAGATGCAAATAGGGTTTTAAGGATGTGACCCCTGTGACCCCAATTGCGGTCACGGGGTCACGAAATCTACAATTTAGAATCCCCATTGGCCAAGGAGTCTGCACAAAACTGTTCAGCTCTCTAGACCTTTTGTAAAACCTATGTAAAACGAAATCAATGTTGCCAAACTTGTGGTCGAAAATCGGACAATAAACAGTGCTCAACAGTCCATATGAGTCAAAGGCAGACCTCTGTATAGCAATACTGTCGCTTACTTTGGTATGCTTCACTAAATAAGCAGTTGTCTGTTGTTTTAAAATGAACGGGAAAGCAAAACTTTCAAATGATATCGTATTTCAAATCTCAAACTGAACCAAGTACCTTTTTACGAACACAAAACTCCTTCCACGATAACGCAGTCACGTGACAGTAACGTGATGGTCATGTGATTACTGTTTGTAAACACTAACACGTGTTTGAAAACTTCAAACGTATGACTTATATTGAGTCATTGTCAGTCACTTACAGTTTAATGTTCTCAATCCTGTCATCCAAGTCGTCGTCCTTCCATGGAGAAAACTTGTCCTAACGAAACTGTAGGGTGAATTCAATCCCCTTTTCAAGAATTTTCGTTTGAACGTGTAGTTTTTGGCGAAGTTCGTACCTCTTTGCTGCTAGGTGAAATCTTCACTTCTTGAGCATTAAAATTGTGTTCACAATAAAATGGCCGCCATGCAATTTTTGCTTTATGCGCAACACCGTTATTACCACTACGGATAATTGGTTTGTTTAATAAGATGTTTTACCCTCTAAAGTAAATATAAATGACATAAACTATCATTATAAATGGGAAATTGGAAAAATTAAAATTTAAAAAAACGTGCTACTGCCCCTTTAAAAGAGGACTGATTGACGTCGTTCCTGTCCTGCATATACACAAATTTCACGACGATTGGTTTTGGGGAGTCCTTTGTCCTCTCCCAGTTTCCTAGGCGTGCCAGTCTGTGTATATTTGCAAAAGACATCTCGTTAGCGTGTTGGAGGCCTAAGTCGGTGAACAACTCACGGGTTGAGTTTTCGGGGTCCAAATAGTCCGGTACTCCGTAGATAAGGAGACTTGACTTGCGTTGATAGAGCTCTTGTTGTAGGAAACGTTTCTCTGTCTGTTCAAAATGTATAGTCGGAAAACTCCTTTCGCAATGCGGCTCTGCGTCTTTATTTTTTTGCTTTACAAAACTCTTTTGTATATTTAGGCCTTTGATACTGCACACGTGACGTATGATGAGTCCTTTCAAATGAGGCCATAATTTCCGACTCATGACCTTGACCTTGGCAAAGGGTCACTTTGTTGAAAACGTTAACCTCGGTCATATCTTTTGATTGGTCAGTGATAGGCCTTTGATTCTTGACATGTTTATCCATTGTGATGACATCTATTAAATGAGTCATACATTTTCACTTCATCATCTTAACCTTGGGATAGGGAGACTTTAACTTTAAACCTTAAACTTGAAACTTTAAGGATAGCCATAATTTTTTGTTTGGTCAATACACATTTGGTTATATATATAAGCATATCATAGTTCATGCACATGTAATGAATTCTCATTCGTTTCAATGTTAAATATCAATTGAATATGTTAATATCACCTAATATAAAAACTATTAACTTTATCATCAAATTTAATTTAAAGATACTGAAATACATATAGCTGTGCGTCAGCATCACCAATTTCTGAAAATAAATTTCATGAAGTGCAAATGGCTTATTTTTACTAAACTACCGGGCAAAATAAAGTACTCACCTCAGTTGATTTTATCATATGTATGATTTTCAATTGCAAATATCTCAAGTTTTCGATGTCATAATCCAAAACTGATGAGTACAGGTGTTTAGTTAGCAGTCAAAGAATACTTCTACATGTTTCTTAATTATTTTTGTAAAAATGAAATTTTAAGTTTAATTTTGTTTTAAAATTATTGTTGATGATACACAACTGTTCATCGCCATTAAGACATATCCTATGTGAAAATAAATAAATGTGCCTGATTCTGCACACATTCAAAACATTTTAAACAGGGCAGGGGTCATGTTGGTGAAATTTTCATTCTTAACCCTGTCTTCATTACAAAAAGATATTTGAACTAAAATTTAACCTCAGTCACCAACAAAGTCATTCAAACTACTGCAGATAAGTATTATTGTATCGTGTCATAGTCAAATACATCTGATTTCTTTTAAATATTGAATTAATCGAAATAAACTTAGGTGAAAACTTTCTTTTGCCCGGTAGTTAATTAAAAAAAATTACACTTATGTCTTTTCTGTTCTTTGAGGTTCCTCCATCGACCTAAGGTTTTTACAATGTCACAGAAAGAACCGGAAATATAAGACAAAGACTAGTTCGATATTCGACAACTAAACCAGACAGCTTATACTCATATCACTAAAGGCAGTTTTTACTCTATTGAATTATATTCCTTATTGTCGGTAGGTTAAATCTGGAAAAGGTCTGGGAATAAAGACGGTGGCTCTTCTGACGGACATGAACTCACCTCTTGGTCGCATGATCGGAAACGGTCTCGAGGTTGTCGAGGCGATCACTTGTCTCCATGGCGACGGACCAGCTGATCTCAATGACCTCGTGTTTCAACTCGGTACGCAGGCAATAGATTCAACAACTTTGTTTCCTTTTGTATAACCAATCTTCATAATTTCAATATAACTTTTACTATAATACATATCGCTTTTTAAATAGATCAATTTATATTAATTCGTTATCTTCAGGTGGTAATTTGTTGAATACCGTTGGCAAAGCAACGTCACCTAGCGACGGAGCAGAGAAGATCAAGGCCACAATCAAAGATGGCAGCGCCTTGGAGAAATTTTGTTCCATGATGAAGGGCCAAGGAGTTGACCCTCAGACTGCAGACGATCTGTGTGCTCCAGGCGCTGACCTCTTCAGTATTATCAAACCAGCCGAACATAAGGAGGAACTTCTTTGCAAAACTTCGGGTAAAGTGTCCGCAAAGATGTTTTTTTTAGTTGATATAAGATTACTTTTTCTTTTAAGACCATGAACCAGATGGACCCAATTGTCATTATTAGACTTTAGAGGTACCAAGTATTGTAAGATTATGAAAGTTGTGTTTTTTAAATTTTTGTTTATGTCTTTCCGTCCGTCCGTCCATCTATCTGTGTGTTTCTAAAAAAAACAAACCATGGCCATATCTTTTGATTGGTTAGTGATAGATCTTTGATACTTCACATGTGCATCCATTGTGGTAAGGACGTACAGATGAGGTCAACATATTTTACTTTGTGACCTTGATTTTGGCAAAAGAAGTATTCTTTGAAAACATTAACCTTAGCCATAACTTTATATTTGTCTTTGATTGGCCTAGGATACTTGACAGGTGCATCCGCCGTTATGATACCTTTTAGATGAGCACATATTTTGTATTGATGACCTTGACCTTGGCACTGGAACCATTTTCCTACGTAAATCTTTGCCATAACTTTTCATTGGTCAGTGATAGGCATTTGATGCTTTACATGTGCGTCCATTGTGATCAGATCTTTTAGATGAGGTAATACTTAGCCATATCATTCACATGGGGTATTAGTACTTGTCTGTTCGTGTTCGTGTTCGTGATAATATTATTTAAGAGAAGGTATTTATCTAAAATGTCCTTTCCCCTATTTTGTCAGGTTACGTTACCGAAATCGACGCGATGAAATGCGCAGTTGTGGCGCAGAAACTGGGGGCGGGACGTCAAAAGGCGGGAGAAGCGATAGACCACGCAGTGGGCTTACAACTCCTGGTGTCAGTCGGGGACCGTGTGCAGGAAGGTACGTCAGGAAGATAACAGTAGAATATGACAAGGATATCATCCTAGGAAAGTGGGTTTTATCGGGGTATTTTTTGTTGAAACGAAATTCGAGGGGACATTCCTGTTTACACATATTATTTATATATTGTAAAACATCAAATATTGCATATATTTCTTGTTTGTATTTTAATTTATGCTGTGACTGAATGTTTTATTCAGTCAACCATATCTTTTAGCTTATCCTTCACACTTAGTTTATCCAAAAGCAAACGACAGCCTGGCCCAAGCAAGACCTTCCTATAGTTACTTTCTATTGTTCTTGGTTTCTCATCTATGTTTAGGCATCATTTTAAGGTTTACTCCTTAGATTTGCACCCGGAGGTGCAAACACTGTGTATGTTGCATTTGTGATTCCTCTTGGATCTCTGTGTTATTCGTTTGGATCTTTTTTGATTTGGATTCATAATATCAAGGTTATTTCTAATGATCTATCTTGTTTTGCGTGATTCATGTATGTGTATTCCTAGTATAGTAGGATAGTGTATTCATTGTATTAATATCACGTATGTTTGGTGTAAATATTGGCTTTTACATTTCTATGCTTTGTGCACGGACAAGCAGAAGGCCAGTTACGATCTTAAAACGAGAGGAGCCTCAGTCCAGGCAGGGGATAGAGTTCTGGTGAAAGTCTAAGCGTTTGTTGGGAACATAAGTTGGCGGAGCTTTGGAGTGAGGATCCTTACGTGGCCAAACCAAGATATTCCGGTGTTTGTTGTGCAGCGAGAGTCCGGCGAGGGCAGGAAGAGGACGTTGCACAGGAACCATCTTCTTCCTATTGGATCAGTACCGAAGTTCAAAGACAAATGAACAGCAACACCGGCCAAGAAGCCAACAGCCAAACTAAGGACAACATTGAAGAAGAGAACAGCAAGGAAGATAAACGGAGAGGACAGCCAGGAGCACAACGAATCAGCAGTTGATGCTCTATTTATTTTCACTGGGATGGCTGAGGATGTATTCATCATCAGTGAAGAGACCGTGGAAGAGAGTGTGGCTACTTCAGAGACATCAGGTGACGATCTATGGTCCCGTGGAGTAGCAGGTGAAGCTCCTGGTGGTGACGACCACAGCACTGGAGACAGCAGTTCATAAGCGGCTCCAGATGTCGAAGACCCAGCTGACGATACAGAGGAGCAAGAAGATTTCCTTGAGGTTGAAGAACCACCACCTGCACCTGACGCTGTACCCACCACCTGCACCTGACGCTGTACCCACCACCTGCACCTGACGCTGTACCCACCACCTGCACCTGACGCTGTACCTCAGCCGATACCACCTCCTAGAAGATCCGACAGAGAAATAAAGAAGCCAGCTTGGCAGACCTCTGGAGATTATGTGATGTCCCATACCACAGATCCTGAATTGCAGCAGAAGAGCCGTCGGTTGGAGCAACTAGCGGCATCAGGGATCCTTGGGCACATCAGCACCAGCACCTCAAAAGCACATCTGTCTCTTGTCGATGAAGAACCGGACTGACGAGTAAGTCGTTTTCCAAGGGAGGGAAGAATGTAACAGCATCAATTATTGCATATATTTTATTGTTTGTATTTTAATTTATGCAGTGACGGAATGTTTTATTCAGTCAACCATTGTAAGTTTATCCTTCACACTTAGTTTATCCAAAATCACTCCTCAGCTATTGCACGAGCATTTTGAAATCACTCAATCACCATCAACCAATAACCTGCCCAAAGCGCGACCTTCCTATAAATAATTTATATTGCTCTAGGTCTCTCGGCTTCTTTCTTCTTTATGTTAGGTTTAGATAGCATTTTAAGCTTGACTCCTTAGATTTGTACCAGGATGTGCAAAGACTGCGTCTGTTGCATTTGTGATTCCTCTTGGATCTTTGTGTTATTCATTTGGATCTTTTGGGATTTGGATTCATACTAGCAAGGTTATTTCTTATGGTCTTTCTTGTCTTGTGTGATTCATGTTTGTTTATTCCTGGTATGGTAGGGATAGTGTATTTATTGTTTGTTTGTATTGTATGTTTGGTAAAAAAAATATAGGCTTTTACATTTCTATACTTGTATTTTATCTGTATCAAGTATCAAGTATGAATTAAGTACACAATTGTGTTGTAAGGAAGGGAAGAATGTGAAACATTAAGTTATGTGTGTTGTGTTGAATATATGTGTTTATAAAATGCCATGTGTGTTATGGTGAAACTATGCTTTGACGAGTGAATAAAACATATTTTTAATACTATGTTAGTATTGTTTAGTTATCTGCCTTATTGCCTACAGTTATGTAAATAGTTATATTATTTCTTATGCAGATATTGATGATGACGTCACGATGATAATATGATCTGACGTCTTGATGGCTTTTCCTTTTCATTGCAACATGTTTTGACATTTGCTACCATTGTGCATTATCCATACTATGCCCATGTTATAAGTATTTACATTGTATCATAATGTGATTTATGATACGTTTGCATTCATGCATAACCTGTATGTGTGCAATTATGGGTTCATTATAAGTTAATATAAAATAATGTATTGTCAATAACATGCATTTGTCTATCATCTATGTAAACATTATAAATGTTTAAATGTATTTACTTACAGTCATTATTAACTCCATTCTTCAATGTTGTTATTATTGTTTCAGGGTTTTCTACATTGTATATTCACTCGTGAATAAACTAGCTGGTCATACCCAAATATCAAGCTGCGTCTGTGTTATGTACTACACCGCACGCTTGTCTCGTTTCATATTACAATATTATTACCCATATTGTTGAAAATAACCGAGTTAATATTATTGATATGAGCACATGTGCACATATCACGTTTGCCTAGCAACCATTGTTTCACCGCGACCTCCCGTATTTTGTCGTCTGTGAAGTCATAACACAATTGTTCGTGACGTCACTGCAGATTGCCGTCGCAAGATAAGTGGGCCGTTTCTTGGCTATTTTTACGCGAATCAAATGGAATAAAATAAGTAATAAAGAAATTATTACACTCGAATGTGTGTCATATGACTTTTACGAAACTCGTGCAAATTTGTGTATAACCCTCGCTCTCGCTCGGGCAATACGAAAAATCACAATCGTTTCGTAAAAGTCATATGACACACTATCTCGGGTAATAATCTCTATTTATTACCCATATGGTTGAAAATAACCAGTTAATATTATTGATATGAGCACATGTGCACATATCATGTTTGCCTAGCAACCATTGTTTCACCGCGACCCTCCGTATTTTGTCGTCTGTGACGTCATAACACAATTATCGTCACTGCATCTTGCCGTCGCAAGAGAAGTGGACCTTTTTCTGACTATTTTTACGTGAATCAAATGGTCATATGACTTTTACGAAACTCGTGCAAATTTATGTATAACCCTCGCTCTCGCTCGGGCAATACAGAAATTCACACTCGTTTCGTAAACGTCATATGACACACTTCCTCGGGTAATAATCTATTTATTACAATCAAGTTGAACCATACAACTCAGGATTATACTTTGATGGAATTAAATTTGACAATTTGATAAATGACGCATTCATTCATAAATATAAACAATGAGGAGTAAAGCTATTCATTGGCGCTACGATTGTGAAAAGCTTTGTTACGATTTAACATGATAATGTTGTTATGTCTAATAAAAAAATATGTGTTATTTTGTGAATTTTCTATCAATATATTTGTTTTATTATGAAAATATGAAAATTAGTAAAATAAAGCAGTTTTGTTATTTCATGTAAGCAACAACAACAAAAAATGGCGAATGTTCCCAATATGACTCGCACTTTAAGCTCAAAGTATATGTCTGTTATTTATCTATCAGTAGCATTTTCCAAAACTCATTAACATAAATGACGCCCACTTCCGGTTTCAGGGTCTCCATGGATCCTAGTTCACAGGACAGGAGAGATGGGTCCAGACCTCAAGTCAATGCTTGAAGACGCCATTACCATTCACCACAACGATCCAAGAGTCAGTGGCAACCGTGTTCATGAAGTAATAACTTAGAGAATTTACTCAATCACCGCCATAGAAACTGAAACATATCGTTTGCCAAAGAAAAAACAATGTTTAATCGTCAAAAAATTATATATTCAAGATATACTCTAGTGAAACTAGCCCCTTGCTGATTTAGGAACGAGTTGTAAGTATTACTTCATGACACTGTGAATTTCATTCATGTTTAGCAATGTTCTACAACTTGTGTTGTGTTTAAAACACATTCCTTTTTCATAGCGAAACCTATACCTATGATGTATTACAAAGTTTAGTTGAATATATATATATATATATATATATATATATATATATATATATATATATATATATATATATATATATATATATATATATATATATATATATATTGTTCGATAGATACGTTTTAGTCTTTAGAAATTCAATTAATATATTTTCATAAAAATTATTTTGTTTTAGAGATTTATCCCAATTAATTGTTGTTTTCACTTGTTGATTGTTATATAGCTTTTTCAGAATGGAGAATCACATGCATGATTGAGGCGAAAAGAAGTACTATTATCATTATATATCTTAATGTTCATATTTTGTTGTTACATGTTATTTTTATTATTATTTTCTGTTATCATATGCACATTATTTATTGGATGATTTTATAAATGCTTAACTATTTCAGAAATGAGCCATCATTATTCCCAACCAATGAAGCCCTGTAACTTAATCTAAATAAATATTGTTTATTAAATTATTGTAATGATTTATAATAAATTGTAATTCAAAAATACCGGTTCGGTATTATCCATCACTCATAAACGATCAAATGAACATGACCTCATTGTTTTATAGAATGCTTTAAGTTAAAAATGTACGGATGCTTCTCATAGCTAGAATACTGTATACATATACTTCATTTGTTGAAAACACCATATAGTATTATACTAGACATGGAAAAGTTTAGTGCAATAAAAAGATAGCAAATGCATCATTCTGTTGCAGACGAAAAGCTTGTAGTTGTTGATATTACTTGTAAGATTAAAAGATTTGCATGAGCTGAAATATATTCTCTTGTTGAAAGAATAAAATTTATTAATGAAACGTTATTAGTGTGTTGATTCTTCCAAGGTATATCTGTGAAAGAGTATATTGTTGAATTGAACACGATATTAATGCAACTGGAGTTTTATACTCTTCTCAAAAGAGAAATATGTCAGTGGAAGATCCAAAGGATTTCAATATGGTTACCATATAACCCTCTCAATGTCTGATAATATCAGGGTTGTGCGTTGTTCATTGCCAATGTGGTGAAAAATAGGCAGTGGGTATATCATTAGTTGAAAATAATTATTAGTTGGTTTTTTTCGGATTCTACATAACAAGTACAAATATTATTGAGAAACGTTTTTAAGTTTGACCATTGCAAAATAGATGATACACTATTACAAAAACTTTCCTCAAAGTCTTTGTCCCAGGGGTCATCAAACCAGACCTGGTCAACAGGTAACCGTGACCTCTCCATGATATATGGTCTACTGGGCGACACCTCTAGCAGCGAGTGACCTACTGGCTCACTTTCAGGTATTTCAGAGTTTATTGTCATAACGCGAGGCAATCGGGTCATTATTTGCCTTACACTCCCGCGGAACACTCTTTTTTTTAAATAATTTGATATATGCCTTTTGAAGGGATAGTATAATGATTTATACGATATGACCAAAATATATCAATGAAATATTCCCAATACACTCTGACTCGAAAGGATGGTTTCAAACTACATTCTTTATTCTTTACACAAACTAAACATAAATTGTTACCTTTAAATATATATATGTATAAATTATGCTAGAAAAAATATATAGTCATGATATAACGAAATGTACACTCATCGGAACGAATCCTCTTTAGCGCATTTGGCAAAGGCGCTGCTCAACGATAGAGACGTTCAGCGTTCGATTCCCACTTACGTTACTTGCAAAATTTTCATTTCTAATTTGAAAAAAATTCCAAATTTTACAAGTCCATTTATCCTGCGGTTGAATATCTCATAACCTCCCTTGGTGGTTATAAGATAACCCACCTGCGGAGATGGTGGTTGTGGCATAAAACCTGCAACTTAAACAAAATAAATAACTTCCCAAGGGGTTTAATCTGTTACACACTACACGAGAGGTCTGAGTTATAACGCCAAAGGTCTTGTTGTAGTTACCAAAGTACATATTTAAATAGCCACCCACTTGCAGATGAATTTGTGAGTAGAATTTTTAAACTTGAAAAAATACGTAGTGTGGGTGCTGAATATGGTTGAGTGTGAAGGACCACCGTGAATTTCGTTCAGGAGATGATGTTGAGCTTAACATGATATCATAACTGACGAATGATAGTGAAGCTGTTATAAGCTAGGAAAAACAAGAGGTATTTGTTAAACACTGATGCCTCCAGATAAAAGCATAATTTGGAATCAGAATATCAAATTTAGTACTGTTAGTGTGTGACTAATATGGTTAAGTATAAAATATGTATCAACAATGGAAAGTTTTTGAAGAATGCAATCTGCGGCAAGGTTGAGATCACAAGGTACAACCTCATCTGAAAGCTCCCATCAGAATGGATGCACAAGTCAAGTATTATAGGTCTACCACAACTTCCAAACGCAAGGCATAACTCTTGCCAGTCTGCATTACTGGCTGATTTAACCCTTGCGGTATTTCCCTCGCTTTCTTGTGTCGAGGCAGTGAATCGCTGCACTGGAAATGCATAGCGGGCCTGGATTTCTAAACACAGATTTCTTAAGGAAATACTGCAAGGCCTAAATCAGCCAGTAATGGAGACTGGCAAGAGTTATGCCTTGCATTGGGAAGTTGGGTCTACCATTGTCCAATCATAAGTTATGACCAAGGTTAAGTTTTCGAAAAATGGTTCCTGCGCCAAGGTCACAAGGTAAAACATTAGTATCTCATCTGAAAAGTCTCACAAGAATTGATGCAATTACCAAGGGTTATCACTGGGAACAATACAAAGTTATGGCTCAAGTTTTTTTGGACAACCAGGCAGACGGACAGACTGCGGACGGACGAAAGGACAGACGGACTAGTAAACAAATATATATATAAATATATCAAGCATCTATATAGCATCTTTTATTATATAACTAGCAATGAAATATGTGATTATACGATGAAAATATAATCCATATTTTCACATAAGCAGTAGAAAGTCATATTTTCACTGCTGTGAAAATATAAGTCATATTTTAGTAGCTGCAGTGACTAACGTGTGGCCGGAATTACTTTCCAGGATTGTCTCCCTTTGAAATGAATTATCTCCCTTTGTAAAGTGATTGCTTTCCACGTCTTACGGGGAACGCCAATGTTGTGATGTTTCAGTCAATGACTGTTGACCTTTTGTGGTGTTAATATCATATTCAACATTCCTTAACACTCTGAACTTGATTTATTGTTGATATGTTGCATAGTAGTTCTTTTAGTTACATACATGCGCATGCGTCAGCAGTAGATGTTCGCTTTCATCGCTCTCCGAATTCACTTTGTTTTACATGGTTCTTCGCTGATATAAAACATCTAAAGGACTATAAACATAATCAATATCGTCTATTCAACATTTCTGATCTGTAAAAGCCAACTACATAGTTCAGAAGCCGACTAGAGGCTACTACTCATCCATTTTTTCTATCTGGCGTTTACCGGGCAACTCGTCCGCCATGTTTGTTTACATTCGTCACTGACAACATGCATTCTGTGTTAACCTTGCAGCTGATCCTATCATTGTTTATCTGCATCCATTCACCTCATTCATCAAAAGGCGAGCCACCAAAAACCGATTTGTACCTTTCAACCGATTTCAATGACATCCTATCCGACTTCTGCTCCGTGTATTACTGGCAAATCAACACCAACTCGCCACACATAAAGAGACACATACGTCTTGAATTTCAACAACCGTCAAGAATTATACAACTCTTACTTCTTCTTAGTGGTCAGATAGAACTAAACCCTGGACCCTACAAGCCTAAGTATCCATGCCAAATATGTACGCGAGCAGTGAAATGGGGCGATCGAGCCCTAGCCTGTGACAACTGCGACCACTGGTGTCATGTACACTGTATGACAATGACTTCAGAGGAATACCATCTACTAGCAAACTCCTCCACCACATGGATATGCAAGATCTGCAACACTCCAAATCATTCCAGACTATATGTATCAATCTCAGCGGATGAGAACGTCTTCAGCCATCTCAGCTCGACCCACACTGACACACTTGAGACCTCAAATTCCACACTTGGCAGTCCCATCGCAGCCTCATCACCTAAAAAGACCCCACAGCAACCGTCGCATAAGCGCACAGTGAAATCGCTTCGTATTGTTGTGATGAACTTTCAAAGCATCAAAAACAAAGCCGCAGAGACACAGGTGTTTATCGACAATGCTGAACCTGACTAATGATTGGATGTGAAACATGGCTCAACAAGGACATCTTTACATCAGAGGTTCTTCCAAGCAACTACTCGGTGTACAGGAAAGACAGAGAAGACTCGTATGGAGGAGTCCTGATAGCAATACGTGACGACATACCATCAACACCAATCAACTCTAAAATCGATGCCGAACTCCTCAGTGCCAAATTACAAATCAACAAGACCAAGTCGATTATTGTGACGTCCTTTTATCGTCCACCAAACAGGACACACGAACAACATGCCCGTGATACAGTCAATGAATTATCGAAACTGCGTGCAGAACACCAAAAAAGCGAGTTCCTCATAGGCGGTGATTTTAACTTACCAGACATTAACTGGCCCAACTCGACAGTAGTATCCAACCAATACCCTCACAGACTATCATCGACCTTTCTTGACATCCCAACACAGTGTGGCGTTGAACAAATTGTCGACTTCCCCACCCGAGGAAACAAGTTACTGGACCTCTTCTTCACAAGTAATCCATCACTCTTGGATAAGTGCAAGCCCATCCCCGGTGTAGGAGACCATGATGCCGTCCTGATTGACACATTCATTAACCCGAGGAGGACAAAGCCAACCAAAAGAACCATTTACTTGTGGAAGAGAGCAGACACTGACTCCCTAAGAACAGAATCAACAACGTTCACCACCCATTTCATTAACACCAAATTCGACAACGTTAATTCTATGTGGATCTCATTCAGGAACCAGTTGCTAGCTATAATGGACAAAAATGTCCCTCATAAACAAACACGCTCCCGACACACAAATCCATTGATGGACACAGAAACCAGGCGTCTAACAAGACGGAAAAATCGGGCCCATCAAAAAGCTAAATCCACGAAAAGACAGAAAGACCAACAGCGATATAGGAGCCTAAAAGCCAAGTGCCAAGGTGCGATCAGGAAGGCACACAACAACTACATGCAAGATATCATCAGCCCAGAGGCAAAGCAGAACCCCAAGAAGTTCTGGTCTTTCATCAAAGGGAAAAAACAGGAGTCATCAGGGATCTCACCACTGAGAAACAAGGACGGACTCATTCATAATGACCCCCTGGCCAAAGCGGATATCTTGAATGAACACTTCAGGTCGGTGTTCACCTAGGAGGACACAGACACCTTCCCAGATAAAGGTGACAGTCCGTACAGCCCAATGGCAAACATCAGCATTACCACCAACGGAGTGAAGAAACTATTAGACAACATCAAACCACATAAAGCCACAGGGCCAGATGCTGTTCCAGCACGCCTCCTCAAGACACTCTCCTCCGAACTGTCACCTGCCCTGACACACATCTACAGGACGTCACTCGATGAGGGGACAGTACCAGACGACTGGAGAGTTGCACATGTGGTCCCAATCTACAAGAAGAACAAGGCCTCGAACTACAGACCCGTGTCCCTCACAGCAATAGCTTCCAAGATCATGGAACACATCATCCACTCAAACGTCCTATCACATATGGAAAACAACTCCATCTTGAATGAAGCACAACATGGATTCCGAAGTCGACGCTCATGTGAGACACAACTACTCACCACAACCCACGAGCTCGCCAAAGGACTAGCAGAAGGCCAGCAAATCGATGCTATTTTACTGGACTTCGCCAAAGCCTTCGACAAAGTTCCTCACCAGCGGCTACTCTATAAACTACACCACTATGGAGTCCGGAATACCACACTGGCATGGATAAGAAGCTTCCTTATTGGAAGGAAACAACTTGTATTGGTTGAGGGCACCAAATCTTCAGTGGCAGCAGTCGACTCAGGAGTGCCACAGGGCACAGTTCTAGGCCCCCTCCTTTTCCTAGCGTTCATCAACGACCTACCGGATGCAGTCCACTCATCAGTAAGGCTGTTTGCAGATGACTGCCTACTATATCGTAGTATCAACAGAAAGGAGGATGCAATTACACCCCAAGACGACCTGAAGTCACTCGAAAGGTGGGAACAGGACTGGCAAATGAAGTTCAACCCTGAGAAATGCACTACCCTCCATTTCTCTAGAAAAAGAAACCCGTCCAAAACAGTGTATCACCTCCATGGACAGACGCTTGTAAACACCAACACCAGCAAGTATCTAGGTTTGACATTCAGCGAGGACCTGTCATGGAAGGACCACATCAATCAAACGGTGGCAAAGGGAGCGAGATCAGTTGGGTTCCTGCGCAGGAACCTACGGGGATGCACCCAACAAGCCAAAGCACAAGCATACACCACCCTAGTACGACCAGTGCTTGAGTATGCCTCCACAGTTTGGGACCCCCACACCCACCAACAGATCCACCAGATTGAGATGGTACAACATCAAGCAGCCAGATTTGCATGCGGCAACTACTATGACAGAGAGCCTGGAAGCGTCACCAATATGCTTCATGTCCTGGGATGGGAGACTCTGGAATCCAGACGAGCCTATAACAGAGTGGTTATGTTCTACAGGATCGTCAAAAACTTAGTAGAAACACCACTTGGTCAATACCTCGTCACCACCACCAACAGGACCAGGGGTTCAGCAGCCAAGAACATCAGGCAGATACCTACCAGGACTGATGCGTTCAAATTCTCGTTCCTTCCCAGAACCATCATTGCTTGGAATGCAGTGCCTCAGGAAATCGCCAAATTCCATCGCTGGCGGACTTCAAGATCGCACTTGCATCACACGACTAGACTGATGGATTTTAAACTTTCTAACCTTTTTAGCTGTAAATAATACGAAGATGAATGCTTGCATCTACTATCGGCATGCGCAACTGGAGTTGTAACCCTCAGATTGAGGCCACTCCATTATAGGAAGGAGAAGAAGAAAATCTTGACGAGGCGAGAGGTATGTGACAGACAATAACGAACGTCGCTCGCTGTATGATGTGTATCACTTCGCGTTTGAAATAACGACACAATTTGCGTTTTTCAATGTCTTAGGCATCTCACTTGACTAGGCCTAGATGGTACCATAAATAAACATTCACAACAGATTTATTTTTGTAAAACATTGTCCTGTTTTAAATATTGACTTATTTCAGTCGAATGATTTTCTCACTGCATTTACCGTGAATGTATAACGGGGAGTTGTTAGGATTATGACAATCAAGACCGCTCTCACC
This sequence comes from Gibbula magus, assembly GCA_936450465.1. NCBI lineage: Eukaryota > Metazoa > Mollusca > Gastropoda > Trochida > Trochidae > Gibbula > Gibbula magus. The sequence continues at coordinate 70,967,758 of OW388293.1, read as the reverse complement.
TTTCAATGACATGTTTTAATTGTTTTTATGCAGATTAAAGTTATATAATAAATAGACTATCTCATTGTTTTTGCCGAATATCATTTCTATCTCATCTCATGGAGTGAGAAAGTGACATTTTCACTCGTGGCTGCGCCACTCGTGAAAATATCACTTTCTCACTCCACTTGATGAGATAGAAATGATATTCGGCAAAAACAATGAGATAGTCTCTAGATATCAAGCAAAAATAACGATATAATATTCTATTCCGAAAAGTCACCATTGATAAATAAAGAAGTTGACCAGCCATTAATACCTTCGCTTCTCCATGTGTAATGTATTTGCCCAGTTTTCATCGAAAGCAAGTGATTATCATATATCTGGTGATAGGCTTTAAAATATACAAGTCGAATTAATTTATTTGAACTTATATAAACACGTGTGGTATTTCGGCAGGTATGAAAGCAAAATCAGATATTAATAAAGGTAGTTTAAGGTATTAAATGGCTCTTTAATTTGCCTACGAAGCTCATGTCACAGTATATACAGTATTCTTCTGGAAGCACAAGAACGTATAAAGAATCCGAGAGAAATTGCTTCATTCAGTTTTAATACATTTCAATTTATTACCAAATAATAACATATAAAGAAAAAGTTAAATTTGGTATTCTAAGGTAGAAAAATATATTCTGAATCTATTAATGTCATGAAAACAACACGTTACCACAATATTTGATCAACAAGTTGTCTTCAACTAGGACAACAGGTGTTGAAAGCATAAGATCAATAATATGTTCTCTCCATCGTTAAATATTCACTGTCATTTGTTTGTGTTTTATATATTTAAGTTTATATATTAATTTAATCAGGAAAAGTAATGTTCAAGGCAATATGTAATAAATATTCATAAATTAGTTTTCAGAAAAACGATGATTCTTTTTTTTTAAATATTGAATCATCAATCCAAAAAAGCATTTTCTTCTTTTTAAGATATCTTTGAAAATGACACCTTTTAAGAAACCTTTTACTAAAATAGGATTAAAACATAAATAGGATATGTTACCAGGAGATAGAAGGGATACCATCAATCTAACCATCGTACTTATTAACATTTTACTTTAAAAAGTTCTTGACCAAATATTTCTTTTTATCATTTATAAACAAACATATTTCACACAATCATGGAACAATATCCTTCCTTATATGTGATAAAAATAATTAGAATTGTATTGTATCTGTCATGGCACTGTCTATGAAAACAAGAGTCATCAGAAGATGACATATCCCACCGGTTCAACAAAATTTGTAAAACACATCTTTGACAGATACTTGTGTATCTACTACCGTTCTTCAGTTAGTGGGTATTACAGATGCTGAGTTTCAGGTATGTTAAGGGTTTGAGACTTCTGCACCAGAAGCAGTCAAAATCATCAACAACCAACATCCCTATCATGTTTCTATCGAAACAGAAAAAAAAAAAAAAAATTCAGAAAAAATCTGAAAATATCAAAAGGCACCACTTCAGTTAGTGGGTAATACACATGCAAAGTTTCAGGAAGATATGATGAACGGTTTTGGAGCCGTGCTCCGGAAACCAACCTGTCTCTGAACAAAGTCCAAATTCAACAAGTTGCTATGGAAACGAAAAAAAAACTAATTTCAGAAATCTGAAAATATCAAAAGGCACCACTTCAGTTAGTGGGTAATACACATGCAAAGTTTCAGGAAGATATGATGAACGGTTTTGGAGCTGTGCTCCGGAAACGAACCAGTCTCTGAACAAAGTCCAAATTCAACACGTTTCTATGGAAACGAAAAAAAAAATTTAAATTCTTAAAATATCAAAAGGCACCACTGCAGTAAATGTGTAATACATATGTGAAGTTTCAGAAAGATATGATAAATGGTTTTCGAGTTCTGCTCCGGAAACGAAATGATTACGGACGGACAGACGGACGGGGCGTTGACTATATCCCACGGTATTACATACCGGTGGGATAAAAATGAATAAAACTATATGGTTATGCAAGTCATAATATGACAATTGGAGATGCTCACAAAGGTATCCAACCTCTTAAGTTTATTAAACCTAACAACGTTTCATTTAAAGTTGCTTATATTTACAAGGGGCTTTCTTGTCCTCTCTATGTAACAATGAAACACCAAATGATAAACATTTCATAAATCATAAACACATTTCGTCTCAAGCCGTCACTTTACAAGTCACTTAATGTGATAATGCGAGCAGCCAACATTTGAAATAATATTTCCATGACAAAGATTCATTTCCGTTTCCTTTCAAGTTATTCTACATTTATCTCATGGAGAGTCATCTCATCTCATTATAACATTGAACACTCCAAGCTATAGTAATCAATTAGAAACAATGACCCCCCATAGCGACGTATATCAAGTCTAGACGGAGACTGTTTGCCGTATCGCTGGCGTCATTCCGAGGCGGGCATTGAGTCAATATTTCCTATACATGGAGTAGGGTCTGTTATCCCACACGTGGCAGCTGGAGTCAGGCATTATACACTTGTATTAACCGGCTCAAGCCTTATCTCCTCTCCAGTACCCAAACACTCTCTACAGTCAGCTGAAATATATTCTTGAGTTCTTACCTCTATCAACATTTGTTGACAAACTTTCCGTTGGTCGTGGTTGAAGATTTATTGTTTTAGAAAGCAGCTGTGTTTATAATCCTATTGAGCTGGTCAGTGTTTACAGTCGAGGACAAGTTTACCAGAAGATGTCAACTAAGTTAAACATCCCTGATCTCATAGTGAAGAAGAGGAAAGGAGAAGAATTGTCTCGGGAGGACATCGATGTCTTCATCAACGGAGTCGTCGCCGGACATGTGCAGGAGTCACAGATAGGTAAGTAGGGAAACACACTTACAGGTACAACATCGCTTTACCTGGATCCAGGAATGTTTACAGAGGATGATTTTCTTATTGAGATGTCCCGTTCATTAAATTGTGTTTTTATTTTCACCGATGACCTTTGTTGTATACCCAATCAGTGCACTCATCAGAGTACAGAGCCAGGGGATGGTATAGAACTTAAAGCCAAACAACTCATGGCAACTTTGGACAATTATTACATTGTTCACCAAATTATGATCTCATTTTGCTTATTACCTTATATATTACCTAATTGCAGTATTACTAGTTGTTTCCTTTGATAAGTATAACGTATAATACATTGTCAATCCCACTTGTAAAGTGAACCGAATTTATTGAGTTAATCATTACATCCATTTTTCTTTCGTTAATTATGAATAAACCTTTGGTATGCATCGTTGTCATTTTTATCTAATAAATTTGCCTTGTTCATCTGTATTAAGACAATACGTTATTCATCACGTTGTAGGCCTGTACTCGGGTTCGTCTCTTTGTAGGTTGCTTACTTATCAAGAATACATTGTATCCTCTATTATGAGTTATAAATTATTAGCTCTGAACACTCTTAACTCGTTATGTGGGTCAAGTTGTTTGAACTGTTTATGTATGGTCTGTGAGCATACATTGTTATATATAGATGCATGTACAATACAGTTAGTAAAGATAAAGGGAGCCATTTAACATCATTAAGTGTAGGTTTCTATAATCAAAATGTTAATATTCAAACAAGTCAGTCGTGAATTTGAACAAATGAATTATTAAAGTGTCACAAATGTTTCTAAATGAATTGTGCTGTTCGCTGTATTACAATCTTTGTGTTCTTCATAATGCTGTTCACTATCATGGTTACATTATGTACAATAGATTCAGTAACATGGACTATTTTAAAGGGGCAGTAGCACGTTTTTTTGCTCAAATAAGTCGATAAAATGTATTGGAAAATAATTTCACCAATCGTACAACACCCTCCTCTTTTCTAAAAATCAAGCTAAAAATGAGTGTACATGACTCAGTAAACCCATGGGAATCGTTTTTGTCATTCCAAATAATAAAATGTGTTCAAAATAAAATGGCCGCCATGCAATTTTTGCTTTATAAGCAACGCCGTTATTACTACTACGGATAATTGGTTTGTGTAATAAGATGTTTTACCCTCTAAAGTCAATTTAAATGGCACAAACTATCATTATAAATAGGTAATTTGAAAAAATTAATTTTGTAAAAAACGTGCTACTACCCCTTTAAAAACATAATTAAGTATAGGTTTCGGTTCATATTCAAACAAGATTCAACGTCATGAATTTGGACAAACGAATTCTCAAAGTGTGACAAAGGCTTGGTCGTTTTTCAAATCATTTCATATTCTATATATATTGTGAAAATTCTAGATGAATTACGTTGTCCATACGGGCTTTATGCTATTCCATAATTACGTTCATTATCATTACGTCTAGTCTGTGCAGGCATAATTTCAGCTTCAACTCTAGTTTCATATCAATCTAGTTGACGTATACATTTACAGTTTACTTTTAGCTTAAACTATATTGGTTTCATATAAACCGTATGCACTTGATACATTTTGATATGAATATACTACAATATACTACTCTCCCATTATAATATCTATCACATTTAGAGGTTATATATCATAAGCATTAGGATTCACATCACGAAACAAAGTCCATGTAATTAATTCCTTGAAGGAGTCTTTATTTAATAAGCGAAGCATAAATGTATGCCGATGTCTTATAACGGTATCTCCAACCCAATAGCAAGATACACAAAATAGACAGACTGACATTGCTTCATCATTCTTGGTTTGATTTGGTTATGTCTGTTTTAATTTGAATTTTGAAAAGGCTCTTTGTAGATTAATGAGACGGTGATTGTATTACCACACCACACCACATCTCCACATCTCCACCACACCAGGGTCTTCGTCCACGTGAATGCACATCTGAGTACAGGTTCCGTTCCGTAACAGCGAGCGCTTATAATCGCTCATTGATTGCTCAGTGTAGCGCTTAAGTAGCGCTCAAGTAGCGCTCATTTTCTCTTGAACGACACGGTGCAAATTCCTCGAAGTTTGCTCGCCTTGCTACGTAGCGCTACATTGAGCAATCGCGTTTAAGAGAGGTTTAAAAGTAATCGCTAATGGAGCGATTACTTTGAAACCTCTCTTGAACATGGCCCAGATATCTTATAATTTAGCTTCCGTCAGGCAATCATTACACTGACAATTTATTATGGTATGTAAAAGCATACAATTAAGATCAGTTTTAGGTGAGTCCGGCTTCCATAACTGACCAGAGGGTTGTACTCGTGTACTCGGACGCGTTGATAATGGGGGTTATAAATGGTAGATTTGGATACTCTGCAGAACCTTATAAGATAACACAAGGCTTCGCCCCAAAACCAAGAATTATATCCAGAATACAGTTTATCAAGTGCTCCTCATAACTCAATTCATAACTAGATTTTCAGTGAACCAAGAGAATATATATCAAACCATAACTTAAAGGTAGGGTTCTATCGCGTTCTATCTTGGATATTTTGCATTACGTGAAAGGAGAACACGCTATATTGTACCCAATTTTGCAACTTGTTGATAACTGAAGATATACACTGATAAAGTATTCACATAGTAACACATTACATGTAATAAAACTAATAAACAAGTTGATGTTATGCTGTAGCGACGTTTTTCCCAACTCGCAGCGTCGATAAATGACTTCAGTTCTCATTGTTTTATTTTTCAACAAAAGTGCGCTTGTGTTCATCAAGTTCTGAGTATATAAAGTCATCAAAATGTTACATTCATTAGTGTCTTTCAATTTCACTGTGTTTTATTCATGTATTAATAACATATATGTGTAAACAGGAATTTCCTCCCGAATTTCGTTTCCACAAAAAAATACCCCGATAGAACCCTCCTTTTAAGGCAACATACAATGTCATTACAATCTCATTTAAATCAGATCGAACGTACCTCTTTCCTCGATCAGAGTACTACCCTTCAGAGGGCATGTCAGCTGATCTTCACTATGACCTTTCACCTTCAATAAATTCAACCAATCAGAGGCTTTCTTAGATGGCTTTGAATTAATGTTTCGAATGTCAATTCAAGTCGGTTCCATGGCTTTCTAGCCTCGTCACTGATTGGCTGGAGTGAAAGGTCGCCTGATTTTACCTCAATGATGCAGTATTTAGATCAAAAACGTATCATATAATATACAAGCACATATTTGAAGGTGTAGATGATGAATTAGTGATTATATAAAATGATTTTATTCAACTTTTAAAACATGTATTATGTCTTTGCAACAGTACAGTAAAAGTCTATCATATAATATACAAGCACACTGTCACATTTAATAGCACAGTGTCACCTTTAAAGACCTTCATTGACCTTCATCTTAAGGGCTAAGATATGCTGCTAGTCTGTTTGCCAATCCCCTTCTTTTGAAATAAATATTTTTTAAACCACCACAAATGTTGGTGTCACCTCTTTCAATGATGTGTAAGTATTCGCGACCGATCTTCGGCGATTTTTAGTTACATATGTTGAACTAAAAGCCAACAGGTTAACAGGGTTAGTCAAAAAAATTGTTTTTCATTTGCATCTATGGTGTTTGACATGACCCACAGTTACGATGGGAACAACGTTATAACCATTAATCTGTTTTGAGGTGATGTCACAAGTTAGTCTAAACACACGTCCATGATTAGACAGACGTCATCCAAACAGCATCTGTGTGCTGAGGGGTGGGGTTTCGTTCACATTTTCAGAAAACTTATGTTATACTGAAAGGTCCACCATTCACAGTCTGATTAAAATCGACCTTGTTCCGAGGAATAAAATTTGCAAATTAATATATCTACCGGGATACGAAAAGGTTCTGTAGATTCCTCGCCACAAGGTCGGTTTGGCGTGGAAATCTCCGAACGATATGAGTTCGTATCCCGGTAGATGCACTATTTTGCACATTTTTTCCGCGGAATACCGTCGGTTTTAATCAGACTGCACCATTCATTATTTCCATTCTCTGTTGTTAGTGCTGTTTTCAGTCACCACACATGTTTATGTTCGTGAAAAGGGAGATTGTATAGATTTTCATTTTTAAGTGTCTCTTTATAGGTTTTTAATTGAATATTTGAAGGCTAATTAGAAGTGAAATACATAAGAAAAGCAAAAGTCTCTGGATGACAACTTCTTTGTTGTAAAAATGAACAACGTTTCGGAATATATGCTTACTCTTTCATCAGGTGGATCAATGTGTTTGTGTATGTTTGTTTATGTTTGTTTATGTTTGTGTATGTTTGTTTATGTGTGTTTGTGTTTGTTTGTGTTTGTGTATGTTTGTTTATGTGGGTTTATGTTTGTTTATGTTTGTGTATGTTTGTTTATGTGTGTTTATGTTTGTTTATGTTTGTTTGTGTTTGTTTATGTTTGTGTATGTTTGTTTATGTGTGTTTATGTTTGTTTATGTTTGTTTATGCTTCATGCAGAGTCAAAGGGGCTTGTATTGCTGAAACAAAACACTTCTTAGGTCCAATATTTCGATACGATACACCCTATTCTAATATAGTGTAAGGTATATCGTATCGGAATAATTGAACTAGGAGCTGTTTTGTTCCAGCAATTGTTTTGTTTCAAGCACCTGTGGACAGAGTCACCACAAAGTGTTTGGTTAATATATTTTGTTCTTTGTAAATAAAAATAGATTAAAATAAAGGTTAGAGGGTTAGTATTTAACTATTATAACAGTTGATAAATTATGTTTCTACAGTCGAATAACACAATGCACAACTAAATTTAATTAATATATTCAAATTGAGATTGTATATAATGGTTTTTAATGAAACTGTATAATTGGATTTGCAACATACGATGCTATTTGTAGTATTCTTAATTGTGAATTCAATCTATTATTTTATCTTATTTTGTGTTAAAAAATTTCAATTGAATGGATAAAGTGTTTCGGATTCATTCTGAATCTCTTTTTTTTTAATTCCAATTTTATTTTCGTTCGTCAATGCATTTAATTGTAAACTATTTTTAATTCGTTATAAAATACTGACCGTGAGTGTAAACGTAACAAAGAATGATGAAGTGAACGACTCGGAGTTGTCCTCGTTACAGGACAAGAGAACAGAGCGGTCGATGACTGCATTTTTGGAGACTCGAGACTGAAATAGTTTCGTTCAATAAACGGGGACCGATAGATCTTCGTCTCAAGGGTCATAGGTTTTCCGTCATCTTGTTGACTTGGTTAAACCGCGCTGCTCTGTAATTGTTCAAAATAGCCAACAAGACTGGTTGAATGTTACAGAGTGACGAGTCGTGTTAGATTTGTTTACTCTGATAAGAAGTATTTTTTCTTAAAATATAACCATTTTATTAATTATTATTATTAATAACTTATGTTTTAATACAATACAATACAATACAATATAGTTTATTAAAGTCTCACCATTTGTACAACATGGGTTAAAATACAGGTTAAGCATAATTGCAGGGGTGTAAAAGGGTTATGAGAGACTACAAATTAAAATGTTAAAAGCATTATGATATATGGGCAAATGTATAGAAAACTAAAAAGTAATGTAAATTATATTTAAGATATATTTAATTGTGGATGTGAACTACCATCTTTGAGAAATACTATACATGATTGGTGTCGCGTCTTTTTTCTTGTCTGATACATTGCCTTCATTGTCATTGTAACTAAGTATGATATATTAACGCAAGGCGCCAATTTGAAAAGGTACATCCATTTCACTGGAAGATTAAGACTAAAATGTACTCTACCTTCATCCGTGTATTTTTATTTATTTAAGCTTTTGGTATTCAGTTTGTCTAGATTTAGTGGATAAGGTCCTAGACGGTATTAAAGGGGCAGTAGCACGTTTTTTGCAAATTTTATTTTTTCAAATTTTCGATTTAAAATGATAGTTTATGTCACTTATATTTACTTGAGAGGGTAAAACATCTTATTACACAATCCAATTATCCATAGTGGTAATAACGGTGTTGCATATAAAGCAAAAATTGCATGGCGGCCATTTTATTGTGAACACATTTTATTATTTCTAATGACAAAAAAGGATTCACATGGCTTTTCGGAACCATGTACACTTATTTTTTAGCTTGATTTTCTGAAGAGGGAAGGGTGTTTTACTGTTGGTGACATAATTTTTCAATTACATTTCATCGACTTATTTCACCTGAAAAACGTGCTACTGCCCCTTTAAATACTCTTACTTTATACATAGTCATTGTCTGGGTAGGACTAAATTAATACTCGAGCTGTTTTTTATATGTTGTATTTCCGAGACTGGCGTCAGTCTAGGCTCGTTGTTATAGCATGTGGACATCATCGACCTCTCAACCATATGGAGACCTGAAGAGAAAGTCGGTCACTACATGCGACCTGCAACCTTGTTTAAATTACTTGCTTGGAGCCGCCAATGCGAGCGTATACACCTCTTTACAAACTGATAAGTTATCGAAGATATGGTTTTGTGTTGTAGAAAGGGATGTGGTTGAAAGTAGCACGTGTCAAAGGAGTAACGTCATTATTTGTTGTCGCATAACTCCTGTTCCCTTTTCCCGCCAGTTCTTTGCTTTAGAATTATGAACTGTGATTGCAGCATACGGTCATTCGGATGGTTACGAGACTTCTGAAAATAGCTTATACTTATTTCTGATTTAAGTTCGCAAATGTTCCACTTTACTAATATTTAGTCTCAGAAATATTTTGTTTCTTACCACCATTATGGTATCATGTAGCAAAATGTCCGTCAACATTACGATATGAGACATATATACGAGGATGTAACTGTTTGTAATGATAAAGTGTACAATATATGATATACAATATATGATATACAACATATGATATACAATATATGATATACAATATATGATATACAATATATGATATACAATGTACGTTTACAATCAAAGCTAGAGTTGGACTTTTGTGCAAGCGAGGGAACCAAATATCTGTTTTAAGTTGCATATCTCTCTGAAAGATTTAGGATGGGTTAAAGTCTCCCGCATCAAATGGTGTCCTGTGTGTTTGTGTTGACATTGGTTCACAAAGACTTAAAGTTAACACGAAGCAAAATGTCCGTCAACATTACGTTATGAGGCATATACGAGGATATAAATATTGGTAATGGTTAATGATCGAACAATATATGATATACAATGTACGTATCCTCTCAAGGAGATTTATGAAGGAACTTACTATGACGTCAAACGTGTCTGTGTCACATCGTTTTTTGGTTATTGAGTTGAGATAAATTTGTATCTAAAGAGAAACCAGGGTTATTTTAGACTGCAGTATTCTTAGAACTGCCTTTTTCGTACTATCAGCTGCACAGTTGACTTCACCCTAATGAATAAATTACAAGCAAATCAATGCAGCTCAATAAGAAAGCCCTCCAACCTGCCGCCCACTCTTGAACAGGTTTTTGTACAAAATGCATATTGTTAACTTTGGTTACTCTGATTAACTTAAAGAGATATTTAATGAACTTTTGAAATTTGGATGAGGTGAACTATTTATCCCCCGCCACAACTATGTATTCAGCTGCGTCCGTACGTACGTAATATCTTATGAACCATACTACACAGTGTCTTCAAATTTGTTGAGTCTTCATTTGTAGAATGCTAAGACACCAGTTGATTTTGATAATAATATGTCCATTTATAGAGCGCACTTGTCCATCCATTCAGTGGTTGCTCAAGGCGCTATAGTATTATTACCTTGGGCCATGTTCAAGAGAGGTTTCAAAGTAATCGCTCTTAATCGCTTTTAAACCTCTCTTGAACGCGATTTCTAAATGTAGCGCTACGTAGCAAGGCGATAAAATTTCGAGGAATTTGCACCGTGTCTTTAAAGAGAGAATGAGCGCTACTTGAGTGCTACATTGAGCGATCAATGAGCGATTATAAGCGCTCGCTGTTATGGAACGGAGCTGACATATTTGTCGCTAGAAGGTCACTCCCACAACTGGGTGAAGGCACATTTGGAACAAAGAAACTTACCCAAGGTGACACCATAAGTTTTATCCAGCAGCGGATGACCCACTCATCCAGCGAGCTGCGCCCGTTGTTGCTGAACTACACTGATAGCGGTCGACTGAGCTATGTGTAGAACCGTGTGCCACCACTTAGGTGACAATAGACTTATTCACAAGATCACCATAACGAGTTTACCACTGTTATTTAATTAACTTTGCAGTTTTGATGAGTTTAACTAATTTCATCTTATCTTAATTTTATTCAGAATTATAAATATATTTAAATAAATGTCGTTATCGCTAGGTAATCTGTGTGAACATGACGTCACCAAAGTTAACGGTTTCCTGTGGACAAACGGAGCTAAGTGTCGCCTTGTATCTTACATGTCTGAAAACGAGTCGCATATTGGTTCTCATAAATCTGGAAAAGACCAATGTAATCGTCAGAATATTTCTGAATTGATATGGAGGACGTCATGGAAGTTTTTTTAAAACCTTCAGTCGATAAAAAGAAATAATTACTTCACGTTTTAGTCTCAGTTTGAGTCGCCTCGCCATTCACAACCCATTGCATTAGTCCAATCTGCTGGGAATGTTCCTTTGAATTAACGCTACTGTCGTCCAGCAAAACTGTTCACTTTTTAAAGGGGCAGTAGCACGTTTTTTGCTAAATTTACTTTTTCAAATTTCGTATTTATAATGATAGTTTGTGCCATTTAAATGTACTATAGAGGGTAAAACATCCTATAACACAAACGAAATATCCGTAGTGGTGATAACGGTGTTGCGTATAAAGCAAAACATTGCATGGCGGACATTTTTTTGTGAACAAATTTTATATTATTTCGAATGACAAAAACGATCCCCATGGCTTTACTGAGCCATGTACACTATTTTTTAACTTGATTTTCTGAAGAGAGAAGGGTGTTTTACGATTGGTGAAATTATTTTTCAAATACATTTCATCGACTTATTTCAGCCAAACACTTCTGCCCCTTTAAGTTCTCATTAATTGCTGACTTCGACGCAGAACAGAAGACGAAAATCTTGGGCCTAAACTCTATCGAATGAAACCTTCTAAATAACTCCTAAGAAAGCCAGAAATAGCTTAGAATTGTGGACATTCCTAAGAATTCTGACGCAGACACTTTTTAATTTGTTTTTACAAATCAAAATTGCATGTATCACTTTACGTCCAGCTACCACAGAGTCTGATTTCAGGGGTTACATTAAAATTAGAGATCATCGATCACTTCAAAATGTTTTGTCCTGACGCATTTGTCCTAAATTCCTGACTCTGGCAGACATGGAACAAAATCCATCAAATCAAATGTGACTTGCGTTTTGGAACCCACTGAAACACATTGCCTCAGGATTTAAAGACATTAGCTCTGTAGAGTGTATGATTTGTTATATAAGGCTCTTCAGACTTTTACTGTCTCATTTCCGCAATTGCTGCATCGACCGCGAACAAATGTTCAAGGTAACCTATTCAATTCAACACCATATTCCCGAAATCATAATACAAATCGGTATACGCTTTCAGGTAATTTATTACACATAATGACCAGATAACGTGCAGAAAAGTAAATAGAAAAGACCCGCTCTCTATACATTTACAAATATTAATCTCCAGCCAACACAAATTATATTCTCAACTTATAAGAACAAGCTTGAAATATGATACTGCCATAGCCAGAAACCTAAGGCCTATTGTCACAAAACGCATGATAGTTAAAAGTTAAATCAACGAATAATAAATTCATAGTTACATACCAACTATCACAAATATTCCATTGTTGAAACATTATCTTGTTATGTTTCTGAATATCATTATCTAGGGAGTTAAGAGAGTGAAATAGGGTCTTTTTGCTTGTTTTATTACGTCCTACGGTAACTATGCTTCAACCAATTAAAGTCTAAGAAGGAACATTATGTCGACAACATCTTATAACGTTATTTCACTATCGTATATATTTAAAACTTAAATGTAAACCATTTGGTTCACTACAAAATAGCGATTTCAGTACCCCATCGGTGTTTGAACAGGCGTAAAATTAAAAGTATCATATCATGATGAGTGAAATTGTTCATAATTCTTTACGAAACGCATGCTAATCAAAGAGAATCAAGATTGGATTTGTCCAGTTGAAGTAGTTTGCTTATTACTCCGTTGAAATCTGGTGGCGTTTCTAGTTAACGTTGTAAGTCCAGAGGGGTTTACAGAGTTAATTGTAAACCAGTTTGGAGGAATTACTATCTTAGACTGATTTTGATTTTTTTTTCAAATATATAGTTCAATTTGAACCGCAAATGTTTTGACGAAAGTGCGTCTCGAACCAGTAACTAGTAAGACATGTGGTTCGTGAGCTAACGTTTTAGCCTAATGCACCACGGAGGCAGATGCTTCGCATCCTCTGGTTTTTCCTTCCCATTAGGGTCCACAACCTTACCATGTCGTCGGTATCATGGTTAATCATTATAATATATTGCAGGTGCAATGTTGATATCGATGTGTTTGAGGGGTTTGATTCAATATCAAACTATTTATTACAGGTGCAATGTTGATAGCCATGTAACTCAAGGATTTGATTCAATATCTAACTAATATTACAGGTGCGATGTTGATGGCGATGTACCTCAAGAATTTGACGGTTGCTGAGACTACGGACTTGACCCGGGCCATGATGAACTCGGGGGACACGCTGGAGTGGCCGGAGGGGTGGGAGGGACTCAAGGTGGACAAACACAGCACGGGAGGGGTCGGGGACAAAGTCAGTCTCATACTCGCACCTGCTCTAGCTGCCTGTGGTATGAAGGTAAATGTCAGAGAGATAAATATCTGATCACGTTTCGATGACACTTCAGGTGGAATCGGTAATACTTGGAAGTGACGAATACGTAAGAAAAGCAAAATTTTTGATACCTCGTTAATATATATTATATTAATATATATATAACAGGAGCAAATATGTATACGTGATTATTATTTAACGTACTTATACCGCTGTATGTAAACGGGGGGTTACTTTCGGTAACAATGAGAATGATCAAAGGCCTTTTTTATTCAACATTACGTTGGATGGATTATGAACTTTGATATTTATAACCAAATGTTCGCTCACTAGTCCTAACCAAAACCGAGGTCCAGGTGGCTGAGTGGATAAGCTGTAGAGAAATTCAGTGCTGGGGATTGGCGCGATTGGTTCAATATTCATGGAACCTCTAAATAATGTTCAAGGTTCCGATGATCTCAGGTCGCGGATTGGGACACACAGGAGGCACCCTAGATAAACTTGAAGCTATCCCAGGGTTCCAAGTGACAGTGACGTCAGAGAAAATGGTAGACATCCTGAATACTGTGGGTTGCTGCATTGTGGGACAGACCAAAACATTGTGTCCTGCCGACCGAGTGCTGTATGCAACGCGTGACGTCACAGGGACTGTGGACCACATGGGACTCATAGCAGGTGAATTTGACATGGTGCAGTTCATATTTATTATTATTGTATATGTAAGAGAAGTGATTGTGAGATCACCTCGAAAATATGACAAATGTAGAATATCAAATTCAACATTTGTCTGTGTAAATTATTTCGGATTACCCACGGTGTCACATATGCTACAACTGTCTTCATTGGTCATTAAAATTGACAAGAAACAAAGAGAATACATATCACTGGCTGGAAAATTCCAACAGTAATATACGAGGGGCGTTCAATAAGTGTTGCAAGCGGGGCATTGGTGTTTACATAAACAGTGTCAGCTTATAGCAGGTGTTACTATAGTCAAAACATAACATTGACACATGTCAAAACAATTTCTAGACATAACAATTATTTAGATATAATAGCTGCGCTGACCTAGGGGTCTCCATAATCATGGATTCTCTCAAACATGAACAACGCGCTGTGATCAAGTTCCTTACTAAAGAGGGATGCAAAGCTACAGAAATACATAATCGTATGTGTAATGTGATGGGTAAGGATGCTCCTAACTTTTCAACAGTTTGTCGCTGGTCTCTTCAGTTCAAGCGGGGCAGGGAGTCCTTAGACGATGACCCACGGTCAGGCAGGCCATCTGAAGTCACCCGACCGGAAGTTATTGCCGCTATCGAAAGACGAATTTTAGCTGACCGCCGTGTTAAAGTTTCTGAACTGTCTTTGGAATTCCAGATATCAGTTGGAAGTGTTGAAAAAATAATTCATGACCATCTTGGTATGTCCAAGGTAACTGCAAGATGGGTACCCAGAAACCTCACAGCACAAGATCGCCAGAAAAGAACCGAAAGTTGCATGGAGCTCCTGGATCGGTTTAATGCGGATGAAGCCAGGTTTTTGTCTCGTCTGGTGACAGGTGACGAAACCTGGATCCACCACTGGGACCCGGAAACTAAACTGGAATCCAAGCAATAGAAGCACCCGAGTTCACCGCCTCCCCTGAAGTTTCGCACTCAACCATCAGCTGGAAAGGTTATGGCGACAATCTTTTGGGATGCAAAAGGCATATTATTAATTGATTACTTGCCAACCAAAACTACAATGAATGGTCACTATTATGCCAACCTAATGCAAGAATTGTGAAAGACAATTCGACAGAAACGCCGTGGAATGTTGACACGTGGTGTTCTGATTTTGCATGACAACGCTCCAGTCCACAAGTCAAGAGTTGCACAGGCCGCTATACGTGATTGTGGATTCGAACAGCTTAACCACCCACCCTACAGCCCAGACCTAGCCCCCAGTGACTACTTCCTGTTCAGAAACCTGAAATCCGCCCTACGTGGAAGGCACTTCCGGGATGACGAAGACGTCAAAGCTGCCACAGAGGCGTGGTTAGGGGCGCAAACGGAAGACTTCTACAAAAGCGGCATCAAAAGTCTTAAAGAGAAATGGAATAAGTGTATTGAGGTGAAGGGTAACTATATTGAAAAATAAAAGTAAAAAATTGACTACGCGAGTTGGTTTTATATTGAAGTTGCAACACTTATTAAACGCCCCTCGTATAACAAGGTTACATTCTAACAGTAAAATAGTGTGAAACATCAAATGATAATTAGCTTGGGCACGTTTGCGCCCCAAACAATAACTCAATTGATATCTTACAGCGTCCATCATCTCAAAGAAAGCAGCTGAGAATATAGACGCCCTTGTTCTTGATGTCAAGTTCGGTAAAGGCGCTTTCCTCTCCGACATCGAGGATTCACGGCGTCTCGCTGAACTCATGGTGAGAACGATCAAACATCATGTGTCCTCTTGTTATCCATTTACATAGTAACGTTCGGAGATCACAAACTTACACCATAAGAAAACCCTTGTATAAATAGAGATTATTACCCGAGAAAGTGTGTAATATGATTTTTACGAAACGAGTGTGAATTTTTGTATTTCCCGAGCGAGAGCGAGGGTTATACATAAATTACCACGAGTTTCGTAAAAGTCATATGACACACTTTCGAGTGTAATAATTTCTTTATTACCCATTTTATTCCATTTGGTTCACATAAAAATAGTCAGAAAACGACCCTCTTCTCTTGCGACGGCAAGCCACAGTGACGTCACGAACAATCGTTTTATGACGTCACAGGCGACAAAATACGGAAAGTCGCGGTGAAACAATGGTTGCTAGGCAAACGTGATATGTGCACATGTGCTCATATCAATAATATTAACTCGGTTATTTTCAACCATATGGGTAATACAAAGTAAACAAATGATGGTGTTGGTAAAATGAAGAGTTAACTTACACAGGCAGTAATGCATGTTTTCGTGTAAAGTTGACATTAGCCTATCATCATTTAAAATAGTTTACAAACATTCTTTGATATGTTCCTTATCCTATATTCCATATCTCTGTAATCTGTATCAGGAGTTTACCGATGATGGATTATCAAGTACATGTAGTGGTAAATGGACATGTCTTTTATTCATTAATCACTATTTGAATACTTCAAAGTGCAATAATAAGTTAAGATGTTGAAGACTTTAAGTCAACCAAGCACCAATGATTAAACAAAAAGGGAAAGAGATTTCGGGGTCACATTTATAAGACTAAATAGCTTTTGGCTCTTTGTCAGCTTCTCAAATGCAATTGCAGTCACACGCTGCTAACATCATGCTAACACATATGGTAACCTCTTCAGGTATCGTACTACATTTGGCTAAGTTTCTAATGAAACAATTACTGTCTAACTTTACTCACCTGAGATTAATTTTTAATGGATTAATACTATTTACGAATTCCCTGAGTCGATGATTGATAAATTGAGACTTCTATTACCACAGAGTGATACCACAAATATCGGTACATCGACAGAATAATCCTGCAGAAAAATTAAAAAAGAAAACGATGGTCGATTTTGTTTCAACCTGATTTACTTTACTGAAACAATGGAATTAAATAGTTGTTTTATTAAGGTACGACTGAAATGACCGTGTCTTATTTATAAACGTTATAAATGTCAGTGGATGATATATATATATATATAGAGTCACTTCGTGTTTGGTGTAAAGTTTAAGTTTCCGCTGCAAGTTTCATTCATTTATACCGATATCATAGTGCATATAGAGATTATTATCCGAAGAAGTGTGTCATATGACTTTTACGAAATGAGTGTGAATGTTTGTATTGCCCGAGCGAGAGCGAGGGTTATACATAAATTTGCACGAGTTTCGTAAACGTCATATGGCACACTTTCGAGTGTAAAATTTCTTTATTACCCATTCCATTCCATTAGCCAGGAAATGGCCCACTTCCTTTGCCACGGCAAGCGACGGTGACGTCACGAACAATCGTTTTATGACGTCACAGTCGACGAAATACGGGAAGCCGCGGTGAAACAATGGTTGCTAGGCAAACGTGATATGTGCACATGTGCCCATATCAATAATATTAACTCGATTATTCTCAACCATATGGGTAATAAGCGTATTTATCATATACCTATCAATAATATGGGCTGTTTTGCATATGTGATAGAGGTCAGGACACCACACCCATATCGCTGCCCGGTCCGAAAATCCATATCAGCCATATCAGCCCGGTCCGCAAATCCATATCAATATCAGCCCGGGTGACGTTAGGTCAGAGTGATCTCCCTTTGCTTACAGGCGTGAACACAGTAACGTCACAAGTGAAGCAGTTCATTTGAAGCCTCCAAACAAGGATAATTTATTATTAGGATGTTGTTGACGCTTTTAATTTATTAAATTAAATATACTTTTAATTTTAAAATTGAATAGGAGGCACGGCTCACATAAGATTAAAAGAAAAATTACCCCCAAAGTATAATTTTTCGAATAACATCATATTATTACTATTTCTGTAAATATTTTGTCATGTTTTAGAAAAAAAAGTGTGATATATGATAAAAAGGTTACAACATGTCATTTTTCATACCATACCCCATATCAGCCCTCGACCCATATCAGCCCTCTGGCCTGCGGCCCTCGGGCTGATATGGGGTATGGTATGAACAATGACATGTTATAACCTCTATATATGTAATGGAGAATGCATTCTCCATCTTAATCCATGTATGACGTCACGAACCATACATATGTGATTATCTAGCATTATAGACAATACATTTCAATTATGTAACCTAAAAAAATATTATTTTGCAAATTTCGGTGCTCATTCATCTGATATGGTACACGTAGCTTCGACCCTTATAAAATGGATTCTTCCACGCACGTGCATGGCGCAAATCTTACACGCAAAGCGATTTGACTGACAGCCGAACTCCTGCATTTCATGTGTTTCAGCACGACCCCCCTGCGTTTCACACTTTACCAGTCTTGTTTAGAATGCAGGGATCTTACTGACAAACAATCAAATCATTACCAGCAGGCCTGGTAGTCGAACAGGTTAGGGCGCTGCGTAACAGACGAAGGGTTACATGTTCGATTCCCGGGTCAGACATTACCAAAATAATCAGATATTTCAAGATTCTAATCAGATAGGCCTATACTAAGACATAATACATCATTCTTGAACAAATTACTTTGTGAGCCATTACGAAAATGTCAAAACCTGACACCCCTCCTGACTTGATTAGTCAATGACCAGTAGATTCTTAAAAATAATCCACTGTTAACACAATAGAGTGACCTCATCACCATGGATTAAACGTACGTAACGCAATGTTGCATGAATTCAAAGAATTCACGAGCTTTTTAACTTGTATCAATACTTTTTAAAACAGCTAGTATGGTAACAACCTCGAAGCCTGTTGTTTAACAAAGCTGGTTTGATTGTTTAATTAGGGAATGGATAAAAGTATCGTTCTTGCTTACCAGTTCTCATTCAGTAACCATATCTTCAGAACAGGAAGGTTTTCTGGATAACAACTTCTTTAATGTGAAAATACACGAGGTTTCGGTGTAAAAACTTACACCTTCATCAGGTGGGGAAATACACGAGGTTTCGGAGTAAAAACTTACTCCTTCATCAGGTGGGGAAATACACGAGGTTTCGGTGTAAAAACTTACTCCTTCATCAGGTGGGGAATACACGAGGTTTCGGAGTAAAAACTTACTCCTTCATCAGGTGGGGGAATACACGAGATTTCGAAGTATATGCTTACTCCTTCATCAGGTGGGGACATACACGAGGTTTCGGAGTAAAAACTTACTCCTTAATCAGGTGGGGGAATACACGAGATTTCGGAGTAAAAACTTACTCCTTCATCAGGTGGGGAATACACGAGGTTTCGGAGTAAAAACTTACTCCTTCATCAGGTGGGGGAATACACGAGATTTCGAAGTATATGCTTACTCCTTCATCAGGTGGGGAATACACGAGGTTTCGGAGTAAAAACTTACTCCTTCATCAGGTGGGGGAATACACGAGATTTCGAAGTATATGCTTTCTCCTTCATCAGGTGGGGAAATACACGAGGTTTCGAAGTATATGCTTACTCCTTCATCAGGTGGGGAATACACGAGGTTTCGGAGTAAAAACTTACTCCTTCATCAGGTGGGGGAATACACGAGGTTTCGAAGTATATGCTTACTCCTTCATCAGGTGGGGAAATACACGAGGTTTCGGAGTAAAAACTTACTCCTTCATCAGGTGGGGAAATACACGAGGTTTCGAAGTATATGCTTACTCCTTCATCAGGTGGGGAAATACACGAGGTTTCGAAGTATATGCTTACTCCTTCATCAGGTGGGGAAATACACGAGGTTTCGAAGTATATGCTTACTCCTTCATCAGGTGGGGAAATACACGAGGTTTCGGTGTAAATACTTACTCCTTCATCAGGTGGGGAAATACACGAGATTTCGAAGTATATGCTTACTCTTTCATCAGGTGGGGAAATACACGAGGTTTCGAAGTATATGCTTACTCCTTCATCAGGTGGGGAAATACAAGAGGTTTCGAAGTATATGCTTACTCCTTCATCAGGTGGGGAAATACACGAGGTTTCGAAGTATATGCTTACTCCTTCATCAGGTGGGGAAATACACGAGGTTTCGGAGTAAATACTTCCGAGGTTTCGGAGTAAATACTTACTCCTTCATCAGGTGGGGAAATACACAAGGTTTCGAAGTATATGCTTACTCCTTCATCAGGTGGGGAAATACACGAGGTTTCGGAGTATATGCTTACTCCTTCATCAGGTGGGGAAATACACGAGGTTTCGGAGTATATGCTTACTCCTTCATCAGGTGGGGAAATACACGAGGTTTCGAAGTATATGCTTACTCCTTCATCAGGTGGGGAAATACACGAGGTTTCGAAGTATATGCTTACTCCTTCATCAGGTGGGGAAATACACGGGGTTTCGGAGTAAATACTTACTCCTTCATCAGGTGGGGAAATACACAAGGTTTCGAAGTATATGCTTACTCCTTCATCAGGTGGGGAAATACACGAGGTTTCGGAGTATATGCTTACTCCTTCATCAGGTGGGGAAATACACGAGGTTTCGGAGTATATGCTTACTCCTTCATCAGGTGGGGAAATACACGAGGTTTCGGAGTTAATACTTACTCCTTCATCAGGTGGGGAAATACACGAGGTTTCGGAGTATATGCTTATTCTTCTCTATACCTTCATCAGGTGAAGACGTTGATATCCAGAAAATCGTCCTGTTCTTATTTTGCCGTTCTAAATGCCCTTCAAAGACTAGAGTTCTTAGTCCCCGTGTACGCACCTTCATCTGTTGACAACTCGTCAAGTGCCAGATAACCTCAAATGTTCAAATGTCACTTTTTCTTATCTCTTCCTGAGGATATAGGTCGTTGTTCTAGTTTCACAGGGCATGCTCGAGAAATATCGCAAAGGACACCGTATAACATACGTTCAAATATGCAGTTGGACCATAGGCCAAGGTCATGTGCTGGCGATGTTGCGTTAAGGTTAATAACCGCTTGTACATTCACAGTCTTATGACACAAATGTGTTCTCTAAATATGGAAGTTGCTATTCATCATAAATTATAGCCAACTGTAATCATACATTCAGGGAAGTTAGCATGTCCGTTGTTTCCAAAACTATGCACTTATTTCTGCCATAATAACAACTTAAAAAGTTGAAAAGTATAATAAGCATTATACCTTATCGGTAAAATAGTTTAAAGATCTGATGAAATACATTTTTCTCAAGAATGGCAGATGATTACCTCTACGTATATTGTATATCGGAATCAATTGAGCATCAAATCGAGACAATATACACTTGCAATTGATAATTAAGACGATTTTAATTCACCCATTTTAACACTACCGCAATTTGTTCGGCGAATCATTTTGAAAATGCTCACTGAGGCGTGACTTTGATAAGCGACAGACGGGGCCGGCTAGACAGCTACTCCGCCGAGTCTCGTTAATTAATTAATGATGATTATCACTGCCGCTAAATGAATTTATGAGGTGTATTACATCGCCAAAAAGACATGTTTATGTAATAATTGTGTAATTGTCATCTGCGGAATTACCTAGTTGGATATCTAAACATTCGATATATGGGAAATTTAAGTTGGTTTATTGAAGATTTCTTTGTGAAATTAACAATCAAAATGTTGCGAAATTACGTTGAATTATGACTATGGCAAGATACATCTCAGAAGTCATCCCTTCACGGGTCACACCCCCGCAGACTTTCATTCTGGTCGCCGGGGCTAAATCAGGCGGTTTTTTAAAAAGCCGTATATAAGTAATTTATGGACCGATTTCAGAAATTTAAAATCAAGCAATTGTCAAATTGACATCCCATTTTAATGAATCCGATTTGGACTATATGTCATTGCATCTATCCTTTAAGCAATTCGCAATTAATGAGACGGAAATCCTTTCAAACTAAAAATGATTCAATATGTGTTTCTGGCGTTGCGGGCTTTCTCCCTGCCGTAATACTAGCAGCCGCGATATAAGTGAAATACTCTTGAAAGCGGCGTTAAACCCCAACTCACCTCACCCCCCACCACCTCAATATGTGTTTGTAAACAACAAATTAGTGAGGCCAGTTGACCAACTACCCCAGTTCCACGACAGGGTAACCATATAGCGGGTACATCTACGTCCAATTGTATACGTCAGTGGCCATTGTTCTGGTATCGCTTGGCTCACAAGGGAGGTAAATATGTCTGCGTTATCGATGAGTTGCCCAGGTTAGACCGTGAATCTATTGAACCAAGGTCACTGAGGAATTGTTCATCTAAACACAGGTCACTCTTATCACTGAACGGCATGATAGATACTCTTCGTTTCCTCCTAAAATAAGATTGTTACATATCAAAACACTATCAAAAGATTTAGTGAATGAATGTACAGTGTTAAGTAGTTGAGAGTGATATAGTCACAAAAGTAGACCATAACATAATTACATTCCCAGTGTCAATGGATTCATAGTAGAGTGTCCGCTATGCAGGTCAGGGCCCATATTTTCGAAGCTGTCTTAGTGCTAAGATAGTCGTAAGTCAATGTTAATGTACCGCACTTACGACTATCTTAGCGTTAAGAGAGCTTTGACAATATGGGTCCAGGGTTCGAATCCCAGCCACCACGTCAAATGACGAAAGTTTGTTGTACCATGTCTCCGTTTGGGTTTTAGAGGACATGTTAAAGGGGCAGTAGCAGGTTTTTTGCCAATTTTATTTTTTCAAATTTCCCATTTATAATGACAGTTTATGTCATTTATATTTACTTTAGAGGGTAAGTCATCTTTTTACACAAACCAATTATCCGTAATGGTAATAACGGTGTTGCTTATCAAGAACAAATTGCATGGTGGCCATTTTTTTGTGAACACAATTTAATATTTCGAATGACAAAAACGATTCCCATGGCTTTACGGGATCATGTACACTCAACTTGATTTTCCGAAGAGAGGATGGTATTTACCATTGGTGACATTATTTTTCAAATACATTTGATCGACTTATTTCAGTGAAAAAACGTGCTACTGCCCCTTTAATGCATGTCAATACGAGGTGCAATACAAAAATTGCTTTATTTAATCTTGAAGTGAAAACGGAGCCTGTCAGGATCTCGACTTGTATATTGTTGGCTTTATGTCGTCAAATTTAAATTGTAGATACTGAAATACCTATAATAGTTTGTCACCATCCACAATATTGGAAATAAAGTTTATAAAATGTTAATGGCTTATTGTAACATTATTTAGGTGTATCCTTGACATTACACAGCAATACCGTTTCAAAAATCAGAGTCTGTTTATTGTCATTTAAGGTTCCTTCCTAGACCGTTGTATTCAATGCCAAAGAAAGAACCTGTAATAGAAGACAGAACAAAGTCCGTAATATATTATACAGCAAATCCAGACAGCTAATACGTTTCATTTCACATTGCCGACAGTTTCAACTGAATTGATTGAATATTCCTTATTGTCGGTAGGTTAAATCTGGACAAGGCCTGGGAATAAAGACGGTGGCTCTACTGACGGACATGAACTCACCACTTGGTCACATGGTCGGAAACGGTCTCGAGGTTGTCGAGGCGATCACTTGTCTCCATGGTGACGGACCAGCTGATCTCAATGACCTCGTAATCCAACTAGGTAAGCAGGCAGTAGATTCAACAACTTTGTTTCGTTTTGTACAACCAATCTTCATGATGTCAGTATAACTCTACCATCATATCGCTTTTTCAGATAGACATTGTACCTTTAGTTTAATTCGTTTTCTTCAGGTGGTAATTTGTTGAGTACCGTTGGCAAAGCAACGTCACCAAGCGACGGATCAGAGAAGATCAAGGCCACAATCCAAGATGGCCGCGCCTTGAGGACATTTTGTTCCATGATGAAGGGCCAAGGAGTTGACCCTCAGACTGCAGACGATCTGTGTGCTCCAGGCGCTGACCTCTTCAGTATTATCGAACCAGCCAACCAAAAGGAGGAACTTCTTTGCACAACTTCGGGTAAAGTGGTCGCAAAAATGGTTTTAGTTGATATTAGATGACGTTTTCTGACCTGGAACCAGATGGACCCGATTGTCATCATTAGAGCTATTGATTATCGTTAAAGAATAAGATCATGAACGACATACAATTGGCTTAATTCCTTTTATTTTATTTTATTAAAAAAGATGTTGTTATTTAAAAGGGATTTCTCCCTATTTTTGTCAGGTTACGTTACCGGAATCGACGCAATGACATGCGCAGTTGTGGCGCAGAAACTGGGAGCGGGACGTCAGAAGGCGGGAGAAGCGATAGACTACGCAGTTGGCTTACAACTACTGGTGTCAGTCGGGGACCGTGTGCAGGAAGGTACGTCTTGGCAGAGAGAACAAAGTAGAATATGGCAATGATATCATCCTAGTAGAGTGGCTAAATCAGTTTGGAAGATGTAAATGAATCACTGTAGTTGTAACATATTAAGACACCAGATGCAGGAACTCCATATACTAATCAGTTCCCTTCCTCGGTTACCCATGGTTTTATATATGCTCCGTTACTCTCCACTATATCACCCATGGGAAACCTTATCAGAAAAACCTGTACTCAAATTAGCCGCCCTTGGCCGGCGTGAGCCAATCAAACTGCTACGCAGCTTGGACCTGCGAACCAATGACAATTCTTATCACTTCGTTGCAAAGCACACGAGGTCCTTTTGTTAGCCATCCGTCACCGGTTATCTCCCTTGACCATTTCCGTCTTATCCTATTGAGCATTTTTCTTTGGTTACTGACTTCGTCATGCCGGCCAAGGGCGGGTAATATTAGTACAGATTTCTCTGATAGAGTTTCCCATGGGTGATAAAGTGGAGAGTAGCAGAGCATATATAAAACCCTGGGTAACCGAGGATGATCAGTTCCTGGCAGATGTCAGTTGAACATCTTTGATGCCTTAGATTTCGAATGTCTTAACGGGTGAGGGTTCAAATTGTAAGTTGCATGTCAATGTTATCCAAACCGGATGAAATACTTCTTAAGTTCAAAGTACAAGTCTCTAAATTATCTCCTTACTATCGGTTTCCAAAACTCATCAACAAATATGATGCCCACTTCCGGTTTCAGGGTCTCCATGGATCCGAGTACACAGGACAGGAGAGATGGGTCCAGACCTCAAGTCAATGCTTGCAAACGCCATTACCATTGACGACAACGCTCCAGTTGTCAGTGGCAACCGTGTTCATGACGTAATAGCATAGAGAATTTACTCAATCATCGCCAAAGATACTGAAACATATCGTTTGCCAAAGAAAAAACAATGTTTTATCTTCAAAAGTTTATATATTCAAAGTATACTCTAGTAAAACTAGTCCATTACTGATATATATACGAGTTGTTAGTATTACTTCATGCCACTGTGAATTTCATTCATGTTTGCCAATCTTCAACAACTTGTTTTGTGTTATAACACATCCTTTGTCTCGTATACGTGTATATATGTTGAATCTGTATATCGCATCAATGTTATAATTGTTTAACGTTATTATCTTGTTGAATAGTTACAGTCTAGATTAAAAAATTCAATGATTATATTTTCATCAAACAACATTATATACTAAACAGCAATAGAAACGCGAGTCCACTGTAACAATTTCGTAATTACTCATAACGCTGTATTGAGCAAATTTTTAACACCAGAGCATTCAAATTTTGTTGACATGATGTTAATAATGTGTTGAAAAGCATGCAGACATAACGATAAGTCAATACTGGTGTAGAATTTCTGAAAAACATTATATTGTGCCAGTCATTTCCTGGGAAATCAGCCACATTCCTGTTTAGGTGTTTGAGGGCTCAGTGTGCTTTTAAATGCAATTGGAACTTGTGCAAACACTCCCATGAGGTTATTTGATGCAAAACCCCTTTGCTGATGTTGATTTGACGTTACGACGTCATTTTGAATTTCATTCAGAATGGTTCTATGGGTCTCATTTTGGTAAAACTTCAAAGTATTGAATTCTTGTTCTGTACCAAGGTGTTCCACGACCTCATTTACAGTCCTTGCAAACTGTTAAGCATGCAATCGGCCAATATCCCAGTTTCCGAAAATAAATGTTGCCACGCATTAACTTTTTAAACATTAAGGCTGGAGTCACAATTTGGGGTCCTTTTCACAGAGCAAGTCTCTGATTACAGCACGAGTTATTTGAATTTTATCAGGCTCGTGGAGATCATGTTACCATGACAACATGTGAGGTGCATTTTCGCGAACTGATACCCTACAGTATCAAATGTTCTCAGACATTTACTTATGATATGACAAACCATGGGCTGATATGCGAACAGAAAATATAATCATTAAAACTAGCGTTTCTTTTGCTGTTCAGTATAGTTGAGATATATCGCAGTTAAAACTATTGTTTTCAGTTGTTATGTAGCTCATGAATCACACAAGTGCTTTCGTTGTTTATATGCATGATTAAGACGAAGAAGTATCAGCCGATTATCCATATAGATATAAATGTTCATATGTTCTTGTTGCTGCTTCATTTGTTTATTATTGGCATGTTCTAATCATAATCCGTCAATATCAACAGGTGCATTTATTTACTTTTTTAAAACGATACATATCAATAGAACAATGTGAATGGCTTTATGAATGCTTAGCTACTGAAGATAAATTCGCAAGATTTTATGATTTAGTTTCATTAGTATTTTCAAAAACAGAATAATTAACACATTACGTTTGAGAAGAAGTTTTATTCTGCGCTGACTCTGTATCAACTTTGAATGATTTTATGAGTTTCAGTCGAGTTATTTAATGAAGTCAGAATGGTCTTCATGGTCTTCAAATCCTCTTTTTAGGATCACTCAGTTGATTCAGGTAGGAATCTGGAAAATAGGTAATTGTTCTTAATGCTAATTAACGTTTTTTTGTCATGAAGGTAAAAGAATGATCGCTTGTAATGTTTCTCTTAATAAGTTGTACTGAGAGGTGATTTAATGGTTACATGTTTTGTTGTGCTATTATTTTAATTTTTACACCAAAAAGTTGTTTTATTTAAATTGTTCACAGAATGTCATGTTCTACTAGTCGAGTGCTTGAAAGCATTTTCGTATGGTAAACTGATGCTGTGAGTATTAAGGTGAAGATTTACGTCTCTGTTATCCTGCTATAGGCCCTTCTGCATCCTGACCCGGTAAATATACAATGTAACATAACGGTGACGTACGTATGACACTAATCATCGGTGTGAATTTGAAATAGTTACCATGACAGTATTACAATATCTGAATCATGAGTGATAATGTAAACATAATCGCACAGAAGGACATTGAAAATACTTCACTATTGATATTGTCGGAACTAACAGTAGAATTGGGAAGAACAAGTGGTCTGGTCGAGATGAAAAGGTGCCATGGCGCTTCCTGGGACTCCTGAGTGGGGAGGGTGGGTTAAATTCCGGTGTTTTTTTTAATGAACCCTTCTATCATTAAGACTATTTGAAGCAGTACACACATACCCGGAATTAAAGGTACATCCATTGTGTTGTTTGGAGTCACATATGCTAAACGTTATAAATTGTGTTGTTATCAGGAAGTATTGACTGTGTCGAAAATTGCCATTTTGATCTTAGTCGACTTAATATATTGACGATATGACGGTAAAAGTAGTGATTTCTGATCGATAACCGGACAATGTACCGCTTGTGGCGCGCCAATGAGTCAAACGTAATTTTGGAATCTTATTCGTAGTTTCGGTTTCTATACACATGCATACTGATGTTACTCTATTTTTATTTGAAACTAGTAATTATGATATATTTGGTGATTCGGGATAATTATACAAGCTGAATGAATTTATTTGCACATATTGTGAGGTGGAACGTATTAAAGCATAATAAAATTTTATGAAACACAATGGATGCACCTTTAAGCGCTGCGTTCTTTATGATAAAGACGTTTGTGTTTGCATCTAAATCTTCTCTTGTATTACTGACACTGTGACATCGAGATTAGATTTTAATATATCGCTTTAAGAATGATTGGAGTGTAGTAAGGTTGCATTTTAAATGACTCTATGGTATGGACGCTGCAGTGGGATACGGCTTACATATGTTGGTTTCTTCCATTGCATTATAATATGATAGCACCATACAGTATTATACCGACTTTCTTAGTACATCCATTGTGTTGTTGGGATCACATATTCCAAACGTTAAAAATAGTGTCACTTTATCGAGGAGTACCGACTGTTAGCGATAACTACTATATTTTGATGATAGTCGACGTCGTATGTTGATGAAGGTACAAGTAGTGATTTCTGATCGAAAACCGGACAATGCATCGCGATTGACGCGCGCCAATGAGTCAAACGTAATTTTGGAATCTTATTCAAAACAGACAAAATAACAAATTTTGAATGATAATATATATTAGGTCATATAACTACTGTGCATGTAAATGGGACATGCAGTTTCGGTTTCTGCACATGCATGGCGATGTTGCTCGATTTTAATTGGAAACTAGTAATTTTGATATATTTGGCGATTGCGGATGAATATGCAAGCTGGGTGAATTGTTTGTGTTGTAACAGCACATATGGTGAGTTGGAACGATTAAAGCCAAATAAAATTTTATGAAACAATTGATGCACCGTTAATAGTTTAATGTATAACAGCTGAACAAATGAATCATTTTGATAAAACGAGAGGTTTTAATTTAAAGTTGTTCATATATTACCTGTTAATATTTGAAACAAGCAAAAAAGTGAGCGTGGCTCACTAATACCCCCGACTGTTAAAGTTTGACATGTTTATTTTACTTATAGAGAGAGGTGTCTGCACTCTAGTCTAACACTAAGACTATCTGCACAAGGATTGATAAGCTATGAAATGTAATTGCTAAGATTAAAGTGTTTGTGAAAAGGGTAGGACAAGTCTCTTCAAGTAAAAAGGTGGTTTAAGTAAAAGTACGAATAATAGTAACTTGAAAAGGTAGGGGTAACATAATACACTACTACCATTTCCACTGATTTCAACTTTATTTTTGAAATTAATTCATCATAATGATTCATTCGAGTGACTTGAAACAACAGGTACATGGAAGCACACCCCTGAAGGCACAGTGAGGGATATACAGCAGTTTATGGTTGAAAGGAAAGAAAAGAAAATTTCACTTTTTCCAAAATATAACCAGTGGAAATATAAAATAGTAAAATAAAAAAACACAGAAGTAGCTTTTGATGAAAGGTACATGAAAAAGAAAATGATAAAGTCAACAAATCACAACACAGAAGTACCTTAATTCATAAGTAAAAAAAAAATCGCGAAAAATTCAAAAATTCACCAAATCATGTTACATTTTGCACTGCACCTCTCCTATTAGACATGTGCCAAATTTGAAAAGGATGAGATGAATACTTTTTCTGTAATCAATCGGACAAAAATTGTCTTCGGACGGAAGGACGGTATAACTATACCCCTCGACCTTTTTAGGTCGGGGGTATTAAAAAGAGCTTTAGCTGAAATCTATTGTTATGTTGGTTAAAGAATAAAATATTATAAATGAAACTTTATTGCTGTGTTCATTTCTTTTTTCAATATGTGGAATTGAACACGATATTCAAAAGATGAATGCGACTCTGATGATCCCATGTTTGATTTAGTAGTATGTGACGTCTTAAAACATGTCATATTTGCGTCACTAAAAAGGATAGTTGTTTGAGTGATTGACACACTTTAATACTGGGTAATGATTTAAGTTCCTTAAAGGGTATTATTAGGTTAGAAAGAGGACACGATAGCTTGATTTTAATCTACAAAATTGTATGTTCCAAATTCTAGATGAGTCTTATGACAACATTCAAGAAGATAGTGATGCCACTCTCTGCAGTTTACAGAAAGTGTTCGCGGAAGAAAACAAATATTTTGAAAAAGAGTCCGTAACTGTCACATGCTAAACCCAAATCAGACATGTACAGCTTGAGTTTTGAGCATTAACATATTGTACATTACAACCCGGCTTTATATACGAACACTAACTTTACTACTATATATATATATATATATATATATATATATATATATATATATATATATATATATATTTTGATACCTTGAACATTGATGTTGTAGCAGAACTGGGAGAGAAGTCGATGATTTTATGAGCACTTCAATAGCTATGACATGAACCATTAATTTGTGTGATTTAATGTTTTCAAGTATAAAGAACCAAACATTTCTATTTTCATATGTATTAAACAATATATAAATATAACAATGTTACAAAATGTTCTAATTGACTGAGTTTTTATATTTCTGTAAAAAAAATTGGTGACAATGATGAGGGAATGTTTAATGAAAGGTGAAAAAAGACGCAATGTACTGGTATTTAAAATTTTATTTTATTTTTTATATATGAATGTACATCTTTAAAATATTCTCAAGCATTCAAAATATACTGTAGCCAATAATGTGAATCAAGCCAAGTTTGATGACAATTGTATCTGAATATTCAATAAAATAATAAAAAATCTTTGGAGATAGTTTTTCATAAACAAATTTTAGGTTATTAAAGTAATGATTTACAAAAGAAAGGAAATCACTAACAATTAAGATAATCACCCTGCATATTTTCAATAAAGAAATACAAGGTTAACTCATTAATCATCAAACTTCAACATCTGATTAAAAGCATCTCATAACAGACTGTGACATATTCAAGTACACAAACAAACAATTACATTCATACAACATTTTATCCGTAACTAGTTCTCCAGCTGTGCGCTCCGTCTAGCCAGGCGGCCATGACATCTGTCTCCCTCCCAGTATGTGAATATGTAGATGGTAGACAGACTGTGCTCCGTGCTTACCGTTGTTGATCACTGGAACATAGGGATAGAGTTTATATAGGACCAGTTACATAATGGTCAACAATATTATCTGATTTATTTGTTCCATGCATAGTTCAAGTGGATGAAACTAAAGTCAGTGTTTGATATATACTGGACAAAAACAAGAAGGGATATTTTGAAATTATGAATACTTGGCCCGTTCCATAAGAGCAAGCGCTTATAATCCCTCATTGATCGTTCAATGTAGCGCTCAAGTAGCGCTCATTCTCTCCTGAACGACACGATGAAAAACCTCAAAGTTCACTCGTTTTGCTACGTAGTGCTACATTGAGCAATCGCGTTCAGGAGAGGTTTAAAAGTTATCGCTAACTTGATATATACTGGACAAAAATAAGAAGGATATTTTGAAATTATGAATTATTACTGATGTACCAGTATCTATTATTTGACATAGTAATTAAATATTTATCATAAATCAACTAATATCCCTAACTTATTTTGTCTTGAATAGTTGCCTACCACTAGACAATTGATGATTTAGTTTCAAATGGGGAGTGAGTGAGCTACTTTTAACAATGTTTTGGCAGTATCGCAGCCATTAGCGACGAAGTTTCAAATTGGTCAATTTGCAAAAATGGTCAACAATCATGTCTGGCTTGTTATAATTTCTAAAGTAACTGGTAACTGTCTACTCATATTGAACAGGATGTTAACATTTCAGAGGGGCGGATCACTGTTTCATTCAAGCTTTACAGTCAGGAAAGAAGAAGTATTATTAATAACACTATTAAACCAAGATATTATCTTTGGATAGATGTACAATCACGCATATTGGAGTCAAATAGAGGTTCAAGAACCTGTCTTGGAAGTTTCATGACCAGCATTTCTTAATACTTATGAAGACCTAGGAATTGATATCCAAATATATTGTTCAGTCCGTATCCATAAAGAAGTATGTCATCCAAAACTACGTTCAACAGGAGATATCACTTGTGTGAGGTGAGGTGAGGTGAGTTGAGTTGGGATTTAATGCCGCTTTCAAGAGTATTTCACTTATATCGCAGCTGCTAGTATTACGGCAGGGAGAAAGCCCGCAACGCCATGTGGCTATGCATTGCGGTGAAACCTGCGAACAACGGCTGGAACTAGCGAACCATGGGTGGTACTACGCTGAAATTCAGTGTAGCATTGCACCCAAACCCTACTGCGTGTAGAACAGTTCTCTACTGCAGACAAAGCTGCCGAGCCCCTGGCGGGATTAGAACCCCGGACCTCTTGATCCGAAGCCGTACCCGCTAACCACTGCGCTATCCCGCCCCACTTGTGTGAGGAGGTATTGTATTGACAGTAGATTGTGCACAATACCCTGCCGTTGTCAACATCACAATTCTATGACGCTATAAACATGATGACATTACAATGATATGACATCACCGTATTTGAAATTTAATGGCAGAGATTTTTCATTGAAATGACTGCAGGATGATTTTGGATAATACACAGAATCTCAGCCTCATGTCATCTGATATCAAATATATAAACACAAGTAGATGAAAAAAAAAATATCATCGGCAAGCCTTGGATATTTGTAACTTTTATCTACTTGTATTGATATATTTGATATCAGAAGACACATGGGGGAGATTCTCTATGAGTTAAAGCAAGGCGCCATCGGCTTTTTCCATGGCACCCATATTCAATTATACACCCAGCAATCTCAGCAGTGCTGCATAGCTTGAATCATTAACAGGCAGGTTGATCAGCCCAGGGTCTATAATGATAAGGCCCTTTAAAGGGGCAGTAGCACGTTTTTTCGTTTAAATAAGTTGATGAAATGTATTTGAAAAATATTTTCAATAGTAAAACATCCTTCTCTCTTCGGAAAATAAAGTTTAAAATGAGTGTACATGTTTCGGTAAAGCCATGGGAATCGTTTTTGTAATACAAAATAATAAATTGTGTTCACAATAA
Source organism: Gibbula magus (assembly GCA_936450465.1). NCBI lineage: Eukaryota > Metazoa > Mollusca > Gastropoda > Trochida > Trochidae > Gibbula > Gibbula magus. The sequence goes on along the minus strand of OW388293.1, from coordinate 70,934,652 downwards.
AACATAGTTTTTACCACTACAGATAACTGGTTTTTGTAATAAGATGTTTTACCCTCTAAAGTTAATCTAAATGATATATACTATCATTATAAATGGGAAATTTGAAAAAAATAAATTTTGCAAAAAACGTGCAACTGCCCCTTTAACGGTGACCTGCTTTAATTTTGAACCCAACTGACCCAGTCTGTAACCTTCCCCCAGGTTCTTCTGTTCTGCCACCTTTCTCGCTACCACCATCAGGTGTCCCATCAGCTGAAATATGCAAACAACTCATACGTGATAACCCTTTAACTTTGAATTTCTGAATCCAGCAAGTCCTGGATTATTTTCTTTCTTAATGCTATCCAATTCCTGTAAAATAGCCACTCAGAATGCTTTGCTTGTAATTATTTTATTATAATTCTAAACATTCTTTGAAAAACATGATTTGTTTTTTTAATCTCTCAAAGGTACTATCTGGATATATGATTGTTTTCTCAACTGTTCCAAGTGTTGAGAAATTAGGGTTGGTTTCAGTACCGTGGTATACCTAGTTTTTGTCCAGTACATGATATACCGTGCTGCAGAAAAATTGAATCAGACTTTGTTGTTGTATAACTTGAAATGAATAGGATCAGGTTATGATGTATACTAAGCAGGTAGAAGTGTTCCATATGTCTTTCTATTCAGAATTCAGAATAATATCTAATCTAATCTAAGACCAAAGATGAGGAAAATAAAGTTGAAAAATAGAGCCATGGGCTCTGTAGCTCATCAGGCTTTATATACATTAACTAATGTCAACTTCAAGGTGAGAGGTATAACACATAGGAAGCACTTTAAATGGAGAAGATGAAATAGGTCTTTAGGTCCTTACCCCTCTGATCTATCTTTAAGGCCAGAGATAAAATCCCCTACAAATAAAGTCACACTTGTTGTTTCATTTAAATTAACTCCCTTTAAAGAGCACATAAAATCTCTAGATGAAATAGCTTTTCAGGTCATGACGTCTGTGACCTATATTTGGGGTTGCAGGATCACGAAATCTACAATTTAGAATCCCCATTAGCCAAGGAGTCTGCACACAAAATTTCAGCTCCTTAGACCAAGTGGTTCTGGAGAAGAAGATGAAAATGTGAAAAGTTTACAGACGGACGGATGGATGGACGGAGGACACCATGCCATAAGCTCATCGGGCCTTTCAGGCCAGATGAGCTAAAAATGTTGGCTAGTTGTCAACAAAGATATCAACTAACATTGTACCAACAATAACTTAATGCAGATAGCAGTTGTGATGCATTGATGCACTGCAAAACAACACAAATGGAATGCTTAGGAACTTGTTTCTGGTAGTTTATGTATTGCTCTTTCCGCTCATTACTTCTGTTAAATATCTGACTATTACTAGATACAAGCAGTTAACACATCCTACTTGTTCTCCATCTACCCTAGTCATTACTTTAGGAGTCATCAAATGTTTGAACTCTCACCTTCTCATCTCCGTCCGTGACGTCACTCAACATGGGGATGGGTTTACGTGGAATCACCAGGAAGTGGACTGGAGCCTGGGGTTTCACATCCGCAAATGCGATACACTGGAAAAGTGCAACAAGTTGTAAACATGTTGACACGTTTTAACGACTTCAGAATCATTACTTGTGCCTTATAAAATGTTCAATTCAAACTGATAAAACAATTGACTAGAGATTTTGGCAATAAAAGGTGAAAAAAAATGTCAACACCTAATTTTTTTACATGAGCCAATAACCCATGTAATTATTTGAAAATCAATTAAATCATATCTGAAAGTTTACTATGATAATAAAACATTTAAATAGATCACCTCCCAATCACATTTACATGATACATGTCAACCCTTTTCCTTGTTTCTCATAAATCCCTTAAACTACAAACTCTGATGAGGAGTCAGACTTTACATTATGAAGTGCACATACTCAGGTTGATTTCAAGGATGATGGGAAAAAAATCAAAAAAATCATGTGACGAAGATATCTTCAGAAGAACAGAAAAAAGCAGAGAGAACATGAACTAATTAAATTAAGAGTTTCTCAGTCCCCACCTGGTCGTCCTCATACAGGATGTCTGCGGGAATGGACTTGTCAAGGATCTTAGAGAAGATGGTCGGCTCGCTCGTGTATTTAGCTGCAGCGGCCTGGGCCTTGCTGACTTCATCTCCTCCGCAGTCTGTAGATAGGGTGATGCTCTAGAGGGGATATATGTAAAATACGTCAAATATCTAGAATCATCATACAGACTTTGTTGATTCATGTATCATGTTTCAGCTCTCGCGAAGCATTACTGTTATATTTTTTCAAGTTTAGAACAAATTGAAATCTGCGATTAAATAACCATATACTTATGTTGTCTTTTATAAAATGTAATGTTATAAAGGATCTGTGTTTCCATTCAGTTAATATAATTGTAACAAACTTTGATATTAAAGTAATTTATGCATGTAAGTTAATAACAAATATTCTAAATTTGGTATTCACATAATACTAAAGTGAAAGAGAAAAGTATATCAATACCTGTGGCTGGGCCGAAACTCGGGAGATTAAATTAGTAGTAGTCAAATAACGCAACGGGTTTAGACGCTGCATCTCGATTATCATAAATCTGAAAAAAAATTAATAAATTAATGACTTTTTTAGTTTCAAGTTATAATCAATCAATCAATAATCAATCAGCCAGCCTGGATAACCTGGTAACTTTTGGTTAGGGCTAGTTCATCTAGAAAAACTTGTATTCCGGCAAGGGCCTACATCGACCATGGCTAGTGCGTATACATCTAGTTATATGATGGACTAGGTTAGGGCTTGTCATTTTTGAGGATTTTCTATAATTTTATCATTTAAAATGGGGAAAAACACTTTTTGACTAGTTATTTTTCAAGCACTTTTCCATTCACTGCTTATATCTTATTCTGGAAACATCTTAGATTAGCATTTTATTGATGATATATGAATCATATAATTCCCAAAAATTATTTAAAAACTCCAATTCGTTACAACTATGGCAAAAATGTAGTTAAAATCAAATATCTTTTTAATAACAGGTGTACTTTGTTTACACTTAAATGTTCAATCAATGTATTTAATGAGGATAATATTTAGCGGTACTCCACCACCACACACCCTATTGGGATTGTCGAACTTGTATTTTTAATACTTCCATGTCAACGAATATATAGACATGCAATAAACACCAGCCATGCGGTATATTAAGCTAAGAAATGCCCAATACGCATATATATTGCAACAAATTGTTAAATTAAAGTGCCTGACAGTAGTTTGTTGGCACGCACCTTACAGAAAGACAGTGAACAGTCGTCTCATTTCATTGACAGATGGCGCTGGTTGCACGAAATACATGTTCCTTACAACTTATTTTGTAAATGTTTTTCAAGGACGATCAGCAGTCGGATGAAAGTTTATTTCAAATCTGAAAATTGGTATTGCCACACACTGACAGTGATGATTGTCTATATTGTCATTATTGCAATGATGTGTCAAAAATATTACAGATTGCTTTATTGGTGTGGCAAGTTTAATCGCTCGCTCAATAATCTCCCTTACCACAGGGGAAGAAAAGAAAGTTCACAGATCACATAATGAATAGATATTAGTATGCACTGTTGACATAAATAACCACATGAACATATTTTTGGTAGCTTTTCATGTTTCAATTTTTCTATATTTTTGCGTACATAGTATTTACAAACCTACAGCCAGGTTGAACGTTACTTTGATGTTAATAGCAACATAAAACTTGTGCAATTTCAACGTAAATTATCTGATTTGTAAATCCGAAAGGTACTCTACTTTATCCAAAATGTAAATAAACTTAAAACTGGTTTTCTATTTCCATCACACAAGGTTGTTTTGAATATCTATCTATAAACATATGTTGATGCTCATTTTATGATATATTTCTCAATTGTCTTTATGGATTCATAAGATTTATTTTATCGTCTTGCTATTTTTCCAGAGTTCCTAAAAGTAAAAAGACCATGAAAAATACACAAGGGAAGACAGATCACGAGATCAATATATGTGCCTCACAGGAACTCTATATCGTAATTAAAACGTATGTAAAAAAAAAAACCCACCTCTACACCCTATACTCTATGTATTATAGGGTGTAGGTTGTTTTTTTACCTGCGTTTTAATTACGGTATCGAGTTCCTGTGCTGTGTCTGTTCATTCACCAAGAGTCATTTCCATCTACCGCCATATTCTTAGTACACTGAAAGGTAATACCAATAACAGTCGCATATTTTTCATGTTTATTTATTATTTTAAAAATATCAGCATTTAGTATCGGGTGGTTATTTGGAAATATTTCCAAGTAGAAAGGAGAAATTAAATTGCTTAATCTATGTAATTAACTTCATGAAGCTGAGACAATCAAGCTCCACCAAAAATATTAATGACCAAGTACAGTCAGAAGGCATATAAAACGATACATTTTTGGATATATCTAATCTTATTTTGATTAATTTTTTAAAAATTCTCAACAATTGTCTACGTATTTGTAAAGTGGAACTTACCTGTGTTCGCACCTGTCTGGGGACGAGTTGTACGGAGAATGTGATCAGTCGGCGATGTCGTGGTACTTGAATGGTGCAGTACGTGAGCCATCAATGGAACGTCGTGCTGAAGACGTGTCTGGTGAAGTCACCGTTGAAGTTGACCCCTGCCGTGACCTCCCGTCGTGACCCCAGCTGGGTCACAGATTAGTCCAGTCATGTATCATCACACCACAAAGTGTCAGGATACGTTTTGTCTTGCTCTATTAAACCGTGATTAAACAATGATGACAAACTCTTTTAAGATTACGATGCACTACTTAGATGTAAACGTCTTCGTTGTAAAGGATAGGCTCCTAGCTTGTGTCGAAACAAAAACCAAATAAAAGAGTAATGTGTGAATGTGACTAAATCTTTCTATCAATATAGAAATAATATATAATGTATTTCGAATGTGGTTACATCTTCATAGTTGTTCAATCTAATTAGGTCTTCAAGACGTATGTCGTGAAGACCTATTGTTTTTATCCTGATTTTTTCCTTATTATTATTATTATTTGTACTTTTTTTGTGGCGCGTGCACAGCTAAAACGGCTGGACTGATCTCTATGAAACTTTCAGGGATGATAGACTGTGACCTGAACTCGTCGAGTATGGAGCCCGATTTTTCATTTTCGGCCTCAAAAAGGGGAGGTAACCCGAAATGTAAAAAACTTCAAACCTCAATAGCTCGAAAACTAAACAAGATATTTTCATAAAACTTTCACCATTATGTGGGCAACAATATTCCCCATCGATTAGGCCTATAGCGGTTTTCGGCCGTAATAATAGATTTTTTGCTATTTCGAAAAAACTGAAAATTTGGTGAACTTTCGCGATTTTGAGGGTACGCGTCTTCAAAAATCTTCTTCTAAATCCCGGCAACACATACAGCTATGTGTGATAGCTCATTTGAAAGCTGAAAGACTGCGGTTTATATGAATCTATCAACCTTAGCTCCATTTTATACCGTTTTCGAATTACAGTATTTTGAAAAATGAACTTTTTGAAAAGGGGATGTTCGACTATTGACTTAAAAGGGACATAACTCTGTAACGAATGAAGTTATGTCAAAGTTACTTATTGTCCTCTCTTTCTAATAACTAGTTTAACAATTCCATAACACATCATTAATATATAAAACGTGATAGTTTGGGCACAATTTGGACATATTCCCAACAAATTTAAATTTTGTGATTTTGAGCATTTCTGAGGGCTATATCTTTTGGAGAATTATTGATCATAAACAAATGAAGATAGGAAGACTTTAAATAGTTCTGTTTCAGGTAGAAACGTCATTTATTAAGGATAATATTTTTCGAGCACGTATCTGTCATAGTTTATATGTGACAAGTCATAGAATATTGTCATTTTTCGAAAATCGCCGTTTTCAGCATAGTTGAAAGGGTCATAACTGCTTAAGTTCTTATGCTATTGAAATTTTACCCACATTTACGTATTCACAATTTCAAGAAGAACAACTTTTCTGTTGTCCACTTTCATCAAAAAGTTGATAGTTAAGCTTCAAAAAGCGCAAATGTCGTCTAGGGGTCCGAAAATGAGCATTTTTGAGTATTTTCCTGAATATACAGTACAGAATCACGCATTGATTATGTATGCAATCTAAATGATGATAACATCTACTTCAGTAGAAATTACAGGACAACATTTTCTATGTTACACCTTATGATGAAAATGTTAACCATTTTGTCTTAATCGTGACAGAGATCATGTAGGGGTCCATTAATAAGCAATTGTTACAATTTAAGAGGGTCGTGGTCTTTGGAGAATTTTTGTAAAATAACTACTAAAGATAGAGACATGTTTGATAGCTCATTTTAAAGAAGAGAAACTGGTGAATAACGCAGAGTCCAACATGGAGTTCAAGGTCAAGCAGAAGTCTTGAAGACCTAAGTATTGCCTGTGGCAATCCTAGTTAGGTCTTCAAGACGTATGTCGTGAAGACCTATTGTTTTTATCCGAGTTTTCCTTATTATTAGGTCTTCAGACGAAAGTCTGGAAGACCTACTGTTATTATCCTGATTATTAGGTCTTCAAGACTACGTCTGGAAGACCTATTGTTATTATCCGTGTTCTTCATTATTAGGTCTTCAAGACGTATTAGGTCTTCAAGACGTATGTCATGAAGACCTATTGTTATTATCCTGATTTTTATTCTTTATTATTTGTACTTTTCTTGTCCAGAACTTTCTGAATTAACGGCTTCATTGATTCGCATGAAATTTACAGAGATGATAGCATGTAACCATGTCTGGAAATAGACGAGACAGATTTGGGATTTTCGACTTCTTTCTTGAGTTATCTCCCCTTGAAGTCAAAACTTCAAACCGCATTAGCTCAAAAACTAATGAATATATTTTCATAAAACTTTCACCAAAATGTGGGCAACAATATTCCGCATCGATTAGGCCTATAGCGATTTTCGGCCGTAATAATAGATTTTTTGCTATTTCGAAAAAACTAACTTTTTTGGTGAACTTTCGCGATTTTTAGGGTATGCGTCTAAAAAAACCTTCTCTTCTTTCAATTCTTTGAATAAAGTTAAATGTGATAGCTTATTTTGAAGATAAATGAATTCTTCAGAGGGTTGTAGAAGTCGATTTTTTAATTTCATCCTTGAATTTTAATAATCCTTCATTGAAGATGGTCATTTTTAAAAAGACCGAATTTAGGCCTCATGCTGAAAGGGCCATAACTCTGTAAGAAATGAAGGTATGTCAAAGATACTTATTGCCATCTGATCACAGTACGTTACTTAACATTTGTATAACAGATCTTTATGATGTAAAAGTTGATAGTTAGGCCACAATTATCGCATTTGTCAAAATGTATGAAATTTCGTGATTTTGAGAACTTTGTAGGGGCATATTTTTAGAAGAATTTTCGATCGCAAACCGCTGACGATACAAACATGTTTAATAGCTCAATTTGAAGGAGAGACATTATTTTATTAAGGACAATAACTTTCAAGCATGTGTCTGTCATAGTTTACGTTTGACAAGTCATAGAAGATTGTCATTTTTCGAAAATCGCCATTTTCAACAAAGTTGAAAGGTTCATAACTGCCTAACTTCTCATGCTATTTCATAGAAACCTACGTATGCACAATTTCAAGAAGAAAAACTTTTATGTTGACCGCTTTCATCAAAAAGTTGATAGTAAAGCCTCGAACATCGCGAACGATGTCTAGGGTACGAAAATGAGCATTTTTGAGTATTTTCCTGAATATTCAGAAGAACATAGCGTATTAATTATGTATGCAATCTTAATGATGATATCATCTTCTTACGTGGAAATCAAAGTATAACATATCCTATGTTACACCTTATTATGAAAATGTTTACCGTTGTGTCTTAATAGTGAGAAAGATCATTTAGGGTTCCATTTTTTCGTGATTTTTCCATTTTCAGAGGGTCATTGTCTTTGGGGAATTTTTATAAAATAACTACTGAAGATAGAGACATGTTTGATTGCTCATTTTAAAGCAGAATAACTGGCGAATCACTGAGAGTCCAACATGGAGTTCAAGGTCAAGCAGAAGTCTTGAAGACCTAAGTATTGCCTGTGGCAATCCTAGTCCTTATTATTATTATTATTTGTACGATTTTGTTCCAAGTTTTCCCAAGTAACGGCTGGTCCGATCTGCATGAAATTTACAGGGATGGTAGCCCGTGTCCTAACTTAGATTTGTACGTCGCCCGAATTTTGAATTTCGACCTGGTTCTTGAGTTATCTCCCCTTGAAGTTGAAACTTCAATCCTCAATATCTCGAAAACTTATCAAGATATTTTCATAAAACTTTCACCAAAATGTGTGCAACAACATTCCCCATTGATTAGGCCTATAGCGGTTTTCGGCCGTAATAATAGATTTTTTGCTATTTCGAAAAAACTGAAAATTTGGTGAACTTTCGCGATTTTGAGGGTACGCGTCTTCAAAAATCTTCTCCTAAATAACGGCAATACATACAGCTATGTGTGATAGCTCATTTTAAAGCTGAATAGCCACTGTGTAAACGATACCTAAAACCAAAACTGTATTGATAACGGTTATCAGAATACAGCGATTTGAAAAATGGACTTTTTTAAAATTTAATTTTTTGGACTCGCATTCAAAGGAACATAACTATGTTATAAATGAAGTTATGTTAAACTTACTGACTTCAATCTCTTCCTAATAATTAGATTAACAATTCCATAGCACGTCATTATCATATAAAAGTTGATGGTTTCGGCGTAATTTGAGCATATTCCCAAAACAGTGGAATATTTTGGTTTTGAGACTTTTTGAGGTGTTTATACTTTGGGGAATTATTGATCATGAACCATTGAAGATAGGAATACTTTAAATAGATCATGGTGATGTAGAAACGTCATTTATTAAGGACAATATTTTTAAAGCTCAAATCTGTCTTAGTTTTTTTGTGACAAGTCATAGAAGTTTGTCATTTTTAAAAAATCGCAATTTTAATCAAACTTCAAAGGATCATAACTGCTTTACTTCTTCTGCTATTGAAGTTTTACATACACTTACGTATGCACAATTTCAAGAAGAACAACTTTTATGTTGACCGCTTTCATCAAAAACTTGATAGTTAAGCCTCAAAGATCGCAGGCGATGTCTAGGGGTCCAAATTTAAGCATTTTTGAGTATTTTCTTGAATATTCAGAACAGCATAACGCATTTATTATGTATGCAATCTAACTGATGATTACATCTTAAGTGGAAATTAAAGCACAACATTTTCTATGTTGCACCTTTGTATGGAAATATGAACCATTTTGTCTTAATCGTGAGAAATGTAATGTAGGGGTCCATTAATATGTGATTTTTTCGTTTTCAGAGGGGTACCTTCTTTGGAGAATTTTTGTAAAAAAACTACTGAAGATAGAGACATGTTTGATAGCTCATTTTAAAGCGGAGAAACAGACGAATAACCCTAAGTCCAACATGGAGTTCTAGGTCAAGCAGAAGTCTTGAAGACCTAAGTATTGCCTGTGGCAATCCTAGTTAAATATTAACTTTATTTTTAGTGTCAAGTGATCTTAAACATACATCTGAGGAAATAATGAGAATAATAAATATACATGAAACAAAATCGCGATAATGATAAAATGTGATAAAATAAACCATGTTGATGAATACTGTATCTCCAACCATCCTGGAGTGGTCTTCGACTCAATGTACTATTCGGTAATTAGAATGAGTCGATCGTAAGGACAGAATGTGTTGCACCCTAAAAGAGAATTGCCACTTCATGTCTGCATATTCCTGCTACTTGAACTCACCGTACAAGTAGTAGGATCACTTGAAGATTATGTAGTTAATAATGAGCAGAGTTTATTGCCATAACGCGAGGCAATCGGGTCATTATTTGCCTTAAACTCCCGCGGAAGACTCTATTTATAAAATAATTGTATATATGCAATTTAAAGGGGTATTTTGTTAATTTATACGACATGATCAAAATATATCATTGAAATATTCCAAATACTCTCATTACTGACTCGAAAGGAAGGTTTCAAACTTAATCCTTCATTCCATACACAAAGTAGACATAGATTGGTACCTAAACATACATGTATATATAATACTTAGTCTAGGAAAAATATCAATACAGCCATGCCACAAATGAAAGAACACTCATCGGTATGGATCCTCGGTAGCAACATTGGTAAACGCGCTGCTCGACAATATAGAGGTCCAGGGTTCGAATCCTTCTTTCGATACTTACACAATTTTCATATCTAATTTGACAAAATTTCCAAATTTTACAAGTCCATTTGTTTCCGTAGGTTCAATATCTCATAACCAACCATGGTGGTTATAAGATACTCAACCTACGCAGATGGTGGTTATGGCATATAACTTGCAACTCAAACAAAAGAAATAACTTCCCAAGGGGTGAGCAGGAACTCAAACAAAAGAAATAACTTCCCAAGGGGTATGAGCAGAATGTTCTAGTTTGTCTATCAGAAACAGAGCATCATCCGTTCTTTATAAGCCAGGGCTTTAATTTCCGACCCCTATCTTCAATAATCAAGTTGGTTGGAGGCGACTGAACGTAATTATTTGGTACTTTTTAATAATGACACATTAAATTAAATTAGCATAAAAAGGTGCATAGACGTGTTAATGTTCAGTAGGAGACGTCCCATAACCCAAGTCTTTGAAGAGCATTTAATTGATTACTGGTGGAGTGGACATGAAAAGCAACATTCTCTGGATAGGTATTAGTCAAGACAACTTCTGTACTTTCTGTACTAGAGAAATGAAACATTTGAGCACTTGTTTTTTTCATGTGAATTTTTTTTTATCTTATTTCACAATTATCAACCTGGTACCGCATCAAGATGGGAACCACCCTCAATATAGATATTTCAAAATTTCTACTGGGGGACCCAACGGCAAATGTAGTAATAAATCACATTTTTATTGTCACTAATGACTTTATTAACAAAACAAGATTTGGAATTAATGAATTAAATTTCAATAATCTCATTCATGTCATAAAATACCACTATAATTTGGAAAAATACATTTTTTCAGAAAATGATCTTCAAACAAAATGGTCAAGCCTATTCCATAACGACTAGGAACTTTCTTCTGCACCCTATCTGCTATCCACTACTTTCTCCTCTACATCTATAGTATATGTTCAATTTATCATTGGAAACTTTCCTGTAATACATTGTAATACTATTTATTTTGTAATAAAAGTTTTTGAAAAAAAAAATATTCTCTGGATTACAACTTAGATTCTCTGTAACTGCAGGGACTCTGTGCAAGAGAGTCCCTGGTTATTGACTAACACACACGACGTTTAGGAATGTGTGCATGCTTACTTCTTACTTGTCTTGTTGAACTGAGCGGGTACTCCGGGTAGTTTGGTGCATCATGGAACTGTGGATTTCGATGATATGTGTTGCCATCATTGGTTTACTTTTAATCTATTCCAAAACAACCACCAAGGAAATGTTTATATACTCTATAGGCAAAATAGTAGACTTTCAAAATGACAAAAAGTCTTATATATACAGTTTAGTAATACTGTATAGTATAGTATAGTATTTAGTATCGAGACGACCTTGTATAATGCATTATGTTTTCTTCTTAAAGTATAAATAGTAAATAATGAATACAATTGAAATGTATACGTCATACTATTTTAGATTTTGAATTTTATGAATGTTTTTTTTCTGTCGGGCTGTTTGGATGCTATTCTAGAAGTTGAAGTGGTAATAATGTACGATATTTCATGGATATTCAACTTCTTTATTGACAGATTACGATGTTTCGATGTAGATGCTTAAAATCTGTGTAAGGATTATCCATACAGTCTTGTTCTCGTGTCTGTTAAAATAACTTTTAATAGTACATAGAGTAAATCGTCTTGGTAAAGGTATCGCATCAGAAGATAATTTACATATCGAAAATGACGCACCACTCCAATGAAACAGTATAAACTATCACGGACACAGATAATCCCCCATTGGCCAACAGGATATCGAAGCTCCAACAGAGAACTTGTACATCGCATATAAGTCGTAGCGGAAATAGTATTCTATAGCGCCATCTGGCGTCTGCCAAGATTCATGATAAATGACGTGAGTAATGAGATGGCGTCGATATGTGGGAAATAATGTGGGAAATTTTGTTGCGAATCTTACAGTGATCATGAACTTCTACACATAAATAGCAAACATGACTTCTAATCCTGCTACTAGCAGGTTCGCGGACTATTTCGTCATCTGCGGACTCGATGTTTCGTCAGGATTAGAGCCCGATCGCTTGTCAGGTGGGTCCACTGTTTTGTTTACTTCACGCTTCACATCGGGTCTGGAACAACACCAATTTTATGTTGACATCTATCATATACTGTTATTGATTTGATTGATCGTAGATTATTTTTACATTGCTTCAGGTTTAATAATCACTGTCTAAATTCTGTTTTATAATGTCATCATAAATGTTGTCCAAGTTGATCATTATTCTGATCTGTCAAAAATTGTTTGACAGCTGGGTCGCAATGGCAATGGTTGTTTATGCATTAACAATGACCTCATTATAAGTTCCTAACCATTTATTTATTTTGATTTCTTTTTTTTTATTATTACATTGCAATTAGAATTCTATAACTTATTAAACTCTGAAACTAGAAACATTTATTTCAGTTACAATCTGCTTAAAAACATGCATTTGAAACACAAGCTTACTCTGTGTGAGTGGCATTATCTGTGATCATTATCAATGGACGTGCTCAAGTTTGCTATGTAGATAAGCAATTGTTAAGGAATGTCCCAGCTGGGTATGGACCCTGACATGTTGATCAACACTGTTATGATAACACCTAGTCTACGTAACCATCTGTCAATGACTCAATATGATGGTTACAGTGTATTCTTACAGCTCATGACATATTCCTATCCGTCAGTAGGGCTGGGACGGGTAGTTATTTCCTACCCGGGTACCCGCCCATCTGTTACCCTACCCTACCTGGATACCCGTTTTGTTGATCTCCAACATCTAATTGTAAGATTTTGTACTACTTTATTCAACTGGTTGGCTGGAACATGGGGCTAGAAACCTAAAGCATAGAGATCCATGGCTATTTCAATCAAATTTATTATGAATGACAACTTGATCATTTTAATATAAGTTAGAATCTTCAAATACATTGTAATCTTGAAATGAAAGAATAGCAAATAAAACTGTTTTATGATTAGTCACATGATAAAAACGGGTCCGGGTAGTGTGATGGGTACCCGGGTCCTACTCAATACCCACCCGTCCCGGGTATCCGGGTTACCCGTCCCAGCCCTATCCGTCAGTGTTGTATCTGACTTCAACAATGCTTTTGTACCAATTTTGTTGTGATGGAGTTGTTGGTACTTATTTATTCAAAGATAATGCTATCATTTATGTCAAGTACTTGACCATTTCTGAATCATCAATAGTGAGTTTCAATTAGATTCAGGGGTCAAACTCACCGAATGAACCAAAACTTCAAATGACTTGTCTCTCTACGTAAATAACTAACTACCAGTTTGTTATCACTTTGAGCAAGCACTTTGTGACTTATTGTCAAAAAACATTTGTAGCGTACTAGCGGTCCATAACTTCTTGACATTGTGGTGTTTCACCCATTTAGATGTTTCTGTAAGCAAAACGCTTTTCATAATGAATTATGAATATGTGCCATGATTATCTTCTGATTTTGCTTCCATTTTCTTAGTATGTAATAGAAAGAAATGTTTGTTTACATGCATTCAATACCTAAAATATACGCTTTTGATTCAGTAGGAACATATGTAAAACTAGAAGAACTATAGTCATGATCATTAGGGCTGTAACGATTCATCGATACCTACGATACAATCGTAGCTTGGGAAATCGTGATTATTGTATCGTGAGCTTCCTGTATCGTGATACACTAAAAAAAGATTTCACTTACTTAAAAATGAAAAGAAAAACTAAGTGAACACTATAAAACCAGCTAGTGTTGTGCAGTAACAGTAACTACAGTAAGCATGAAGCAATCTGATTTATAAATAACTGTTTTTAGAAGAAAAATATTGTTTTAATCTTCGATTTTCAATCATCTCATAACACAAAATTTCGACCATCTTGAAAATTTCACAAAATATGCATGAAATTATACTTTAAACAATGTATCGTGATACATTCTGTATCGTGATACATATCGTATCGTAAGATTTCCCATGATACTCAGCCCTAATGATCATAATCAAATCCACTGTCAACCACTTCAATCCCACCTTCTCCAGTGTAGTCCATCATAGCTTCTACATTACACAACAATAGTTTACCAACATGTTAATGCACTTTTAATAGAGTTACAAAAAGACCTCTCACAATAATAACCTTTTTAGGCATATTTCTGATAATAATATACTGATACAGGAGTTTCATTAACTTTGAAGATAACAGGGTATAAGATTTTCACAGGCAGGGAAAGCAGGCTGTTCAGCAGTGTGTTAAGATTGAAAATTGTTTTTCATAGTCGGGTATAATTACATTGGCACAGGCTGGGAAGTTTCCCCTGTACCCGACTATTAATGAAACCCCTGCTGATATCATATGAATTTCAAAATTTAAACTCATGAATTTTTAAATTAAATAGCATAAAATATGATATTGAGAATGTCATAAAACAAGACAATTTCATTGAGTAGATATGAACAATTTGATATATGTTTACAAAGCATGATTGTATGATATTGACAGAGGCCTAGAAGTGCTGTTTTATGTGTGTGGTAGGGACTCAAAGTATTACCAGTGTTTGTATGTCTCTCTGTACACACAGTAACGCATCGAGTTTCCCAGAGAATGCCCCACGCTGCTCATATATGTCTACACAACGTCCATCTACCTTCCACATGAAAGGATTAGTGGCTTCCCTTTCCATTCCTCTGATCATTGTTTGCATAAATGTGATTGTCCTCCAGTCGTTAAATTACTATCTCACCATTTGAAGGTCAAACCATAAAGAAACAAGCAGTGTTCCAGATAAATTTTAGACCTATTGGGTATTTACCCCTTGTTTTTGTTACCATTGAGTAAATTTGATTTTCATTGCGTATTCAGTGAAATGGTACTCCTCCGATTCCTGACATTTGGGTATTTTATATAAAAATTGGATTACACTACACTCAAGTTTTATATGATTAGGTAAATCTTACTATTGAACATATATCTTAAATGTATTGAAGATGTTGAAATCAATAAATGTACTTCCTAAACAATTTTCAAAATTTTTTGTCATGTCATTTTGAAAGAGTAAATGAAATAATTGTGTCTGTTGTCATTTCACAGAATAATTAGTCATCAAGACATATTTTCATTTTTTTACGTTTGCATGACAATTTGATGAAACAGTTGTCTAAAATTGAATGAATGTTGTTTTCTTAGCTTGTAACAAATTGTTACAAAAAGAAAGATTTATGACCACCGACTGACCGTGCCATTTTGATAACTTACATGGTGATAGTAAAACAACTAACATTATTGAGGAGACTTTGTTTTACACAAATACTGTTTAGAGTTTTATGAGATTTATTGTTCAGATTCCAAATAATCTAAAACAACAGAGACATCGGGTTATACATGTCAAACACTGATGTAGAGCTTTGATATCAAATCATGGCAAGTTTTTAACAATTTAAGTGCGTAAAATACGCAGATACGCAGCTTATGTGGAGCACTGAACAAGACTATTTGTCTTTGTTGATTTTCAGTTTGTATATCGTTATAACATTTGAAGGCTGTGTTGAGTTGATGAGTTAGCCTTGGAAAAGTTAATTGTATTGACTAATGACGTTAACTTATTTTACCAATGTAGTCATTGTCAGTGTAATGAAATTAGTTTGGTAACGGAATCATAACTCATCATAAGCAATCTCTCTTTGTTGTATATTATTTCTTTTCGTAACATACACAATTAGTTGCACTGGAATATGTCCAAGGCATGTGTTTATTTGACGTGAGTTATTTCTATCTGATACAATTGCTATTCTGAGACGCAGACATGAAACTACATGCATCCTGCAGTGGAAGTCTTCCTTTTATCTTGTCCACTTTGATGTGGAATCTTAATATATCTACTGATAAACGCTTGCTTGTTTTCATTTCCTTCAGAGTGAGGCATGATTCTTATCTCAGCTGTAAGATTATGATCTAGCTGTGCGGAGGATCTTGACAATCATGTGGAACTGTTTATTTGCCTTGTGTTTTATACAGGATAGTTTAGAGAGGAAGTTGATCATGCTCACAAAACATGACATTTATGAGATAGAGTTAATAGCTTTCCATACATAAAAGACTTGTAGATAACAGTTCACTACTAGGCACAGGTAACGATTATGTTAGATTTCTGAACTGTATGAATTGAAAGATATTTTAGTAAATGTCGACCATTTCAGTTGATAAGGTTGTTCAGGGCATGAGACTTACAAGACCCAAAGTTCCTTATTGCTTTCCTTATCTTATATTGTATTAGACAATGAACTTACTCCTCTTATCTATCTGTATTTGTAGATCTATATCTCTTCAAGCCATGAGTTCTCTAAGGGAAATGAGTTTGACATGTAAATATTGATATCAGTGAGTGGATTTCTTGTCAGTTTTGTAATGTTTGTAACTTAT
Source organism: Gibbula magus (assembly GCA_936450465.1). Lineage (NCBI taxonomy): Eukaryota > Metazoa > Mollusca > Gastropoda > Trochida > Trochidae > Gibbula > Gibbula magus. The sequence goes on along the minus strand of OW388293.1, from coordinate 70,917,899 downwards.
GTGTTCACTTGTAAAACTCATTAACTTTTCTTTGATAATGATCTCATTTCTCATTTCAACTTTCTTGAATTTCTGAGATTATCATTTTTCCTGGTGATTTACTGATTTGAAGTATGACATGAAATGAGGCTTGATTGATTAATGTCCTCTCCTCAATAATTGCTTAATATTTAGATTGGATTGAACACAAGTTATATTCTTTATATCTTCTTGAAGATTGCTTAAATCACTTTGATGTCGCAGGCATCTGGTGACTTTAAGATTCATTCAAATTGATTTTATGTTATCATCTTTTAAGGATTTATTTAAAATTCTATTGATGTTACTATTCCCTTTTTCAGAATTTACTCCTAATGCATTTCATGTCTTTATAACCTCATTCTGATTTACTCTGACTTAATGGTTAATTTCTAGTGATACTTGATGAAGTGATATACAGAGAATATGGACAATGTAAGTCAGTGAGAACAGTATTGGTTGAGCCTCTGGTAGACAGATCTGTTTATCTGCTGTGTTGAGCTGACATCCTGTTGTTAGAGACCCAGGACAGCTCGTATCCTGCTGGCTGATAACACTCTGTATCACCCCTCTACAGCCAGACAAAACAGGAAATAATTGCTTCCAAATATACGTCTCATTCTGACTGTGTTGTTACGAAAGGATTTCTCATTTGTACGTCAGAGTAAAAAAATATCCGTATAATCATCATGAATTCTATTTTATGTGTTTTTGCTTTTACAGTTTAAAAAAGTTTTGTAACTGCATCATTAGAAAACCAAATAGTTTATTTTGATTTACAGTAATGACAAAATTAAACATTACATTTTTTTTTCTTATGATATATTATTTATGGTTTACAGATGTTGCTTTGATTGATATTTATATGTTCTGCGTTGTTAACAGATGTTGTTTTATTTGCTATATATTATATTATACATGGTTTACACTTTACAGATATTTAGTTTGCTGTACATTGTAAATGGTTTTCATTAAAAAGTTGCTCTTCTCAAAGAAATGTTGCGCCCATTAACTTTGTGCTCATCCTTGAAACATAAGTAGATGAAGCATCAGATAAGTGCAGTTACTTAATTTGATAACATCATCTTTCTCACAGATTTCAATCTCCATATTACAAAGCTGTTAGTTTATAAGCAACATGTAAAGCACCATCCTTATCTTTATTTCCTTCTGTTTATGTCTATCAAAAACATAATTGGCTCTCACATGTTTTGCTGCAGTAGTTACAACACAGCCTGAGATACTCTTGCCAATCCTGCTCTGTGACTGATGTGTAGTTTTGTTTTCACCATCCTCGAGTTCAGTGGGTACGGGGTCTCGTCTTTTAAAGCGTTATTGACTCTCCAGGCAGGAGTGTTGAATATTATTTAATACCTCTCAACCATAACAGTGAAATGCTGATGCAGGACTTTCACCGTCATAGACTGTACCACAAAACAATAGCACATTTGCACATTTTGCCAATTAATGGACAAGAGATCAATAAAACCCTGAGGCATAGTGACGAAGCTTCAGTTATACATTCAGTAGCACTTGCTGGAAATTGTGCTTCTTACAGTGTGGGGTGTGGGGGGGGGCGCAGTGGTTAGCGCATTCGGCTTCGGATCAAGAGGTCCGGGGTTTGAATCCAGCCAGGGGCACGGCAACTTTGTCTGCAGTAGACAACTGTTCTACACGCAGTCAGGTTTGGGTGCAATGCTACACTGAATTTCAGTGCAGTACCACCCATGGTTCGCTAGTTCCAGCCGTTGCTCGCAGGTTTCACCGCAATGCATAGCCACATGGCGTTGTCTCCCTGCCATAATACTAGCAGCCGCGATATAAGTAAAATACTCTTGAAAGCGGCGTTAAACCCCAACTCACCTCACCTCACCTTACAGCGTGACAGCATGGTCAGGTGGAATGAAACAAAGCTAATTCTTGTTTGTTAATTGACACCAAATAAATAATTCACAAAAACAATGTGAAGTTTCTATTTCCTATTGAGTAGATCTACTACTGGCTAACAACATTTCTAATCAAAGGTTGACAGTGCCAGAGAGAATAGAATACAATATTCATTGATGATTCCTTTGTGAATGCATTTGCCCATTTCCAAACTTCAACATCAAATCAATGATACATTGTGGTATAACTCAATTCACTGGTATTTATGGCTGAACAAATTTAGAGAATGTGAAATTGTATTTACGATCATTTGCACATTTCTTGATTATTCCAAATCAAATCTATAGGACCTTCAGCCAATGTCAGTTAAACTAACACTGAGCTGAAACGATTCAACAGACTGACAGACTATAGATTGTAACGTTATCCTATTTAGGGTTTGCATATCTCTCTAATATTCCAATTTACATCAACAAGACACTAAACCATAGTTTCTCAGTTTCAAAAGGAACAACATCACTAGAAATTCTTTGTTGTCATGGCTGACAGAATATTGAAAGTGAAATTATATTATTTAGCAATTAGAGCTTTCTTGATTATACCAAATCAAATCAATAGGACTCTGTCACAGAGATAAAACTCAATTCCAAATTCAGCTCTTATCTGAAATGAATCTGTCAATTCTGTTCAGGCTGACAGATTATAGAAGATGAAATAACCCAGTTGGAGTATTTGCATATAAGTCAAGTATTTTTAATGAAATAATTCATCAAGGCACATAACCAAATTGATACAACTCAATTACAAATTCAGTGGAACCAGCAACAAAATAAGAATCTTGCTAATGACTCAAAACCTGATACAACATTGTGGGATTGATTGAGAAATTGGTGTAAGAGCCTTTTGATATCATATATAATTAGCATGAGTAGGTTTAACTTAAAGTAACAAATATTTGAGATCCTGAGTCAAGGAAGAACTTTATACTTTCATCAATGAGTGTTGACCTATTTGATATCAGAATACATCAGAAGACCGTTTTCAATTTCACATTTTGTCAATTTCATTTTCAATTGCGTCAGTAGATAGGATTTGGCTAGCATTTCTGCATGTAATAACATTAAATATGAAATGTTGTATTTTCTGATTTTTTGCTAGTGGTACAACACAGCAAATAACCAACTTCTCCTAATCTCCTAGTCTCCTAATCTCCTAGCACCTGGTAGGAATGGTGTTTCTACTACTCCAATGCTTCTGGGCACACGTCTGTAAAGCAGGCAGCAGAATCAGCAGGGATATAAACATGCTTTGTTTGTGGTTGTTAGACTGTGACCGTGGTAACAAGTCCGTTTCTCCAAGTTACCGGTAGAGTATCGACATGTCTATTGTTAGTGGAACTACTTGAGAGAGAAGCAATCAGTGCTGTCTCACCTACCACCCTGATGGAGGATAACTTGAGCTGCGACTTAACATACCAACAGACACTTCCGAACTGGTGTTATGGAAGAACCATTTGAACTACCATTTCAAGAACCATTTCGAAGAGTTACTTTTTAAATCACCTTTCTGTAGAGTGAAACATATGTAAGCAAGGCCATTATCTATGTCACTTCAAAGAACCATTCTTGAAGTGCTATGAGAAGGAAATTAAAAAGTTTGGTTAGAAACAGTTTTTAACACTTAAGTTACTACAGAAAATACATTTGAACTCTCTAAAGAGAATATTTGCATGTAATTAAAGTTTGTAAGGGTGAGATGATATACAATTGACATAGTTTATACATTATGAAATAATCAGTTTAACAACCAAGAAATTATTACAAACATTGGCAATTTGAATAGTTTTTCTTTGAGGCCCATTTAACATTGATAAGAAAGTTAAATTTTTAAATGCCAATATACAATTTAAAGAATCATCTTGACTTCCAAGAAAGGGTAGCACATCTTTTTAAACACCAGGAATTATGAAACCTTCTTCTGCAACAAAAGTTTGTATTATGAGATTCATCGTGAAAGTTGTTTACATTTTACTAGATGAAAAGTTCCAACCGATGAGTGACTATTGAGATGAAGTACTGTAGGATCCTCATGGTCACACTGTCACTGATTTCTAAATGGTAAATGGTAAATAATTTACCAAATATTAGTAGATGGTAAAAATCAGGGATGCAGAAATCGGTCTATTTGCCAGACATGTCCGATTGTAAATCCAGTTTGTCCAAATGGAAAATTGACCTATCGGAACATCAGTTGACCGATTGTAGAAAATAAAAGGAAAACTAAACAGACACACCTTACAAGCATTAAATAAAGACAAACTGCCCTGCTTGTGTCGGTCATAATTGTTTATGAAATTGAAATACGTTGATCCAGTCGGTAAATCGTAGTTGGTAAACATTGATTTTAAATAGTTATAGTTAATTGCTATCTTGTTATGTTTAATAGTATGCAATGAATGAAGAATCAACAAATAGTAATACTTTCTCATACTTAATTCATTAACACAATTTTACTTCCGGGTCGTCTTTTTGGGTCAAAGATGAAAATGTCCGACTGGCAAAAATTTGAATCTGCATCCCTGGTAAGAATGCAGTACAACAAGTCTTTAAGAATAAAGTCTAAGCATATAATTACATACTCTGCACATGTACATTTGCCTATGAATAATTGAGAAGGGAGTGCCTGGTGAAGACAGCTCTCTCGTACAGCCAGATTGATCACTGAGATTATGGGTGGTCAGCAGCTCTAGATACTGGAGAACTGGCCCTAATTACTCTAATTACTGTAATTGCTTTCACCTAAACAAGACATCAGGCGATATTTGTGGATTGGTTAATCTGTGAAATAAATCAATGGAACTGGGCACTCTTCTCTCTGATCTTCCTTCTCACTTACAGCTCTTCTTCGTACAGGCAACGGCAAACATTCATTAATTACGTTTCCATTTTAGGTGATGTTTCTACAGCACTAATAGATTTATGAGTATATTTGAAGAGCTTTGTTTATAATCATTAATGTTAAGCAGGAAGCATCCTTGGTTCGGAGTGGAAAGTCTGTTCACAATATAAGCTTACATTAACCAACTGCAGACATTGATTATTTATGCTTAAACTCCAAAAATATTTATGAGTCTATACGGTAGTTGAAGAACTTTTTTAATGTTAAGCTGGATGCGTCACCGATTAAGAGTGAAAAATCTGTTCTTGATATGAACTTACACTATGCAACTGCTGACATTCATTATTTGAGCTATTGGAGATATTTCTAAATTTCAATACTAACATGCTCTGATGAAGACCACATACCGAAATATGTAAGCAATGAAAATAATTTTTTGCGGGCAAGTCTCCCTGGTTACGTTGGTCTTTCCTACCTTCTTCCTAAATTTCAATTAGATTTATGAGTTTACATTAAAGATTTGAAGAAGTTGATATTATCGTACATATTTATTTAACTGAAACCAATATTAATGAAGAGAGAAAACATCTGTTGCTAGAAAATGTTCAAATGCTTAGATGCTGTCCAACGTTATTGACAGTGTAAAGGAGCATTCATAGTAAAAAGCATTCCGTGTATCGATTTCGCTTCCATTATTGGTTTTCTACATAGACCAGAGAACGTCAATATTCCATGGTTTATGGAAATCAATAACCGTTTGGTGTATGTCAGGTTACAAAAATGCCAATACAAAGAGAGGGGAATAAAATTGATGGTAAAATGTATTTTGCAAAATGTATACAGACAGTTTTTGTTCATAGCTAGGAAACTCCTGCCTGATCCCTATTTGTTCATTGAACTTTATTTTGTATTCTGTGTAGTGTACTTTCAACTGGAGGAATAAGGGCGGGATAGCGCAGTGGTTAGCACGTTCGGCTTCGGATCAAGAGGTCCGGGGTTCGAATCCCGCCAGGGGCACGGCAACTTTGTCTTCAGTAGAGAACTGTTCTACACGCAGTCAGGTTTGGGTGCAATGCTACACTGAATTTCAGTGCAGTATCACCCATGGTTCGCTAGTTCCAGCCGATGCTCGCAGGTTTCACCGCAATGCATAGCCACATGGCGTTGCAGGCTTTCTTTCTGCCATAATACAAGGAGCCGTGATATAAGTGAAATACTCTGGAAAGCTGCGTTAAATCCCAACTCCCCTCACCTCACTGGAGAAATAAAAGTGTATATGTTATAGATTCATGTCTGAACTTTTGAAATTAACCCTTAACTTGCGAATCCCGGAATTATCCGGCGGGCTATAAGCGATTCCGAGGTACCTCAATACGGATCCCGGTTCGCTTACTTAGAAGAATTCACGGCTGTCTATGTACTTTTCTATCCCCCATACCGGGTCCCGAGTCGATTGTTTCCGCGACTCGCTGCATGAGAATGGCTGTATTTATGCCTCGCAGCCCGCAATGAGAATAAAGCTTTGTTCAGTGTCTGGTCAGAACGTCCAGCAAAATTCACACCAATTTGCGTGTGCATTGTTGACCCGTAACGCATCGATAATTAGCTTTACAAAAGGCCAATTATGTCGGGCTTAGCCCCCGAAGCATTAATTCGCTTGAGGCTATTTTCACCCACGTGTTTGTATTGCGTCGGGTTTGCCTCGCCCGAGACTGCTATCTGCCTCGCATCTCGCGAGACGGGGAAAAAAATCGCTAACTCGCCTTACTCCCGCACTTCATATCATGTGAGCGAATTGTTTGTTTTCCAAAAAAAATACGGCAAAATAAAGGGGAAACAATGGACTACATTCCCATATAAAATTATCAAATGTCAAAAAAATAATAAAGACACAGCAAGCGCCGTGGAAAAGGGCACGTTTACACCGACAATCCCTTTAACAATCGGCGATTTTCACAACTTGTTACACATTTATCACGGCTAAAATACTGAATGCATTTTCATGATTTTTATATCACAATAAACCAAAAAGAATAATCTTTTATTCTATATAAAATGAGCATAATTATTTCACAGAAATAAAGATACAATTTTACCTTTCTGAGAGGCATGTGAAAACAAACGGCACACAAACTAATCAACATATTTTCATCAGTTATGGTTCGAGGTTAGCTTTTATTTGAAAGGTAAAACGACATAACCATATTAGGGTTGACATGTGCTTATTTGTCAACTGGTTCGAGATTATGATTTCTTGGAAAAGTGCGATGAACGACTGTTCGCAATGCCGCATACATGTTGTAAGTATTTACGATTTTATTGGTGGAAATAAAGACAAACTTTACATAGCTATAGAATTATAACCAAAGGTCGCATTCTAATAATTTTTATATCATTGTGAAGCTAGACATCTTGTCTTCAATTCCGTATATAAATGGAATTTTTATTCGTTTCGTATTTATGATGTTATGAGGCCCGAATTAAAGACAATCTTTCGAAAGTAATAGAATAAAAACGAAAAAACATAGAAAATTCATTCAAAGTTACGGGTGTGAATTAGCCATTTGTGTACGGGTGTCGCTACTTGAATTTGTATTGAACGCCCGTATAAAGTCCTTATTCGCCATGTAGATGCGGTATATTTTGTAAAAACGGTACCGGAATCGCCGCCTGGAAATTCTGCCAGCAGAGCTAGTTAGTGCCAAAGCCCAAACTACTGCTGCGAGCTGCGAGCCTGTAAATTCCGCCACAGGGGCTAAAAATGGTAAAATATATATACGCAATGTAAGGGTTAAAAAAAAACCTAAACACACATGTATGGAGACAGCAACAAAGCCTTGTAACTGTTTTGAGGATTGAAGTTGAGTTTCTCCTAATGAACCAACATCCAAACACAGATGTGCTCGGTAACACTAAACCCAATGTACAATACCACTGGTTTTGTAACACTTCTAGACTAGTGCTGATACCAAGGACTACAAAGCTAACTCTTAGTTCAGAGTTATCTCTATGGGATGGTGGAATGGAGTCGAATCTCTTTGAGCTGCTCTATCTCCGACTTATCACACTGGTCTGTCTCCCAATCAACATTCCACCCTCTTTTCATCATCTATCACCTCCCGACTACCCTCTGTGATGAATTCTTATCATTAACTCCCATGATGAGATAGCTTTTCATGGATTCCGAGGAGGGTATATCAGAAAGTGGGTTGCGTCTAATATAAAGAAGGTGATGTTTCCTAGTTTCCCAACGGTACGAAGCTACTCCATCACCATAAAGCCTGCCTGAGTCAGATACAGGAACGAAGTCCTGAATAGATCATTAGCACTCCACAAGAGCTACCCAGGGAATTCAGATGTCTGTCTCTCAATCCCCGAAATCATTATTTCCCTCACTTTATCTTTGAACACAACATCATATTCTCCTGAAATGCATCTCTAATTTTTGCCAGGCTCTGTAAATTCACATCCACATTTTTATTTGATAATGCTGTGTCCAATTTTCGCTAATGAAATTCTCTGAACGAAGATCATCAAACTGTTCATCTGCAGTCAGTCTACATTGGTGGGATGCTCTGATAAACTGCTCTCTTATTGAGTTGCTATTGATGGAATCAAATGGTGATAACCCTGTCCCTGTCTGAGATTGACACAATCACTGGATTATATTAAAGGAGCAGTAGCACGTTTTTTCGGTCAAATAAGTCGATGAAATGAATTTGAAAGATAATGTCACCAATAGTAAAACACCCCTCCCTCTTCAGAAAATCAAGTTAAAAATGAGTGTACATGGTTTCGTAAAGTCATGGGAATAGTTTTTGTCATTCAATATAATAAAATGTCCTGCAATAAAATGGCCGCCATGCAATTTTTGCTTTTCACGTAACACCGTTATTACAATTATGAATAATTGGTTTGTGTAATAAGATTTTTAACCCTCTAAAGTGTTTATAAATGACATAAACTATCATTATAAATGGGAAATTTGAAAAAATAAAATTTCCAAAAAACGTGCTATTGCCCCTTTAACATATGTATAGGGATATAGAGTTAGTGTGTGCACCATCGATGTAGGCTCTTATGTCAGACTGATCCTGTCCAATTTAGTTCATTGACCTTCAGTCAGAATATTCAATAATAGGGTTGTTGAGTCAGCTGTAGGCTGGTTTTATTTCATCTGAGAGTAATGAATTTTCGGCTTCATGTTTGCCAATAATATGGTAAAGGGTAAAGATATTGTTTATTCATGATGATGTTTTTTTATTGAATATATGGTTCTCTTGAATTAAAGATTTCAAGATTTATCAATGTGTACCTTGTGTTTTTTAAGGATACTGCATATTATGTATTCTGCCAAATTCTTCTGATGAAAAGTCTTCAGTTTGTGATGCATTACATGAATACCGTTTTTGGTCCTTTTGGAAAAGCAATTGCAATAAGTATACATGTATGAAGTGAAAATAAGTGTATCATGTGCAGAAATTGAAAGAAACATGCTAATTTGCTGAAATATGTTAATTTCATGGCACTGTTTGTTTGTTTCAGCCTCAAAAAAAGTGAGATCATTATACCCTTATCAATATTTATTGAATTTCTTGTCACCAATATCAATTTTGCCCAATGAAACATAAAATAGTTCATTCATCTAGAATTACTTTTCACTGCCACAAGTATTTTGGTACATAAAGTTATACTTTGCAGTCTGGCCCCAGAATATGGGGACATCAAGACTTGTGGAAGGATGATTATTTATATTTTTCTAGAGAAATTCAATTAGGTCTTGAACCAACATAAAGTATTATAACACTTTCTGCATTATCTGGATAATTAGAAACCTTTCATTGTTGGGTTTCATTATCATCCTGACCTCATTGAGTGGAGTGAGTAAGTGGTATGTCCATCTTCATTGACTCAATGAGAGTACTGCTTTTTTTGCTGAGGGTACAGCTAAGTTTTAAAAGTTATTCATGCACAATTCTATGAAAGTTTTTTAAATACTTTTCAATATACTTAACTTATTTCTATCAATTCGCCGCTAATAGCTGCAATACTGCCGAAGCGGTGTTAAACAATAACTCACTCACTATTTCTATCAATATTTGATACAAATTTCAATCAGTACAAATATTTATTTACTGGTTGAAATTGGTGATTTTGTTGCCAAACTACCATAGCCATACATCAAGCAATTCAGTTTTTTGAGACCCTGTACCAAACAGCCAAACAATGGACACATGCCGAAGATTTAGTGGGGCTTCACCCTCCCCTTCTCAAGATTAGAAAGTTAATAATGAATATGTTTCTCTTCCAGGTGATAACCTGCACTGTCCGCCTCTAGAACGTCCCTACAAGTCCAAGGTTCTCGCTCATTATCCAGAGAGTGTACAATGGAATCCTTTCGACAAAGATGCTGTTGGCATGGTAACACTAATTATTTTCATCTAAGTGTTGAAATTGACACTTAGCTGCTTCCAGTAACTAATTTCCTCTCTTGATTTCATAGTCTTCTGTTACATATCAGTAACATTGATTTTATGGTGCTTATTCTTCGTCATTCAGTATATAACGCTAGCCCGATTTTCAGGTACTATTTCATTTTGAATGTGTTTAGATAATGAAATCTTTGACTATACAAGCTGCAGAACTAAGACTTTACTTGCTTCTAAATGGTTCTGAAGACAATATATCTCTTCTGATCAAAATGTCATCACATTGAATGTTTCTCATGAATACGGAAATATTTATTTTATCAGATTTGTTAATAACTTTGTTCATTGTCCAATTTACATCCCGCCATACAGATTTATAGTCTTCAAAATTGTAAATTAACATATCTTAAATATTATAACTAACTTTTCATTTCAGTTGTGCTTACCAAAGGGTTTAACCTTCCGAACCCAGAAGGACTCGCGCCAGCCTCGCTTCCACTCATTCATCATCACACGAGAGGACGGGTCGCGCTCGCACGGCGCCACCTATGTATTCTACGAGGAGGTGAGCAGCAAACAGATCTGTGCTGCCATGCAGACCCTTCAGTCCATGTACCAGGCCGAGACCGGGATTGGACAGTCTCGGTCGTCTCCCGCCCCGTCCGACAGTCCCCTCTTCATGAAGAAGATCATCCCTGCTGGCCGTGGGAAGGTAAGTTTTGATTTTTTGATTAAAATTTCACTTTCTTGTTTCTAAGTTAATTCTTTGTATTCCGACTGTTCAGTCAGATACTTAAATAGTTACCACCACACATAAAGTTTCTTTGTGACGCAGTATTGGTAGTATGTCACAGTTGTTGCCCATTGGTTAGAAGGGGCAGTAGGACGTTTTTTTTGCTGAAATAAGTTGGTGAATTGTATTTGAAAAATTATGTCACCAATAGTAAACCACCCTTCTCTTTTCGTAAAATCATGTTTAAAAATGACTGTACATGGTTCCGTAAAGCCATGGGAATCGCTTTTCTCATTCGAAATAATAAATTGTGTTCACAATAAAATGGCCGCCATGCAATTTTGGCTTTATACACAACATCGTTATTACCACTGCGGATAATTGGTTTAATAAGATGTTTTAGTACTTTTACCCTCTAAAGTTATATAAATGACATAAACTATCAATATAAATGGGAAATTTGAAAAAATAAAATTTGCAAAAAACATGCTACTGCCCCTTTAAAACATGTATAAAACAGTCTATATTGATGACTGAATGTTATGCATATTCAGCTCATGTATAACACAATCTACACACTATATTACAGGTGAAAACGTTTGACATGACGAAGGACAAGCTGTACGTGACTAAGTGTATCTGTCTCATCACCCCAATGCCCTTCATCTACATGAGCAAGATGTACCTGAAGCAACTACAGGAGGCCATCTCGCGCCCCACCCAGCCGCCACTGCCGCTAGAGAGCTATGTCTACAATGTCCTGTATGATGTCCCTCTACCTCCCCCGGGCAGGAGCATGAAGGTCTATGGAGTCAATGTGCCTATCTTCTGTCAGAGACCCGGTGAGTGTAACACACCCTTCTGCTTTCACAGAATTTGTTCATCGTATCTCCAAAGGGGACAGCTTTTCTCAGAAACTATTTAAAATAGGATAACCAAATTTGGTGTGTTGCTTGAGGGCATACATACCTTGATAGAAAGAAAATGAGTAGTGCACAATTATTTCCTCTCGAATTATTGCTCTTGTTCCAATTTCTTGGGTCTGGCGGGGGATGTTGATGACTATGTCTTGTTTATACAGCACATGGTGTGGTTATCAGGTCGATATCAGGATGCTAATTATGGGATGTCAGCAGATATGCACAGAAAATAGAAGAAAAAAATACTTGTTAGTGGTCGTCGTTTCTTCTTCGCTCCAGGTTTACCTCCCTTTGCCTTTGATTTGTTTGGAATTTTGTATTCCCTCTTCGCATTAGTTCAATGAAATGAAATGGAAAAACAACAATGTAGTGCTGTTCATCTTTGAGCTGTGATCAGTATTAGGCCTTTGTTGATAGATGATAAAAACATGATTGATAATTTGTTGACTGAGAGACTGAAGTCCCTGTTAAATTGTCTTGAATTTATCTATTTCCATTTTAAATTACCTTTAACTATTATCCCTTTATCGCAGGTCTGTCTGAGCTGCCTCTCTTTGACTACTCGATGTGGGATCTGTTCAACAAGCTGGGTGTGGAGAACATCATCCAGATCTTCACCAGCATCCTGCTGGAACACCAGGTTCTCCTCTACACTTCAGGTAACCATGATGTTCTATGAGGGTTCTATTGATTTCATAATGCAGAGCCCTAAATCTCATGGCCTTTGGCAACAATAATTTGTAAAGTGAAATTTAAAAGAGTATGTTTATATATTTACTAATTCAAACTATCAATGGTTATATGTAAATGATATATATATGTATATAAAATACTGTAATATATTTCTATCCTTCAGATTACCACAAGCTGATGCTGGTTGCGGAGGGGATTACCTCCCTTGTGTTCCCCTTTGCCTGGCAGCATGTGTACGTGCCCATCCTGCCTGCATCTCTAAAACACTTCCTGGACGCTCCCGTGCCCTTCATCATGGGTTTGCACAGGGGACAGGAGGACAAATCTGAACTCGGACTAACCTGTGAGGTAAGTAATTAACTGAGAACTGAATGCTTAAACTCACCTGGATAAAGAAATAACATGTGTCTATGTGTCTGTATGAATAGATTAAAGTTATTCATCCTCATTGCCCCTTCCAGGCTAACATGTGTTTTGTGGACATCGACCTGAACGTGGTGGAGGTGGCTGAGGACCTGCCCAACTTCCCTCACCGATCAGAGCTGGTGGAGGAGATCAGTCCAGTGATCAAGGAGTACCAGGAGAAACTGAGGAGGGGAAGCATCAGCTCCTCCTCCAACACCAAGAGCTACCCTGGCACTCCTCGCAGGGACAACAACAACAAGGTCCTCTCACAGGCTGCCTTGGAGTCCGGCACTGGGTCCTGGCCCAACTCTCCCAAGAAGATGGAGATACTTCAACAGAGCGAGGCATGGCTCAAGATTTCCACTCTTGCCAAGAAGACCGGAGTCTGGGAGTCCATTGAGGACTTTGCTGAGGAAGGGAAAGCTTCTTCTGAAGAACCTCCACCAGAAGAGGAGATGGACTCCACGGTGATGCCCCTTTCTGAGGTGGATCATCTCAAGTTTAACAATTGTGTGAGAGAGATCTTCTTTAACAGATTTGTGCACATGTTTATGTCTTATGAGGCATTTGTAATCCAGCCGTCACAAGACATGGAATCATGGCTGAACAATCGGGAGACAATGCATAACTTTGATAAAGCTGCTTTCCTGAGTGACCAGCCTGAAGCTCATCTTCCCTTCCTGTCCCCGTTCATTGAAACCCAGATGTTCACCACGCTCATCGACAACAAGGTAGTGTCCCAGTGGGAGAACTGTGATCCATATCTGACCCTGTTTGACAGCAGAATTAAAATGTTGAGAGACTCTGGTGTGGAGATGAGGACAGACTTCTACAGGAACTGTACCACTGTCAAGGATACTGGTAATTTATTTCTTCCAATGTCACAAATGTATGCTGAACAATTTGTTAGGGTGTTAATTTACATAGTGTGTGGCTTAGGGATCAGTTGTTTTTTTTATTCAAGATTCATTCCACTTTTGGAAACCATATTGCATGAAGAGTATTTTATTGGCCCTAGGATCCATTTTCGTCATGACACTTTTAACATCGGTATTTCTTAGTTTTACACTAGAAAGCACAAGACTCAAACTCTTAAGATTTTCAAAATTCTCTCATCATGACTTCTACACATTAACATTGACTTTAGACAATATTAACAGAATCAGACCACTGTGCATAATAGGGGTGACTATTGACCCAAAGAGACTATTGCGATAGCGATAGTCTATTGCCACTTACTATTGCGCTAGCGATAGACTATTGTAACTCACTATTGCAATAACTATTGCGATGGGTTTTTTGTACAAATACGTAAGGACTATGAAACCAAAATCAGTAAAGAAATCATAAATGAAAAGACTTGTTGACATTATGCTATTTCCCATCTCTAATTTTTCCTTTTTGACATACTAAAATGAAAAATCTTGAATTAAATGCAGTGAAAATCATTTATAAATAAGGGAAATTTAATAGTTTCGATTGTATCGATAGTTAACCTTACTATTGCGATAGCGATAGTGTTTTTGTATATACTCTCGATATGGTACTATTGCCAAGCCAATTATTACGATGCATCGATAGTTCGATGTATTGTAAAACCCCTAGTGCATAATTTAACAATTTCTTGAAATATCATCTAGTTCAATGTTTGGTGCATTGACCAAAGAGATATTTCTGTTTAACAGAGGCAAACATTGAAAAGCGTGCTACGTACATCGACCATGTGGCCTCCAAACCAGTTGAGCCGCCCGAACCTCAGGAACCAGCCAAGATAGTGACCGGCTTGTTCCCTGTTCTCAACTCTGACATACTCAACACAGAGCCAGTCAGCAATAAGTGAGTTACCAGTCATAGAATAGCTAGGAGTATTTACTTACAATTCTTAAACATTTATTCAGTTTCTATGAGATAAAATCTGTGGAAGGTAAAAAAAAAATTCAAAAAAATCAAAATTTTCATTTTGCTTTTCCTTTATTTTAATCCAGGTTTTACGTGCATCACTTTCATTGTTTCCTATAGACACATCACATCAAGATTATTTAAAATTTTCATTTTACTTTTCCTTTATTTTCATCCAGGTTTTACATGCATCACTTTCATTATTTCCTATAGACACGTCACATCAAGGTTGAGACAGTCAAATTGAATGTCATTGCCATAACTGTGTCTTAGAACAATAACTGTTTCAATTAGGAAACTATATACTTATGATCATCAAAGTAGAACTGTCCAAAGACAGCTTTAGTGGGTACAATCAACAAATACCCGGTAAGCATATTCATCCTAGATTTTAAAGAAAACCACTTCACTTTAGCTTGTAAGATGAATTTGCTCATTTGGCACCATAACTTATCTAGATCGAAGGCTCGTGACAATGCTAAGTGGAGAAGGAAAGATCGAATTCTTCAACACGCTGAACACCTCCAGTTAAACTCGGACCAGAGAGAGGTAAGAGTTACCTGCCCCTAGCTGTTACTGCCTATGACCTGCATCGTTGAGTCTCTTGTGCATTACAATGAACTTCCACTTGTCTAGCTCTTCTGTGACACATCGGTGTTGTGTCTTTCAAGTTATTATCTGTCTGCAAGATTCTTTTCATTTCATGTATTTTTTTTTTATTTGTGTCGTTTGAGTAAAGATGATAAAGTCCTATGTTCAAATATTAAATATGTGTTATATATGTAAATATATGGACAAAGTAAACATAATAATCTGATTTAATCTAACATGTTTCAGTAGATTATAAAAGCATGATGTAGTGAAATACCCTAACAGTTCTCACAGAAATAGTTTATTTCGTATGATTTGCATGTTATTTTTGCAACCGTGCATCATTTTAAAGTAGTTTGAATGTAATGTAATGAAAGTACGTTTTGTTGTAAACACTTGATGTTTTAATAATTTTCTTTCTTTTTCTCTTTTAGAATGAAGAAGTACTAAGTTACTTGCTTGTTTATTTTGTGTTGTTTTCTGATTATTTATAAATGTTATGTGTTATTGGATGCAATCTTTGGCACAAACAAACCTCTTGAAATAATCAATGTCCCAAATAAAGTCGATATTCTCAGTACTTGCCAAATATTGCAACCACATACTCACCAATAGTTTACAACTGACTAAAACTTGCATCTTTACCTTTTGTTTCTGAAGTTTTCGTTGGCTGAAAAACATGCCAAACAGTGGCTTGTGAGTACACCCTCCGCTGTCAACAGTTTGTCACTCTGTCTGTCTGTCCGGTTGTCTGTCTGTCTGTCTATCCAGCGACTAGACAAACCTGCCAACCTTAGGGCCTCATGACATCTACTGCATTTGATGAAATCTCTTTTCTTATACCGCATCATAACTTGATTTGCTAGATTTGCCTTAATTCTTTACTTCAACAACTGACAAAATAAGCATATTGTGAGTTCGACAGGATGCTTGCATGAAAACATTCACATAGTAAAATGAGAAAGAAGACATATAGAAAGGATCTGTTTACAAAATAAATCAAATCAGTCAAATGCATGGGTTGTCAACACTTTTTTGCCAGTCTGCTTTTTGTTTCACTGTTTTCACATGTTTTAACTCTACTAACCTTTGTTTTCAGAGCTTGATTTACACTCGTAACTTGGGCTGCAACATCACATCCAAACATCAAGCATTGTCATTTTATAGCAAAATTAAATTAAGAATGAGGACGAATTTAATGGATAAGAACTTCCTTATTCTATGGAGAGAACTAGGTAAAGACTAAAGAAGTTGTTATGCATAAAAAAAATCTCATTCTTCACTTCAAGAATGCCAATCAAAGTTAGCATTTTTCAATAAGTTTATCAGAATATTTGGCTGAACTCTGATAACAAATATTGCTTTGATGTCAAAATGTGGATATTGCATTTCTGTTTCATATGATGATTCTAACCAACTGTAGTTTAGTTTCTCTTAAGCTATATATTCAATGACAAAATATATTGCTCATATAACCATTAATACACGTTTACTAATTTAGATGCTTAGTTAATTAAAGTTTGCCTGGAACGTAAGCACTTACATACACTATTGAAATCTGCCTACTGTTCTAATGCAATTTAGGCGCGACTTAGAGATCACACTCTGGTAATGGGAAGGCAGGATCTGTGTTATTCTGTGTAAAAAATGAAGCAAACATGGCCAATCTTTGTTCACTGAAAAAGCATTTCCCACATGCCCGTCTCATATCTCTTTTCTGCGGAAGTTAAAAGGAGTCGTGCATAAAGTTTACTTCATCATGTGTCAATCAAAACAGATATTAAATGTAATTATAAAATGAATTATGTCATAAGAGAAGATAATTTCATAATAATTCTTAATGACGAATTTATAATTTTTTAGAGGATATATACTTCTCAGTTTGTTTTCAATCAATGGAATATGGTTTTTTTTCTGTTTCAAACTTACTTTTAATTTTCTTCTTGGGAGAGGAATGTGTTTTCATCTATCTTAGACGAGTTTCAGATTTGATGGTGCTTTGGTAATAATAACCACAGTGTGGGTTTCTAGAGGTTTCACAGGCTTATTTCTAATATCATCAGCACTCAGTCGATCTTGGAGTAACACAATGAACAGTTGCTTTAAATAATAAATGATATAATTAAGTAATTGCTCAATTAGTCTTCCTTCACATTATATAATTAAAGATCTTTATTTCTTTTTGTAAATATATTAGATCTTCCAATCGTTGTCTTTCTTAAGTTTTTTATTCAATGAAATTATTATTTCTATAGCTATTAATCATGTTAAATTTAGAAGTGAAAATTAGTTACAGAACTGTCAGTTAAGTCCCCACCAAAATGACAAAGTGATTAATTTATTTGACTATCAAAAGAATGCAATTGAGAGCAACAAGGTCTACTGTTCTGTACTTGTGAAACATATTGACAAAGATCGATGGAATTTTTTTAGCGGTACATCCAGGAAGCTCGACTGAAGGCATTGAGACAACCGAAGCTGTCGGATATGTCCGCCCAGGGTATGGTGCAAACAAACTGGAAGTTTGTCGAGACTCTTCTAAAGGAGTGCAAGACCAAGGTAAGGGAGATAATCACTATTAATCTTTCTTCTCTATAAATTCATTTAGGCTTGTCATACGTATACGAGTAGAATGAACGACTCAACTACAGGATCCACTCACAGAGGCAGTATTGGTGACAAGTGAAACAACATTAGCTTTAAATTAGCTTGTACGGATGATTGTAATGGTCATACCAGTTCATTAACTAAAGATTCCTTCTTACAAATGACCCCCTTCTTTTGCGATAAAAATCTTGATTTAGCGCACGGAAACTTTCAAGTTCTATGTATTTACAATTTCTGAATGAAATACAGTCAAACCCTGTTTATACTCTCGATTTGGTTTGGTTGAAAATCATGCTGATAGCAAGGTGTGCGGTTAAACGAATCATCATTTGTAAAGAATTACATAGATTTGAAATACTACTAAGCGGATGTCCGGATATACAGGGTCCTGTTAAAGTCTGACTGTACAATGTTTTGATTAACATAACACCATTTTCAAACAAGTGACATCTGAAATGCCTCTAAAAATGCTCCAGTGTATATCTGACTACATGTCCAGATAAAGATCCCCAATAACTCACCAAGATGCTCCTTTCACTGTTGCAGACTAAGAAGATGTTGGTGGAGAAGATGGGGCAGGAGGCGGTTGAGCTGGGTCACGGAGAGCTGAGTATCACTGGAGTGGAGGAGAACACGCTGATAGCCAGTCTGTGTGATCTCCTGGAGAGGATCTGGAGTCACGGTCTGCAGACCAAGAAGGTACGCCAGTCTCCTCAGTATCTGTCCAGCACACTCCGGTCACTGTTATGTTAGTTACTTCCCTGGCCAGCTCATGTTCATAGTTACAAGTATGTAGTAGAAGGTAGCTAGTATTTCTGCCAGAGACACGCTGGTGTAGGAAGAGTACAAACTGTAGTTTTAAGGCAAATTGAAATCAGATCCTTTCTCTCTGAATCTCTGACAAACATTATTTGAGGACATTATTTTATAGTAAAATTCCATTCACACAAGATATTCACAATATAAAAAGTATAATAATACATTTAATTAACTATATGTAACAGGGAAAGTCTGCACTGTGGTCCCACCTGCTGAGCTTCCAGGAGATTGAGGAGAGTAACGACACAAACCGCGCCATCGACCCTAAACTCCTCACACCAGGTGAGTCAATACTCCTCACAGCTCTCTCTCTCTCTTATGGCACTTGGAGGTGGTGGTACACTTCACTTTTACTGAATCAGATCACTTTCAACAAAGCAGTTCTACCTCTATGATTAATCTTCCCTATTTCATTGAGTTTTGACATGCTGTTTATTTTCAAGGACCTGTTTGACTTGGTGAAATGATCATTCATATTCTCACATGACAATCATAAACTTTGACATTTTAAGACTTCACATTAGTGTTATTGCAAAGAAATATCCTAAAGAATAAGCCAAAGCATGCCGTCTATCAGCGATACCTAGATTTTTGTCTGACCATCACTTAAAAAAATATTATTCAAACATGTTCATGCATAGTTTTGAATGTTGTGGTTTTAAGGTTGCTTTGTTGAAAGATGTTGAAGTGTTTCACACAGTAACACTTGTGCTACAATCAAAGTGACACATACTCTGTGACATAATATGAATATATATGCTAAGATTTTGTTAACTTCTCAAACTTACGTTTCAAACTGTTACGTTTCCACAATTGATTGTAGCACAATGGAACAGACTTAAGTTTTCTAAATTCACTGTCACTGTTTCAAGGTAAGCTATCATGTGTGTCAGTGTGTTATGGGATGCTATAGGGTCTATTCAAAAGGCTTTCTTAATTTTCATAAGTATTCAGTTTGTGAATAATTTACCAAGAATAAAACCTAATTACATTAGGTAATAAAGAATGTAAAGAGGGACTATAATGACCCTCTGATGATCACACATGTATTGTACATGAATGCATTGCGCTATGTAAGCATTAGCAGGTATATAGGCTTTGCTGGATATTGTCAGTTGTTAACTGCAAATAAATATTTGAATATCTAAATGTGAAAGTGACTAAATCTTTGCAATATCTAGCATGTGACTGTTGTCAAAATTTATGGTCATGATGACATATCCATGTGTATCAAAAGAGAATTTAGGAATATCCGTAACTTTGAAGACGTTAGGACACTAACTCCAGTCTTCATCAGAGTTTGGGGGCCAGTGTTGTGAGTAGACAATGGATTTAAGGTATCTGTTTAGAGATTCATGAAACCACCAAGGTGAATAATTGTGTACCCTGTATGGCTCAAACTGATAGAACTGTAAAGTAACCCTTCTACCCCTTGTGTTAGTGAGATTGTATTGATTGTTTTTTGCTCCCAGTTGAAATATCCAATGTCTCTCTCCCTAAGGTCCCTTGAAAAGGCATAGCCTGATAGACATAAGTTCTTTGTTGGATGGGTCCATCAAAATATTGGGCCGGTCCATATCCTGGAGCAGTGAGTATCTGGTGTACATCCCTCCACCCCTCGGCTAGTGCATGGGGTGGGCCCTGTACTGTATTTCTGTACTTGACTACAGACTGGTCCACTTTCAATTTAGGGGAGTAAGAGTTGGCAGAAAAGAAGAATAGAATATGAAGATGTCAAAATCTAGCTAACTTAAATATCAATCAAATATTCATCTGTGAAAATGAGAAATGAAACCTTTTCAATCACAGGTATTTCCGACTTTTCTTTTTCCCTTTAAATACATGTGAACTTTCCATATTCCTAAATATTAATTTTCTCTAAGGAATTTAACCCCAAATTTCTTGCTTCTACTGTGTCCTGTCTGCCCATTCTGTCTCCTGTATGAAAGTTGACCAGTGTCCGTGGTTTGGTCAGTACCGTATTGCCTTTCTGTACTAACATCATCCTCATCATCATCAGTCATCCGACGTACCCTCATCTCCTCAGTGACGTGGTCCAACTGTGTACAAGTAGAATCTCTTGTAGGTCTCTTAATTGCTATGTGTGTACAATATGTTTCTGCTTCTTACTTGCTAATATGCCAGTCTAATTTCTTGTAGAAAGTTTGGAGTAAGTGTTTAAAATATGTATATCACTTCATGTGCTTTGCAAATATTCAATTTAATCTCTCACAAAGGAAGTGTGGACTTCATTGGTAATTAGAATTTCTTTTTCTTGTAAATCTGTTTTTATCAAATTATGGGCGATTTCTGAGTGAGTTCATAGCTTGAATTTTGGATGAGATCGATCATAAATAGACTCATGAGGTCAGGTGTATACCAGTTTTAATCATATCAAGAGAATCAGATCATATCTATTAGCTATAATCTTTCTTTCTGATTTAATCAGGCTTTTATAGTTTCTGCTCTTTCTATACTTTGCGAATTGAAATAGGCTAGTTCACTTGTATTGATACAATGTATCTGTTAATCATGAATTATATGCTTTGAATCTTATGTAACTGAATATTTAGGATATAGATATATAGATTGTATACTTTTCTTGCGTTACACTTGGTATTTCACCTTCTCTATCATAATATTGAATAGTCTCTCAGATTATTATTGTGTATGAGCTAAACTGTTTTGGTATGGCTGTGATGTTGGTTAACTGGATTGGTTATTTGGATTGAGGGAACTCTCTTTGTAACAACTGCTTTACTGTCGGGGAGCTTCATGGAATTAATGTCTAAACTGTAAATTGGTGCTTGTTCATGGAAAGAAAAAAATAATGTAAGTTTTGAAGAATTATATATGTGAGCTTTAGAAGTTATATGGATAATATAGAACCCTCTAATTATAGATTAATTACAAATCTATTCCTAAAGACCATTATTTGTCAATAAAGAATACTTTCTTAGTGAGATTACAATGTCATGAAACTTGGTCTAATTTGTACCATGTGAGATTGCAGTAATACTCAAACTTGATATATTTTGTATGCAACTCTAACAGAAATCCCAATTACCATGTGGATGTGTGGTTTAAGCAGTATATCTCACAAAACTAATGACAACCAATCTAACATGTGTGTGCCTTGACAATTTGTAAAGTTTTTAACATGAAAGTTTCTTTGGTGGAGGTCTAACAGGGTCATAAGTCCCAGAATTCCCTCTTGTGTCTGTCTGTGCGTCTCGTCATTTCATCATCAACTTAGTTCAGAAAAAGGCATGACTTTAAATTCCCACAATGTCATATCACCTCATTTAAGTGTTTTAGGTGGGGTACGTACAACTTGAATACTAGAAAGAGGATAGAATTTTCTTCTAGCAATGGGAAGAAGATTGTTAGATGGTGAATATAAATAGCATTTATCATGAGTCCAAGGACCTATCAGAGATGACAAATGTTTGTTACCACCCTTTTGATGATTGTCTAAACCCCCACGAAACATACCTGATTTAACTGGGTATTGAAAATTTGATTGCAATATTTTTAAATATTGCTACTCCCCAAATTGTGATCCAAAGGCAGCAGTACACTGCTGGCACAAAGTAATGCTCCAGCTCAGTGGAGGAGGGTAATGTTTGATTTATTCCACCCTCAATCTGACCGTTTGATGAGAATGATGGTTTATTATTTCACGCTGCGACAGCTGTTGCATGGTGCATTCTACAAAAGAGATATCAACGTAAGCAAGCTGTATGTTCTGTGTCTCACCGCGCTACAACACCTTTCACCAGTCGTTACCTCTGTTCCGAGACCCGCCCTATTTTGATTTAGCCGTGCACCTAGTCAGCATTGAGTTCCTGCAATCCACAGTATAAGTCTCAACCTGCCGCTAGCTGAACCAATCGTTGAGTTGATGACATTACTGGTTGTCTAGCATGCTAGTGTTTTGTTCCAAGATCTGGCCCCTCGGTCAGCATTCATTTGAACTTGTTCTTTATTCCAGCTTCAGTTTTGTTGACCACAGCATGTTCCGTGTCTGTTATAAATATAACAAGTCAGACTGACTTCTAATCAAAGAGCACACAGTTTTTCATTTTGTATTTATTTTGTACTAAAATTGTTTACAAACCATTTATATTTTTTCTACATATATAGTATATATTAACTCATTGTCCCATTGTGGAATATTAGTCTTTAGAGAAATAGTTTCAGTTCATCCGTAACAATAAACAAAAATTATGAGGGAAATATCTTAATTACACATGAAATTTTGATTTTCAAGAATCGGTTTTAACTATTTAAAAAAAAAATTTGATCATTTTTTAAAAAAGATAAAAACAACAAATTTGAAAATGCTGTGATAAAAGATAACTGTAGAATTAAAATTCAGTAAAGTAACGAAGTGATGAGAGGATGCAACTATCATGTGCTACAGCAGTGTTATGTGTGACTGTAGATCTGTCGGGGATGGCCCTGGATGGAGAGAAGACGATGCCAGTGAAGACACATCGACGGCGCAGCAGTCAGGGCAGGATAGAGCTGCCAGTACTCAGACCGCTATCTAAATCTGTCACTCACGACATGAGGTTAGTCTCATCTCTCTTATCAATCATGTAGGCTAAATACTCATTTCTTTAAAGGGGCAGTAGCATGTTTTTTTGCTCAAATAAGTCGATGAAATTTATTTGAAAAATAATCTCACCAATAGTAAAACACCCTTCTCTCTTCGGAAAATCAAGTTAAAAATGAGCTCCCATGATATTGGTAAAGCCATGGGATTCGTTTTTGTAATTCGAAATAATAAAATGTGTTCACATTAAAATGGCGGCCATGCAATTTTTGCTTTATACGCAACAACGTTATCACCACTACGGATAATTTGTTTGTGTAATAAGATTTTTTTACCCTCTTAAGTAAATTAAAATGACACAAACTATCATTATAAATTGGAAATTTGAAAACTTTAAATTTGCAAAAAAACGTGCTACTGCCCCTTTAAAACTGTAGTAAGGTTTGGATGATCTGTGAATGTATAGAACTGGGGTCAATTGTCTCTGCAAGGCATGACTCTCAGTTACTGTCAGTGGCTGATTTAAGCCTTGCTACATTTGATCAGCTTTTCTGTGCCGGCGTAAGAGCTTGTTGCACCTGAACTTTGTAATAACTCAGAAATCTCTAACACAGAAAAGTCAACGAAATGCAGCAAGGTTTGAATTAGACAGTGATAGAGACTGTCCAGAGTGTCATACAGGGGAAGACTGTCTTTTCATATATTTTTTAGATTTTCTTAGATGAAGACCTGTCAGTCACTGGCTCAAAATAGTGGACAAACAGAAGCATATCTATCATTGTAATAGTTCTGATTACTATGTTAACCCTTTACCTGCGAGTCCCAAAATATTTGTGGATACCCTATCTTAAGGCTCGCTGCGATACTGCCGAAGCGACAGTGGCCAATCTCAGATTGTTAATAAGATATGATTTCTGAACTTAAGATAT
Organism: Gibbula magus; assembly: GCA_936450465.1. Classification (NCBI taxonomy): domain Eukaryota; kingdom Metazoa; phylum Mollusca; class Gastropoda; order Trochida; family Trochidae; genus Gibbula; species Gibbula magus. The sequence goes on along the minus strand of OW388293.1, from coordinate 70,893,510 downwards.
GAATTTGCTGTTTAGAAGGGTATCTAAAAAATGGACACACAAGATCAAGATTTACCTTGTCAGAAGCAACTACAGTATCTTAAGGTTCTTATCATAAGATCAATGTCCTTGTTTATTGCATGTAATTTGTTGTGTTCTAGACGAGTGCAGCAGATGAGTGAGATAAAGACCCACGTAGGTTGTGCGCGGGCCTGGGTACGTCTGGCGCTGGAGAAGAAGATGTTGTCAGCTCACCTCAAAGAGCTCCTGCAGGACACTGACCTTCTCAGGTGGGGACTTGACTCGCTAGTCAGCGGTAACATTTCTTCTATGTCTATCATGTAAAGCAAAAGCTTAAGATGATCATTTCAACCAGATATGGGGGCGGGATAGCCCAGTGGTTAACGCGTTCGGTTTCGGATCAGGAGGTCCGGGGATCAAATCCTGCCAGGGGCACGGCAACTTTGTCTGCAGTAGAGAACTGTTCTACACGCAGTCAGGTTTGGGTGCAATGCTACATTGAATTTCAGTTCAGTACCACCCATGGTTCGCTAGTTCCAGCCGATGCTCGCATGTTTCACCGCAATGCATAGCCACATGGCGTTGCAGGCTTTCTTCCTGCCATAATACTAGCAGCCGCGATATAAGTGAAATACTCTTGAAAGCGGCGTTAACCCCCAACTCACCTCACCTCACCTCAACCAGATATGTATTTCCAATATGTCTCTATATTATAATGTATCTGGGGTTTTTCAGCAATGCTCTATTTTTTTAGAATTTTATAAAGGAAAGGTTTTAGTCTCAATAAGTGTGATATCAGATCCAGGTTTTTTAGTCTACAAAGTATTTGAAGTGTGCTGTACAACAGCAACTAGGTCTGCTGAATTAACTGATAGTGAAGTAAGACTTCATTAATAAATGGTAGTCTTTATCGTAATGTGATGTCCATGTATTGCTGCAGGAGCTTGTACAAGCGTTATGCGTTCCTCCGGTGTGAAGACGAGCGGGAACAGTTTCTTTACCATCTCCTGTCTCTCAACGCAGTCGACTTCTTCTGTTACACCAACACATTCGCACAAACAAGTAAGCTCTGATCCTTCTTCAATAGTAAGACTTTCATCTGTATTAAAATATTGTAATGGCAAAATTGCAGAGATAGGGCCAAAGATCTGTTGTATATATCTTGTTTGTAATTGTTTTAATCTCAGTTGTTCTTGTGATGGTTATGTCTATATGGAAAGAAGACTTACATTGTTGAAATTAAGAAGAAATTTTCTTTCTTACTCATTGGAATCAATAACCTAACAGTTAGGTTTTAGTCACAAGAGAGTAACGTAGTCATCAAATCTAGCATTAGTGTAGTGTATTTAGTATTGTGTAGTGCTATTGAACAGACACCTGGGCCTCAAGTTTGCTTCTTTACAAATCTACTCTATCTATATCGTTATAATTCTTATCCTGAGAGTCTAAAAGACATAGAGTACACGTCCTGACTGACACTTGTACCTTCAGTTGTGCCGTACCGAGTGCTGATCTACCCGAGCACCAAGTTTGGTTGTGGGACAACGAGCGCAGTGCCCTGGATCAGTCTTGCAGGACAGCTAGGGGAGACTGGGGTTATGGACATACCTAAAGCCTGTCTTGAGTTTAGTGTGGAGGTGAGTACATAATAACCTTTTGTGAAGCTCATTGCTTGCTTAGAGGTAGGGTTCTGTCGCCAAATTGGATATTTTGCATTACTTGAAATGAAAACACTCTATATTGTACCCAATTTTGCAACTTTTTGATAACTAAAGACATACACTGATAGAGTATTCACATAGTAACACATGACATGTCATAAAACTAATAAACAAGTTGCTGTTATGCTGTAGCGAAGCTTTCCCGAGTCGCAGCGCCGATGAATGGCTTCAGTTCTCATTGTTTTATTTTTCAACAAATGTGCGCTTGTGTTTATCAAGTTGTGAAATATAAAGTCATCAAAATGTTACTTTCATTAGTATCTTTCAATTTCACTGTGTTTTAATCTTGTATTAGTAACAGATATGAGTAAACAGGAATATCCTCCCGAATTTCGTTTCCACAAAAAAATACCCCGATAGAACCCTCCTTTTAACACTTTCGGACTTAATTAGTGGCAAACCATTCTGGTAGGTCACCTTACATGGTCCACTGATAGGCTATCCACTCCAGGAACATTACTGCATTACAGAGTAAAGTGTTGAAATGAATTATGCTTCAAGTGAAAGTGAATAATTGAGTCTTGGACAAATGAGAACTTAAGACAACTTGAGACACTACTTATTATTATATTATGTTATCTTTTGATACTGAAATCTTGATGATATAATAATATGTATGGAAGTATTTTTAAAGTGGTTGACTGTAAATAACATCTGGTTCTGAGGATATTTTGGGCATGCAGATAAAGTAATCTTAGATAGAACAATTAAGAGGTTATCATCAATGAACTAGTTGTCTTAATTTTACTTTTAATTCCTCTCAAGAAGTTGCAGTGCTCAAAACCTGTACTCTGTTGCAGCACAAGAACCTTGGTGTGTTGACAACATTAAGGATAGGACATGACAACAGTGGGATCACTCCCAGCTGGTTGGTGGAGTACGTCCTGGTCCGCAACGAGATCTCCGGGCATACATACAGGTTAGTCTGTTATTTCCTGTACTTTCTGTTTCTGATAATCTTTCAAGGATTGACTTTGTGTAATCTGACTAGCAATTCTAAATCTTTTGAAGGCCTAGAACAAAAGTGTTGTATAATTAGATTGATTGTCCCATCCCTCGGGCATCACATGTGTGTTTGACTGCTGCAGGTTTCAGTGTGGCCGATGGTTGGGCAAGGGAGTTGATGACGGCAGTATCGAGAGATTACTAGTTGCTGAACTTGTACATCAAACATCAGAATCTGACAGTAAGTTGCAGTGACTATTACGTCATATCTTAAAGAGTTCATGTCAAAAACACAGAGAATCTGTACTAGAATATGTGTGTGTATTTACTTATTAATACAGTAAGACTTTGAGTTAGTTACAAGTGAGAAGAGTAGGAAAGTTCATGCTCATACCTACTCTTGTTGCTGGAATATGTGATATGTACACATTGTGCTCATACATCTTATTTGACACCTGTTGTTATTCTCCATACATTGTTGTCATTACATTGAGGATATTCTATTCATGTCCATGCCATACTTTTTTTTGACAGAAGTTTTTTAAATTGGTATTTCTTGAGAGAAAGATGTACATATATTCAGGCACAAGTGTCATAATCATACTTTGAACACAAATATTATGCTCTTTTACTGAAGTCATGAAAAAGAGAAAAATACTAAAATACTACTTTCAAGCACAAGAAACAATATTAATGTTGACATCTTGTCTCGGGTTTGTCCTTCCAAGACACGACAGAGGCATCCACTTGGGGTTAAAACTTTAATACAGTACTGTGTAGATACAACTTGTCACATCAACCGTTACATTTCAAGTAACAAGATTCACGCACATGCGCATACACTTCGTTAAAACAAAGGGAGATCATATTTTTACTATTTTGACATACCGCTAAAACGATTAGATAAAACATAACTATCTGAACTTATGAAACGCACGTAAAATGTAAACTGAATCATAAACTTCATAACTTCAGTTTACACTCGAACAATTAACAACTTGATATCACCATTACATTGGAATATTTTCCCCTTGGACAGTGTATGTAAAATGTGAACCCAGATATGATTACCCTCATAGATAATAAATATGGTACATTCTGTTCCTGAATGTTAGTGCCTCATTCTTCCTTGCAGATACAGTGACGTGTCACACACCGCCTAGAAGTAGATCACCAAGTTCACCAAGAAAAAACTGTGATCAAGGTAAGCATCTTCAAGCTTGTGATCAAATTGTGTAGGAAATTTCTAGACCCATGATATGTTTTAGCACTGTTTTCCTTTACATGTGTCAAGTCTTGTAATCTGATTCCCTTCACTTGTAGGTCTGGCAATCCCTGAGATTCAGGAAAACCTTGGACATGCTGTTAACAACCTTGTTAAATATTTCTATAAACCTGAAAAGGAGGTAAGAAATCTAATGGAACTTTTCAAAGATAACATTCCTTGCTTGTAAGATAATATAAGTGACACAGAAATTAAAACTTATCTCAATTTTCAATCATAACCAGTTTCTTTTTTAAAGTTATCAATGAATAGCAAATACACAAAAATAGTGACTTCTCTTTTCTCTTACCAAAGAGTTAGGCTCTTTGTTTCTAACACTGTCTCTCATGTCGACAGAGAGGGAACCTGACGTTCTTCCTGTGCGGAGACCGAGGGCTGGTTCAGTGTATGGAGCAGATCTTCCAGTACGGCTTCAGGTCCTCTCGACTCTTCAGGAACAAGATGTTCATCTGGGATCTCTTTGGTAATACTTTTTCAGTAGTACACACCTTATCTTACCAAATTCAATTGAAATCAAGGGTGTCTGGTTTTGGTGAGAGTTTCTAATGGGAAAGAATACATAATACAAGGTTGACTAAGTTACAGTTTTACTAAATTATTACTATATGCAATAGGGGGCGGGATAGCGCAGTGGTTAGCGCGTTCGGCTTTGGATCAAGAGGTCCAGGGTTCGAATCCCGCCAGGGGCACAGCAAATTTGTCTGCAGTAGAGAACTGTTCTACACGCAGTCAGGTTTGGGTGCAATGCTACACTGTAGTACCAACCATGGTTCGCTAGTTCCAGTCGATGCTCGCAGGTTTCACTGCAATGCATAGCCACATGCCGTTGCGGGCTTTCTCCCTGCCATAATACTAGCAGCCACAATATAAGTGAAATACTCTTGAAAGCGGCGTTAAACCCCAACTCACTTCAACTCACCTACTATATGCAATAAGAGAAGTTTAACTTGTATGGTTCTTTGTACAATATTCTCTACAAGATTGAGGAATAAAATTATAGGAGATAACACAACACTTAGTTCTCTCTGTTCATTATATCTTTCATTCATTAAAATGAAGCAAATATGAAAAATCTACTTTTAATAATAAGCTAGCTTAGAATGCCCCACAATTGACAATATAGTGCAAATATTGTTTATGACTTCACGTCACAGTAATAAAAAATATTAATCCCGCTAGGACAACCCTTATAGGTAATAAAATAAAATTCTATCTTTGCCTTGACAGAGAAGTTAAAGGTGCAGTTCGAGCATGCGTTGGCTGGTGGATTGAGGAAACCCATCCCGGAGGTGGCTAAAGCTGGATACTGGCTCTTCTGTAACTTACTCAACAAGATCAACGCAGCCACCGAGACTATCGGCAAGGATGGCAAGTTCCAGATATTCATCTGTGTCGGCATCAGGTATGTTAACTGGAATTAAAAACTTTTATAAAACTTCACCACAGTTAATAAGTGCATGAACAGCAATTGTTGGCTGTGATGTTGCTGATCTTCTTGTCCATTGCTAACACATGAAGGTTGTTGCCTGTTTACATGTATTGTTAAAATTATTTATTAAAATGGACCATTTAATACAACTCGGAAAGGAAAGATTGCTTTGAAAACATCAGATAAACTAATGAAGTGTTGTCTGTTGTCATCTTTCAGCTTATAATTAATTTATTAAAACTCAAGGTTATTTAAAGGAATGTGAATATAAAACTTTTTTTCATTGTTTGTGTGTAATAAATGTGTCAACATGTACTTTCATACTTCATACTTCCTGTCAAAAAGCACCTCAAGAACCATGTTATGTTGCAGAGACCACTGCCTCCACCGCTGGATCCCACTGATGGCTCAGACGACTATAGTTGCTCAGATGTACGAGGAAAACTCCTTCATGCGTGACCCAAGTCTCATCAACTTCCTTGTGCATATCCTCGACACTCTCAGCGAGTTTCCCATTGTGTTAGAGGCATCACTTCTTCGAGGTCTGGACATATGATGAGCTCTGACAGTGATGAGGGAGAGACATTCCATTCTGTCAGCCCAGGGAGTTGACCCCAACATTGTCACACTACTTTTATGGTTCTTTGGACTGATGTTTTAGCCACCTTCAAGCTTTGACAACCTTGGAAATACAGTGTGGCAAATTGGATTGGTAATTGAGCCATCATCATTAGCTTGTACAGGACATTGTGGTGATCTAAGCAGAGAACCTGCAGAGATCTGGAAGTGACAGATTACTGTGTACCATAACATTATGACTTTGTGATGATCTGGTAAGATGTGCCCTGTTGGGTGGTCAAACTTTACGTGTGAGGTGTCTCATCAGGGAGTTAGTAGACTGTGATAAAGAACATTGAGCCCTTGAGTGTATTCTTGTAAGCCTTGGTTGAGTGAGAGATCATCTTGATGTACAAAGGGCTTTGTGCAAGGATAGTTAAACTGTAAATACAATGCTGCCATTCTAGTGATGACACTTAACCTGTCTTGTATCCTTAGTGACGTGAGGCTATGTGCAAAGGCTAAGAGAAGTTATGATATGTTTCTATAAACCCTGTTCTATGTCACCCCTGAGCAATGTCTTAGAGTTGTTAGCGTGATGAAGATAGTCAGTCACTCACTCATGTGATGTCTGTTTCTTGTGCCAAAGAATGGAAATCTATCTGCAAACCTATTTATTCTTGTGCAATTGTAATTTAACATTATGAGAGGCGTGGCTTCAACTACAAGATTCAGCTGTGGAACTGCACAAATACCGATCCGTTCATTAGATCATGGCTGTTACATAGTCATCAACTCAACATCTTGTCATGTTGTATGTGTTTTCATGTGTCTGACAATAGACATATGACTACTGATTAAGTTGAAGAAGGTCACAATTTGCTGTGTTTTAGAGTGTGTGCTGCAGTTAATATAACAGATTAGGTTTATCATCTTATATGGGTATGTTGATCATACATTTCTAGGCAGTTTGTCTCTTGGTGAAGGGCACTGTGTGTACCACACAAAATTCACTCTCGTCACAATCTATAAATATGTTCTACTTACTATCAGATATAGTGTAATATATAGCTGTATTTAAGCATGCATGAAGGCAGTAGTAAATTATTTGAGTGTGTGAATGGTGAAGTGCCTTGAGTTGAAACCATGTGATGAGCGATCGACAGGGTTATTTTCAGTTGGACTCTCGGTCTGAAAACTTCTTGTACAACTTTTGACAATCACCATGGTAATTCCTGGTTGCTGTAGTGACAACAGTTGCCATGATGACATCTGATTCCTGTGGTGACTACCGGAATGCTATAGCGCCTTCTGGTTTCTATGGGGACTCTGGTTGCCGTGGTGATCACTGTATGCTAGGGGAACATGACATGCAGTTGCCCATGGTTATATGTATTGTGTTTGATCTCAAGAAGAGGAAGATTTGACCTCCCTGTCTTGTATATGTTGTACAGTTTTAGAGAGGTGTATGTGATGCTGGATCCATGATTGTTTGTACACTCTTAATATTCTTATACAATTTTTACCGACATGACCATGCTAAATATGTTGTATCAAAGTTGGAAGTAAGTCACTTAGGTCTCATCACAATTTCCTGCCAGCCAAAGTTAGCTTCATTGTGTGCCGTAGCTGTACGCATGACGTAGCTGTACGCATGACGTAGCTGTACGCATGACGGTAGCTGTACGCATGACGGTAGCTGTACGCATGACGTCAGTGCTTATCATCCCACTCTCAACAATATCCATACATTGCAGTATTGCACGACATTTCAAATATATATATTTTGCTATTTATGTGTTATGATACAATTCCAATTAGAAAGGTGAATGCTATGTCGATGGAACGTTCTTAATGTACACTACTTGTGCTGTATCATCTGTATTGAGCTCTCACTTGCCATGTTATATCCACAACCAATTGTTACCCATGTGTTGATGGTGTTGGTACTAACCGAAGAAAATCCTAAATATAATCAAAGCTCAGAGAATTTTGCACTTAACATAATTTGTTTATTTATTTACTTAATTTTGACATCATTTTTTCCAAATTACATAATGCTCAATGCTGCCTGCACATGTTACAACATTTCACTTTTCTATATTTAATACAATGAATTCTGTATACTGGAAATAATTAGAATTATTTTCTTCTCAAATTTTAATTAGCCCACCTCTTTTGTATCTCACTTTTAGACTGGATATTTCGTATTTTATGATTCTTGAATTTTCATGAAATTGTTTTATTTATTCTTAGATTTTGTGTGAGTGTGTAGGGTGAAATGTAAATATTCTCCTGTAAAACAATCAAACATATAGGGCCTAGAGTGTGTTGTGTGAGGACGCACACTGAAGTGATCGGGGATTGAAATGTTGTTCACTTAACAAACAGCAAATAAACCTTCAAGCACATTGCAAATGACTTTTATAAACCCAGTTGTTATCCATAATTATTTTGTCACTTACTTCTCAAGGAAATAGTCAATGAAAATTATTGAACAATGTTACTTTAGGGGGAAAATATAACTACAAATTTGTATTCTGTTAAGTGTTGGTTGAAGAATGTTTACTTGGAAAACCTAACATCCAGTGCTTCTTATTACCGTAACATTATTTGGAAAGGTAAGCTAACATTGAGTGCTGGTTATTGACAATATTTAGAAAGTTAGATAACCTCCAGTGCTGGTTATTGACAATATTTAGATAGATAAGCTAACATTGAGTGCTGGTTATTGAGTCGACAATATTTAGAATATTTAGAAAGTTAAGATAACATTAAGTGCTGGTTATTGACAATATTTAGAAAGATAAGCTAACATTGAGTGCTGGTTATTTATGATATTTAGAAAGTTAAGCTAACATCCAGTGCTGGTTCAGTGATGTTGGTTTGTAGTGCTGCCTCGAGTCAATATACCCCTGTCTGTGTTTTCATGTACAGCTGAAGAGTTGAGCGAATGGATGAGAAGCGGGCGACGCAGTACCTGTACTGTCATCACTTGTTGAATAAACTATGTTGACATTGACCAAGAGTCGTTCTTTTTATCTTTTGTATGTATGTTAAAATTGGTGTATGTCCAAATCATGTCTAAAGGTGCAGTAGACCCTGAACAGTGGATTTCAGAGCTAGTGAATAATACTTTGATCCCTGAAGTGCAAATTTCGGTGATGAAGTGGTTCTTGAGAAGTCGATGCCTGATGAGCTAAAAGTGAATATCTGTGATATTTCTGTATAAAAGACCTCTCCCTCAGGCTTTCCATCCCTCCCCTTGACTTTTAACAGAAGCATTTGTGACCACTCTTTATCCTTTACAAAAATGTCACAAGCAGGTCCTGGACTAGTTGTCAATGCAAATATATATCATATGTTTGCCTCAAAAACTAAAATAACCAACATAAGTAGTGCCCGTCCCTTATGTGCACTGAGCAACAATCCAATCTTATAACAAGAGAATGCTGTTCATTATTATATGGATAACCCATGATACCGAGGATATGGTACGGTTGTGGACCCTGATAGGAAGGAAAACCCCGAGGATGCGAAGCATCCGAGAGTTTTTCCTGACTATCAGGGTCTACAACTGTACCATATCCGAGGTAGAATGGGTTATCAATATTATCAACCGTTTTTAAGTGTAAAGTTGGCTTTTTACGTGTTATCGCGTTATATTGAGGATCCCTGGCATTATATTGAGGATCCCTGGGTGATGTCAGCCGCGCTATATGAGTTTCTTTTGTACCGTGATATCTCGTCTGCCTCCTTAGTGCAGTAGTCAGAGGCGCTGACTCAGTAACTGCAGGTGATAGTGGATACAGGTTCAAGACACACTTTCTGCAAAACATTTGCTGTACATATTCTGTCGTAAACTTATGAAATTTTTCAAATAAGTCTAAGTTAGTTTCTTCAGATCTTTACTTTCAAGCCGTCATCTTAACAAATATATCAGGGTTTACAATCATTATAATTCCTTCTAACAGAGTTTACAAGTGTATGTGTAAACCCTCCTGGAGGGAATTACAAGGTTGTAAGCCCCTCGTACCGGGTGATACGGTTTAGAAAGGTCGTTTCAAGTATCACGTTATATGGCTGGTAGGTTGGTAAAGCATTATAGCAGATATAAACACATAAAATACACATATAACACAGATCAAACCAAAATTACATTGTTTATAAGTTGCACCTTTTCCAGAATTAAAACATATTCAAACAAGTGTTTGCCACTAACATGGCAATGTCCCCCGCTGGTAACATTGAGTTTAAAGGACACATCATTTGGTCAAAATGAGCTACTTCATATATTGCATTACTGGTAAAAAGTGTCATGATGATCAGCAAATTTGAAGACTTTAGGTGCTCAGGTTCATGAGATATCGGTTAACAAGAGTTCGAAAAGTGGTCAAAGTGTCATAGTCACATGGAAAATAAGGTCACCAAAATCGACTGGTGTCTGCATCATCCCACAATGTAGACTGACACCAAATTTGAAAACATTGGGTCCAACCAGTCATGATATATAGCGTTAACAAGAGTTCGAAAAGTGGTTAAAGTGTCGCTGTGACCTTGTATTAAGGTTAAGGTCACTAAAATCAACTGGTGTCTGTGTCTTCCCCCCCCCCCCCCCCCCAGTGTAGGCTGACGCCTAATTTGAAAATTTTGGATGCAACGCTTCATGAGATATCGTGTAAACAAGAGTTCGAAAAGTGGTCAAAATGTTGTGGTGACCTTGAAAATAAGGTCAAGGTCACCAAAATCAACTGGTGTCTGCGTGATCCCACAATAAAGGCTGACACCAAATTTGAAGACTTTGGGTCCAACCAGTCATGATATATTGCGTTAACAAGAGTTCGAAAAGATGTCAAGGTGTCGCTGTGACCTTGAAAATAAGGTCAAGGTCACTAAAATCGACTGGTGTCTGCGTCTTCCCCCAATGTAGGCTGACACCTAATTTGAAGACTTTGGATGCAACGCTTCATGACATATCGCGTAAACAAAGAGTTACAAAAGTGGTCAAAGTGTCGTGGTGACCTTGAAAATAAGGTCATGGTCACCAAAATCGACTGGTGTCTGCGTCTTACCACAATGTAGGCTGACACCAAATTTAAAGACTGTGGATGCAACTCTTCATGAGATATCGCGTAAACAAGAAATGTGACGTACGGACGGACGCCGCTGAATACATAGTCCCCCGTTCCGCGTTGCGGCGGGGACAACTTCCATTGATCAAACTGCTCATGCTGCAGTACTTTCTTTAGAAGAAAAACAAAAGAGACATGTTTAGCATTTATTTCACTGTCACAATATGAGCAAGAATTTAGCACAAACAATGGTATGCAGATATAAACAATAAGGTATAAAAGTATAAAAAGTTTAAACGGTATACATGACAATTTAAAGCTGTAATAATGCTGATTTCTTAAAGGTTAGTGTCCTTTTTTACCTTACTGTCATCTGGTTCAATCAAATACGTTTTAGGACAGAAGAAATTACAGTCAGGCCTCGATAATCCGAACGCTTCCGTTTTTCATCAAAAACGTTCGGATAGTGAAATGTTCGGACTACTGAGTACTGAGTACTACTATAGAGATTAGTTTGGTTACATCTTTCTACCATTCGGAAACTGCGAGATTCGGATTATCGGTGGCCGGATTATCGCGGGTTGACTGTACCTTTGTTAAGTTTATTTCCAGAGCTAGAAAGGTATAGTTTTGAAATAAGTTTGATTATGATTGATACAAATGTACAATGAATAAAATAACACAATTAAAAACATGACAACAATTGAACATACTACATTGAACAGACAACAGTCACTAAGCTATTTGTAACATGACTTTTTTTCCAATCTTGAACATCAAGTTACAAAAAATATATATACACCATAATGGTCAAGATGAACTGAACAGGTGTGAATTTTTCCTAACTTACATCAATCCCAATTGTGATTCTACATTAATTATCTCTGCTATGATTTGGCAATAAGGTTAGCACCAAAGAAAAATCTAAAAAAATTGTACTTGATGAATTTGTAGCAGGGGGTTGATAAAGGATTATCATTTAGTGCACCCCCATGACAGACTTTTATCACGTATGACCAAAACTTTGCCACAACTCTCAAGCCGTTATATTTGAAAATATTTTGTGATCCCTCGGAATCCTCACACTGATGCTAAATATTTAATTTCAGACAGAATATTTTGTCACCAAAATCATATACTAAAAGTAACATGATAATGATTATGATTGTTAAGTGTGTGCTATCACAATTACTATTGTTAGTAATCTATGTCAATGATAATTGGCTTTGACAATTTTAATGCTAAGATTCGTTGGTGAAACACTTTCCTAAATAATAGTTATCTTGTGCCCCTGACAATCAAATCGATACTATGCAATTATTTATTTTATAACCTCAATTCAACACAAGTCCATTTTCCTTTAAAGGGGCAGTAGCACGTTTTTTGCAAAATTTAATTTTTCAAATTTCCTATTTATAATGATAGTTTATGTCATTTAAACTAACTTAAGAGGGTAAAACATCTTATTACACAAACCAATTATCTGTAGCGGTAAAAAATATGTTGCGTATAAAGCAAAAATTGCATGGCAGCCATTTTATTGTGAACACAATTTATTATTTTATATTACAAAAACGTTTCCCATGGCTTTACCGAAATATGTACACTCATTGTAAACTTTATTTTCCGACAAGAGAAGGATGTTTTACCATTGGTGAAATTATTGTTCAAATACATTTCACCAACTTATTTGAGCGAAAAAACGTGCTACAGTGCCTTTAAATGAACGAGAATCAAACATAATCCGTATCACCAATATAACTTTATGCTTTTCATCCATCCAGAGCATTTTTTAACCACTAAGAGCTTTAAGTGTTTTTCTTCTGACGTTACTCAATATTACATTAAGAGTTTTATTCTCTATTCTGTCAGCAGCATGTTATAAAACAAGGGTATGGCTGTCCCATATTTCTTCACAGAACTCACTTGTGTTGTTGTTAAAGACGGAAGTTCTTTACACTCTCCAAACCTACTGTACTAATATTTCTCGGCAAGGTGCTCCATCAATGGGTACTGGACGATCTGCATGAAATTCCGTTTCTTGCTTGGATCAATTTAAAAAACTAGTTCTTAGTAAGCACATTACCATTAAACTTACGATCCATAACATTTCAGTACAGCTCAGTGTGTAAGGTAGATTCTTTCATTAGTAGAGAATATACAGCCAAACCTCTACACTGCCATTCCTTTCTAAATCTGTTCATGGTCCATGTTCTGTAGAAACACTGTTGCTCTGTCACTAGCCAGTAGTCTCTCCAGGAGAGGTGACACAGTCTTAGTGCTCCATGCAAATCAGAATATGTCACAGATTCATTGAGCACTACCTTGGGCACAATATGAGCACTACCTTGGGCACAATATGAGCACTACCTTGGGCACAATATGAGCACTACCTTGGGCACAATATGAGCACTACCTTGGGCACATGATGAGCGCTACCTTGGGCACATGATGAGCGCTACCTTGGGCACATGATGAGCGCTACCTTGGGCACATGATGAGCGCTACCTTGGGCACATGATGAGCGCTACCTTGGGCACATGATGAGCGCTACCATGGGCACATGATGAGCGCTACCTTGGGCACATGATGAGCACTATCTTGGGCACATGATGAGCACTACCTTGGGCACATGATGAGCGCTACCTTGGGCACATGATGAGCACTACCTTGGGCACATGATGAGCGCTACCTTGGGCACACGACGAGCGCTACCATGGGCACATGATGAGCACTAGATGTCTATTCGAGTTCCTCCTCCGCTACCCTCTCTAGTGCGGGACACTCCCCAGTAGGAATACACCGTCCCTCGTGTAGCACCTTGTCTGCAGCACACTGACAGCTGGCCACACACGGCTTGTAGCAGTTCTGTGCCAGGTTACCCAGTGGTGTGTTCACTGTCTCACAGGTCCGCGGACACACTGGTCCACAGTCGTCAAACATCAGTCCAGTGTTGGGAGGGCACTCGAAGGCTGGAACAGATTGAGTATTCAAATATTTCTTTATTATTTAAGAATGAATTTTCATGATAATGGTCCTTATTCAGGTCAATGGATAACTTCTCCTAATTATCTTTTAAACAAAACAACACTTCAGTTTGAGACAAAGAGCACCCTGCGGATATACACTACAATAGAGACAAACCAGTCGCCGCTTTTTATATAAAAAATACGAAACACAAACTAATTGAAATAAGTCTTATGGAAAAACTATAAGCAACGGAAACAAAGAACATGTACAAGAATAAAACACTTACCACAAAGGCTATTGGATCTCCACTGAACTTTGACCTTCTTCTTGGCACATTCGTGAGCGTACGAGCTGAGGATATCACAGAGACAGTTGGGGTTGTCGGAGCACGCACACATGTCGTACACACACGAGGAGAAGAATGCTTCCGGGTTGACCACCTTGTGACAGCGTGAAAACACCTCGCTCTGAAACAACACAGAAACAATATCATCAGTTAGAGGAATAACAACATTCAGTGCCACTCTGCTACAAGAACAAAATTAAAGTCAATTTATATTTTGTATGATTCACAACCAATATCTGTACCTTAAAAATTCTAAATTCAAAATTTATAAAGTGTAAGAACTTAAATCAGATTTTATTAAAAGTTAGGTTATGCAAAGTGATTGTTTTAACTAGAGCAAAAAAATCTCATTTCCAATTGCTATGATGATGTTGTGGCCATTATAAGGGAATAATGTTTTCCCAACCATAACTAAAGACGGGATGAAGTATGAAGAACAATTTTATGGATAGACAACTTCTTTATTGCTGATATACACCCGAACAGAAACAAACCAACTTCTTTATTCTATGTAGCCTACGTAGAATAAAGAAGTTGTATATCCATAAAATTGTTCTTTATTCTTCATCACCTCAACTTCTAGAATGTCATTTAAATAACCTAAAAGATGGTAAAACATATTATTACACAAACTAATTATCCGTAGTGGTAATAATGATGTTGGATATAAAGCCAAAATTGCATGGCGGCCATTTTATTGTGAACACAATATATTATTTCGAATTACGAAAATGATTCCCATGGCTTTACCGAACCATATACACTCATTTTCAACTTGATTTTCTGAAGAGAGAAGGGTGTTTTACTATTGGTGACATTTTTTTTCAAATACATTTTATTAACTTAAGGTACATCCATTGTGTTGTTGGGGTCAAATATACCAAACGTTATAAATGGTCTTATTTTATCGAGAAGTACCGACTGTTACCGAAAACTACCATTTTAATGATATTTGACTTAGTATATTGACGATATGAAGGTAAAAGTATCAATTTCTGATCGAAAACCGGACAATGCACCGCGTGTGGCGCGCGCCAATGAGTCAAACGTAATTTTGGAATCTTTTTTAAACCAGACAGAATATCAAATTTGGGTTGATAATGTTCAATAGATCATATAACTACTGTGCATGTAAACGAAACGTGTAGTTTCGGTTTCTGCACATGCATAATGATGTTGCTCGATTTTAATTGGAAACTAGAAATTATTATATTTTTGGCAATAGGGGATGAATATGCAAGTTGAATGAAATCATTTGAACTGATATCAGCACATATTGTATGTTGGCATGTATTAAAGGCAAATAAAATTTTATTAAACCGAATGGATGTACCTTTAATTGAGTGAAAAAACATGCTACTGCCCCTTTAAAGATGAGAGGTTTGATATCCTCACCGTGATGATGGAGCATTTGCTCTTCGCCATCTTCCTGATCCGGTAGCCAGCCTGTACACACGGGTCAACGTCGTCCACGTCCGCGCACTCCTCGCCCAGCTGCTTCTTGGACTGAGGGAAACAGGAATAGTACAATATTTGTTTGATTGTATTTTCTATGTTTACATCAATATCCTCTTGAATAATTTATATGTTCTAGTAATAGATAGAGAACAAGTAGCAGTTCATTATCAGGAGTACGGTTTTGAGATGGTTTGGCTCAAAAAGTTCTATCGGGGTATAATTTTACTCCATGTAACCACAATAGATTCATATGATAGGGCGAAATCATTTGACTGTGCTCTAATATTTTAATAAATCTATCCACACCTATGTTCTGAGTAAATGTACAGTATGTTTCAAGTTAAATGCAAGACCAGTATCTGTTAAAAGTACATCATTTACACACAATCGCATTCAATAGAAGCTTATATCATTTGTCATGGATATTTTCCAAAATTGCAATAGTAGAAGTTTTGAGCAAAAATATGTATAATATTAATTTATAAAAGATTTCCACAATTTCCAATGTCCTGGCTATTTCTTAAAGCGAGGGAGATGAGACACTGTTGGCACTTAGCTTGGGGTGAAATATACGTCTTATTTTAAAAGAGACCAATTATATCAGTTTGCTCCTTAATGATTCCTACCTTCCAGCTGTTACCAAACACTGCGGGTGAGTTTGTGATCTGCCCAAACTTGGTTCTGAGATCGTCGTGTGGGAAGGTGTTGAAGTTACCACACAGTCCACACAACTTCCTCTTGTAGGTTCCCAACACACTCAACTCAGCATAGCTGTCTCCGTTCCACAGGAGCTGGGGAGAGAAGGAGAGACATGTTATGTGAAGAGATACAGGACATAAAAAACACTGAAGAGTTAAATTTATCATCCAAAACTGTGTTCCACATGAGATATTGCTTGTATGAGATCAAGTGATGTCTCCTAGGAGATATCTTTTTGGCAGCAGATTTTGCATAATGCCCTATCACTCTCAACTACGTGACATCATAAACATGATGACATCACAATCCTATGACATCACCGCACTGGAAGTCAAATGGCAGAGCTGTACTGAGAGATGTACACTATTTGCATTGAAACGTAATAAGAATGATTTTGGATGATAAATAGAATCTCACCCTCGTGTCTTCTGATATTAAATATATCAACATTCGTTGATAAAAGTACAAATATCCTCGGCAAGTCTCGGATTATTTGTTACTTTCATCAACTCGTGTTGATATATTTGATACCAGAAGACACGTGGGTGAGATTCTCCATATGTGCTGTGAACAAATGAAAGATTTCATAAATATTTTGTTACATTAATATATTTGATTTAAGTATAATGACTTTGTTATGATTCAATTCTAACAGTAAAGGTTTGAAGCCTTAATATCAAAGCAATGTCGTGTACAAATGTAGTTCATTGTATTAGAATCAAATGTGAAGAACATTGTTAGTTTTCAATGATATCTGTGTAAACGTGTAACCAGAAATGACTACAAATACACACACAGAAGACCCTCTCACCTTCAGACCAATATCAGTGTTCAGGAGAACGTTATTTCCAGTCATCTCTATGTGCACGTGAGGCTGGTACAGGAATGGTAGCTCCACGACTCTACCGTTTACCTACAACAACTCTTATAATGTCAAAAGATGTTTTCTCCAAATACCATCATCAAACACTCACCATATGCAATGATCAACTATTGGATTCTGAACATACGATTGGTGGCATTTAAGTTTTAGCAATATTTAAGAATTCAATATTTTTTTGTTGATTACCTGAATACTCTAAATAATCTTAAATTTTTTTTTATTACTTGTTCCATTTTACATGTTTCATGTACTTAGTAAAACAGAATCTAAAACATGAAGTAATCATAATAATCCAAAATGGATTCCTGAAAACAAAGACTACCAACCCTAACGACGTGTCCCTGCAGGATGTCGATGACGATGTCCCCGATGGTGACGGTGAAGTTCTGAGCCCAGGAGACATCCCCCGGAGCGTTCCTGTCATCATGCTGCACCTCCACCCTGAAACAAAAACATTATTTTTCATAGATGAGACATTCTTACCCAAGCGAGCACAGATATGCCGGGTATTAAAGTTTTTCTAAAGATAACTTGCGTTTTGATTGGTTGACGGAACTACTTTGCGCTCATTCATGAATTGCTTAGCTATCCTGTTTAAGCTAAATCACATAATTGAACAATTTCGAGCATATCTAATTGAAGTCACACCTCAGTAAACATATTAAATATAAAATCATGTTCAACCTATGTTTCCGAGACCATAATTACAGTACTAAACTTGCAAGGCGAGGCAGCATGCAAGAGCAACAGGGTGCACTGCCGTGACGTCATTGCTTTGTGACGTCATTAACCATGACGTCATTTGGTGATGTAATTACACTCCTATCTTGCATTCCAACAGTGCGATTGTTAGTTCACGTTTTCACTAATTTTCTCTCATTCTGCGACATAGTTTACAATATAAACGAGCTGTTAACTATGTCAGTAAACCGTTTTGGCAATAAAATTCAACAGTTACTTTAGAATAGTTCTGAAAAAATAGAGCCATGGCCTCTGTAGCTCATCAGGAGATAATAAGTGGGGTATGTTATGGAGTGGGCTTTATAGCAATTGTCAGATAATGGAATGTAGTAATAAGAATCTAGGTAGTAAAACGATTAAAGCAATTTAAAAATATTTTGTTACCATAACTTTGCCAATCTGCTATATATATGTGTTGAAAGAGCAACACAAAGCTTGGAAATAAATTGCTGGTATCAAACATATAATAATGTGGTGGAGAGATCATACTATTTTTTAAGATCGTACACACATTATATAATAATGAATATACCGGGTACAATTCTTTGCATACAATTCACCACTGTCAGCTATTGCAATAATGGCCTGGGGCTGTAGAAGAAAATGAAAAAAACCTTTTTAGGTCATGACCCCTGCTAATTATTATCAAAATTGGTTACACATAAATCAACATTCGTTATGAATATCATACACCTTTGCATTATATTGGTTTGATTCTTAATTGCATTATGGCAATACCAACATTTATTACATAATGAGCCTCAGTTTTTGAAAATCCCATTTCTCATAGGCTCCATTTCAATACTTAATAAATTGGTGAATTTTTTTTAGTAAATTCTTTTTCACCATTTCTTATAGGCTCCTTTTCAATATTTGATAAAATGGTGATATTCTATGAATAAATTCTTTTTTAGAGTCAGTGGAAGACTAAAGCAGTCTCACGCACAGTCTATGATAACACAGTGCTGCACAGAAGTTTGAAGTAACCTGAAACCTCTGTGTAACTATCAGTTTTCATTCTTCTGCCAGGAAGAGGTCAACACAATGCAATTACATAACATGCAGACACTGGACTCACAGCCAGTAAAATTTATATGTTAGATGCAGTTTTTCCTACAATTAATTATTTTTCTGTACTGGAGAAGATGATGAAAATAGGTGTGATGTCACAATCTCATATAGCTACTTCTTTTATAGTCCTATGTTATCACCAGTCATCACTAGTCATATTCAGTTCACATATCTCATGTAAAATGATAAATTTTAATTCCTCTTCAAGTTATTCCTTCAAAGGGTATTCAATAGTTCTCATTTCAAATAGATTCACATTAAACATGTTCATGATGTAGACATCTTTCTCATTTCTTGTTCCTATTGAATAAAATTAACTGCAAAGTTAATAGAAAACTAAATCAGTTATAAAGTATAAAATATGATATAAATAAGGTATACCAAATTGACTCGTACTGGAAATTCTCATTAATTAATTAATTAATTCTCCAAATAATTACACAATATCATGAGATATTAAAAAACTCCATTATTTACTCTTAAATTACAAAGAACATAATATTAGACTTTATGACATGACTGTCACTACATGACTAAAATCATGTGATCAAGGTAAATCAAGCACGTGACACGTCTAAACAATGAATGATTACAAAAACGACTTTTGTCGGAAGAAATGTATATGACACTTTGAGATGATTTATGACCAAATTTTCTTCCAAAAAGGGTATAGATGATTAGCGATGAAAGAAAGGCAGCGATAGCTTATGCTATTCACCAAATATTTATTCGGCGCAGCACCTCACACAACTTACCACACGTCTTCAAACGGAAGTCGTAACGTACTCATGTTGTACAGTTTATTTTAATTTTATCTTTTCCATTTCTTTTCTTCCAAATGTTGACATGTGTTACGAAAAAAATCCATCACAAAATGTACATGCCCTACAATACGACAGATATATCATTCATAATGTTCACATAAGAGCTTTGCAAACCTCAAATGTATAGAAGGGAAAAACTTAGAATATTATCCTTGAACTGTAGAGGACTAAATAGTACTAAAAAAAGAAAACAAGTTTTTGGATTCCTGAAGAAAAAGAAAGCTCAAATTTATTGTTTACAAGATGTACACTTCACATCTGAACAAGAACAAATAATAAAGCAACAATGGGGTTACAAAGAATGCTACATATCACCTTTTAAAAGCAATTCCAGGGGAACAGCAATTTTATTTAACAATAATTTTGAATTTAAAGTTTTAGATTCCACTGTAGATAAGGAAGAAGGAAATTATGTAGCATTAGATGTTCGCATTGATGACAAAATCTACACACTTGTAAACCTTTATGGACCCAATGTGGACAAACCAGAATTTATCCAAAACATTAAGGAAATTGCAGAAAACTTTCAGGGTGATCGAATTATTATGTGCGGAGATTGGAATCTAATACTTGACCCCGAAAAAGACACATATAACTACAAGCACATTAATAATCCAAAAGCTAGACAAGAAGTGCTCGAGACTATAGATGCATTAGATCTAAAAGATCCATGGCGCGAGTTAAACCCATCTTCGAGAAGATTTACCTGGAGGCAACCAACACCACTGAAGCAAGCTCGATTGGACTATTTCTTAGTTTCACATAACATTCTGCAATCCGTTGATAACACTGATATTATACCAAGTATTAATTCAGACCACTCTATAATATCACTTACCATAACTTTATCTGATGTAGAAAGAGGAAAGGGGTTTTGGAAATTCAATAATTCACTTCTAAAGGATAGAGAGTACATACAACTTGTGAAAAAGACTATAAGTGAAACTATTGAACAATATAAAACTCCTACTGAAAATGAACAAAATAGCTCTACACTAAATGATCAATTGCTATGGGAAATGTTACTACTCAACATAAGGGGAAGTTCAATTTATTTCTCCTCAACAAAGAAAAAGAAAACTTTGGCTCGAGAAACCAAATTGGAAAACGATTTAGTTGACTATGAAATCAGGTTGGATGAAACTGAACTTGAAAATGAAAAAAATATTTTATTGGAAAAAGTAAAAGAAACTAAAACTGAACTTGACAATATAAATAGAAAAAGGACTGAAGGCTCCTTTATAAGATCAAAGGCAAAATGGGTAGAGCACGGGGAGAAACCCTCCAAATATTTTCTGCAGTTAGAACAAAGGAATTTTCTGAACAAATCTATATCAAAACTTGAAAATAAAGATGGAATCTTATTAAATACACAAGAAGAAATTATTCAAGAAGTAAAAAATTATTACAAATACCTCTATACTAGTAGAGACTGTATAGAAATAGATTTAGAAAACTATTTTACTGAAATACAAATCCCAAAAGTAGATGATATTACATCCGAATCGCTGGAAGGCCTATTGAATTATGATGAAGTTTTACTTGCATTAAAAAATATGAAAAATGAGAAAAGTCCTGGGCCCGACGGATTTACAACCGAATTTTTCAAATTCTTTTGGTTAGATTTGCATAAATACCTAATAAAAGCACTTAATTACTCCTTTATTATTGGCACTATGTCAGTTACACAAAGGCAAGGACTGATTACATGCATTCCAAAGGAAAATAAACCTAAGTTATATTTAAAAAATTGGCGCCCAATATCCCTCCTCAATACTACATATAAACTGGCATCGGCAGCAATAGCAAATAGAATAAAACAAGTACTACCATTCATCATACATGAAGATCAAAAAGGTTTTGTGGCAGGAAGATACATTGGTGAAGTAACAAGAATGATTTATGATGTGATGGACTATACAGAAACTTATCAAAAACCAGGTCTATTATTATTAATAGATTTTGAAAAAGCATTTGACTCTGTAGAAAGAAAATTCATGCACAATGTACTCAATTTTTTCAACTTTGGACCAGACATTAAGAAATGGGTAAAAATCCTTTTTGAAGATATTGAATCATGTGTACTAATTAATGGATATGCCAGTTCCTTCCTCAAAATAGCAAGGGGTTGCCGCCAAGGAGATCCAATCTCACCATATATATTTATACTGTGTGCTGAAATACTCGCAATAATGTTAAGAAATAATAAAAATATACATGGTATACAGATGGGAAACATTTTATCTCTCCTTGCACAATTTGCAGATGACACTACACTTACGCTCGATGGAACCGAAAAAAGCCTCTATGCAACAATGAATACATTGAGATTCTTTGCAAGATTTTCTGGATTGAAGGTTAATGCTGAAAAGACTAAATTGATTTGGATTGGGTCAAAAAAGAGAACACGTTACAAACTATGTGAGGAATGGAAACTGGACTGGACACGGACACAATTTAAACTCCTTGGTATTGAATTTGACGTTGACTTGGACAACATGATACCATTGAATTACACCAAACAGTTTGATAAGATTGAAAAGGAAATGACACAATGGGTAAAAAGAACTTTAACTCCTCTAGGAAGAAATACTGTCCTAAAAACATTATTACTTCCAAAACTCAATCACTTGTTTAGTAGTATCCCCACTCCCCCGGCAAAAACTATAGAAGATTTCCAAAAGAAATGCTACCAATTTATTTGGAAAGGGAAGCCGGATAAAATCAAGAGGGATATTATGAAGCTTCCACCAAAATATGGAGGAATAAGTGTTCCGGAAATAAGTACATCTATAGCAGCACAAAAGCTGAGTTGGATAAAAAGACTCTTTTACAAAAATGCAGTTTGGATAAGTGTGTTCAAAGAACATATTGTGGACATAAGAATACTATATTTGGCAGATTCCAATTATATTTTAGACAATATAGTCCCAAAAATCTCAAACATGTTTTGGAAAGATGTACTCTCCGTTTGGGCAAAATTTTTATATTGCTGTGAAAAAGAAACTACTGGCGAAGAAATAATGACAAAATCAATTTGGTTTAACAGTAATATCAAAATTGATGGTGACACTATCCATATTAAGCAATGGGATAAAAAGGGTGTAACTTATATATCCGATTTGATTGATGAAAACGGAAAAATATATGAATGTAGAGACTTTGTCGAAAGATATAACATCAAAACGGATTTTCTAACCTATGAAGGAGTTAAAAGAAAAATATCATCTCTACTACACAACTTCAATGCAGATACAAACCAGCTCCATAGGCCCATTCTCCCTTTCAACATGTCAAAAGTAAATACTCAACAAGGCAGTTCAGCATTTTATATGACTTTATTAGACTCAAAGTTCACAAAATCCAGAACCTTCTTGAAATGGGAAGAGTATCTACAAAAAGAATACACTGAATTAGAGTGGACAAATATCAATCAAATGGCTAAGAGATGTACACAAAGCAGTGAACTAAGATGGTTTCAGCATAAGATCATCCATAATATACTAAGTACGAACAAATTATTGTTTAGAATGGGATATATAGAATCATCAGCATGTTCACTATGTCATGACCCAGTAGAAACCATCTCACATATGTTATATTCTTGTCAATATGCAAATAGCATTTGGAGCCAATTGTCAGATTGGCTGGCAAACTATACAGAAGGAAACATTGATTTCAATGAGGAAAATATACTGTTTGGATTTAAAGGCATAAACAACAACCCTTTGAATGCACTTGTTCTTATTACAAAATTGATGCTGTACAAATGCCATATCAAAAAAGTTATACCAAATTTCAAACCATTACAGCTTGAAATAGTAACATACTACCATATAACAAAAATGATTGCTTTTTCAAGCTGCAATTATGCAAGATTCTATGCCTTCTGGTCATCACTCCATATGCTATTTAAGAATCATGATATTTAAGAACCATGTATGTAATATCATGATATCATAATCTATGTACCATGCAAGAAGCCAGAACTGATTGTTGTATGTAAACTTTTGAATGATGTATATTTTGAATGTACATGTGAAATGAACATGTGATGCACTATATGGAAATGTACAAAAAAATGGAAATAAAAAAAATTAAAAAAAATATTAGATTTAATAAAAGATTCTGTATTAAAGGGCATCCATCATTGTGTTTCATAAAATTTTATTTGGTTTTAATATGTTCCAACACACCATATGTGCTGTTTACAATACAAATAAATTCCCTTAGCTTGCATATTCATCCCCAATCGCCAGACATATCATAATTACTATTTTCCAATTAAAATCGAGTAACATTATTATGCATGTGTAGAAACCGAAAGTGAACGTCCTATTTACATGCACAGTAGATATATGACCTATTGAACATTATTAATCCAAATTTGTTATTTTGTCTGGTGTAAATAAGATTCCAAAATTACGTTTGACTCATTGGCGCGCGCCACACGTGATGCATTGTCCGGTTTTCGATCAGAAATCACTACTTTTACCTTCATATCGTCAATATACTAAGTCGAGTATCATTGAAATGATTGTTTTCGGTAACAGTTGGTATTTCTCGATAAAATAAAACCATTTATAACGTCTGTCATATTTGACCACCAACAACACAATGGATGTACCTTTAAGTCTTTAGAATACTTTTAGACTTGTGTACCTTTATCAGCAAATTCACTTGCAAAATACAAATAATTACTCATATGTGAAATGTGAGACAAAGATAAAATATGACTTATAATTTTTGTTAGACCTCCAATTCTAAGTTTTTAATTCTAAATATCTCTTTTTCATCAGACATATTATATTCTCAAAGCACATGTTAGAACTCTCACATCAGAAAGATGAAATGCCTTTAACTCAGCTGTTTTCTTTAAAATTACCTCCCTTACCTACTTACTGATTGAAGTGCACATATAATCTCAGAAAGATGCTGTAAACTGAAATAGGCTTTTAGGTTATGATCCCTGTGACCCATATTTGGGGTCACAGACTCACCAAATTTACAATTTAGAATCCCTTACAGCCAAGGAGTCTGTACATTGGTTCTGGAGAAGAAGTCGAAAAAGCGAAAAGTTAACGGACGGACGGACGGACGGACGGATGGACGGACGCCATCCCATGCCATAAGCCCATCGGGCCTTTCAGGCCAGATGAGCTAAAAATAGAGCAAGTTGCAAACTATTTAGATATGTGCATCTTGAAGGTGTGAAAGAGTTTATGAATTCAATTTGTATTTGACAGTATAATCAAAGATCGTGAATTGGGGTCTTGTTTTTCAATTTTTACGCATTAACATGATCTTGGGTAAGAAAAAGAATAACCAACTCGGTGCTCGAAATTACGAATTATCTGTCCCTCGTGAATTATTATGTCAAACTCCTCGCTAAAGCTTGGAGTATATCACAATAATTAACTTGGTACAGATAATCCATCCTCGCAACTCGTTGATTGTTCTTATATTTCTTAACTCATATAATAGTACAACGTCCCAATGAAAGGCATAACTCTTGCCAGTCTCCATTACTGGCTGATTTAGGCCTTGCAGTATTTCCTTAAGAAATCTGTGTTTAGAAATCCAGGCCCGCTATGCATTTCTGGTGCAGCGATTCACTATTTTGACACAACAAAGCAAGGGAAATACCGCAAGGGTTAAATCAGCCAGTAATGCAGACTGGCAAGAGTTATGCCTTGCGTTTGGAAGTTGATAATAGTACTGATTCGAGTTTAAGTAACATTGAACAGACAGAAATAATTTAGGTTTGAGACTCAAAATCATCATTTACAAGATCTTGAACTGCATTTTAACATACATGATTCTGACGACGCCCACTCTGACTACTGAATGAATTAGTGCCAACCATTCTGAATGGACAATTAACAGGAATCACAACTTGCTGACATGGGAATAATTCTAAATGATTTCATAAAATGAACAATGTCATCTAAAAACAATAGATTATCTCAAACATTTTCCCCTCACTCAAGGATGATTTTTTATATAACCGTGCTATCAGTATGAAGGGTCGAAGTGACTATGATAAAGGTAAACAACTAAAAGAGCTCTAGCTGTATACTCACGTGAAGTTGTTGTTCTCGCAGTCGGCGGCCATGATGTATCGGCAGGTGCCCTGGAAGTGGATGGTGGTCCCGTCAAACGTGCGGTAGTGGGGATCTCCATACACGATACACGTACCTGGCTCTGCACATTCAGAAATAATTCATTTAGATTATGACATGATATATATATCATCAAAAAAAGTGTTCAACAGGAGATATCGCTTGTCAGTCTGATTAAAATAGACAGTTTTCCGAGGTTTTCTCGCAAAACCGTTCGATGACAGCCTGTATGCTTGTATGTTCTGACGCAATTCAGTTAACCAATCACAAGACCTCAATCAAAAGCTTTCGGTGCGAGAAGCTATGGGCAAATAACAGCTATGCTTTTGTCTGTTTCAAAAATGCTTTCAAAACGGCGACCGTTTAAAAACTATGATGTGATTGGTCAGCTATTTGACCAGGGTCGTCTGCGCTGAACTGGTACGGAACATGCGTCAATACGGGGTATCCTTAGACCTTCTATATCTTTAGAACCAGTTTGTATCCCGATATAAACTATTTTGCAGATTTAATTCCTGGGAACAGGGTCAATTTTAATCAGACTGTATCGCTTGTGTGAGATCAATTGAATGCAGGAAACTTACGTTTGAGACAGACAGGACAGCAGTTGCCGGGGGTGATGGCAGGTACCTCCTCTAGACTACAGTCGATGACAGGGCACCGCTTCACAGCACACTTCACCTGGCCAGCTATACACTTGCATCTTGTACACTCGTCTAGCGGCCACTCGTCTCCTGGCTGTTGGGAAATACAGACATTGATAAAGAAGAAATAACTTTAAAATGCTGTAGTAACTTGCCAAGCGATGAATAGCCTCCTGGCTGTTTTAGAAATGAAACCTTGGTCAAATATATCAACAACTAGTCGCAGAATTTTTTTAAAGTAATCAGTGAAATTCTGATATTTCTAAATAACAACCTTTTGTGAATAACTTCTTCACAGTTGAAGAACAACTCATTTTCATGTTGACAGTGGCATACTACAATCCAACTGGGTTATCTTAATTTATTATGGCTTATTTTCAAAATGAGGCATATATTAATCTTCATATTTCATAAAATGTATTCAATTATTTCATGGAATGGCATGGCATTAATACAAACTAGTCACAACTTGGAAGAGAAATCAGCAGGGTTGTAAGGTTGGAAGGATTGAGTAATGTCAGCATTCTTCACCCAGCTTCTACTTAGAGTGAGCGACAATTTTCCAAAACATTGTCATATCTGTTCACCTGATAGAGTTGTTCATAGTAGACGCAGGTTGCATCCTGTACCGGCAGACAGATGTCACAGCAACCATCTTCAGACGGAACCAGCTCCTCCTTCGCTGTACACTGGACCGCGGGACACTCTCGTATGGAGCACTTGACCTCTGACCTCTCACACGTGCAGGTCACACACTGGTTGTCGGCCGCGGACCACGTGTCCCCGTCCTTGTAGTATTTTCCTTCTGTGCTGTCGTAACAGGCTGCAGAAATAGTATCGGCTTAGTTAAAGAGGTTCAACACACCTTGGCTCTGTTCCATAACATCCATAACAGCGAGCGCGAGCGAGTCCTATACATAACTGTTAAAGGTACATCCATTGTGATTCATACAAAAATATTTAGCTTTAATACGCTCCAACTCACGATATATGCTGTTTACAGTACAAACAAATTCACTCAGCTAGCATATTCTTCCCCAATCGCCTAATATATAATAATTACTAGTTTCCAATTAAAATTGAGTAACATCATTTTGCATGTGCAGAAACTGCACGTTCCAGTAGTTATATGACATATTCAACATTATCAACCCAAATTTGTTATTTTGTCTGTTTTAGATCAGATTCCAAAATTACGTTTGACTCATTGTCGGTACTTCTCGATAAAGTCACACCATTTATAACGTTTGCAATATATGACCCCCAACAACACAATGGATGGACCTTTAAGTGTCTTTCCACCATCATAAACACCCAACTTGTGATATTGTGAATGCTTGACAGTTCTGATCCTGAAAGCAAGAAGAACCGCTCCAGCATTATCTCTTTGTAAAAATTGTCATTTGGGCAGCAGAAGGGACTATTCAATTCTTCCCCTTGTTTTAATTAGAAAGGGTGGTGCACTTTAAACCATTAGAACATGTGTATCAGTTGACACATGTATACTTCCAAATTCATAGTCCAGGAAAGAGAATTGTCATTATTTTCACTGAGTTAGTTGGTATAAAGACTTTTGGGTAGTTTTTGAGCTTCGTGGAAATTTAAAGAGATTGTTTTTCAGGGTTTTAGTGTGGCTCCAGTCTTCAAAAAGCTCTTTTTACCTGCTTTTTATGCCTTACATGTCGCTTTAAAGTTTAAACTGAAGAAAACTATTAAACCTAATGAACATTTCCTTATTTATCACTATCACATCCAAATCATACTTAAGTCCAAAATCAATTTACGTCTTCTTTCCTAAACTTTGATGGTGTACTCACGAGGACATTTAGGACAGCACTGGTCACGGGGGAAGATTTGGACGCTGGGTGGACAGCTGAGAGGTTTACACTGGTCCTTCATACACACCCAGTTGAAGTCCTCCTGTAGTGGCAGATAGTGTTACACTTAACAACATTGTTGAACATCTTTAATCTTTTATTTGTAACACATGTAACATATGGAAACATTGTTTAACATTTTAATATAATATCTTCCTACAGGTAAAACTCCAAGATAAAGTAACACCTGACAACATTGTTACATAGTCACCATTTGAAATCGTCTTTCAGGGAATAACTATTATTATATGATTGCAGGTGAAATACCGGGATCTATCAATGAAAATAAACCGTGTAATCAGTCACTAGTGAAAATAACAATGGAACGTGTTATCAGTCACTTGTGACTGATATAACAATGACCTGACGTCATAAAACAATGCTCCGACGTCATGACATGTTCATGACGTCACATTGTTGCTGAGGCGACAGGCTCATTCTGGAGCCGACTTAACGTCTATTTCGGTGAATATGCAAAGATTTGGTCATATAATAAATAGAAAATTTGTCTTTTCTTGACAAATACCATGTTTATCTCATCTCATGAGGTAGAAAAGTTATATATTTTCACTCGTGGCTGCGGCACTCGTGAAAATATAACCTTTCTACCTTACTCGATGAGATAAACATGGTATTAGTAAAGAAAAGCCAAATATCATCTAAGTAATCATTTGATAACAATGTAAATAATGAGATAGGACTATTTTACATCATTAACTGCTAACTGCTCATTACACTTGAAAATCACAAGCCTTGAAACTTCAGTCACTTGTGCTTGACTGAACTTGTTATATACAAGTTGCCTGTGTCACATTTCATTTTTTAAATGAAACAAAAAATAAATAAATAAGTTTTGTTACTGGTGCCTCATTGAACTGGTGACAAACCTATAAATTGCTTGTAAATGAAGGTACTCACCTTGCACTCACAGTAGAAGCAAGGATCTTCAGGTCGGGGGCGAGTCCGTCTCCCTATCGCAGTCCTTGTACATGTGGTACCAACTGAAACATTGCCATCTCAACAGTTATGTCTTTCATGTGTTGGTATCAAGTTGGAATGTTCGTTAAATTTGGACATCCTCGCAGCATATCCCTACAGTCAAATTATTCAACTTATTATTCAGAGTCTGAAATTATCATGATGTGTTCACACCTTTGATCATTGACAAATTAAATAATTTTCCTTAAATGTTTCGACCTGTTAACTATCATGTTATCATCTGATTAAAATTCTGAAGAGTCTTGCTCATAGTTCACTTAATATAGTTTAACCAAAATGATTTTTTAAAAATATGTTCCACTCTTAATGATTCATTTGAACTTCAAAGATATTCAGGTTTCAAGCAAGGGCAGACAACTCACATCCACTACAAGACTGACAGCACTCTCCAGGTGGCGCATCTACAAGCTGCTCTGGTGGACAGTTGGCGACACTTGGACACGCCTCGTGCACACACTTCAGGTGACCATCCTGAAACACGATGATGTCACTGAGACAGGAGTTTTTCTGTGTGGAGACATATACCTCTCCAAACACATATTAAATACCAAGGCACCAATTATTTGTCAAGATTTCGTCTGATCATATTCAATAAATTTTAACTTGTTTGTCATTTATATATTTCTCGGACTGATTATCCATCTAGTTACCTCACAAGTACAGTAGTCACAGGGATCTCCATTTGGTGTGAAGACGTCTCCATCACCATAGCGACGATCTTCGAAGTTGCAAGCTGAAAACGGAGACAACAAATTGTTAGTTAAATGTCATAATCACATTATTTGCTTAACAGCTCACTTGATATAGACGTAAAATTAAATTAGAACAAATATTCATCAACTATATTGTGAGAATTTTTCGAGGAAAAAAAGGGGGAAAAATGACTATGAATGGCCAAAACTTTTTTATTGGAAAAAGCTGCCTGTCCGCCAAAAACCTTCAAAAGGTCCAGTTGCCAAAATAACTTAAAGGTAACACAAGAGTAACTTGCAAGACTTTAAATGAATTTAACTGACAACATATTGGAGGGATAGGTTTAAGTTTGAGAAGGGCTGGTATCCTTTTCACAGCCTTGTTTGCCAATATAGGTCTTATTATTTCGAACACTGAACCTATGTAACTGTAGAGGCTCGGATAAATAAAATTGAGATTGTTTATGGTTTGCAACCAGCATCACAGACATCCACAAAAATATATATGTTTCATTGAACAGTACCAACCAATATTTGTCCCCTTGTCTGCAACATATAAGTTTTCAAAATTACGTTTGAACAATTGATGCGTGCCAGTCGCGGACCATTGTCCGGTTTTCAATCATAATCACGACTAAACATCTTAATAATGTAACTATACTGAACAGATTGGCACTAAAAGGGTAATTTTCGACAACAGTCATTACTGCTTGATAAAATAACACCCTTGGTAACTTTTGAACTAAGTTACTACAATAACATAAGGAATGTCCCTTTAATCCGTGATATGTTGGTAATCTTAGTGAATGACTTCATGTTTCACTGTAATTACGTTTCTAACATCCATCACAAATAACGATACATACAATACCAAGAAGGGGAGATAACTCACTGGGACAGACAGGACAGCACTGGCCGGGGACCTTCACAGGGTTGTCACACGGTACGTAGCAGTCCACCTCCATACACGTGACGAGTCCGCCGCTACAAGTACACGAGATACACGGGTTCTCCGCTAGGATCCACATCGCTTTATTCTCGTATTGCACACCGCGGAAGTTGCACCCTTGAAGGAAAAGATACGAATTCAAATTACTTATCTACTGTAACTATTAGGCAGAATTTGATGGTACATATAACTACATTCTTCAACAATTCTTTAATTAAGAAAATAGTCTGCAAAGCTGTCAGGCTGGTTAAGACTTAAAAAGTATTCTGACCACTTGTACTGACAAGAAGTGAACTCACTGTAAATACCCAATGCATATATCTTTGACAGGCATTTAAGAAAGGAATTACATAAGAAAACACACATTTTTGGACAGCAACTTCTTTATTGTGAACATACATAACACTTCACCCCAAATTCCACCTGATGAAGGAGAGAGAACATATACTGAAACGATTTGTATGTTCACAATAAATAAGTTGTTTCCCAATGCATACGATGCAACTACAGACAAGGATCTCACCTTTACAAGTCTCACAGCACTGTCCCTCCAGCTTCTCCTTCATCAGACAGGTGAGAGCCGGGCACGTCTCCTCCTCACACACCACGTTACCGTTCTGAATAAACATAACTGGCAAGATTAAAATTTCTTTAATATTTTCTACACATTTGTGGCAGTGGTTGACATAATAGTCTCCTCCTCACACACCATGTTACCAGCCTGCATAAACATTTGTATGTCATTATGTATTAGCAACATTTAGAAGAATGACATATTCTGGATGCTTGTGGCAGAGGTATTAAGAATGAGATATATCTCCTTCTCACAGGGGAAGTGAGATAAATCAGGATTTAAAGGGGCAGTAGCACGTTTTTTTGCTCAAATAAGTCGATGAAATGAATTTGAAAAACTAATACCACCAATAGCAAAACACCCTTCTCTTTTCAGAAAATCAAGTTAATAAACGAGTGTACATGATTCGGTAAAGCCATAGGAATCGTTTTTGTAATTGGAAATAATAAATTGTGTTCACAATAAAATGGCCGCCATGCACTTTTTGCTTTATACGCAACATAGTCATTACCACTACGAATAATTGGTTTGTTCATTTAAGTTCATTTAAATGACATAAACTGTCATTATAAATGGGAAATTTGTAAAATAAAATTTTGCGAAAAAACATGCTACTGCCCCTTTAAAATAAAATAAATTAGGATTTAACATCATTGTCATTGATTTTATATAGATGATAACCTTGCAATATTATATGACAGACCCTGGTTTTTGGTTCCCTCCAAGAAGTCCATTATGAACTTTCTTAGATCCGCCACTGGATACCATGTGACCTCCTTCCATGACGTTTAGCTTACTAGCAAAAATTCTAACAACTTATAAATTTACAACAAATTTCCCCAGGAATGATGTACATACCCGACAGGAGCACCTCCTGCATGGGTCAGGCTGGAAGGCGTCCCCGTTCTTGTAGAGCTGGTTCTCGAAGTAACAGTCTGTACAGGACGGACAGCACATGTCCTGGCGAGGGTGGCGGCACTTGACGATGCACTGCTCTTTCTCACACTTAACCCGACCCATCTGCAATAGAAAGAATAATAATAATAATGATGAGTTTTACGTCAAGTATCCATCTCATCCGAGTTGCTCACCGACATTATTACCCTGACGGATTGTACTTTTTCAAAGCTGCTTGCCTGCGCTCTGAGTCCATTTCGGACAGTACACCCGCATAACCAGGTACCCATTGTACAGCTGGGTGGACTGAGTGCAATGTGGATGAAGTGCCTTGCCCAAGGACACAACACAGCTTTCGACCCAAGTCACAAATCTTTTGTGTCTCCACTGGGATTCGAACCCGGGTCGTTGGCGTGAGAGGCAGACACGCTAACCACTACACCACCACAATGATTCTGATTTGTGTCTCTGAAAGCTTTTTACTTCATTGACCCATCTGAATAAATATTAATAATCACATTCAATATACATGTGCATCTATGACTTCTATAGTCTGAATTATTTGCAAGAAAAATATACGAAAATATATTCTAATTGACAATGTACATACCAGTACGTAATCAATCATAAAGCAAACTTGGCATAGTATCATGAACTATCTTTTCATTAATAAGGAAAATTAATTTGTGATCTTTGACAACTAAGATACAGCATTCTCATTTCCTACTCTTTATTCTACAAACTGTACATCTTTTAACTCCTATAATATGTCAAGGAATGATGTTTAGTCTTTCACTTGACAATTGAAAACATCCCGCTGATCAAGCTATCAGTTGATTAGTGTTTGACTGCCCACCTTACAGGTACAAGTCTGACATTTATCCTCTGGGTGGGCGAAGCGAGAATCATCCGGGTACATCTGTCCCAAGAACTGGCACACTGAAACACAAGTTTGATATATTTAAAACTTTCATTAAAGAGTTTCTGTCACATGCTTGAAATATTCAGAGCAAGTTCTCAGACCCTCATCCCATCTCTGGATCTAACAAAGCTTGTTTAACACAAATCCAGAGATTCACAACTTTATATAGAACAATATCAGAAGAAGTGGCATGTTTATAGGTGATAAGATATGGTTGTCTCGGGTTATTCCTTAAATACAATTTCTACATAAGTTTATTTATTATAAAATATGATCATGCTTCACCTGTTATAGAAATTCATAACAAACTTGCAATAATGATGAAAATTTCAGGTAATCATCTCTGTAGAAAGTCATTTGATCTTTCTCAATATCCAGATTTACAAACCAGAAAGAGACACATCAATATGAAACGGCCATAGATACACAGAGACAAAAAGAGGTACAAACAAGTAGTTGTCACTAAGATGACATAATCCCCACCACAAATTAAAGGGGCAGTAGCACGTTTTTTCGCTCAAATAAGTTGATGAAATGTATTTGAAAAATAATTTCACCAACAGTAAAACACCCTTCTCTCTTCGGAAAATAAAGTTTAAAATGAGTGTACATGTTTCGTTAAAGCCATGGGAATCGTTTTTGTAATACAAAATAATAAATTGTGTTCACAATAAAATGGCCGCCATGCAAATTTTTGCTTTATACGCAACATAGTTTTTACCACTACAGATAATTGGTTTGTGCAATAAGATGTTTTACCCTCTAAAGTTTATCTAAATGACATAACCTATCATTATAAATGGGAAATTTGAAAAAATAAATTTTGCAAAAAACGTGCTACTGCCCTTTTAATACTTCAAAATTGAAAAATAATGTCAAGGTCACCAAAATCTAATCAGCTCGTCGTCTTCCCTAGGAGGTGTTTTGTATAGGATATGATGGAATTCCGGTGAATGGTTCTTGAGATATCCCACTGACAAGCTTTACATGTACATCAACATGTCGAAAAATTCAAAGTTCTACTGTGACCTTGAGAATAATGTCAAGGTCACTTAAATCTAATCAGCCCTTTGTCTTCCCTAGGAGGTGATTTGTGTAAGATGTGGTGAAATTCTGGTGAATGGTTCTTGAGATATCCCACTGACAAGCTTTACATGTACATTAACATGTCGAAAAATTCAAAAATCCACTGTGACCTTGAGAATAATGTCAAGGTCACCAAAATCTAACCAGTCCGTAGTCTTTCCTTGGAGACGCTATGTGTAAGATATGAAGAGAATCTAGGTAATAGTTCTTGAGATATCCCGCTGACAAGGATAAAATGACAAAGTCTTGTTGTGACCTTGAAATGAGGGTCAAGGTCACAAACCTCTGTAGGAACATTACTCTCCCTATGATGAACCCACATGCAAAATATGAAAAGAATCCAGTGAATAGTATTTGAGTTATTCCATTATTACAGACGGACGGATGCAGCCAAATACTATATCCCCCATTTCGCGCGGCGGGGATAACAAGAACAGATATAAACACACAGATACAAAGAAATACAAAGATACTATATGTTATTAATTAAGTATTTCCGTATTGGCCCAGTTACAGGTCCGAGGTCCGTTGTATTGGCCCGAGACGAAGTCGAGGGCCAATACAACGGACAGAGGACCTGTAACTCGGCCAATACGGAAATACTTAACTAATGACAATTTTATTAATTAACTTATTTTCATTCTATTTGCACAACACGAGACATCTCATTTATATTGAAATAATAATTATAAACAAGATTGGTGAACAAATAGCACGGGCCAAAGTTGTGAAGCGACAGCTTCGGGCTTCCACCAAATGTGCAACTGTGCATGCTCAGACTCATATTGGCCCAGTTTGTCTCGTATTGGCCCAGGTTTTCCCGTATTGGCCCAGTTTCCCCATATTGGCCCAGTTGTCGAATCATATGGTCTAGGCCGTAAATGCCGTATACATGCCGTAACATTGATAGTTAATTAATAAACATAGAGACACATAGAGACATATAGAGACACAAAGAGTTACTACCGACCTGGACAAGAGGGACAGCACTGGTTGGGTAGTTTGACAGGGTTGAGGCAGCTCACGGTGGGACACGTGATCGTCTGACAGATGATGCTTCCTCCCTGTATCAGTAGAAGGAGCAGTGTATGAGTTTACCATTGACATGGTTACTAGTTACTATCAATTATTTTCAAGCTCAGTTCATACATACACTAGATATATATTAGGATCTTCTTTTGCTTTTAGTTACATCTTTTCCAAACTCTGACAGAATATTTTCTCCTTTGATATAACTCTGTACATATACAAAATCTACACTCCATAAGAAATCCAGATTTTCAAGATAACACCTTCTTAGTTGTGAAGATCAACTTCCCAACGCAAGACATAACTCTTGCCAGTCTCCATTACTAGTTGATTTAAGCTGTGCCGTATTTCTTAAGGTTTCCGTGCCAGGAAATCAGAGACTACTATGCATTTCAGGTTCAGCAATCCACTATCTTAGGACAGAAAAGTGAGGGAAATACTGCAAGGCTTAAATCAGCCAGTAATTGAGAATAACAAGAGTTATGTCTAGCGTAAGAAGTTGTGTGAGGATACACAATGTTTCATAGTATATGCTTACTCCTTCATCAAGCGGAATGCGCCATTTTTACCTATCCATGTTCAATTTATTGAATAAAATTGTGTTTACAGCATATCATCTTCACTCACCTGACACGTGCATTTCTGACAGGGGTCGACCTCTGACACGAAGGAGGCGCGGTCAGCGTGTATGACTCCCTCGTACAGACAGTCCTCGCACTCTGGACAGCAGCCGTTCTCACGCGCCGGATGTGTGCACATAGGTTGACACGCTTCTGCGAAACATGTCACAGTCCCACCCTGAAAGATGAAGCAACAGATTGAGTTTTGTGCTCTGACTAAAACACATTTAAACACTTCATTGAGTGACATTTTAAAGTAGGAAGTCAAATAAGGACATTCCTTCATACTTTAAAGGTGCAGTAGCACGTTTTTTTGCAAATTTTATTTTTGCAAATTTCCCATTTATAATGATAGTTTATGTGATCTATATTAACTTAAAAGGGTAAAACACCTTATTACACAAACCAATTATCCGTAGTGGTAATAATGATGTTGCGTTTAAAGCAAAAAATTGCATCGCGGCCATTTTATTGTGAACACATTTTATTATTTTGAATTACAAAAAACTATTCCCATGGCTTTACCGTACCATGTACACTCATTTTTAACTTGATTTTCCGAAAGAGAGAATGGTGTTTTACTATTGGTGACATTATTTTATAAGTACATTTAACCGACTTATTTGAGCAAAAAACGTGCTACTGCCCCTTTAAAAAAGATACAATAATCTGCACCTGAAACATTGCAGTCTTAGTATAAATAACATGTTGTCCATACACTTGCCCTTATTTCACATAACAACCAATAAAATTATCATCAGCTTACCATTTCACATCAACATGATCTTACTCAGCTCTCTTTGAAAAGTGGAATGAATATACATTTGAAGTTCCGAATTGAACAATTGTTTTATATTTTTTATTTTATATTGTTTCCTCTATATACTACATTCAGATTCAGTATGTTTTAGGAGAAGCATTTATATAGGCTAGTGTAGCCTGTTTGCTAATCCTTTTTTCCAATTTAACTTCTCATATTTCATGTACATGATATGTTATTTGGAAATAAAATACTGTTTAAATCAATAATTGTTTTGGCATATAAACTTCCTGATTCATGCACATAAATTTGGATTGGTGATAGCACTTCCTTTTTTATTTTAAATTTTGGTTACCGGGTATGTAGAAACATACACTTCAGTTCTTTGGGAATATTCACCTTTCTATCGAAGAGAAAATTAGATACACTTAAATAATAAACTATATTTAGTTGAAAAGCAAAGGGATTTGTGATATGACAGAGCTTTGTTTAAAAACATTCAAGTTAATGGTCCCTCACAGATTGCTGATACTTGAAGACAACAATCTGAGAGTTGCAGGATGCAATCAACACATATCTTAAAGGTACATCCATTGTGTTGCTTGGGGTCACATATGCCAAACATCATAAATTGTGTTATTTTATGGAGAAACTAAAAATGCCTAAAACTGCCGTTTTGATGATAGTCGACTCAGTAAACCAACGACATAAAGGTAAAAGTGTCGATTTCTGATCGAAAACCGGACAATGCACCGTGTGTAGCGCGCCTATTAGTCAAACGTAATTTTGGAAACTTATTTAAACCAGACAAACAGACAACTTTGGCTGGATAATGTTTAATAAGTCTTATAACTACTGTGCATGATAATGGGACGTGTAGTTTCTGTTTCTGTACATGTATAATGTCGTTGCTTAATTTTAATTAGAAACTAGTAATAATGATAAATTTGGCTATTGGAGATGAACATGCAAGTTTAGTGAAATTAGTTTAACTGAAATATGCACATATCGAATATTGGCACGTATTTCAGCCAAATTCATTTTTTTGAAACACAATGGATGTATCTTTAACATAACTCATTACATCAGTTTATTAGTAAAAGCAACCGGTTCCTTTGAAAGTATCTTGTAGTTAATGATTCAATTCTGAGCTGCAGCCCACTTCATTACTAGGCACACCTAACAACATGACAATATTCATGTCTGATGTTATACAAATGTTATTTTTAATTTTTCTGTCTCATTGATCTTGTAACCAGCTTTTTGAAATATATATGTACTGGAGTGGCGTTGAAATAAGCCTGTGGCTTGTTCGCCAAACCTATGTTCATGTTTATGAAATAAAATATGTTTAAACCACATATCTTATTGTAATGAGAACTCTGCAATAGAGATCAGCAAACAAACCATGAATTTATCACACACAAAATACTGTCCATTCTGGTTTAAACAATATTTATTCAGGTACTTTCATGTACAGGGGGATTGACTGTCCGTTCTGATGTGATTTATGTTCTTTTATCTATTAACTGTTTATATCGAATATGATACTTTTCATTTAGTTCTTCACATTGATGAAACTTTGTTTATTATAAATCTTTTCTTAAAATTTAACTGTTGTACTGTTTTGTAAAATACATTTGAAATTACACATCTTCTCGTAATCTGTTGCATAACTATTCAAACATTGATTTATGTTTGTCTGGTGAAGTTACACAATCACTATTACAGCAGAAAGCAATTTACAAGTCGATGACATCAAACTTCCCCCCTTACACCAAAATTGTGGATGGTTCTTAATTTCAAGCAATTTCAAGCACAGGAAACAATAAACAGCAGCAATAACCAATCAACTAGTTAGCTGAAAATAACATTATGACAATTTATGGCAACTGCTAACTACAACATCCTGTGTATGTGTGCTACTACCTTGTTAATTGCAATGTTAATTCCAGGTAGGCAATACCTGGGTGTTAATTAATCAAGTGCAATTAAGGATGTTTATTGGGATGTAACCTCGACCCAACAGTCTGAACCACAGAAACAGCATATTTTTTGGTTTAAACATATCTTTATTCAATAAAAATTTGGTTTGGTTTTTATCAATACCTCACGAAATACACAAGAAGATATAGAATATTTCTATAACTATTGTGAAATGTGAATTTTGACAAATCTTATTTTTATTTATTTTATATAATTTTTCCTTGTAAAAAATAAATATTGATATAAATATATAACTGTAAAAATGCAATTTTAAGTATAAACACATTTCTAAAACTCCATATTTTGGGCATAATGTTTAGATTTCATTATTAAATTTGCTTTGACAACTGAAAAGTAATTTAATGAAGGTAAAAAAAAATGATACTTTCTAAATTTTTTAAAAATAAAACTACAAATTAAATTTGATTAGGAAAGATTAAATTGTTCATATTTTAATATGTTCATTATGAAAAACAAATAATTGCCAAAATAATTAAATATATGTAATTGTTCAATATTGAATAAATAACTCAATTTGCAAGTGATAACTTAAAAACAAGCATTAGTGCAAAGATTGTGAAGATTCCTACAATAGATAAGATATGTATTGGGCTTGAAAAAATAAATATTTTTCCCGGTTCTAAATGATTTGATATATTCCATTTGTGTACAACATCCTGTTTAAATGTGAACCTATATATTGAATCTAGGAAAAAAAGTCACAGAAAAAAAGTCATGGAAAAAGAGGTCACAGGAAAAAAAGTCACCTATATATGATGTACTCTGGAGCGGCATTAATATAAGCCATCTAGGCTTGTTTGCCAATCCTTTTCTATTGAATAAAATATGTTTAAACCATTCCATGAAGGACAGAGAGAGAAAATTATTTATTAAAGTGTCACATGAAGGATTAAAATAATAATAAATACAAAAATAATCCAGTCTGTACATGAGTTTATATCTCTTACAAAACGCTTCGACTGAACATAATATTTCATTTTGATGACAATATTTTGATAATCTGTTTATGTTATTATTATGATGTCATCATCCTGTTGAAATGTATTTAATTGGGGAGAGACATTAACATAGGGGAAACCCTGTTTGTCAATCCCCCTGTACATGAAAGTACCTGAATAAATATTGTTTAAAACCAACATAATAAGAAGACAAGAAAATATTTCATTCAGGGCCTTGTGTATTCCATCATTTACAACTGTGTGATGAGATGTGGATAATGTCATCAAGACAGACAGATAGATAGTGGAATATGTTGGATGACAATGTAAGAAATATTGATTCCCTTGCTACATTTAAGAAACATGTTGATCGAACCTTACCGTGCAATGTGCACCATGTTATTAAAAACACAGGTACAAGACACAATCAAATTATCCATTGTAAAATGAGATTGGGTTGTAGTGACCTAAATGCCCATAAATTTGATCGTTTTCTTCAAAATTCTTCCACTTGTGAATGTGGCTATCACTATGAGGATACCATTCATTATCTATTTATATGTCCGCATTTTACTGGAATTCGATCAAGGTGTTTCTTTTATGAACATGGCTTTGACTTAAAATCCATTTTACATGGAAATTATTCACTTTCTGATGAAATCAATCACAGTATCGTCACTTCACTGCATTTTTATTTTACCCAGACAAAACGTTTCTAATTCAGATGTCCTTGCTTATTCTATTTTATAAAATACTGTCCTACTAGTATATAACTATGTTCATTGAATGTTGTGCGTTTCTCAGTATTGATGGATGATGTTGTTTTACATGTATGTATACTTTTGTACTGGAGAGGTATTCATATAGGCGTAATGCCTGTTTACCAATCCACTCATGAATAATGAATAAATATTGTTTAAATCAGATAGATAGTTCTCTAGTACACATTGTAAAAGTGACACACTTGCCTCTATATAAAAGCAAACTTTCCTTATCACCAACATATCTAAACTTTCAATGCAGCAAGAATTAATAATTGTGGTGAGTTTTCATATATTTCCATATTGGCATATATCTGAATTTACCCATTGATGTAAGGTTTATCAATAACAGGGCTGATGACTAAATGAATAATCACTCCTACTATTGTTGATAGTCAGGTTCTCTTGTTGGTAAATATATACCATGCTTGGTAATAATTAATTTTTTACAATATATGAATATGCTAATATATTTATTTCTGTTTACATATTTGAAATTACAGCTTCAGTAGGAATAATTAACTGCTATAAATGGTTATTTGATAGTGTTAAAACTTTACAACGTAAAACATAATAATTTTTAAATTCATGTAATTTCCCCCCTGTCTTTTCACAATTGATGATTTTCATAATTTAACATACTTCTAAATGCCTCTCAAGGAAGAACCAGGTCTAAAGAAATTTGCTTGTTTGCCAGTTTCTTTCTGAATAAATATGTTTAAACCAAAGAAATGGTGTTAATACGGAAGTTTAACAAGAACTTTCAATGGAGCAAACTTTGCATTTGGATATCTCTCTTATAAAAGAAGTATATCAAAATGAGGAGACAAGCAAAAAACTTCTTAATTCCTCACCGTCCCCAAAAGTTCTAGGTGTTTACAACATCAAACTGGATCTTTTGAAGTCTCAACAAACTAAAACACAGACGACCTGAATTAGGCAAAGCTGTGAATCTCATCAATAACAACATCTAAACAACCTCTACCTTATTAAAACAACATGGTAGTAACATGTCTATTGTCTTCCTGATTGCTTTACCTCAAGCTTAACTAGCTTTACTCACTTTGTTTTGACAGCTTCATTTTACAGATTCCACTTTTATGTTACTGTTGAATTTAATTTTTTAAATTTGAAAAAAACCAAATGTATAAACGTTTCCCCAAATTTAAGTATAAATGAATAAATATGATTTGGTTTACTCAAATGAGTTTAAAATATTGTTTAAAATTGTTCATTCATGAAAGAAATGGATTGGCAAACAAGCCCAGATGACTCCACAGTAGATAATATTATGATTTACATATATGGTTTAAACATATTTTTATTTCCAAAAAGAAATCTGGATTGGCGAACAAGCCATAGGCTTATTTCAACGCCGCTCCAGTACAATGAAAGCAAAAGCTGGACGCAGAAACAAGTCAATGAAATAAG
The DNA here is from genome assembly GCA_936450465.1 of Gibbula magus. Classification (NCBI taxonomy): domain Eukaryota; kingdom Metazoa; phylum Mollusca; class Gastropoda; order Trochida; family Trochidae; genus Gibbula; species Gibbula magus. The sequence continues at coordinate 70,851,200 of OW388293.1, read as the reverse complement.
GTAGACTTAAAACAAGAAAAAAGCCTTTACAATTATGTTCCAAGTATAAAAAGAATGTTTTCTCTTGTGTTGTTTGGTATGCCTGGTAATGACGGTTGCTGCAGCGGTTATTCAGTTATGAAACATATATTTTATATACTATTTGTCTGTAATAACACTTATAGGAAACGGTTACTTTTAGAAATGAACTGGTGTAACGAGTTAAGAATTTCTTTATTTGTTGAATTATCCAATAGGCCATTTCCATACAACGTAGTTTGAACATCATATCCACGAGCATAAAAACACATTTTAATTCTTAAGTTTTGATAAATCTGACATGTGAAAAGGTAGTGTACTACGTCTTCGCTATAGTGACCCCATGAGCACTTCCGAGTTTCCGATATGTGTCGATTGTATCTGTCGGCGTTTAGATCACTACAGCCGAGCTTGAGACGACAATGGATAATTTGACAGAATCTACATATACATTTACATATATGCATATTTAAGTTGTAACAAATATAAATTTGGGCTTGTTTCATGGTCAGTCGATACAACTTGTTTGTTTTCTTATGTTTTTTTTTACATTAATTCAGTTTGACAACAGGGTACATTAACAGAAAGTTTTAGAGTTTATAATAGAGCTTAAACAACATTTAGATAGAATCCAGATTGATATAACTTATCTAAGTTTAAGAACAAAATAAACCTCTAAATTTATTTATTTTATATGATAATCTTATGTTTGTCCCGTTGAAGTTAACATGGAAAAGTACAAAAGTTTTCTCTCAAAATGCTTGACATTATTTATAATGTATTTGTCCTTTCCTTTTTTTATTTTTTCTATTCATTTATTATTTTACATGTTCTTGCTGATATTGGTGGTGTTTGTTCCATTTCAGAAATGGAATTGAAAAGTGTGATAATTTGTTTGCAATAGCTACCTATATTTTTAAAAGAACATGAGATATATTACATTGATATCACAAACTTGCTTGCTCTAATTGTAAACAATAGATGAAAACATTGCTCTGAAAGTTAAACAAACTTCTCTAATTCCATAATAACCTATACCATTGAAAATAAATTAGATAGGATCCCAAGCAAAAGTATTATATTCTTCTAAATCTTAGGAACACAAATCTGCAAATCCATCTCAAAAAGGTAAGCAAATCCTCTTGATCCTCCCAAGCTGCATTAACAGTACCAACAGATTCATTTCCAGATTCAGCAGATAATACTCAGGTCTAGCAGTAACTGTCTGGCAAAGCTCCTAAACCACTAATTACCCAAAACAACATCCTTCTGTTCACTAATTAATAAAGACAATAGCAAGCCCAATCAGCAGTGTCCCCTCGTTAAGAGGACAGTGGACATGTGGCTGCTAGAGATGAGCTTGTCACCCTGTTCCAGTACACAGACCCAAGCCACTGTGACAACACCAGCCATCAGCTCTAACAGGGTGCTCTCCACACAGCCCTAACAAGGTCCTGCTTGTGACAACACAGTAGATTCCAAGTTGTGACAATATCCACCCTTAACAAGGTCCCTACTCGGCCAGGTTTTGACAACACACGACCCCTAACAAGCCCAGCCCAGTGAGTAGTACCCGTCAGGGGTAGAGTCAGTGTCATGACAGGGTATATAGGACGGGAGTGGGGTGTTCACTCAGTATGTCTCCTGTCACCAGCCTCTGAACATCAGTCAAGCCAAGGAAAGAAACATTGTGACACAGAATCATCTGAACTCTTGTCAACAACCGAACATCAATGCAAGTCCACTGTATGGTTTGGATATGTATACATGGATAGGTATATGCAGGTCTTTTATATAAAAAAAGAGTAAATGTAATATAGTTAGTAAACAAGTCTTTTATATTCTAAAGATAAATAAAATATCAACAGCTTCCTATAAAATATTTATTTTAAGATCTTCTGTTCTTATACAATTAGCACATTTTGATGCTAGGATTCTAGACTACATGATTCCCAAAAGATCAGCAAAGATCCCCATCTTTTGAAAAACTGACTTCCTTATTCTGGTATCTTTCTGTGACAACCTTCTGCATTGTTATCACAGTTTGATACTGGGGTAATGAAACTCAACTATGCATCGAAAGGATCAACACTTGCTTTGGATTCTGGTATCTGATTGTGCAAGTGTTTTGTACTAAGCTAGCACTTCCAGATGCTGGGGTTCATAGCATTTAAATCATCTTCAAGCTTTCTCTTACAGCATGTCATTTCAAGTGCCTAACACCCTTGTATCATTTAGTGCAAGTGTAAACTACGACTAGCACTTTTTGATGCTAGGATCTTCGGCACGCTCACTTCAGATTCCAGACTCTCAATACTACAAGTATATTCTTTGTCCTTGTATCTTTCTTGTGATGACTGATGTAGCATGTTATCACAGTTTGATACTGGGGCAAAGGATGGCAATATCAACAGCTTCCTATAAAATATGTATTTTAAGATCCTGGCATCTTCTGGTGGTAGTGTTCTTATACAACTAGCACTTTTTGATGCTAGGATTCTAGACTACATGAATCCAGCTAAGATCCCCATCTTTTGAAAAACTGACTTCCTTATTCTGGTATCTTTCTGTGACAACCTTCTGCATTGTTATCACAGTTTGATACTGGGGTAATGAAACTCAACTATGCATCGAAAGGATCAACACTTGCTTTGGATTCTGGTATCTGATTGTGCAAGCTAGCACTTCCAGATGCTGGGGTTCATAGCATTTAAATCATCTTGAAGCTTTCTCTTACAGCATGTCATTTCAAGTGCCTAACACCCTTGTATCATTTAGTGCAAGTGTAAACTACGACTAGCACTTTTTGATGCTAGGATCTTCGGCACGCTCACTTCAGATTCCAGACTCTCAATACTACAAGTATATTCTTTGTCCTTGTATCTTTCTTGTGATGACTGATGTAGCATGTTATCACAGTTTGATACTGGGGCAAAGGATGGCAATATCAACAGCTTCTTATAAAATATGTATTTTAAGATCCTGACATCTTCTGGTGGTAGTGTTCTTATACAACTAGCACTTTTTGATGCTAGGATTCTAGACTACATGAATCCAGCTAAGATCCCCATCTTTTGAAAAACTGACTTCCTTATTCTGGTATCTTTCTGTGACAACCTTCTGCATTGTTATCACAGTTTGATACTGGGGTAATGAAACTCAACTATGCATCGAAAGGATCAACACTTGCTTTGGATTCTGGTATCTGATTGTGCAAGCTAGCACTTCCAGATGCTGGGGTTCATAGCATTTAAATCATCTTCAAGCTTTCTCTTACAGCATGTCATTTCAAGTGCCTAACACCCTTGTATCATTTAGTGCAAGTGTAAACTACGACTAGCACTTTTTGATGCTAGGATCTTCGGCACGCTCACTTCAGATTCCAGACTCTCAATACTACAAGTATATTCTTTGTCCTTGTATCTTTCTTGTGATGACTGATGTAGCATGTTATCACAGTTTGATACTGGGGCAAAGGATGGCAATATCAACAGCTTCTTATAAAATATGTATTTTAAGATCCTGACATCTTCTGGTGGTAGTGTTCTTATACAACTAGCACTTTTTGATGCTAGGATTCTAGACTACATGAATCCAGCTAAGATCCCCATCTTTTGAAAAACTGACTTCCTTATTCTGGTATCTTTCTGTGACAACCTTCTGCATTGTTATCACAGTTTGATACTGGGGTAATGAAACTCAACTATGCATCGAAAGGATCAACACTTGCTTTGGATTCTGGTATCTGATTGTGCAAGTGTTTTGTACTAAGCTAGCACTTCCAGATGCTGGGGTTCATAGCATTTAAATCATCTTCAAGCTTTCTCTTACAGCATGTCATTTCAAGTGCATAACACCCTTGTATCATTTAGTGCAAGTGTAAACTACGACTAGCACTTTTTGATGCTAGGATCTTCGGCACGCTCACTTCAGATTCCAGACTCTCAATACTACAAGTATATTCTTTGTCCTTGTATCTTTCTTGTGATGACTGATGTAGCATGTTATCACAGTTTGATACTGGGGCAAAGGATGGCAATATCAACAGCTTCCTATAAAATATGTATTTTAAGATCCTGGCATCTTCTGGTGGTAGTGTTCTTATACAACTAGCACTTTTTGATGCTAGGATTCTAGACTACATGAATCCAGCTAAGATCCCCATCTTTTGAAAAACTGACTTCCTTATTCTGGTATCTTTCTGTGACAACCTTCTGCATTGTTATCACAGTTTGATACTGGGGTAATGAAACTCAACTATGCATCGAAAGGATCAACACTTGCTTTGGATTCTGGTATCTGATTGTGCAAGCTAGCACTTCCAGCTGCTGGGGTTCATAGCATTTAAATCATCTTCAAGCTTTCTCTTACAGCATGTCATTTCAAGTGCCTAACACCCTTGTATCATTTAGTGCAAGTGTAAACTACGACTAGCACTTTTTGATGCTAGGATCTTCGGCACGCTCACTTCAGATTCCAGACTCTCAATACTACAAGTATATTCTTTGTCCTTGTATCTTTCTTGTGATGACTGATGTAGCATGTTATCACAGTTTGATACTGGGGCAAAGGATGGCAATATCAACAGCTTCTTATAAAATATGTATTTTAAGATCCTGACATCTTCTGGTGGTAGTGTTCTTATACAACTAGCACTTTTTGATGCTAGGATTCTAGACTACATGAATCCAGCTAAGATCCCCATCTTTTGAAAAACTGACTTCCTTATTCTGGTATCTTTCTGTGACAACCTTCTGCATTGTTATCACAGTTTGATACTGGGGTAATGAAACTCAACTATGCATCGAAAGGATCAACACTTGCTTTGGATTCTGGTATCTGATTGTGCAAGTGTTTTGTACTAAGCTAGCACTTCCAGATGCTGGGGTTCATAGCATTTAAATCATCTTCAAGCTTTCTCTTACAGCATGTCATTTCAAGTGCCTAACACCCTTGTATCATTTAGTGCAAGTGTAAACTACGACTAGCACTTTTTGATGCTAGGATCTTCGGCACGCTCACTTCAGATTCCAGACTCTCAATACTACAAGTATATTCTTTGTCCTTGTATCTTTCTTGTGATGACTGATGTATCATGTTATCACAGTTTGATACTGGGGCAAAGGATGGCAATATCAACAGCTTCCTATAAAATATGTATTTTAAGATCCTGGCATCTTCTGGTGGTAGTGTTCTTATACAACTAGCACTTTTTGATGCTAGGATTCTAGACTACATGAATCCAGCTAAGATCCCCATCTTTTGAAAAACTGACTTCCTTATTCTGGTATTTTTCTGTGACAACCTTCTGCATTGTTATCACAGTTTGATACTGGGGTAATGAAACTCAACTATGCATCGAAAGGATCAACACTTGCTTTGGATTCTGGTATCTGATTGTGCAAGTGTTTTGTACTAAGCTAGCACTTCCAGATGCTGGGGTTCATAGCATTTAAATCATCTTCAAGCTTTCTCTTACAGCATGTCATTTCAAGTGCCTAACACCCTTGTATCATTTAGTGCAAGTGTAAACTACGACTAGCACTTTTTGATGCTAGGATCTTCGGCACGCTCACTTCAGATTCCAGACTCTCAATACTACAAGTATATTCTTTGTCCTTGTATCTTTCTTGTGATGACTGATGTAGCATGTTATCACAGTTTGATACTGGGGCAAAGGATGGCAATATCAACAGCTTCCTATAAAATATGTATTTTAAGATCCTGGCATCTTCTGGTGGTAGTGTTCTTATACAACTAGCACTTTTTGATGCTAGGATTCTAGACTATATGAATCCAGCTAAGATCCCCATCTTTTGAAAAACTGACTTCCTTATTCTGGTATCTTTCTGTGACAACCTTCTGCATTGTTATCACAGTTTGATACTGGGGTAATGAAACTCAACTATGCATCGAAAGGATCAACACTTGCTTTGGATTCTGGTATCTGATTGTGCAAGTGTTTTGTACTAAGCTAGCACTTCCAGATGCTGGGGTTCATAGCATTTAAATCATCTTCAAGCTTTCTCTTACAGCATGTCATTTCAAGTGCCTAACACCCTTGTATCATTTAGTGCAAGTGTAAACTACGACTAGCACTTTTTGATGCTAGGATCTTCGGCACGCTCACTTCAGATTCCAGACTCTCAATACTACAAGTATATTCTTTGTCCTTGTATCTTTCTTGTGATGACTGATGTAGCATGTTATCACAGTTTGATACTGGGGCAAAGGATGGCAATATCAACAGCTTCCTATAAAATATGTATTTTAAGATCCTGGCATCTTCTGGTGGTAGTGTTCTTATACAACTAGCACTTTTTGATGCTAGGATTCTAGACTATATGAATCCAGCTAAGATCCCCATCTTTTGAAAAACTGACTTCCTTATTCTGGTATCTTTCTGTGACAACCTTCTGCATTGTTATCACAGTTTGATACTGGGGTAATGAAACTCAACTATGCATCGAAAGGATCAACACTTGCTTTGGATTCTGGTATCTGATTGTGCAAGTGTTTTGTACTAAGCTAGCACTTCCAGATGCTGGGGTTCATAGCATTTAAATCATCTTCAAGCTTTCTCTTACAGCATGTCATTTCAAGTGCCTAACACCCTTGTATCATTTAGTGCAAGTGTAAACTACGACTAGCACTTTTTGATGCTAGGATCTTCGGCACGCTCACTTCAGATTCCAGACTCTCAATACTACAAGTATATTCTTTGTCCTTGTATCTTTCTTGTGATGACTGATGTAGCATGTTATCACAGTTTGATACTGGGGCAAAGGATGGCAATATCAACAGCTTCCTATAAAATATGTATTTTAAGATCCTGGCATCTTCTGGTGGTAGTGTTCTTATACAACTAGCACTTTTTGATGCTAGGATTCTAGACTATATGAATCCAGCTAAGATCCCCATCTTTTGAAAAACTGACTTCCTTATTCTGGTATCTTTCTGTGACAACCTTCTGCATTGTTATCACAGTTTGATACTGGGGTAATGAAACTCAACTATGCATCGAAAGGATCAACACTTGCTTTGGATTCTGGTATCTGATTGTGCAAGTGTTTTGAACTAAGCTAGCACTTCCAGATGCTGGGGTTCATAGCATTTAAATCATCTTCAAGCTTTCTCTTACAGCATGTCATTTCAAGTGCCTAACACCCTTGTATCATTTAGTGCAAGTGTAAAATACGACTAGCACTTTTTGATGCTAGGATCTTCGGCACGCTCACTTCAGATTCCAGACTCTCAATACTACAAGTATATTCTTTGTCCTTGTATCTTTCTTGTGATGACTGATGTATCATGTTATCACAGTTTGATACTGGGGCAAAGGATGGCAATATCAACAGCTTCCTATAAAATATGTATTTTAAGATCCTGGCATCTTCTGGTGGTAGTGTTCTTATACAACTAGCACTTTTTGATGCTAGGATTCTAGACTACATGAATCCAGCTAAGATCCCCATCTTTTGAAAAACTGACTTCCTTATTCTGGTATCTTTCTGTGACAACCTTCTGCATTGTTATCACAGTTTGATACTGGGGTAATGAAACTCAACTATGCATCGAAAGGATCAACACTTGCTTTGGATTCTGGTATCTGATTGTGCAAGCTAGCACTTCCAGATGCTGGGGTTCATAGCATTTAAATCATCTTCAAGCTTTCTCTTACAGCATGTCATTTCAAGTGCCTAACACCCTTGTATCATTTAGTGCAAGTGTAAACTACGACTAGCACTTTTTGATGCTAGGATCTTCGGCACGCTCACTTCAGATTCCAGACTCTCAATACTACAAGTATATTCTTTGTCCTTGTATCTTTCTTGTGATAACTGATGTAGCATGTTATCACAGTTTGATACTGGGGCAAAGGATGGCAATATCAACAGCTTCTTATAAAATATGTATTTTAAGATCCTGACATCTTCTGGTGGTAGTGTTCTTATACAACTAGCACTTTTTGATGCTAGGATTCTAGACTACATGAATCCAGCTAAGATCCCCATCTTTTGAAAAACTGACTTCCTTATTCTGGTATCTTTCTGTGACAACCTTCTGCATTGTTATCACAGTTTGATACTGGGGTAATGAAACTCAACTATGCATCGAAAGGATCAACACTTGCTTTGGATTCTGGTATCTGATTGTGCAAGTGTTTTGTACTAAGCTAGCACTTCCAGATGCTGGGGTTCATAGCATTTAAATCATCTTCAAGCTTTCTCTTACAGCATGTCATTTCAAGTGCCTAACACCCTTGTATCATTTAGTGCAAGTGTAAACTACGACTAGCACTTTTTGATGCTAGGATCTTCGGCACGCTCACTTCAGATTCCAGACTCTCAATACTACAAGTATATTCTTTGTCCTTGTATCTTTCTTGTGATGACTGATGTGTCATGTTATCACAGTTTGATACTGGGGCAAAGGATGGCAATATCAACAGCTTCCTATAAAATATGTATTTTAAGATCCTGGCATCTTCTGGTGGTAGTGTTCTTATACAACTAGCACTTTGATGCTAGGATTCTAGACTACATGAATCCAGCTAAGATCCCCATCTTTTGAAAAACTGACTTCCTTATTCTGGTATCTTTCTGTGACAACCTTCTGCATTGTTATCACAGTTTGATACTGGGGAATTGAAACTCAACTATGCATCGAAAGGATCAACACTTGCTTTGGATTCTGGTATCTGATTGTGCAAGTGTTTTGTACTAAGCTAGCACTTCCAGATGCTGGGGTTCATAGCATTTAAATCATCTTCAAGCTTTCTCTTACAGCATGTCATTTCAAGTGCCTAACACCCTTGTATCATTTAGTGCAAGTGTAAACTACGACTAGCACTTTTTGATGCTAGGATCTTCGGCACGCTCACTTCAGATTCCAGACTCTCAATACTACAAGTATATTCTTTGTCCTTGTATCTTTCTTGTGATGACTGATGTATCATGTTATCACAGTTTGATACTGGGGCAAAGGATGGCAATATCAACAGCTTCTTATAAAATATGTATTTTAAGATCCTGGCATCTTCTGGTGGTAGTGTTCTTATACAACTAGCACTTTTTGATGCTAGGATTCTAGACTACATGAATCCAGCTAAGATCCCCATCTTTTGAAAAACTGACTTCCTTATTCTGGTATCTTTCTGTGACAACCTTCTGCATTGTTATCACAGTTTGATACTGGGGTAATGAAACTCAACTATGCATCGAAAGGATCAACACTTGCTTTGGATTCTGGTATCTGATTGTGCAAGTGTTTTGTACTAAGCTAGCACTTCCAGATGCTGGGGTTCATAGCATTTAAATCATCTTCAAGCTTTCTCTTACAGCATGTCATTTCAAGTGCCTAACACCCTTGTATCATTTAGTGCAAGTGTAAACTACGACTAGCACTTTTTGATGCTAGGATCTTCGGCACGCTCACTTCAGATTCCAGACTCTCAATACTACAAGTATATTCTTTGTCCTTGTATCTTTCTTGTGATGACTGATGTAGCATGTTATCACAGTTTGATACTGGGGCAAAGGATGGCAATATCAACAGCTTCCTATAAAATATGTATTTTAAGATCCTGGCATCTTCTGGTGGTAGTGTTCTTATACAACTAGCACTTTTTGATGCTAGGATTCTAGACTATATGAATCCAGCTAAGATCCCCATCTTTTGAAAAACTGACTTCCTTATTCTGGTATCTTTCTGTGACAACCTTCTGCATTGTTATCACAGTTTGATACTGGGGTAATGAAACTCAACTATGCATCGAAAGGATCAACACTTGCTTTGGATTCTGGTATCTGATTGTGCAAGTGTTTTGAACTAAGCTAGCACTTCCAGATGCTGGGGTTCATAGCATTTAAATCATCTTCAAGCTTTCTCTTACAGCATGTCATTTCAAGTGCCTAACACCCTTGTATCATTTAGTGCAAGTGTAAAATACGACTAGCACTTTTTGATGCTAGGATCTTCGGCACGCTCACTTCAGATTCCAGACTCTCAATACTACAAGTATATTCTTTGTCCTTGTATCTTTCTTGTGATGACTGATGTATCATGTTATCACAGTTTGATACTGGGGCAAAGGATGGCAATATCAACAGCTTCCTATAAAATATGTATTTTAAGATCCTGGCATCTTCTGGTGGTAGTGTTCTTATACAACTAGCACTTTTTGATGCTAGGATTCTAGACTACATGAATCCAGCTAAGATCCCCATCTTTTGAAAAACTGACTTCCTTATTCTGGTATCTTTCTGTGACAACCTTCTGCATTGTTATCACAGTTTGATACTGGGGTAATGAAACTCAACTATGCATCGAAAGGATCAACACTTGCTTTGGATTCTGGTATCTGATTGTGCAAGTGTTTTGTACTAAGCTAGCACTTCCAGATGCTGGGGTTCATAGCATTTAAATCATCTTCAAGCTTTCTCTTACAGCATGTCATTTCAAGTGCCTAACACCCTTGTATCATTTAGTGCAAGTGTAAACTACGACTAGCACTTTTTGATGCTAGGATCTTCGGCACGCTCACTTCAGATTCCAGACTCTCAATACTACAAGTATATTCTTTGTCCTTGTATCTTTCTTGTGATGACTGTATCATGTTATCACAGTTTGATACTGGGGCAAAGGATGGCAATATCAACAGCTTCTTATAAAATATGTATTTTAAGATCCTGGCATCTTCTGGTGGTAGTGTTCTTATACAACTAGCACTTTTTGATGCTAGGATTCTAGACTACATGAATCCAGCTAAGATCCCCATCTTTTGAAAAACTGACTTCCTTATTCTGGTATCTTTCTGTGACAACCTTCTGCATTGTTATCACAGTTTGATACTGGGGTAATGAAACTCAACTATGCATCGAAAGGATCAACACTTGCTTTGGATTCTGGTATCTGATTGTGCAAGTGTTTTGAACTAAGCTAGCACTTCCAGATGCTGGGGTTCATAGCATTTAAATCATCTTCAAGCTTTCTCTTACAGCATGTCATTTCAAGTGCCTAACACCCTTGTATCATTTAGTGCAAGTGTAAACTACGACTAGCACTTTTTGATGCTAGGATCTTCGGCACGCTCACTTCAGATTCCAGACTCTCAATACTACAAGTATATTCTTTGTCCTTGTATCTTTCTTGTGATGACTGATGTATCATGTTATCACAGTTTGATACTGGGGCAAAGGATGGCAATATCAACAGCTTCTTATAAAATATGTATTTTAAGATCCTGGCATCTTCTGGTGGTAGTGTTCTTATACAACTAGCACTTTTTGATGCTAGGATTCTAGACTACATGAATCCAGCTAAGATCCCCATCTTTTGAAAAACTGACTTCCTTATTCTGGTATCTTTCTGTGACAACCTTCTGCATTGTTATCACAGTTTGATACTGGGGTAATGAAACTCAACTATGCATCGAAAGGATCAACACTTGCTTTGGATTCTGGTATCTGATTGTGCAAGTGTTTTGTACTAAGCTAGCACTTCCAGATGCTGGGGTTCATAGCATTTAAATCATCTTCAAGCTTTCTCTTACAGCATGTCATTTCAAGTGCCTAACACCCTTGTATCATTTAGTGCAAGTGTAAACTACGACTAGCACTTTTTGATGCTAGGATCTTCGGCACGCTCACTTCAGATTCCAGACTCTCAATACTACAAGTATATTCTTTGTCCTTGTATCTTTCTTGTGATGACTGATGTAGCATGTTATCACAGTTTGATACTGGGGCAAAGGATGGCAATATCAACAGCTTCCTATAAAATATGTATTTTAAGATCCTGGCATCTTCTGGTGGTAGTGTTCTTATACAACTAGCACTTTTTGATGCTAGGATTCTAGACTATATGAATCCAGCTAAGATCCCCATCTTTTGAAAAACTGACTTCCTTATTCTGGTATCTTTCTGTGACAACCTTCTGCATTGTTATCACAGTTTGATACTGGGGTAATGAAACTCAACTATGCATCGAAAGGATCAACACTTGCTTTGGATTCTGGTATCTGATTGTGCAAGTGTTTTGAACTAAGCTAGCACTTCCAGATGCTGGGGTTCATAGCATTTAAATCATCTTCAAGCTTTCTCTTACAGCATGTCATTTCAAGTGCCTAACACCCTTGTATCATTTAGTGCAAGTGTAAAATACGACTAGCACTTTTTGATGCTAGGATCTTCGGCACGCTCACTTCAGATTCCAGACTCTCAATACTACAAGTATATTCTTTGTCCTTGTATCTTTCTTGTGATGACTGATGTATCATGTTATCACAGTTTGATACTGGGGCAAAGGATGGCAATATCAACAGCTTCCTATAAAATATGTATTTTAAGATCCTGGCATCTTCTGGTGGTAGTGTTCTTATACAACTAGCACTTTTTGATGCTAGGATTCTAGACTACATGAATCCAGCTAAGATCCCCATCTTTTGAAAAACTGACTTCCTTATTCTGGTATCTTTCTGTGACAACCTTCTGCATTGTTATCACAGTTTGATACTGGGGTAATGAAACTCAACTATGCATCGAAAGGATCAACACTTGCTTTGGATTCTGGTATCTGATTGTGCAAGTGTTTTGAACTAAGCTAGCACTTCCAGATGCTGGGGTTCATAGCATTTAAATCATCTTCAAGCTTTCTCTTACAGCATGTCATTTCAAGTGCCTAACACCCTTGTATCATTTAGTGCAAGTGTAAAATACGACTAGCACTTTTTGATGCTAGGATCTTCGGCACGCTCACTTCAGATTCCAGACTCTCAATACTACAAGTATATTCTTTGTCCTTGTATCTTTCTTGTGATGACTGATGTATTATGTTATCACAGTTTGATACTGGGGCAAAGGATGGCAATATCAACAGCTTCCTATAAAATATGTATTTTAAGATCCTGGCATCTTCTGGTGGTAGTGTTCTTATACAACTAGCACTTTTTGATGCTAGGATTCTAGACTACATGAATCCAGCTAAGATCCCCATCTTTTGAAAAACTGACTTCCTTATTCTGGTATCTTTCTGTGACAACCTTCTGCATTGTTATCACAGTTTGATACTGGGGTAATGAAACTCAACTATGCATCGAAAGGATCAACACTTGCTTTGGATTCTGGTATCTGATTGTGCAAGCTAGCACTTCCAGATGCTGGGGTTCATAGCATTTAAATCATCTTCAAGCTTTCTCTTACAGCATGTCATTTCAAGTGCCTAACACCCTTGTATCATTTAGTGCAAGTGTAAACTACGACTAGCACTTTTTGATGCTAGGATCTTCGGCACGCTCACTTCAGATTCCAGACTCTCAATACTACAAGTATATTCTTTGTCCTTGTATCTTTCTTGTGATAACTGATGTAGCATGTTATCACAGTTTGATACTGGGGCAAAGGATGGCAATATCAACAGCTTCTTATAAAATATGTATTTTAAGATCCTGACATCTTCTGGTGGTAGTGTTCTTATACAACTAGCACTTTTTGATGCTAGGATTCTAGACTACATGAATCCAGCTAAGATCCCCATCTTTTGAAAAACTGACTTCCTTATTCTGGTATCTTTCTGTGACAACCTTCTGCATTGTTATCACAGTTTGATACTGGGGTAATGAAACTCAACTATGCATCGAAAGGATCAACACTTGCTTTGGATTCTGGTATCTGATTGTGCAAGTGTTTTGTACTAAGCTAGCACTTCCAGATGCTGGGGTTCATAGCATTTAAATCATCTTCAAGCTTTCTCTTACAGCATGTCATTTCAAGTGCCTAACACCCTTGTATCATTTAGTGCAAGTGTAAACTACGACTAGCACTTTTTGATGCTAGGATCTTCGGCACGCTCACTTCAGATTCCAGACTCTCAATACTACAAGTATATTCTTTGTCCTTGTATCTTTCTTGTGATGACTGATGTGTCATGTTATCACAGTTTGATACTGGGGCAAAGGATGGCAATATCAACAGCTTCCTATAAAATATGTATTTTAAGATCCTGGCATCTTCTGGTGGTAGTGTTCTTATACAACTAGCACTTTGATGCTAGGATTCTAGACTACATGAATCCAGCTAAGATCCCCATCTTTTGAAAAACTGACTTCCTTATTCTGGTATCTTTCTGTGACAACCTTCTGCATTGTTATCACAGTTTGATACTGGGGAATTGAAACTCAACTATGCATCGAAAGGATCAACACTTGCTTTGGATTCTGGTATCTGATTGTGCAAGTGTTTTGTACTAAGCTAGCACTTCCAGATGCTGGGGTTCATAGCATTTAAATCATCTTCAAGCTTTCTCTTACAGCATGTCATTTCAAGTGCCTAACACCCTTGTATCATTTAGTGCAAGTGTAAACTACGACTAGCACTTTTTGATGCTAGGATCTTCGGCACGCTCACTTCAGATTCCAGACTCTCAATACTACAAGTATATTCTTTGTCCTTGTATCTTTCTTGTGATGACTGATGTATCATGTTATCACAGTTTGATACTGGGGCAAAGGATGGCAATATCAACAGCTTCTTATAAAATATGTATTTTAAGATCCTGGCATCTTCTGGTGGTAGTGTTCTTATACAACTAGCACTTTTTGATGCTAGGATTCTAGACTACATGAATCCAGCTAAGATCCCCATCTTTTGAAAAACTGACTTCCTTATTCTGGTATCTTTCTGTGACAACCTTCTGCATTGTTATCACAGTTTGATACTGGGGTAATGAAACTCAACTATGCATCGAAAGGATCAACACTTGCTTTGGATTCTGGTATCTGATTGTGCAAGTGTTTTGTACTAAGCTAGCACTTCCAGATGCTGGGGTTCATAGCATTTAAATCATCTTCAAGCTTTCTCTTACAGCATGTCATTTCAAGTGCCTAACACCCTTGTATCATTTAGTGCAAGTGTAAACTACGACTAGCACTTTTTGATGCTAGGATCTTCGGCACGCTCACTTCAGATTCCAGACTCTCAATACTACAAGTATATTCTTTGTCCTTGTATCTTTCTTGTGATGACTGATGTAGCATGTTATCACAGTTTGATACTGGGGCAAAGGATGGCAATATCAACAGCTTCCTATAAAATATGTATTTTAAGATCCTGGCATCTTCTGGTGGTAGTGTTCTTATACAACTAGCACTTTTTGATGCTAGGATTCTAGACTATATGAATCCAGCTAAGATCCCCATCTTTTGAAAAACTGACTTCCTTATTCTGGTATCTTTCTGTGACAACCTTCTGCATTGTTATCACAGTTTGATACTGGGGTAATGAAACTCAACTATGCATCGAAAGGATCAACACTTGCTTTGGATTCTGGTATCTGATTGTGCAAGTGTTTTGAACTAAGCTAGCACTTCCAGATGCTGGGGTTCATAGCATTTAAATCATCTTCAAGCTTTCTCTTACAGCATGTCATTTCAAGTGCCTAACACCCTTGTATCATTTAGTGCAAGTGTAAAATACGACTAGCACTTTTTGATGCTAGGATCTTCGGCACGCTCACTTCAGATTCCAGACTCTCAATACTACAAGTATATTCTTTGTCCTTGTATCTTTCTTGTGATGACTGATGTATCATGTTATCACAGTTTGATACTGGGGCAAAGGATGGCAATATCAACAGCTTCCTATAAAATATGTATTTTAAGATCCTGGCATCTTCTGGTGGTAGTGTTCTTATACAACTAGCACTTTTTGATGCTAGGATTCTAGACTACATGAATCCAGCTAAGATCCCCATCTTTTGAAAAACTGACTTCCTTATTCTGGTATCTTTCTGTGACAACCTTCTGCATTGTTATCACAGTTTGATACTGGGGTAATGAAACTCAACTATGCATCGAAAGGATCAACACTTGCTTTGGATTCTGGTATCTGATTGTGCAAGTGTTTTGTACTAAGCTAGCACTTCCAGATGCTGGGGTTCATAGCATTTAAATCATCTTCAAGCTTTCTCTTACAGCATGTCATTTCAAGTGCCTAACACCCTTGTATCATTTAGTGCAAGTGTAAACTACGACTAGCACTTTTTGATGCTAGGATCTTCGGCACGCTCACTTCAGATTCCAGACTCTCAATACTACAAGTATATTCTTTGTCCTTGTATCTTTCTTGTGATGACTGATGTATCATGTTATCACAGTTTGATACTGGGGCAAAGGATGGCAATATCAACAGCTTCTTATAAAATATGTATTTTAAGATCCTGGCATCTTCTGGTGGTAGTGTTCTTATACAACTAGCACTTTTTGATGCTAGGATTCTAGACTACATGAATCCAGCTAAGATCCCCATCTTTTGAAAAACTGACTTCCTTATTCTGGTATCTTTCTGTGACAACCTTCTGCATTGTTATCACAGTTTGATACTGGGGTAATGAAACTCAACTATGCATCGAAAGGATCAACACTTGCTTTGGATTCTGGTATCTGATTGTGCAAGTGTTTTGAACTAAGCTAGCACTTCCAGATGCTGGGGTTCATAGCATTTAAATCATCTTCAAGCTTTCTCTTACAGCATGTCATTTCAAGTGCCTAACACCCTTGTATCATTTAGTGCAAGTGTAAACTACGACTAGCACTTTTTGATGCTAGGATCTTCGGCACGCTCACTTCAGATTCCAGACTCTCAATACTACAAGTATATTCTTTGTCCTTGTATCTTTCTTGTGATGACTGATGTATCATGTTATCACAGTTTGATACTGGGGCAAAGGATGGCAATATCAACAGCTTCTTATAAAATATGTATTTTAAGATCCTGGCATCTTCTGGTGGTAGTGTTCTTATACAACTAGCACTTTTTGATGCTAGGATTCTAGACTATATGAATCCAGCTAAGATCCCCATCTTTTGAAAAACTGACTTCCTTATTCTGGTATCTTTCTGTGACAACCTTCTGCATTGTTATCACAGTTTGATACTGGGGTAATGAAACTCAACTATACATCGAAAGGATCAACACTTGCTTTGGATTCTGGTATCTGATTGTGCAAGTGTTTTGAACTAAGCTAGCACTTCCAGATGCTGGGGTTCATAGCATTTAAATCATCTTCAAGCTTTCTCTTACAGCATGTCATTTCAAGTGCCTAACACCCTTGTATCATTTAGTGCAAGTGTAAAATACGACTAGCACTTTTTGATGCTAGGATCTTCGGCACGCTCACTTCAGATTCCAGACTCTCAATACTACAAGTATATTCTTTGTCCTTGTATCTTTCTTGTGATGACTGATGTATCATGTTATCACAGTTTGATACTGGGGCAAAGGATGGCAATATCAACAGCTTCCTATAAAATATGTATTTTAAGATCCTGGCATCTTCTGGTGGTAGTGTTCTTATACAACTAGCACTTTTTGATGCTAGGATTCTAGACTACATGAATCCAGCTAAGATCCCCATCTTTTGAAAAACTGACTTCCTTATTCTGGTATCTTTCTGTGACAACCTTCTGCATTGTTATCACAGTTTGATACTGGGGTAATGAAACTCAACTATGCATCGAAAGGATCAACACTTGCTTTGGATTCTGGTATCTGATTGTGCAAGTGTTTTGTACTAAGCTAGCACTTCCAGATGCTGGGGTTCATAGCATTTAAATCATCTTCAAGCTTTCTCTTACAGCATGTCATTTCAAGTGCCTAACACCCTTGTATCATTTAGTGCAAGTGTAAACTACGACTAGCACTTTTTGATGCTAGGATCTTCGGCACGCTCACTTCAGATTCCAGACTCTCAATACTACAAGTATATTCTTTGTCCTTGTATCTTTCTTGTGATGACTGATGTATCATGTTATCACAGTTTGATACTGGGGCAAAGGATGGCAATATCAACAGCTTCTTATAAAATATGTATTTTAAGATCCTGGCATCTTCTGGTGGTAGTGTTCTTATACAACTAGCACTTTTTGATGCTAGGATTCTAGACTACATGAATCCAGCTAAGATCCCCATCTTTTGAAAAACTGACTTCCTTATTCTGGTATCTTTCTGTGACAACCTTCTGCATTGTTATCACAGTTTGATACTGGGGTAATGAAACTCAACTATGCATCGAAAGGATCAACACTTGCTTTGGATTCTGGTATCTGATTGTGCAAGTGTTTTGAACTAAGCTAGCACTTCCAGATGCTGGGGTTCATAGCATTTAAATCATCTTCAAGCTTTCTCTTACAGCATGTCATTTCAAGTGCCTAACACCCTTGTATCATTTAATGCAAGTTTAAACTACGACTAGCACTTTTTGATGCTAGGATCTTCGGCACGCTCACTTCAGATTCCAGACTCTCAATACTACAAGTATATTCTTTGTCCTTGTATCTTTCTTGTGATGACTGATGTATCATGTTATCACAGTTTGATACTGGGGCAAAGGATGGCAATATCAACAGCTTCCTATAAAATATGTATTTTAAGATCCTGGCATATTCTGGTGGTAGTGTTCTTATACAACTAGCACTTTTTGATGCTAGGATTCTAGACTACATGAATCCAGCTAAGATCCCCATCTTTTGAAAAACTGACTTCCTTATTCTGGTATCTTTCTGTGACAACCTTCTGCATTGTTATCACAGTTTGATACTGGGGTAATGAAAATCAACTATGCATCGAAAGGATCAACACTTGCTTTGGATTCTGGTATCTGATTGTGCAAGTGTTTTGTACTAAGCTAGCACTTCCAGATGCTGGGGTTCATAGCATTTAAATCATCTTCAAGCTTTCTCTTACAGCATGTCATTTCAAGTGCCTAACACCCTTGTATCATTTAGTGCAAGTGTAAACTACGACTAGCACTTTTTGATGCTAGGATCTTCGGCACGCTCACTTCAGATTCCAGACTCTCAATACTACAAGTATATTCTTTGTCCTTGTATCTTTCTTGTGATGACTGTAGCATGTTATCACAGTTTGATACTGGGGCAAAGGATGGCAATATCAACAGCTTCCTATAAAATATGTATTTTAAGATCCTGGCATCTTCTGGTGGTAGTGTTCTTATACAACTAGCACTTTTTGATGCTAGGATTCTAGACTATATGAATCCAGCTAAGATCCCCATCTTTTGAAAAACTGACTTCCTTATTCTGGTATCTTTCTGTGACAACCTTCTGCATTGTTATCACAGTTTGATACTGGGGTAATGAAACTCAACTATGCATCGAAAGGATCAACACTTGCTTTGGATTCTGGTATCTGATTGTGCAAGTGTTTTGAACTAAGCTAGCACTTCCAGATGCTGGGGTTCATAGCATTTAAATCATCTTCAAGCTTTCTCTTACAGCATGTCATTTCAAGTGCCTAACACCCTTGTATCATTTAGTGCAAGTGTAAACTACGACTAGCACTTTTTGATGCTAGGATCTTCGGCACGCTCACTTCAGATTCCAGACTCTCAATACTACAAGTATATTCTTTGTCCTTGTATCTTTCTTGTGATGACTGATGTAGCATGTTTTCACAGTTTGATACTGGGGCAAAGGATGGCAATATCAACAGCTTCCTATAAAATATGTATTTTAAGATCCTGGCATCTTCTGGTGGTAGTGTTCTTATACAACTAGCACTTTTTGATGCTAGGATTCTAGACTATATGAATCCAGCTAAGATCCCCATCTTTTGAGAAACTGACTTCCTTATTCTGGTATCTTTCTGTGACAACCTTCTGCATTGTTATCACAGTTTGATACTGGGGTAATGAAACTCAACTATGCATCGAAAGGATCAACACTTGCTTTGGATTCTGGTATCTGATTGTGCAAGTGTTTTGTACTAAGCTAGCACTTCCAGATGCTGGGGTTCATAGCATTTAAATCATCTTCAAGCTTTCTCTTACAGCATGTCATTTCAAGTGCCTAACACCCTTGTATCATTTAGTGCAAGTGTAAACTACGACTAGCACTTTTTGATGCTAGGATCTTCGGCACGCTCACTTCAGATTCCAGACTCTCAATACTACAAGTATATTCTTTGTCCTTGTATCTTTCTTGTGATGACTGATGTATCATGTTATCACAGTTTGATACTGGGGCAAAGGATGGCAATATCAACAGCTTCTTATAAAATATGTATTTTAAGATCCTGGCATCTTCTGGTGGTAGTGTTCTTATACAACTAGCACTTTTTGATGCTAGGATTCTAGACTACATGAATCCAGCTAAGATCCCCATCTTTTGAAAAACTGACTTCCTTATTCTGGTATCTTTCTGTGACAACCTTCTGCATTGTTATCACAGTTTGATACTGGGGTAATGAAACTCAACTATGCATCGAAAGGATCAACACTTGCTTTGGATTCTGGTATCTGATTGTGCAAGTGTTTTGTACTAAGCTAGCACTTCCAGATGCTGGGGTTCATAGCATTTAAATCATCTTCAAGCTTTCTCTTACAGCATGTCATTTCAAGTGCCTAACACCCTTGTATCATTTAGTGCAAGTGTAAACTACGACTAGCACTTTTTGATGCTAGGATCTTCGGCACGCTCACTTCAGATTCCAGACTCTCAATACTACAAGTATATTCTTTGTCCTTGTATCTTTCTTGTGATGACTGATGTATCATGTTATCACAGTTTGATACTGGGGCAAAGGATGGCAATATCAACAGCTTCCTATAAAATATGTATTTTAAGATCCTGGCATCTTCTGGTGGTAGTGTTCTTATACAACTAGCACTTTTTGATGCTAGGATTCTAGACTACATGAATCCAGCTAAGATCCCCATCTTTTGAAAAACTGACTTCCTTATTCTGGTATCTTTCTGTGACAACCTTCTGCATTGTTATCACAGTTTGATACTGGGGTAATGAAACTCAACTATGCATCGAAAGGATCAACACTTGCTTTGGATTCTGGTATCTGATTGTGCAAGTGTTTTGTACTAAGCTAGCACTTCCAGATGCTGGGGTTCATAGCATTTAAATCATCTTCAAGCTTTCTCTTACAGCATGTCATTTCAAGTGCCTAACACCCTTGTATCATTTAGTGCAAGTGTAAACTACGACTAGCACTTTTTGATGCTAGGATCTTCGGCACGCTCACTTCAGATTCCAGACTCTCAATACTACAAGTATATTCTTTGTCATTGTATCTTTCTTGTGATGACTGATGTAGCATGTTATCACAGTTTGATACTGGGGCAAAGGATGGCAATATCAACAGCTTCCTATAAAATATGTATTTTAAGATCCTGGCATCTTCTGGTGGTAGTGTTCTTATACAACTAGCACTTTTTGATGCTAGGATTCTAGACTACATGAATCCAGCTAAGATCCCCATCTTTTGAAAAACTGACTTCCTTATTCTGGTATCTTTCTGTGACAACCTTCTGCATTGTTATCACAGTTTGATACTGGGGTAATGAAACTCAACTATGCATCGAAAGGATCAACACTTGCTTTGGATTCTGGTATCTGATTGTGCAAGTGTTTTGTACTAAGCTAGCACTTCCAGATGCTGGGGTTCATAGCATTTAAATCATCTTCAAGCTTTCTCTTACAGCATGTCATTTCAAGTGCCTAACACCCTTGTACCATTTAGTGCAAGTGTAAACTACGACTAGCACTTTTTGATGCTAGGATCTTCGGCACGCTCACTTCAGATTCCAGACTCTCAATACTACAAGTATATTCTTTGTCCTTGTATCTTTCTTGTGATGACTGATGTATCATGTTATCACAGTTTGATACTGGGGCAAAGGATGGCAATATCAACAGCTTCTTATAAAATATGTATTTTAAGATCCTGGCATCTTCTGGTGGTAGTGTTCTTATACAACTAGCACTTTTTGATGCTAGGATTCTAGACTACATGAATCCAGCTAAGATCCCCATCTTTTGAAAAACTGACTTCCTTATTCTGGTATCTTTCTGTGACAACCTTCTGCATTGTTATCACAGTTTGATACTGGGGTAATGAAACTCAACTATGCATCGAAAGGATCAACACTTGCTTTGGATTCTGGTATCTGATTGTGCAAGTGTTTTGTACTAAGCTAGCACTTCCAGATGCTGGGGTTCATAGCATTTAAATCATCTTCAAGCTTTCTCTTACAGCATGTCATTTCAAGTGCCTAACACCCTTGTATCATTTAGTGCAAGTGTAAACTACGACTAGCACTTTTTGATGCTAGGATCTTCGGCACGCTCACTTCAGATTCCAGACTCTCAATACTACAAGTATATTCTTTGTCCTTGTATCTTTCTTGTGATGACTGATGTATCATGTTATCACAGTTTGATACTGGGGCAAAGGATGGCAATATCAACAGCTTCCTATAAAATATGTATTTTAAGATCCTGGCATCTTCTGGTGGTAGTGTTCTTATACAACTAGCACTTTTTGATGCTAGGATTCTAGACTACATGAATCCAGCTAAGATCCCCATCTTTTGAAAAACTGACTTCCTTATTCTGGTATCTTTCTGTGACAACCTTCTGCATTGTTATCACAGTTTGATACTGGGGTAATGAAACTCAACTATGCATCGAAAGGATCAACACTTGCTTTGGATTCTGGTATCTGATTGTGCAAGTGTTTTGTACTAAGCTAGCACTTCCAGATGCTGGGGTTCATAGCATTTAAATCATCTTCAAGCTTTCTCTTACAGCATGTCATTTCAAGTGCCTAACACCCTTGTATCATTTAGTGCAAGTGTAAACTACGACTAGCACTTTTTGATGCTAGGATCTTCGGCACGCTCACTTCAGATTCCAGACTCTCAATACTACAAGTATATTCTTTGTCATTGTATCTTTCTTGTGATGACTGATGTAGCATGTTATCACAGTTTGATACTGGGGCAAAGGATGGCAATATCAACAGCTTCCTATAAAATATGTATTTTAAGATCCTGGCATCTTCTGGTGGTAGTGTTCTTATACAACTAGCACTTTTTGATGCTAGGATTCTAGACTACATGAATCCAGCTAAGATCCCCATCTTTTGAAAAACTGACTTCCTTATTCTGGTATCTTTCTGTGACAACCTTCTGCATTGTTATCACAGTTTGATACTGGGGTAATGAAACTCAACTATGCATCGAAAGGATCAACACTTGCTTTGGATTCTGGTATCTGATTGTGCAAGTGTTTTGTACTAAGCTAGCACTTCCAGATGCTGGGGTTCATAGCATTTAAATCATCTTCAAGCTTTCTCTTACAGCATGTCATTTCAAGTGCCTAACACCCTTGTACCATTTAGTGCAAGTGTAAACTACGACTAGCACTTTTTGATGCTAGGATCTTCGGCACGCTCACTTCAGATTCCAGACTCTCAATACTACAAGTATATTCTTTGTCCTTGTATCTTTCTTGTGATGACTGATGTATCATGTTATCACAGTTTGATACTGGGGCAAAGGATGGCAATATCAACAGCTTCTTATAAAATATGTATTTTAAGATCCTGGCATCTTCTGGTGGTAGTGTTCTTATACAACTAGCACTTTTTGATGCTAGGATTCTAGACTACATGAATCCAGCTAAGATCCCCATCTTTTGAAAAACTGACTTCCTTATTCTGGTATCTTTCTGTGACAACCTTCTGCATTGTTATCACAGTTTGATACTGGGGTAATGAAACTCAACTATGCATCGAAAGGATCAACACTTGCTTTGGATTCTGGTATCTGATTGTGCAAGTGTTTTGTACTAAGCTAGCACTTCCAGATGCTGGGGTTCATAGCATTTAAATCATCTTCAAGCTTTCTCTTACAGCATGTCATTTCAAGTGCCTAACACCCTTGTATCATTTAGTGCAAGTGTAAACTACGACTAGCACTTTTTGATGCTAGGATCTTCGGCACGCTCACTTCAGATTCCAGACTCTCAATACTACAAGTATATTCTTTGTCCTTGTATCTTTCTTGTGATGACTGATGTATCATGTTATCACAGTTTGATACTGGGGCAAAGGATGGCAATATCAACAGCTTCCTATAAAATATGTATTTTAAGATCCTGGCATCTTCTGGTGGTAGTGTTCTTATACAACTAGCACTTTTTGATGCTAGGATTCTAGACTACATGAATCCAGCTAAGATCCCCATCTTTTGAAAAACTGACTTCCTTATTCTGGTATCTTTCTGTGACAACCTTCTGCATTGTTATCACAGTTTGATACTGGGGTAATGAAACTCAACTATGCATCGAAAGGATCAACACTTGCTTTGGATTCTGGTATCTGATTGTGCAAGTGTTTTGTACTAAGCTAGCACTTCCAGATGCTGGGGTTCATAGCATTTAAATCATCTTCAAGCTTTCTCTTACAGCATGTCATTTCAAGTGCCTAACACCCTTGTATCATTTAGTGCAAGTGTAAACTACGACTAGCACTTTTTGATGCTAGGATCTTCGGCACGCTCACTTCAGATTCCAGACTCTCAATACTACAAGTATATTCTTTGTCCTTGTATCTTTCTTGTGATGACTGATGTATCATGTTATCACAGTTTGATACTGGGGCAAAGGATGGCAATATCAACAGCTTCCTATAAAATATGTATTTTAAGATCCTGGCATCTTCTGGTGGTAGTGTTCTTATACAACTAGCACTTTTTGATGCTAGGATTCTAGACTACATGAATCCAGCTAAGATCCCCATCTTTTGAAAAACTGACTTCCTTATTCTGGTATCTTTCTGTGACAACCTTCTGCATTGTTATCACAGTTTGATACTGGGGTAATGAAACTCAACTATGCATCGAAAGGATCAACACTTGCTTTGGATTCTGGTATCTGATTGTGCAAGTGTTTTGTACTAAGCTAGCACTTCCAGATGCTGGGGTTCATAGCATTTAAATCATCTTCAAGCTTTCTCTTACAGCATGTCATTTCAAGTGCCTAACACCCTTGTATCATTTAGTGCAAGTGTAAACTACGACTAGCACTTTTTGATGCTAGGATCTTCGGCACGCTCACTTCAGATTCCAGACTCTCAATACTACAAGTATATTCTTTGTCCTTGTATCTTTCTTGTGATGACTGATGTATCATGTTATCACAGTTTGATACTGGGGCAAAGGATGGCAATATCAACAGCTTCCTATAAAATATGTATTTTAAGATCCTGGCATCTTCTGGTGGTAGTGTTCTTATACAACTAGCACTTTTTGATGCTAGGATTCTAGACTACATGAATCCAGCTAAGATCCCCATCTTTTGAAAAACTGACTTCCTTATTCTGGTATCTTTCTGTGACAACCTTCTGCATTGTTATCACAGTTTGATACTGGGGTAATGAAACTCAACTATGCATCGAAAGGATCAACACTTGCTTTGGATTCTGGTATCTGATTGTGCAAGTGTTTTGTACTAAGCTAGCACTTCCAGATGCTGGGGTTCATAGCATTTAAATCATCTTCAAGCTTTCTCTTACAGCATGTCATTTCAAGTGCCTAACACCCTTGTATCATTTAGTGCAAGTGTAAACTACGACTAGCACTTTTTGATGCTAGGATCTTCGGCACGCTCACTTCAGATTCCAGACTCTCAATACTACAAGTATATTCTTTGTCCTTGTATCTTTCTTGTGATGACTGATGTATCATGTTATCACAGTTTGATACTGGGGCAAAGGATGGCAATATCAACAGCTTCCTATAAAATATGTATTTTAAGATCCTGGCATCTTCTGGTGGTAGTGTTCTTATACAACTAGCACTTTTTGATGCTAGGATTCTAGACTACATGAATCCAGCTAAGATCCCCATCTTTTGAAAAACTGACTTCCTTATTCTGGTATCTTTCTGTGACAACCTTCTGCATTGTTATCACAGTTTGATACTGGGGTAATGAAACTCAACTATGCATCGAAAGGATCAACACTTGCTTTGGATTCTGGTATCTGATTGTGCAAGTGTTTTGTACTAAGCTAGCACTTCCAGATGCTGGGGTTCATAGCATTTAAATCATCTTCAAGCTTTCTCTTACAGCATGTCATTTCAAGTGCCTAACACCCTTGTATCATTTAGTGCAAGTGTAAACTACGACTAGCACTTTTTGATGCTAGGATCTTCGGCACGCTCACTTCAGATTCCAGACTCTCAATACTACAAGTATATTCTTTGTCCTTGTATCTTTCTTGTGATGACTGATGTATCATGTTATCACAGTTTGATACTGGGGCAAAGGATGGCAATATCAACAGCTTCCTATAAAATATGTATTTTAAGATCCTGGCATCTTCTGGTGGTAGTGTTCTTATACAACTAGCACTTTTTGATGCTAGGATTCTAGACTACATGAATCCCGCTAAGATCCCCATCTTTTGAAAAACTGACTTCCTTATTCTGGTATCTTTCTGTGACAACCTTCTGCATTGTTATCACAGTTTGATACTGGGGTAATGAAACTCAACTATGCATCGAAAGGATCAACACTTGCTTTGGATTCTGGTATCTGATTGTGCAAGTGTTTTGTACTAAGCTAGCACTTCCAGATGCTGGGGTTCATAGCATTTAAATCATCTTCAAGCTTTCTCTTACAGCATGTCATTTCAAGTACCTAACACCCTTGTATCATTTAGTGCAAGTGTAAACTACGACTAGCACTTTTTGATGCTAGGATCTTCGGCACGCTCACTTCAGATTCCAGACTCTCAATACTACAAGTATATTCTTTGTCCTTGTATCTTTCTTGTGATGACTGATGTATCATGTTATCACAGTTTGATACTGGGGCAAAGGATGGCAATATCAACAGCTTCCTATAAAATATGTATTTTAAGATCCAGGCATCTTCTGGTGGTAGTGTTCTTATACAACTAGCACTTTTTGATGCTAGGATTCTAGACTACATGAATCCAGCTAAGATCCCCATCTTTTGAAAAACTGACTTCCTTATTCTGGTATCTTTCTGTGACAACCTTCTGCATTGTTATCACAGTTTGATACTGGGGTAATGAAACTCAACTATGCATCGAAAGGATCAACACTTGCTTTGGATTCTGGTATCTGATTGTGCAAGTGTTTTGTACTAAGCTAGCACTTCCAGATGCTGGGGTTCATAGCATTTAAATCATCTTCAAGCTTTCTCTTACAGCATGTCATTTCAAGTACCTAACACCCTTGTATCATTTAGTGCAAGTGTAAACTACGACTAGCACTTTTTGATGCTAGGATCTTCGGCACGCTCACTTCAGATTCCAGACTCTCAATACTACAAGTATATTCTTTGTCCTTGTATCTTTCTTGTGATGACTGATGTATCATGTTATCACAGTTTGATACTGGGGCAAAGGATGGCAATATCAACAGCTTCCTATAAAATATGTATTTTAAGATCCAGGCATCTTCTGGTGGTAGTGTTCTTATACAACTAGCACTTTTTGATGCTAGGATTCTAGACTACATGAATCCAGCTAAGATCCCCATCTTTTGAAAAACTGACTTCCTTATTCTGGTATCTTTCTGTGACAACCTTCTGCATTGTTATCACAGTTTGATACTGGGGTAATGAAACTCAACTATGCATCGAAAGGATCAACACTTGCTTTGGATTCTGGTATCTGATTGTGCAAGTGTTTTGTACTAAGCTAGCACTTCCAGATGCTGGGGTTCATAGCATTTAAATCATCTTCAAGCTTTCTCTTACAGCATGTCATTTCAAGTGCCTAACACCCTTGTATCATTTAGTGCAAGTGTAAACTACGACTAGCACTTTTTGATGCTAGGATCTTCGGCACGCTCACTTCAGATTCCAGACTCTCAATACTACAAGTATATTCTTTGTCCTTGTATCTTTCTTGTGATGACTGATGTATCATGTTATCACAGTTTGATACTGGGGCAAAGGATGGCAATATCAACAGCTTCCTATAAAATATGTATTTTAAGATCCTGGCATCTTCTGGTGGTAGTGTTCTTATACAACTAGCACTTTTTGATGCTAGGATTCTAGACTACATGAATCCAGCTAAGATCCCCATCTTTTGAAAAACTGACTTCCTTATTCTGGTATCTTTCTGTGACAACCTTCTGCATTGTTATCACAGTTTGATACTGGGGTAATGAAACTCAACTATGCATCGAAAGGATCAACACTTGCTTTGGATTCTGGTATCTGATTGTGCAAGTGTTTTGTACTAAGCTAGCACTTCCAGATGCTGGGGTTCATAGCATTTAAATCATCTTCAAGCTTTCTCTTACAGCATGTCATTTCAAGTGCCTAACACCCTTGTATCATTTAGTGCAAGTGTAAACTACGACTAGCACTTTTTGATGCTAGGATCTTCGGCACGCTCACTTCAGATTCCAGACTCTCAATACTACAAGTATATTCTTTGTCCTTGTATCTTTCTTGTGATGACTGATGTATCATGTTATCACAGTTTGATACTGGGGCAAAGGATGGCAACAGCTTCCTATAAAATATGTATTTTAAGATCCTGGCATCTTCTGGTGGTAGTGTTCTTATACAACTAGCACTTTTTGATGCTAGGATTCTAGACTACATGAATCCAGCTAAGATCCCCATCTTTTGAAAAACTGACTTCCTTATTCTGGTATCTTTCTGTGACAACCTTCTGCATTGTTATCACAGTTTGATACTGGGGTAATGAAACTCAACTATGCATCGAAAGGATCAACACTTGCTTTGGATTCTGGTATCTGATTGTGCAAGTGTTTTGTACTAAGCTAGCACTTCCAGATGCTGGGGTTCATAGCATTTAAATCATCTTCAAGCTTTCTCTTACAGCATGTCATTTCAAGTGCCTAACACCCTTGTATCATTTAGTGCAAGTGTAAACTACGACTAGCACTTTTTGATGCTAGGATCTTCGGCACGCTCACTTCAGATTCCAGACTCTCAATACTACAAGTATATTCTTTGTCCTTGTATCTTTCTTGTGATGACTGATGTATCATGTTATCACAGTTTGATACTGGGGCAAAGGATGGCAATATCAACAGCTTCCTATAAAATATGTATTTTAAGATCCTGGCATCTTCTGGTGGTAGTGTTCTTATACAACTAGCACTTTTTGATGCTAGGATTCTAGACTACATGAATCCAGCTAAGATCCCCATCTTTTGAAAAACTGACTTCCTTATTCTGGTATCTTTCTGTGACAACCTTCTGCATTGTTATCACAGTTTGATACTGGGGTAATGAAACTCAACTATGCATCGAAAGGATCAACACTTGCTTTGGATTCTGGTATCTGATTGTGCAAGTGTTTTGTACTAAGCTAGCACTTCCAGATGCTGGGGTTCATAGCATTTAAATCATCTTCAAGCTTTCTCTTACAGCATGTCATTTCAAGTACCTAACACCCTTGTATCATTTAGTGCAAGTGTAAACTACGACTAGCACTTTTTGATGCTAGGATCTTCGGCACGCTCACTTCAGATTCCAGACTCTCAATACTACAAGTATATTCTTTGTCCTTGTATCTTTCTTGTGATGACTGATGTATCATGTTATCACAGTTTGATACTGGGGCAAAGGATGGCAATATCAACAGCTTCCTATAAAATATGTATTTTAAGATCCAGGCATCTTCTGGTGGTAGTGTTCTTATACAACTAGCACTTTTTGATGCTAGGATTCTAGACTACATGAATCCAGCTAAGATCCCCATCTTTTGAAAAACTGACTTCCTTATTCTGGTATCTTTCTGTGACAACCTTCTGCATTGTTATCACAGTTTGATACTGGGGTAATGAAACTCAACTATGCATCGAAAGGATCAACACTTGCTTTGGATTCTGGTATCTGATTGTGCAAGTGTTTTGTACTAAGCTAGCACTTCCAGATGCTGGGGTTCATAGCATTTAAATCATCTTCAAGCTTTCTCTTACAGCATGTCATTTCAAGTACCTAACACCCTTGTATCATTTAGTGCAAGTGTAAACTACGACTAGCACTTTTTGATGCTAGGATCTTCGGCACGCTCACTTCAGATTCCAGACTCTCAATACTACAAGTATATTCTTTGTCCTTGTATCTTTCTTGTGATGACTGATGTATCATGTTATCACAGTTTGATACTGGGGCAAAGGATGGCAATATCAACAGCTTCCTATAAAATATGTATTTTAAGATCCAGGCATCTTCTGGTGGTAGTGTTCTTATACAACTAGCACTTTTTGATGCTAGGATTCTAGACTACATGAATCCAGCTAAGATCCCCATCTTTTGAAAAACTGACTTCCTTATTCTGGTATCTTTCTGTGACAACCTTCTGCATTGTTATCACAGTTTGATACTGGGGTAATGAAACTCAACTATGCATCGAAAGGATCAACACTTGCTTTGGATTCTGGTATCTGATTGTGCAAGTGTTTTGTACTAAGCTAGCACTTCCAGATGCTGGGGTTCATAGCATTTAAATCATCTTCAAGCTTTCTCTTACAGCATGTCATTTCAAGTGCCTAACACCCTTGTATCATTTAGTGCAAGTGTAAACTACGACTAGCACTTTTTGATGCTAGGATCTTCGGCACGCTCACTTCAGATTCCAGACTCTCAATACTACAAGTATATTCTTTGTCCTTGTATCTTTCTTGTGATGACTGATGTATCATGTTATCACAGTTTGATACTGGGGCAAAGGATGGCAATATCAACAGCTTCCTATAAAATATGTATTTTAAGATCCTGGCATCTTCTGGTGGTAGTGTTCTTATACAACTAGCACTTTTTGATGCTAGGATTCTAGACTACATGAATCCAGCTAAGATCCCCATCTTTTGAAAAACTGACTTCCTTATTCTGGTATCTTTCTGTGACAACCTTCTGCATTGTTATCACAGTTTGATACTGGGGTAATGAAACTCAACTATGCATCGAAAGGATCAACACTTGCTTTGGATTCTGGTATCTGATTGTGCAAGTGTTTTGTACTAAGCTAGCACTTCCAGATGCTGGGGTTCATAGCATTTAAATCATCTTCAAGCTTTCTCTTACAGCATGTCATTTCAAGTGCCTAACACCCTTGTATCATTTAGTGCAAGTGTAAACTACGACTAGCACTTTTTGATGCTAGGATCTTCGGCACGCTCACTTCAGATTCCAGACTCTCAATACTACAAGTATATTCTTTGTCCTTGTATCTTTCTTGTGATGACTGATGTATCATGTTATCACAGTTTGATACTGGGGCAAAGGATGGCAATATCAACAGCTTCCTATAAAATATGTATTTTAAGATCCTGGCATCTTCTGGTGGTAGTGTTCTTATACAACTAGCACTTTTTGATGCTAGGATTCTAGACTACATGAATCCAGCTAAGATCCCCATCTTTTGAAAAACTGACTTCCTTATTCTGGTATCTTTCTGTGACAACCTTCTGCATTGTTATCACAGTTTGATACTGGGGTAATGAAACTCAACTATGCATCGAAAGGATCAACACTTGCTTTGGATTCTGGTATCTGATTGTGCAAGTGTTTTGTACTAAGCTAGCACTTCCAGATGCTGGGGTTCATAGCATTTAAATCATCTTCAAGCTTTCTCTTACAGCATGTCATTTCAAGTGCCTAACACCCTTGTATCATTTAGTGCAAGTGTAAACTACGACTAGCACTTTTTGATGCTAGGATCTTCGGCACGCTCACTTCAGATTCCAGACTCTCAATACTACAAGTATATTCTTTGTCCTTGTATCTTTCTTGTGATGACTGATGTATCATGTTATCACAGTTTGATACTGGGGAAAAGGATGGCAATATCAACAGCTTCCTATAAAATATGTATTTTAAGATCCTGGCATCTTCTGGTGGTAGTGTTCTTATACAACTAGCACTTTTTGATGCTAGGATTCTAGACTACATGAATCCAGCTAAGATCCCCATCTTTTGAAAAACTGACTTCCTTATTCTGGTATCTTTCTGTGACAACCTTCTGCATTGTTACCACAGTTTGATACTGGGGTAATGAAACTCAACTATGCATCGAAAGGATCAACACTTGCTTTGGATTCTGGTATCTGATTGTGCAAGTGTTTTGTACTAAGCTAGCACTTCCAGATGCTGGGGTTCATAGCATTTAAATCATCTTCAAGCTTTCTCTTACAGCATGTCATTTCAAGTGCCTAACACCCTTGTATCATTTAGTGCAAGTGTAAACTACGACTAGCACTTTTTGATGCTAGGATCTTCGGCACGCTCACTTCAGATTCCAGACTCTCAATACTAAAAGTATATTCTTTGTCCTTGTATCTTTCTTGTGATGACTGATGTATCATGTTATCACAGTTTGATACTGGGGCAAAGGATGGCAATATCAACAGCTTCCTATAAAATATGTATTTTAAGATCCTGGCATCTTCTGGTGGTAGTGTTCTTATACAACTAGCACTTTTTGATGCTAGGATTCTAGACTACATGAATCCAACTAAGATCCCCATCTTTTGAAAAACTGACTTCCTTATTCTGGTATCTTTCTGTGACAACCTTCTGCATTGTTATCACAGTTTGATACTGGGGTAATGAAACTCAACTATGCATCGAAAGGATCAACACTTGCTTTGGATTCTGGTATCTGATTGTGCAAGTGTTTTGTACTAAGCTAGCACTTCCAGATGCTGGGGTTCATAGCATTTAAATCATCTTCAAGCTTTCTCTTACAGCATGTCATTTCAAGTGCCTAACACCCTTGTATCATTAAGTGCAAGTGTAAACAACGACTAGCACTTTTTGATGCTAGGATCTTCGGCACGCTCACTTCAGATTCCAGACTCTCAATACTACAAGTATATTCTTTGTCCTTGTATCTTTCTTGTGATGACTGATGTATCATGTTATCACAGTTTGATACTGGGGCAAAGGATGGCAATATCAACAGCTTCCTATAAAATATGTATTTTAATATCCTGGCATCTTCTGGTGGTAGTGTTCTTATACAACTAGCACTTTTTGATGCTAGGATTCTAGACTACATGAATCCAGCTAAGATCCCCATCTTTTGAAAAACTGACTTCCTTATTCTGGTATCTTTCTGTGACAACCTTCTGCATTGTTATCACAGTTTGATACTGGGGTAATGGAACTCAACCATGCATCGAAAGGATCAACACTTGCTTTGGATTATGGTATCTGATTGTGCAAGTGTTTTGTACTAAGCTAGCACTTCCAGATGCTGGGGTTCATAGCATTTAAATCATCTTCAAGCTTTCTCTTACAGCATGTCATTTCAAGTGCCTAACACCCTTGTATCATTTAATGCAAGTGTAAACTACGACTAGCACTTTTTGATGCTAGGATCTTCGGCACGCTCACTTCAGATTCCAGACTCTCAATACTACAAGTATATTCTTTGTCCTTGTATCTTTCTTGTGATGACTGATGTATCATGTTATCACAGTTTGATACTGGGGCAAAGGATGGCAATATCAACAGCTTCCTATAAAATATGTATTTTAAGATCCTGGAATCTTCTGGTGGTAGTGTTCTTATACAACTAGCACTTTTTGATGCTAGGATTCTAGACTACATGAATCCAGCTAAGATCCCCATCTTTTGAAAAACTGACTTCCTTATTCTGGTATCTTTCTGTGACAACCTTCTGCATTGTTATCACAGTTTGATACTGGGGTAATGAAAATCAAATATGCATCGAAAGGATCAACACTTGCTTTGGATTCTGGTATCTGATTGTGCAAGTGTTTTGTACTAAGCTAGCACTTCCAGATGCTGGGGTTCATAGCATTTAAATCATCTTCAAGCTTTCTCTTACAGCATGTCATTTCAAGTGCCTAACACCCTTGTATCATTTAGTGCAAGTGTAAACTACGACTAGCACTTTTTGATGCTAGGACCTTCGGCACGCTCACTTCAGATTCCAGACTCTCAATACTACAAGTATATTCTTTGTCCTTGTATCTTTCTTGTGATGACTGATGTATCATGTTATCACAGTTTGATACTGGGGCAAAGGATGGCAATATCAACAGCTTCCTATAAAATATGTATTTTAAGATCCTGGCATCTTCTGGTGGTAGTGTTCTTATACAACTAGCACTTTTTGATGCTAGGATTCTAGACCACATGAATCCAGCTAAGATCCCCATCTTTTGAAAAACTGACTTCCCTATTCGGTATCTTTCGGTGACAACCTTCTGCATTGTTATCACAGTTTGATACTGGGGTAATGAAACTCAACTATGCATCGAAAGGATCAACACTTGCTTTGGATTCTGGTATCTGATTGTGCAAGTGTTTTGTACTAAGCTAGCACTTCCAGATGCTGGGGTTCATAGCATTTAAATCATCTTCAAGCTTTCTCTTACAGCATGTCATTTCAAGTGCCTAACACCCTTGTATCATTTAGTGCAAGTGTAAACTACGACTAGCACTTTTTGATGCTAGGATCTTCGGCACGCTCACTTCAGATTCCAGACTCTCAATACTACAAGTATATTCTTTGTCCTTGTATCTTTCTTGTGATGACTGATGTATCATGTTATCACAGTTTGATACTGGGGCAAAGGATGGCAATATCAACAGCTTCCTATAAAATATGTATTTTAAGATCCTGGCATCTTCTGGTGGTAGTGTTCTTATACAACTAGCACTTTTTGATGCTAGGATTCTAGACCACATGAATCCAGCTAAGATCCCCATCTTTTGAAAAACTGACTTCCCTATTCTGGTATCTTTCGGTGACAACCTTCTGCATTGTTATCACAGTTTGATACTGGGGTAATGAAACTCAACTATGCATCGAAAGGATCAACACTTGCTTTGGATTCTGGTATCTGATTGTGCAAGTGTTTTGTACTAAGCTAGCACTTCCAGATGCTGGGGTTCATAGCATTTAAATCATCTTCAAGCTTTCTCTTACAGCATGTCATTTCAAGTGCCTAACACCCTTGTATCATTTAATGCAAGTGTAAACTACGACTAGCACTTTTTGATGCTAGGATCTTCGGCACGCTCGCTTCAGATTCCAGACTCTCAATACTACAAGTATATTCTTTGTCCTTGTATCTTTCTTGTGATGACTGATGTATCATGTTATCACAGTTTGATACTGGGGCAAAGGATGGCAATATCAACAGCTTCCTATAAAATATGTATTTTAAGATCCTGGCATCTTCTGGTGGTAGTGTTCTTATACAACTAGCACTTTTTGATGCTAGGATTCTAGACTACATGAATCCAGCTAAGATCCCCATCTTTTGAAAAACTGACTTCCTTATTCTGGTATCTTTCTGTGACAACCTTCTGCATTGTTATCACAGTTTGATACTGGGGTAATGAAAATCAAATATGCATCGAAAGGATCAACACTTGCTTTGGATTCTGGTATCTGATTGTGCAAGTGTTTTGTACTAAGCTAGCACTTCCAGATGCTGGGGTTCATAGCATTTAAATCATCTTCAAGCTTTCTCTTACAGCATGTCATTTCAAGTGCCTAACACCCTTGTATCATTTAGTGCAAGTGTAAACTACGACTAGCACTTTTGATGCTAGGATCTTCGGCACGCTCACTTCAGATTCCAGACTCTCAATACTACAAGTATATTCTTTGTCCTTGTATCTTTCTTGTGATGACTGATGTATCATGTTATCACAGTTTGATACTGGGGCAAAGGATGGCAATATCAACAGCTTCCTATAAAATATGTATTTTAAGATCCTGGCATCTTCTGGTGGTAGTGTTCTTATACAACTAGCACTTTTTGATGCTAGGATTCTAGACCACATGAATCCAGCTAAGATCCCCATCTTTTGAAAAACTGACTTCCCTATTCTGGTATCTTTCGGTGACAACCTTCTGCATTGTTATCACAGTTTGATACTGGGGTAATGAAACTCAACTATGCATCGAAAGGATCAACACTTGCTTTGGATTCTGGTATCTGATTGTGCAAGTGTTTTGTACTAAGCTAGCACTTCCAGATGCTGGGGTTCATAGCATTTAAATCATCTTCAAGCTTTCTCTTACAGCATGTCATTTCAAGTGCCTAACACCCTTGTATCATTTAGTGCAAGTGTAAACTACGACTAGCACTTTTTGATGCTAGGATCTTCGGCACGCTCACTTCAGATTCCAGACTCTCAATACTACAAGTATATTCTTTGTCCTTGTATCTTTCTTGTGATGACTGATGTATCATGTTATCACAGTTTGATACTGGGGCAAAGGATGGCAATATCAACAGCTTCCTATAAAATATGTATTTTAAGATCCTGGCATCTTCTGGTGGTAGTGTTCTTATACAACTAGCACTTTTTGATGCTAGGATTCTAGACCACATGAATCCAGCTAAGATCCCCATCTTTTGAAAAACTGACTTCCCTATTCTGGTATCTTTCGGTGACAACCTTCTGCATTGTTATCACAGTTTGATACTGGGGTAATGAAACTCAACTATGCATCGAAAGGATCAACACTTGCTTTGGATTCTGGTATCTGATTGTGCAAGTGTTTTGTACTAAGCTAGCACTTCCAGATGCTGGGGTTCATAGCATTTAAATCATCTTCAAGCTTTCTCTTACAGCATGTCATTTCAAGTGCCTAACACCCTTGTATCATTTAATGCAAGTGTAAACTACGACTAGCACTTTTTGATGCTAGGATCTTCGGCACGCTCGCTTCAGATTCCAGACTCTCAATACTACAAGTATATTCTTTGTCCTTATATCTTTCTTGTGATGACTGATGTATCATGTTATCACAGTTTGATACTGGGGCAAAGGATGGCAATATCAACAGCTTCCTATAAAATATGTATTTTAAGATCCTGGCATCTTCTGGTGGTAGTGTTCTTATACAACTAGCACTTTTTGATGCTAGGATTCTAGACTACATGAATCCAGCTAAGATCCCCATCTTTTGAAAAACTGACTTCCTTATTCTGGTATCTTTCTGTGACAACCTTCTGCATTGTTATCACAGTTTGATACTGGGGTAATGAAAATCAAATATGCATCGAAAGGATCAACACTTGCTTTGGATTCTGGTATCTGATTGTGCAAGTGTTTTGTACTAAGCTAGCACTTCCAGATGCTGGGGTTCATAGCATTTAAATCATCTTCAAGCTTTCTCTTACAGCATGTCATTTCAAGTGCCTAACACCCTTGTATCATTTAGTGCAAGTGTAAACTACGACTAGCACTTTTTGATGCTAGGATCTTCGGCACGCTCACTTCAGATTCCAGACTCTCAATACTACAAGTATATTCTTTGTCCTTGTATCTTTCTTGTGATGACTGATGTATCATGTTATCACAGTTTGATACTGGGGCAAAGGATGGCAATATCAACAGCTTCCTATAAAATATGTATTTTAAGATCCTGGCATCTTCTGGTGGTAGTGTTCTTATACAACTAGCACTTTTTGATGCTAGGATTCTAGACCACATGAATCCAGCTAAGATCCCCATCTTTTGAAAAACTGACTTCCCTATTCTGGTATCTTTCGGTGACAACCTTCTGCATTGTTATCACAGTTTGATACTGGGGTAATGAAAATCAAATATGCATCGAAAGGATCAACACTTGCTTTGGATTCTGGTATCTGATTGTGCAAGTGTTTTGTACTAAGCTAGCACTTCCAGATGCTGGGGTTCATAGCATTTAAATCATCTTCAAGCTTTCTCTTACAGCATGTCATTTCAAGTGCCTAACACCCTTGTATCATTTAGTGCAAGTGTAAACTACGACTAGCACTTTTTGATGCTAGGATCTTCGGCACGCTCACTTCAGATTCCAGACTCTCAATACTACAAGTATATTCTTTGTCCTTGTATCTTTCTTGTGATGACTGATGTATCATGTTATAACAGTTTGATACTGGGGCAAAGGATGGCAATATCAACAGCTTCCTATAAAATATGTATTTTAAGATCCTGGCATCTTCTGGTGGTAGTGTTCTTATACAACTAGCACTTTTTGATGCTAGGATTCTAGACCACATGAATCCAGCTAAGATCCCCATCTTTTGAAAAACTGACATCCCTATTCTGGTATCTTTCGGTGACAACCCTCTGCATTGTTATCACAGTTTGATACTGGGGTGATGAAACTCAACTATGCATCGAAAGGATCAACACTTGCTTTGGATTCTGGTATCTGATTGTGCAAGTGTTTTGTACTAAGCTAGCACTTCCAGATGCTGGGGTTCATAGCATTTAAGTCATCTTCAAGCTTTCTCTTACAGCATGTCATTTCAAGTGCCTAACACCCTTGTATCATTTAGTGCAAGTGTAAACTACGACTAGCACTTTTTGATGCTAGGATCTTCGGCACGCTCACTTCAGATTCCAGACTCTCAATTCTACAAGTATATTCTTTGTCCTTGTATCTTTCTTGTGATGACTGATGTATCATGTTATCACAGTTTGATACTGGGGCAAAGGATGGCAATATCAACAGCTTCCTATAAAATATGTATTTTAAGATCCTGGCATCTTCTGGTGGTAGTGTTCTTATACAACTAGCACTTTTTGATGCTAGGATTCTAGACTACATGAATCCAGCTAAGATCCCCATCTTTTGAAAAACTGACTTCCTTATTCTGGTATCTTTCTGTGACAACCTTCTGCATTGTTATCACAGTTTGATACTGGGGTAATGAAACTCAACTATGCATCGAAAGGATCAACACTTGCTTTGGATTCTGGTATCTGATTGTGCAAGTGTTTTGTCCTAAGCTAGCACTTCCAGATGCTGGGGTTCATAGCATTTAAATCATCTTCAAGCTTTCTCTTACAGCATGTCATTTCAAGTGCCTAACACCCTTGTATCATTTAGTGCAAGTGTAAACTACGACTAGCACTTTTTGATGCTAGGATCTTCGGCACGCTCACTTCAGATTCCAGACTCTCAATACTACAAGTATATTCTTTGTCCTTGTATCTTTCTTGTGATGACTGATGTATCATGTTATCACAGTTTGATACTGGGGCAAAGGATGGCAATATCAACAGCTTCCTATAAAATATGTATTTTAAGATCCTGGCATCTTCTGGTGGTAGTGTTCTTATACAACTAGCACTTTTTGATGCTAGGATTCTAGACTACATGAATCCAGCTAAGATCCCCATCTTTTGAAAAACTGACTTCCTTATTCTGGTATCTTTCTGTGACAACCTTCTGCATTGTTATCACAGTTTGATACTGGGGTAATGAAACTCAACTATGCATCGAAAGGATCAACACTTGCTTTGGATTCTGGTATCTGATTGTGCAAGTGTTTTGTACTAAGCTAGCACTTCCAGATGCTGGGGTTCATAGCATTTAAATCATCTTCAAGCTTTCTCTTACAGCATGTCATTTCAAGTGCCTAACACCCTTGTATCATTTAGTGCAAGTGTAAACTACGACTAGCACTTTTTGATGCTAGGATCTTCGGCACGCTCACTTCAGATTCCAGACTCTCAATACTACAAGTATATTCTTTGTCCTTGTATCTTTCTTGTGATGACTGATGTATCATGTTATCACAGTTTGATAC
Organism: Gibbula magus; assembly: GCA_936450465.1. Taxonomy (NCBI): domain Eukaryota; kingdom Metazoa; phylum Mollusca; class Gastropoda; order Trochida; family Trochidae; genus Gibbula; species Gibbula magus. The sequence continues at coordinate 70,811,765 of OW388293.1, read as the reverse complement.
TGGGGCAAAGGATGGCAATATCAACAGCTTCCTATAAAATATGTATTTTAAGATCCTGGCATCTTCTGGTGGTAGTGTTCTTATACAACTAGCACTTTTTGATGCTAGGATTCTAGATTACATGAATCCAGCTACGATCCCCATCTTTTGAAAAACTGACTTCCTTATTCTGGTATCTTTCTGTGACAACCTTCTGCATTGTTATCACAGTTTGATACTGGGGTAATGAAACTCAACTATGCATCGAAAGGATCAACACTTGCTTTGGATTCTGGTATCTGATTGTGCAAGTGTTTTGTACTAAGCTAGCACTTCCAGATGCTGGGGTTCATAGCATTTAAATCATCTTCAAGCTTTCTCTTACATCATGTCATTTCATGTGCCTAACACCCTTGTATCATTAAGTGCAAGTGTAAACAACGACTAGCACTTTTTGATGCTAGGATCTTCGGCACGCTCACTTCAGATTCCAGACTCTCAATACTACAAGTATATTCTTTGTCCTTGTATCTTTCTTGTGATGACTGATGTATCATGTTATCACAGTTTGATACTGGGGCAAAGGATGGCAATATCAACAGCTTCCTATAAAATATGTATTTTAAGATCCTGGCATCTTCTGGTGGTAGTGTTCTTATACAACTAGCACTTTTTGATGCTAGGATTCTAGACTACATGAATCCAGCTAAGATCCCCATCTTTTGAAAAACTGACTTCCTTATTCTGGTATCTTTCTGTGACAACCTTCTGCATTGTTATCACAGTTTGATACTGGGGTAATGAAACTCACTATGCATCGAAAGGATCAACACTTGCTTTGGATTCTGGTATCTGATTGTGCAAGTGTTTTGTACTAAGCTAGCACTTCCAGATGCTGGGGTTCATAGCATTTAAATCATCTTCAAGCTTTCTCTTACAGCATGTCATTTCAAGTGCCTAACACCCTCGTATCATTTAGTGCAAGTGTAAACTACGACTAGCACTTTTTGATGCTAGGATCTTCGGCACGCTCACTTCAGATTCCAGACTCTCAATACTACAAGTATATTCTTTGTCCTTGTATCTTTCTTGTGATGACTGATGTATCATGTTATCACAGTTTGATACTGGGGCAAAGGATGGCAATATCAACAGCTTCCTATAAAATATGTATTTTAAGATCCTGGCATCTTCTGGTGGTAGTGTTCTTATACAACTAGCACTTTTTGATGCTAGGATTCTAGACTACATGAATCCAGCTAAGATCCCCATCTTTTGAAAAACTGACTTCAATATTCTGGTATCTTTCTGTGACAACCTTCTGCATTGTTATCACAGTTTGATACTGGGGTAATGAAAATCAAATATGCATCGAAAGGATCAACACTTGCTTTGGATTCTGGTATCTGATTGTGCAAGTGTTTTGTACTAAGCTAGCACTTCCAGATGCTGGGGTTCATAGCATTTAAATCATCTTCAAGCTTTCTCTTACAGCATGTCATTTCAAGTGCCTAACACCCTTGTATCATTTAGTGCAAGTGTAAACTACGACTAGCACTTTTTGATGCTAGGATCTTCGGCACGCTCACTTCAGATTCCAGACTCTCAATACTACAAGTATATTCTTTGTCCTTGTATCTTTCTTGTGATGACTGATGTATCATGTTATCACAGTTTGATACTGGGGCAAAGGATGGCAATATCAACAGCTTGCTATAAAATATGTATTTTAAGATCCTGGCATCTTCTGGTGGTAGTGTTCTTATACAACTAGCACTTTTTGATGCTAGGATTCTAGACCACATGAATCCAGCTAAGATCCCCATCTTTTGAAAAACTGACTTCCCTATTCTGGTATCTTTCTGTGACAACCTTCTGCATTGTTATCACAGTTTGATACTGGGGTAATGAAAATCAAATATGCATCGAAAGGATCAACACTTGCTTTGGATTCTGGTATCTGATTGTGCAAGTGTTTTGTACTAAGCTAGCACTTCCAGATGCTGGGGTTCATAGCATTTAAATCATCTTCAAGCTTTCTCTTACATCATGTCATTTCAAGTGCCTAACACCCTTGTATCATTTAGTGCAAGTGTAAACTACGACTAGCACTTTTTGATGCTAGGATCTTCGGCACGCTCACTTCAGATTCCAGACTCTCAATACTACAAGTATATTCTTTGTCCTTGTATCTTTCTTGTGATGACTGATGTATCATGTTATCACAGTTTGATACTGGGGCAAAGGATGGCAATATCAACAGCTTCCTATAAAATATGTATTTTAAGATCCTGGCATCTTCTGGTGGTAGTGTTCTTATACAACTAGCACTTTTTGATGCTAGGATTCTAGACCACATGAATCCAGCTAAGATCCCCATCTTTTGAAAAACTGACTTCCCTATTCTGGTATCTTTCGGTGACAACCTTCTGCATTGTTATCACAGTTTGATACTGGGGTAATGAAACTCAACTATGCATCGAAAGGATCAACACTTGCTTTGGATTCTGGTATCTGATTGTGCAAGTGTTTTGTACTAAGCTAGCACTTCCAGATGCTGGGGTTCATAGCATTTAAATCATCTTCAAGCTTTCTCTTACAGCATGTCATTTCAAGTGCCTAACACCCTTGTATCATTTAGTGCAAGTGTAAACTACGACTAGCACTTTTTGATGCTAGGATCTTCGGCACGCTCACTTCAGATTCCAGACTCTCAATACTACAAGTATATTCTTTGTCCTTGTATCTTTCTTGTGATGACTGATGTATCATGTTATCACAGTTTGATACTGGGGCAAAGGATGGCAATATCAACAGCTTCCTATAAAATATGTATTTTAAGATCCTGGCATCTTCTGGTGGCAGTGTTCTTATACAACTAGCACTTTTTGATGCTAGGATTCTAGACTACATGAATCCAGCAAAGATCCCCATCTTTTGAAAAACTGACTTCCTTATTCTGGTATCTTTCTGTGACAACCTTCTGCATTGTTATCACAGTTTGATACTGGGGTAATGAAAATCAAATATGCATCGAAAGGATCAACACTTGCTTTGGATTCTGGTATCTGATTGTGCAAGTGTTTTGTACTAAGCTAGCACTTCCAGATGCTGGGGTTCATAGCATTTAAATCATCTTCAAGCTTTCTCTTACAGCATGTCATTTCAAGTGCCTAACACCCTTGTATCATTTAGTGCAAGTGTAAACTACGACTAGCACTTTTTGATGCTAGGATCTTCGGCACGCTCACTTCAGATTCCAGACTCTCAATACTACAAGTATATTCTTTGTCCTTGTATCTTTCTTGTGATGACTGATGTATCATGTTATCACAGTTTGATACTGGGGCAAAGGATGGCAATATCAACAGCTTCCTATAAAATATGTATTTTAAGATCCTGGCATCTTCTGGTGGTAGTGTTCTTATACAACTAGCACTTTTTGATGCTAGGATTCTAGACTACATGAATCCAGCTAAGATCCCCATCTTTTGAAAAACTGACTTCCTTATTCTGGTATCTTTCTGTGACAACCTTCTGCATTGTTATCACAGTTTGATACTGGGGTAATGAAACTCAACTATGCATCGAAAGGATCAACACTTGCTTTGGATTCTGGTATCTGATTGTGCAAGTGTTTTGTACTAAGCTAGCACTTCCAGATGCTGGGGTTCATAGCATTTAAATCATCTTCAAGCTTTCTCTTACAGCATGTCATTTCAAGTGCCTAACACCCTTGTATCATTTAGTGCAAGTGTAAACTACGACTAGCACTTTTTGATGCTAGGATCTTCGGCACGCTCACTTCAGATTCCAGACTCTCAATACTACAAGTATATTCTTTGTCCTTGTATCTTTCTTGTGATGACTGATGTATCATGTTATCACAGTTTGATACTGGGGCAAAGGATGGCAATATCAACAGCTTCCTATAAAATATGTATTTTAAGATCCTGGCATCTTCTGGTGGTAGTGTTCTTATACAACTAGCACTTTTTGATGCTAGGATTCTAGACTACATGAATCCAGCTAAGATCCCCATCTTTTGAAAAACTGACTTCCTTATTCTGGTATCTTTCTGTGACAACCTTCTGCATTGTTATCACAGTTTGATACTGGGGTAATGAAACTCAACTATGCATCGAAAGGATCAACACTTGCTTTGGATTCTGGTATCTGATTGTGCAAGTGTTTTGTACTAAGCTAGCACTTCCAGATGCTGGGGTTCATAGCATTTAAATCATCTTCAAGCTTTCTCTTACAGCATGTCATTTCAAGTGCCTAACACCCTTGTATCATTTAGTGCAAGTGTAAACTACGACTAGCACTTTTTGATGCTAGGATCTTCGGCACGCTCACTTCAGATTCCAGACTCTCAATACTACAAGTATATTCTTTGTCCTTGTATCTTTCTTGTGATGACTGATGTATCATGTTATCACAGTTTGATACTGGGGCAAAGGATGGCAATATCAACAGCTTCCTATAAAATATGTATTTTAAGATCCTGGCATCTTCTGGTGGTAGTGTTCTCATAAAACTAGCACTTTTTGATGCTAGGATTCTAGACTACATGAATCCAGCTAAGATCCCCATCTTTTGAAAAACTGACTTCCTTATTCTGGTATCTTTCTGTGACAACCTTCTGCATTGTTATCACAGTTTGATACTGGGGTAATGAAACTCAACTATGCATCGAAAGGATCAACACTTGCTTTGGATTCTGGTATCTGATTGTGCAAGTGTTTTGTACTAAGCTAGCACTTCCAGATGCTGGGGTTCATAGCATTTAAATCATCTTCAAGCTTTCTCTTACAGCATGTCATTTCAAGTGCCTAACACCCTTGTATCATTTAGTGCAAGTGTAAACTACGACTAGCACTTTTTGATGCTAGGATCTTCGGCACGCTCACTTCAGATTCCAGACTCTCAATACTACAAGTATATTCTTTGTCCTTGTATCTTTCTTGTGATGACTGATGTATCATGTTATCACAGTTTGATACTGGGGCAAAGGATGGCAATATCAACAGCTTGCTATAAAATATGTATTTTAAGATCCTGGCATCTTCTGGTGGTAGTGTTCTCATACAACTAGCACTTTTTGATGCTAGGATTCTAGACTACATGAATCCAGCTAAGATCCCCATCTTTTGAAAAACTGACTTCCTTATTCTGGTATCTTTCTGTGACAACCTTCTGCATTGTTATCACAGTTTGATACTGGGATAATGAAACTCAACTATGCATCGAAAGGATCAACACTTGCTTTGGATTCTGGTATCTGATTGTGCAAGTGTTTTGTACTAAGCTAGCACTTCCAGATGCTGGGGTTCATAGCATTTAAATCATCTTCAAGCTTTCTCTTACAGCATGTCATTTCAAGTGCCTAACACCCTTGTATCATTTAGTGCAAGTGTAAACTACGACTAGCACTTTTTGATGCTAGGATCTTCGGCACGCTCACTTCAGATTCCAGACTCTCAATACTACAAGTATATTCTTTGTCCTTGTATCTTTCTTGTGATGACTGATGTATCATGTTATCACAGTTTGATACTGGGGCAAAGGATGGCAATATCAACAGCTTCCTATAAAATATGTATTTTAAGATCCTGGCATCTTCTGGTGGTAGTGTTCTTATACAACTAGCACTTTTTGATGCTAGGATTCTAGACTACATGAATCCAGCTAAGATCCCCATCTTTTGAAAAACTGACTTCCTTATTCTGGTATCTTTCTGTGACAACCTTCTGCATTGTTATCACAGTTTGATACTGGGGTAATGAAACTCAACTATGCATCGAAAGGATCAACACTTGCTTTGGATTCTGGTATCTGATTGTGCAAGTGTTTTGTACTAAGCTAGCACTTCCAGATGCTGGGGTTCATAGCATTTAAATCATCTTCAAGCTTTCTCTTACAGCATGTCATTTCAAGTGCCTAACACCCTTGTATCATTTAGTGCAAGTGTAAACTACGACTAGCACTTTTTGATGCTAGGATCTTCGGCACGCTCACTTCAGATTCCAGACTCTCAATACTACAAGTATATTCTTTGTCCTTGTATCTTTCTTGTGATGACTGATGTATCATGTTATCACAGTTTGATACTGGGGCAAAGGATGGCAATATCAACAGCTTCCTATAAAATATGTATTTTAAGATCCTGGCATCTTCTGGTGGTAGTGTTCTTATACAACTAGCACTTTTTGATGCTAGGATTCTAGACTACATGAATCCAGCTAAGATCCCCATCTTTTGAAAAACTGACTTCCTTATTCTGGTATCTTTCTGTGACAACCTTCTGCATTGTTATCACAGTTTGATACTGGGGTAATGAAACTCAACTATGCATCGAAAGGATCAACACTTGCTTTGGATTCTGGTATCTGATTGTGCAAGTGTTTTGTACTAAGCTAGCACTTCCAGATGCTGGGGTTCATAGCATTTAAATCATCTTCAAGCTTTCTCTTACAGCATGTCATTTCAAGTGCCTAACACCCTTGTATCATTTAGTGCAAGTGTAAACTACGACTAGCACTTTTTGATGCTAGGATCTTCGGCACGCTCACTTCAGATTCCAGACTCTCAATACTACAAGTATATTCTTTGTCCTTGTATCTTTCTTGTGATGACTGATGTATCATGTTATCACAGTTTGATACTGGGGCAAAGGATGGCAATATCAACAGCTTCCTATAAAATATGTATTTTAAGATCCTGGCATCTTCTGGTGGTAGTGTTCTCATACAACTAGCACTTTTTGATGCTAGGATTCTAGACTACATGAATCCAGCTAAGATCCCCATCTTTTGAAAAACTGACTTCCTTATTCTGGTATCTTTCTGTGACAACCTTCTGCATTGTTATCACAGTTTGATACTGGGGTAATGAAACTCAACTATGCATCGAAAGGATCAACACTTGCTTTGGATTCTGGTATCTGATTGTGCAAGTGTTTTGTACTAAGCTAGCACTTCCAGATGCTGGGGTTCATAGCATTTAAATCATCTTCAAGCTTTCTCTTACAGCATGTCATTTCAAGTGCCTAACACCCTTGTATCATTTAGTGCAAGTGTAAACTACGACTAGCACTTTTTGATGCTAGGATCTTCGGCACGCTCACTTCAGATTCCAGACTCTCAATACTACAAGTATATTCTTTGTCCTTGTATCTTTCTTGTGATGACTGATGTATCATGTTATCACAGTTTGATACTGGGGCAAAGGATGGCAATATCAACAGCTTGCTATAAAATATGTATTTTAAGATCCTGGCATCTTCTGGTGGTAGTGTTCTCATACAACTAGCACTTTTTGATGCTAGGATTCTAGACTACATGAATCCAGCTAAGATCCCCATCTTTTGAAAAACTGACTTCCTTATTCTGGTATCTTTCTGTGACAACCTTCTGCATTGTTATCACAGTTTGATACTGGGATAATGAAACTCAACTATGCATCGAAAGGATCAACACTTGCTTTGGATTCTGGTATCTGATTGTGCAAGTGTTTTGTACTAAGCTAGCACTTCCAGATGCTGGGGTTCATAGCATTTAAATCATCTTCAAGCTTTCTCTTACAGCATGTCATTTCAAGTGCCTAACACCCTTGTATCATTTAGTGCAAGTGTAAACTACGACTAGCACTTTTTGATGCTAGGATCTTCGGCACGCTCACTTCAGATTCCAGACTCTCAATACTACAAGTATATTCTTTGTCCTTGTATCTTTCTTGTGATGACTGATGTATCATGTTATCACAGTTTGATACTGGGGCAAAGGATGGCAATATCAACAGCTTCCTATAAAATATGTATTTTAAGATCCTGGCATCTTCTGGTGGTAGTGTTCTTATACAACTAGCACTTTTTGATGCTAGGATTCTAGACTACATGAATCCAGCTAAGATCCCCATCTTTTGAAAAACTGACTTCCTTATTCTGGTATCTTTCTGTGACAACCTTCTGCATTGTTATCACAGTTTGATACTGGGGTAATGAAACTCAACTATGCATCGAAAGGATCAACACTTGCTTTGGATTCTGGTATCTGATTGTGCAAGTGTTTTGTACTAAGCTAGCACTTCCAGATGCTGGGGTTCATAGCATTTAAATCATCTTCAAGCTTTCTCTTACAGCATGTCATTTCAAGTGCCTAACACCCTTGTATCATTTAGTGCAAGTGTAAACTACGACTAGCACTTTTTGATGCTAGGATCTTCGGCACGCTCACTTCAGATTCCAGACTCTCAATACTACAAGTATATTCTTTGTCCTTGTATCTTTCTTGTGATGACTGATGTATCATGTTATCACAGTTTGATACTGGGGCAAAGGATGGCAATATCAACAGCTTCCTATAAAATATGTATTTTAAGATCCTGGCATCTTCTGGTGGTAGTGTTCTTATACAACTAGCACTTTTTGATGCTAGGATTCTAGACTACATGAATCCAGCTAAGATCCCCATCTTTTGAAAAACTGACTTCCTTATTCTGGTATCTTTCTGTGACAACCTTCTGCATTGTTATCACAGTTTGATACTGGGGTAATGAAACTCAACTATGCATCTAAAGGATCAACACTTGCTTTGGATTCTGGTATCTGATTGTGCAAGTGTTTTGTACTAAGCTAGCACTTCCAGATGCTGGGGTTCATAGCATTTAAATCATCTTCAAGCTTTCTCTTACAGCATGTCATTTCAAGTGCCTAACACCCTTGTATCATTTAGTGCAAGTGTAAACTACGACTAGCACTTTTTGATGCTAGGATCTTCGGCACGCTCACTTCAGATTCCAGACTCTCAATACTACAAGTATATTCTTTGTCCTTGTATCTTTCTTGTGATGACTGATGTATCATGTTATCACAGTTTGATACTGGGGCAAAGGATGGCAATATCAACAGCTTCCTATAAAATATGTATTTTAAGATCCTGGCATCTTCTGGTGGTAGTGTTCTCATACAACTAGCACTTTTTGATGCTAGGATTCTAGACTACATGAATCCAGCTAAGATCCCCATCTTTTGAAAAACTGACTTCCTTATTCTGGTATCTTTCTGTGACAACCTTCTGCATTGTTATCACAGTTTGATACTGGGGTAATGAAACTCAACTATGCATCGAAAGGATCAACACTTGCTTTGGATTCTGGTATCTGATTGTGCAAGTGTTTTGTACTAAGCTAGCACTTCCAGATGCTGGGGTTCATAGCATTTAAATCATCTTCAAGCTTTCTCTTACAGCATGTCATTTCAAGTGCCTAACACCCTTGTATCATTTAGTGCAAGTGTAAACTACGACTAGCACTTTTTGATGCTAGGATCTTCGGCACGCTCACTTCAGATTCCAGACTCTCAATACTACAAGTATATTCTTTGTCCTTGTATCTTTCTTGTGATGACTGATGTATCATGTTATCACAGTTTGATACTGGGGCAAAGGATGGCAATATCAACAGCTTGCTATAAAATATGTATTTTAAGATCCTGGCATCTTCTGGTGGTAGTGTTCTCATACAACTAGAAGTTTTTGATGCTAGGATTCTAGACTACATGAATCCAGCTAAGATCCCCATCTTTTGAAAAACTGACTTCCTTATTCTGGTATCTTTCTGTGACAACCTTCTGCATTGTTATCACAGTTTGACACTGGGATAATGAAACTCAACTATGCATCGAAAGGATCAACACTTGCTTTGGATTCTGGTATCTGATTGTGCAAGTGTTTTGTACTAAGCTAGCACTTCCAGATGCTGGGGTTCATAGCATTTAAATCATCTTCAAGCTTTCTCTTACAGCATGTCATTTCAAGTGCCTAACACCCTTGTATCATTTAGTGCAAGTGTAAACTACGACTAGCACTTTTTGATGCTAGGATCTTCGGCACGCTCACTTCAGATTCCAGACTCTCAATACTACAAGTATATTCTTTGTCCTTGTATCTTTCTTGTGATGACTGATGTATCATGTTATCACAGTTTGATACTGGGGCAAAGGATGGCAATATCAACAGCTTCCTATAAAATATGTATTTTAAGATCCTGGCATCTTCTGGTGGTAGTGTTCTTATACAACTAGCACTTTTTGATGCTAGGATTCTAGACTACATGAATCCAGCTAAGATCCCCATCTTTTGAAAAACTGACTTCCTTATTCTGGTATCTTTCTGTGACAACCTTCTGCATTGTTATCACAGTTTGATACTGGGGTAATGAAACTCAACTATGCATCGAAAGGATCAACACTTGCTTTGGATTCTGGTATCTGATTGTGCAAGTGTTTTGTACTAAGCTAGCACTTCCAGATGCTGGGGTTCATAGCATTTAAATCATCTTCAAGCTTTCTCTTACAGCATGTCATTTCAAGTGCCTAACACCCTTGTATCATTTAGTGCAAGTGTAAACTACGACTAGCACTTTTTGATGATAGGATCTTCGGCACGCTCACTTCAGATTCCAGACTCTCAATACTACAAGTATATTCTTTGTCCTTGTATCTTTCTTGTGATGACTGATGTATCATGTTATCACAGTTTGATACTGGGGCAAAGGATGGCAATATCAACAGCTTCCTATAAAATATGTATTTTAAGATCCTGGCATCTTCTGGTGGCAGTGTTCTTATACAACTAGCACTTTTTGATGCTAGGATTCTAGACTACATGAATCCAGCAAAGATCCCCATCTTTTGAAAAACTGACTTCCTTATTCTGGTATCTTTCTGTGACAACCTTCTGCATTGTTATCACAGTTTGATACTGGGGTAATGAAAATCAAATATGCATCGAAAGGATCAACACTTGCTTTGGATTCTGGTATCTGATTGTGCAAGTGTTTTGTACTAAGCTAGCACTTCCAGATGCTGGGGTTCATAGCATTTAAATCATCTTCAAGCTTTCTCTTACAGCATGTCATTTCAAGTGCCTAACACCCTTGTATCATTTAGTGCAAGTGTAAACTACGACTAGCACTTTTTGATGCTAGGATCTTCGGCACGCTCACTTCAGATTCCAGACTCTCAATACTACAAGTATATTCTTTGTCCTTGTATCTTTCTTGTGATGACTGATGTATCATGTTATCACAGTTTGATACTGGGGCAAAGGATGGCAATATCAACAGCTTCCTATAAAATATGTATTTTAAGATCCTGGCATCTTCTGGTGGTAGTGTTCTTATACAACTAGCACTTTTTGATGCTAGGATTCTAGACTACATGAATCCAGCTAAGATCCCCATCTTTTGAAAAACTGACTTCCTTATTCTGGTATCTTTCTGTGACAACCTTCTGCATTGTTATCACAGTTTGATACTGGGGTAATGAAACTCAACTATGCATCGAAAGGATCAACACTTGCTTTGGATTCTGGTATCTGATTGTGCAAGTGTTTTGTACTAAGCTAGCACTTCCAGATGCTGGGGTTCATAGCATTTAAATCATCTTCAAGCTTTCTCTTACAGCATGTCATTTCAAGTGCCTAACACCCTTGTATCATTTAGTGCAAGTGTAAACTACGACTAGCACTTTTTGATGCTAGGATCTTCGGCACGCTCACTTCAGATTCCAGACTCTCAATACTACAAGTATATTCTTTGTCCTTGTATCTTTCTTGTGATGACTGATGTATCATGTTATCACAGTTTGATACTGGGGCAAAGGATGGCAATATCAACAGCTTCCTATAAAATATGTATTTTAAGATCCTGGCATCTTCTGGTGGTAGTGTTCTTATACAACTAGCACTTTTTGATGCTAGGATTCTAGACTACATGAATCCAGCTAAGATCCCCATCTTTTGAAAAACTGACTTCCTTATTCTGGTATCTTTCTGTGACAACCTTCTGCATTGTTATCACAGTTTGATACTGGGGTAATGAAACTCAACTATGCATCGAAAGGATCAACACTTGCTTTGGATTCTGGTATCTGATTGTGCAAGTGTTTTGTACTAAGCTAGCACTTCCAGATGCTGGGGTTCATAGCATTTAAATCATCTTCAAGCTTTCTCTTACAGCATGTCATTTCAAGTGCCTAACACCCTTGTATCATTTAGTGCAAGTGTAAACTACGACTAGCACTTTTTGATGCTAGGATCTTCGGCACGCTCACTTCAGATTCCAGACTCTCAATACTACAAGTATATTCTTTGTCCTTGTATCTTTCTTGTGATGACTGATGTATCATGTTATCACAGTTTGATACTGGGGCAAAGGATGGCAATATCAACAGCTTGCTATAAAATATGTATTTTAAGATCCTGGCATCTTCTGGTGGTAGTGTTCTCATACAACTAGCACTTTTTGATGCTAGGATTCTAGACTACATGAATCCAGCTAAGATCCCCATCTTTTGAAAAACTGACTTCCTTATTCTGGTATCTTTCTGTGACAACCTTCTGCATTGTTATCACAGTTTGATACTGGGGTAATGAAACTCAACTATGCATCGAAAGGATCAACACTTGCTTTGGATTCTGGTATCTGATTGTGCAAGTGTTTTGTACTAAGCTAGCACTTCCAGATGCTGGGGTTCATAGCATTTAAATCATCTTCAAGCTTTCTCTTACAGCATGTCATTTCAAGTGCCTAACACCCTTGTATCATTTAGTGCAAGTGTAAACTACGACTAGCACTTTTTGATGCTAGGATCTTCGGCACGCTCACTTCAGATTCCAGACTCTCAATACTACAAGTATATTCTTTGTCCTTGTATCTTTCTTGTGATGACTGATGTATCATGTTATCACAGTTTGATACTGGGGCAAAGGATGGCAATATCAACAGCTTCCTATAAAATATGTATTTTAAGATCCTGGCATCTTCTGGTGGTAGTGTTCTTATACAACTAGCACTTTTTGATGCTAGGATTCTAGACTACATGAATCCAGCTAAGATCCCCATCTTTTGAAAAACTGACTTCCTTATTCTGGTATCTTTCTGTGACAACCTTCTGCATTGTTATCATAGTTTGATACTGGGGTAATGAAACTCAACTATGCATCGAAAGGATCAACACTTGCTTTGGATTCTGGTATCTGATTGTGCAAGTGTTTTGTACTAAGCTAGCACTTCCAGATGCTGGGGTTCATAGCATTTAAATCATCTTCAAGCTTTCTCTTACAGCATGTCATTTCAAGTGCCTAACACCCTTGTATCATTTAGTGCAAGTGTAAACTACGACTAGCACTTTTTGATGCTAGGATCTTCGGCACGCTCACTTCAGATTCCAGACTCTCAATACTACAAGTATATTCTTTGTCCTTGTATCTTTCTTGTGATGACTGATGTATCATGTTATCACAGTTTGATACTGGGGCAAAGGATGGCAATATCAACAGCTTCCTATAAAATATGTATTTTAAGATCCTGGCATCTTCTGGTGGTAGTGTTCTTATACAACTAGCACTTTTTGATGCTAGGATTCTAGACTACATGAATCCAGCTAAGATCCCCATCTTTTGAAAAACTGACTTCCTTATTCTGGTATCTTTCTGTGACAACCTTCTGCATTGTTATCACAGTTTGATACTGGGGTAATGAAACTCAACTATGCATCGAAAGGATCAACACTTGCTTTGGATTCTGGTATCTGATTGTGCAAGTGTTTTGTACTAAGCTAGCACTTCCAGATGCTGGGGTTCATAGCATTTAAATCATCTTCAAGCTTTCTCTTACAGCATGTCATTTCAAGTGCCTAACACCCTTGTATCATTTAGTGCAAGTGTAAACTACGACTAGCACTTTTTGATGCTAGGATCTTCGGCACGCTCACTTCAGATTCCAGACTCTCAATACTACAAGTATATTCTTTGTCCTTGTATCTTTCTTGTGATGACTGATGTATCATGTTATCACAGTTTGATACTGGGGCAAAGGATGGCAATATCAACAGCTTCCTATAAAATATGTATTTTAAGATCCTGGCATCTTCTGGTGGTAGTGTTCTCATACAACTAGCACTTTTTGATGCTAGGATTCTAGACTACATGAATCCAGCTAAGATCCCCATCTTTTGAAAAACTGACTTCCTTATTCTGGTATCTTTCTGTGACAACCTTCTGCATTGTTATCACAGTTTGATACTGGGGTAATGAAACTCAAATATGCATCGAAAGGATCAACACTTGCTTTGGATTCTGGTATCTGATTGTGCAAGTGTTTTGTACTAAGCTAGCACTTCCAGATGCTGGGGTTCATAGCATTTAAATCATCTTCAAGCTTTCTCTTACAGCATGTCATTTCAAGTGCCTAACACCCTTGTATCATTTAGTGCAAGTGTAAACTACGACTAGCACTTTTTGATGCTAGGATCTTCGGCACGCTCACTTCAGATTCCAGACTCTCAATACTACAAGTATATTCTTTGTCCTTGTATCTTTCTTGTGATGACTGATGTATCATGTTATCACAGTTTGATACTGGGGCAAAGGATGGCAATATCAACAGCTTCCTATAAAATATGTATTTTAAGATCCTGGCATCTTCTGGTGGTAGTGTTCTCATACAACTAGCACTTTTTGATGCTAGGATTCTAGACTACATGAATCCAGCTAAGATCCCCATCTTTTGAAAAACTGACTTCCTTATTCTGGTATCTTTCTGTGACAACCTTCTGCATTGTTATCACAGTTTGATACTGGGATAATGAAACTCAACTATGCATCGAAAGGATCAACACTTGCTTTGGATTCTGGTATCTGATTGTGCAAGTGTTTTGTACTAAGCTAGCACTTCCAGATGCTGGGGTTCATAGCATTTAAATCATCTTCAAGCTTTCTCTTACAGCATGTCATTTCAAGTGCCTAACACCCTTGTATCATTTAGTGCAAGTGTAAACTACGACTAGCACTTTTTGATGCTAGGATCTTCGGCACGCTCACTTCAGATTCCAGACTCTCAATACTACAAGTATATTCTTTGTCCTTGTATCTTTCTTGTGATGACTGATGTATCATGTTATCACAGTTTGATACTGGGGCAAAGGATGGCAATATCAACAGCTTCCTATAAAATATGTATTTTAAGATCCTGGCATCTTCTGGTGGTAGTGTTCTTATACAACTAGCACTTTTTGATGCTAGGATTCTAGACTACATGAATCCAGCTAAGATCCCCATCTTTTGAAAAACTGACTTCCTTATTCTGGTATCTTTCTGTGACAACCTTCTGCATTGTTATCACAGTTTGATACTGGGGTAATGAAACTCAACTATGCATCGAAAGGATCAACACTTGCTTTGGATTCTGGTATCTGATTGTGCAAGTGTTTTGTACTAAGCTAGCACTTCCAGATGCTGGGGTTCATAGCATTTAAATCATCTTCAAGCTTTCTCTTACAGCATGTCATTTCAAGTGCCTAACACCCTTGTATCATTTAGTGCAAGTGTAAACTACGACTAGCACTTTTTGATGCTAGGATCTTCGGCACGCTCACTTCAGATTCCAGACTCTCAATACTACAAGTATATTCTTTGTCCTTGTATCTTTCTTGTGATGACTGATGTATCATGTTATCACAGTTTGATACTGGGGCAAAGGATGGCAATATCAACAGCTTCCTATAAAATATGTATTTTAAGATCCTGGCATCTTCTGGTGGTAGTGTTCTTATACAACTAGCACTTTTTGATGCTAGGATTCTAGACTACATGAATCCAGCTAAGATCCCCATCTTTTGAAAAACTGACTTCAATATTCTGGTATCTTTCTGTGACAACCTTCTGCATTGTTATCACAGTTTGATACTGGGGTAATGAAAATCAAATATGCATCGAAAGGATCAACACTTGCTTTGGATTCTGGTATCTGATTGTGCAAGTGTTTTGTACTAAGCTAGCACTTCCAGATGCTGGGGTTCATAGCATTTAAATCATCTTCAAGCTTTCTCTTACAGCATGTCATTTCAAGTGCCTAACACCCTTGTATCATTTAGTGCAAGTGTAAACTACGACTAGCACTTTTTGATGCTAGGATCTTCGGCACGCTCACTTCAGATTCCAGACTCTCAATACTACAAGTATATTCTTTGTCCTTGTATCTTTCTTGTGATGACTGATGTATCATGTTATCACAGTTTGATACTGGGGCAAAGGATGGCAATATCAACAGCTTCCTATAAAATATGTATTTTAAGATCCTGGCATCTTCTGGTGGTAGTGTTCTTATACAACTAGCACTTTTTGATGCTAGGATTCTAGACTACATGAATCCAGCTAAGATCCCCATCTTTTGAAAAACTGACTTCCTTATTCTGGTATCTTTCTGTGACAACCTTCTGCATTGTTATCACAGTTTGATACTGGGGTAATGAAACTCAACTATGCATCGAAAGGATCAACACTTGCTTTGGATTCTGGTATCTGATTGTGCAAGTGTTTTGTACTAAGCTAGCACTTCCAGATGCTGGGGTTCATAGCATTTAAATCATCTTCAAGCTTTCTCTTACAGCATGTCATTTCAAGTGCCTAACACCCTTGTATCATTTAGTGCAAGTGTAAACTACGACTAGCACTTTTTGATGCTAGGATCTTCGGCACGCTCACTTCAGATTCCAGACTCTCAATACTACAAGTATATTCTTTGTCCTTGTATCTTTCTTGTGATGACTGATGTATCATGTTATCACAGTTTGATACTGGGGCAAAGGATGGCAATATCAACAGCTTCCTATAAAATATGTATTTTAAGATCCTGGCATCTTCTGGTGGTAGTGTTCTTATACAACTAGCACTTTTTGATGCTAGGATTCTAGACTACATGAATCCAGCTAAGATCCCCATCTTTTGAAAAACTGACTTCCTTATTCTGGTATCTTTCTGTGACAACCTTCTGCATTGTTATCACAGTTTGATACTGGGGTAATGAAACTCAACTATGCATCGAAAGGATCAACACTTGCTTTGGATTCTGGTATCTGATTGTGCAAGTGTTTTGTACTAAGCTAGCACTTCCAGATGCTGGGGTTCATAGCATTTAAATCATCTTCAAGCTTTCTCTTACAGCATGTCATTTCAAGTGCCTAACACCCTTGTATCATTTAGTGCAAGTGTAAACTACGACTAGCACTTTTTGATGCTAGGATCTTCGGCACGCTCACTTCAGATTCCAGACTCTCAATACTACAAGTATATTCTTTGTCCTTGTATCTTTCTTGTGATGACTGATGTATCATGTTATCACAGTTTGATACTGGGGCAAAGGATGGCAATATCAACAGCTTCCTATAAAATATGTATTTTAAGATCCTGGCATCTTCTGGTGGTAGTGTTCTTATACAACTAGCACTTTTTGATGCTAGGATTCTAGACTACATGAATCCAGCTAAGATCCCCATCTTTTGAAAAACTGACTTCCTTATTCTGGTATCTTTCTGTGACAACCTTCTGCATTGTTATCACAGTTTGATACTGGGGTAATGAAACTCAACTATGCATCGAAAGGATCAACACTTGCTTTGGATTCTGGTATCTGATTGTGCAAGTGTTTTGTACTAAGCTAGCACTTCCAGATGCTGGGGTTCATAGCATTTAAATCATCTTCAAGCTTTCTCTTACAGCATGTCATTTCAAGTGCCTAACACCCTTGTATCATTTTATGCAAGTGTAAACTACGACTAGCACTTTTTGATGCTAGGATCTTCGGCACGCTCACTTCAGATTCCAGACTCTCAATACTACAAGTATATTCTTTGTCCTTGTATCTTTCTTGTGATGACTGATGTATCATGTTATCACAGTTTGATACTGGGGCAAAGGATGGCAATATCAACAGCTTCCTATAAAATATGTATTTTAAGATCCTGGCATCTTCTGGTGGTAGTGTTCTCATACAACTAGCACTTTTTGATGCTAGGATTCTAGACTACATGAATCCAGCTAAGATCCCCATCTTTTGAAAAACTGACTTCCTTATTCTGGTATCTTTCTGTGACAACCTTCTGCATTGTTATCACAGTTTGATACTGGGGTAATGAAACTCAACTATGCATCGAAAGGATCAACACTTGCTTTGGATTCTGGTATCTGATTGTGCAAGTGTTTTGTACTAAGCTAGCACTTCCAGATGCTGGGGTTCATAGCATTTAAATCATCTTCAAGCTTTCTCTTACAGCATGTCATTTCAAGTGCCTAACACCCTTGTATCATTTAGTGCAAGTGTAAACTACGACTAGCACTTTTTGATGCTAGGATCTTCGGCACGCTCACTTCAGATTCCAGACTCTCAATACTACAAGTATATTCTTTGTCCTTGTATCTTTCTTGTGATGACTGATGTATCATGTTATCACAGTTTGATACTGGGGCAAAGGATGGCAATATCAACAGCTTCCTATAAAATATGTATTTTAAGATCCTGGCATCTTCTGGTGGTAGTGTTCTCATACAACTAGCACTTTTTGATGCTAGGATTCTAGACTACATGAATCCAGCTAAGATCCCCATCTTTTGAAAAACTGACTTCCTTATTCTGGTATCTTTCTGTGACAACCTTCTGCATTGTTATCACAGTTTGATACTGGGGTAATGAAACTCAACTATGCATCGAAAGGATCAACACTTGCTTTGGATTCTGGTATCTGATTGTGCAAGTGTTTTGTACTAAGCTAGCACTTCCAGATGCTGGGGTTCATAGCATTTAAATCATCTTCAAGCTTTCTCTTACAGCATGTCATTTCAAGTGCCTAACACCCTTGTATCATTTTATGCAAGTGTAAACTACGACTAGCACTTTTTGATGCTAGGATCTTCGGCACGCTCACTTCAGATTCCAGACTCTCAATACTACAAGTATATTCTTTGTCCTTGTATCTTTCTTGTGATGACTGATGTATCATGTTATCACAGTTTGATACTGGGGCAAAGGATGGCAATATCAACAGCTTCCTATAAAATATGTATTTTAAGATCCTGGCATCTTCTGGTGGTAGTGTTCTCATACAACTAGCACTTTTTGATGCTAGGATTCTAGACTACATGAATCCAGCTAAGATCCCCATCTTTTGAAAAACTGACTTCCTTATTCTGGTATCTTTCTGTGACAACCTTCTGCATTGTTATCACAGTTTGATACTGGGGTAATGAAACTCAACTATGCATCGAAAGGATCAACACTTGCTTTGGATTCTGGTATCTGATTGTGCAAGTGTTTTGTACTAAGCTAGCACTTCCAGATGCTGGGGTTCATAGCATTTAAATCATCTTCAAGCTTTCTCTTACAGCATGTCATTTCAAGTGCCTAACACCCTTGTGTCATTTAGTGCAAGTGTAAACTACGACTAGCACTTTTTGATGCTAGGATCTTCGGCACGCTCACTTCAGATTCCAGACTCTCAATACTACAAGTATATTCTTTGTCCTTGTATCTTTCTTGTGATGACTGATGTATCATGTTATCACAGTTTGATACTGGGGCAAAGGATGGCAATATCAACAGCTTCCTATAAAATATGTATTTTAAGATCCTGGCATCTTCTGGTGGTAGTGTTCTTATACAACTAGCACTTTTTGATGCTAGGATTCTAGACTACATGAATCCAGCTAAGATCCCCATCTTTTGAAAAACTGACTTCCTTATTCTGGTATCTTTCTGTGACAACCTTCTGCATTGTTATCACAGTTTGATACTGGGGTAATGAAAATCAAATATGCATCGAAAGGATCAACACTTGCTTTGGATTCTGGTATCTGATTGTGCAAGTGTTTTGTACTAAGCTAGCACTTCCAGATGCTGGGGTTCATAGCATTTAAATCATCTTCAAGCTTTCTCTTACAGCATGTCATTTCAAGTGCCTAACACCCTTGTATCATTTAGTGCAAGTGTAAACTACGACTAGCACTTTTTGATGCTAGGATCTTCGGCACGCTCACTTCAGATTCCAGACTCTCAATACTACAAGTATATTCTTTGTCCTTGTATCTTTCTTGTGATGACTGATGTATCATGTTATCACAGTTTGATACTGGGGCAAAGGATGGCAATATCAACAGCTTCCTATAAAATATGTATTTTAAGATCCTGGCATCTTCTGGTGGTAGTGTTCTTATACAACTAGCACTTTTTGATGCTAGGATTCTAGACTACATGAATCCAGCTAAGATCCCCATCTTTTGAAAAACTGACTTCCTTATTCTGGTATCTTTCTGTGACAACCTTCTGCATTGTTATCACAGTTTGATACTGGGGTAATGAAACTCAACTATGCATCGAAAGGATCAACACTTGCTTTGGATTCTGGTATCTGATTGTGCAAGTGTTTTGTACTAAGCTAGCACTTCCAGATGCTGGGGTTCATAGCATTTAAATCATCTTCAAGCTTTCTCTTACAGCATGTCATTTCAAGTGCCTAACACCCTTGTATCATTTAGTGCAAGTGTAAACTACGACTAGCACTTTTTGATGCTAGGATCTTCGGCACGCTCACTTCAGATTCCAGACTCTCAATACTACAAGTATATTCTTTGTCCTTGTATCTTTCTTGTGATGACTGATGTATCATGTTATCACAGTTTGATACTGGGGCAAAGGATGGCAATATCAACAGCTTCCTATAAAATATGTATTTTAAGATCCTGGCATCTTCTGGTGGTAGTGTTCTCATACAACTAGCACTTTTTGATGCTAGGATTCTAGACTACATGAATCCAGCTAAGATCCCCATCTTTTGAAAAACTGACTTCCTTATTCTGGTATCTTTCTGTGACAACCTTCTGCATTGTTATCACAGTTTGATACTGGGGTAATGAAACTCAACTATGCATCGAAAGGATCAACACTTGCTTTGGATTCTGGTATCTGATTGTGCAAGTGTTTTGTACTAAGCTAGCACTTCCAGATGCTGGGGTTCATAGCATTTAAATCATCTTCAAGCTTTCTCTTACAGCATGTCATTTCAAGTGCCTAACACCCTTGTATCATTTAGTTCAAGTGTAAACTACGACTAGCACTTTTTGATGCTAGGATCTTCGGCACGCTCACTTCAGATTCCAGACTCTCAATACTACAAGTATATTCTTTGTCCTTGTATCTTTCTTGTGATGACTGATGTATCATGTTATCACAGTTTGATACTGGGGCAAAGGATGGCAATATCAACAGCTTCCTATAAAATATGTATTTTAAGATCCTGGCATCTTCTGGTGGTAGTGTTCTCATACAACTAGCACTTTTTGATGCTAGGATTCTAGACTACATGAATCCAGCTAAGATCCCCATCTTTTGAAAAACTGACTTCCTTATTCTGGTATCTTTCTGTGACAACCTTCTGCATTGTTATCACAGTTTGATACTGGGGTAATGAAACTCAACTATGCATCGAAAGGATCAACACTTGCTTTGGATTCTGGTATCTGATTGTGCAAGTGTTTTGTACTAAGCTAGCACTTCCAGATGCTGGGGTTCATAGCATTTAAATCATCTTCAAGCTTTCTCTTACAGCATGTCATTTCAAGTGCCTAACACCCTTGTATCATTTAGTGCAAGTGTAAACTACGACTAGCACTTTTTGATGCTAGGATCTTCGGCACGCTCACTTCAGATTCCAGACTCTCAATACTACAAGTATATTCTTTGTCCTTGTATCTTTCTTGTGATGACTGATGTATCATGTTATCACAGTTTGATACTGGGGCAAAGGATGGCAATATCAACAGCTTCCTATAAAATATGTATTTTAAGATCCTGGCATCTTCTGGTGGTAGTGTTCTTATACAACTAGCACTTTTTGATGCTAGGATTCTAGACTACATGAATCCAGCTAAGATCCCCATCTTTTGAAAAACTGACTTCCTTATTCTGGTATCTTTCTGTGACAACCTTCTGCATTGTTATCACAGTTTGATACTGGGGTAATGAAAATCAAATATGCATCGAAAGGATCAACACTTGCTTTGGATTCTGGTATCTGATTGTGCAAGTGTTTTGTACTAAGCTAGCACTTCCAGATGCTGGGGTTCATAGCATTTAAATCATCTTCAAGCTTTCTCTTACAGCATGTCATTTCAAGTGCCTAACACCCTTGTATCATTTAGTGCAAGTGTAAACTACGACTAGCACTTTTTGATGCTAGGATCTTCGGCACGCTCACTTCAGATTCCAGACTCTCAATACTACAAGTATATTCTTTGTCCTTGTATCTTTCTTGTGATGACTGATGTATCATGTTATCACAGTTTGATACTGGGGCAAAGGATGGCAATATCAACAGCTTCCTATAAAATATGTATTTTAAGATCCTGGCATCTTCTGGTGGTAGTGTTCTCATACAACTAGCACTTTTTGATGCTAGGATTCTAGACTACATGAATCCAGCTAAGATCCCCATCTTTTGAAAAACTGACTTCCTTATTCTGGTATCTTTCTGTGACAACCTTCTGCATTGTTATCACAGTTTGATACTGGGATAATGAAACTCAACTATGCATCGAAAGGATCAACACTTGCTTTGGATTCTGGTATCTGATTGTGCAAGTGTTTTGTACTAAGCTAGCACTTCCAGATGCTGGGGTTCATAGCATTTAAATCATCTTCAAGCTTTCTCTTACAGCATGTCATTTCAAGTGCCTAACACCCTTGTATCATTTAGTGCAAGTGTAAACTACGACTAGCACTTTTTGATGCTAGGATCTTCGGCACGCTCACTTCAGATTCCAGACTCTCAATACTACAAGTATATTCTTTGTCCTTGTATCTTTCTTGTGATGACTGATGTATCATGTTATCACAGTTTGATACTGGGGCAAAGGATGGCAATATCAACAGCTTCCTATAAAATATGTATTTTAAGATCCTGGCATCTTCTGGTGGTAGTGTTCTTATACAACTAGCACTTTTTGATGCTAGGATTCTAGACTACATGAATCCAACTAAGATCCCCATCTTTTGAAAAACTGACTTCCTTATTCTGGTATCTTTCTGTGACAACCTTCTGCATTGTTATCACAGTTTGATACTGGGGTAATGAAACTCAACTATGCATCGAAAGGATCAACACTTGCTTTGGATTCTGGTATCTGATTGTGCAAGTGTTTTGTACTAAGCTAGCACTTCCAGATGCTGGGGTTCATAGCATTTAAATCATCTTCAAGCTTTCTCTTACAGCATGTCATTTCAAGTGCCTAACACCCTTGTATCATTAAGTGCAAGTGTAAACAACGACTAGCACTTTTTGATGCTAGGATCTTCGGCACGCTCACTTCAGATTCCAGACTCTCAATACTACAAGTATATTCTTTGTCCTTGTATCTTTCTTGTGATGACTGATGTATCATGTTATCACAGTTTGATACTGGGGCAAAGGATGGCAATATCAACAGCTTCCTATAAAATATGTATTTTAAGATCCTGGCATCTTCTGGTGGTAGTGTTCTTATACAACTAGCACTTTTTGATGCTAGGATTCTAGACTACATGAATCCAGCTAAGATCCCCATCTTTTGAAAAACTGACTTCCTTATTCTGGTATCTTTCTGTGACAACCTTCTGCATTGTTATCATAGTTTGATACTGGGGTAATGAAACTCAACTATGCATCGAAAGGATCAACACTTGCTTTGGATTCTGGTATCTGATTGTGCAAGTGTTTTGTACTAAGCTAGCACTTCCAGATGCTGGGGTTCATAGCATTTAAATCATCTTCAAGCTTTCTCTTACAGCATGTCATTTCAAGTGCCTAACACCCTTGTATCATTTAGTGCAAGTGTAAACTACGACTAGCACTTTTTGATGCTAGGATCTTCGGCACGCTCACTTCAGATTCCAGACTCTCAATACTACAAGTATATTCTTTGTCCTTGTATCTTTCTTGTGATGACTGATGTATCATGTTATCACAGTTTGATACTGGGGCAAAGGATGGCAATATCAACAGCTCCCTATAAAATATGTATTTTGAGATCCTGGCATCTTCTGGTGGTAGTGTTCTTATACAACTAGCACTTTTTGATGCTAGGATTCTAGACTACATGAATCCAGCTAAGATCCCCATCTTTTGAAAAACTGACTTCCTTATTCTGGTATCTTTCTGTGACAACCTTCTGCATTGTTATCACAGTTTGATACTGGGGTAATGAAACTCAACTATGCATCGAAAGGATCAACACTTGCTTTGGATTCTGGTATCTGATTGTGCAAGTGTTTTGTACTAAGCTAGCACTTCCAGATGCTGGGGTTCATAGCATTTAAATCATCTTCAAGCTTTCTCTTACAGCATGTCATTTCAAGTGCCTAACACCCTTGTATCATTTAGTGCAAGTGTAAACTACGACTAGCACTTTTTGATGCTAGGATCTTCGGCACGCTCACTTCAGATTCCAGACTCTCAATACTACAAGTATATTCTTTGTCCTTGTATCTTTCTTGTGATGACTGATGTATCATGTTATCACAGTTTGATACTGGGGCAAAGGATGGCAATATCAACAGCTTCCTATAAAATATGTATTTTAAGATCCTGGCATCTTCTGGTGGTAGTGTTCTTATACAACTAGCACTTTTTGATGCTAGGATTCTAGACTACATGAATCCAGCTAAGATCCCCATCTTTTGAAAAACTGACTTCCTTATTCTGGTATCTTTCTGTGACAACCTTCTGCATTGTTATCACAGTTTGATACTGGGGTAATGAAACTCAACTATGCATCGAAAGGATCAACACTTGCTTTGGATTCTGGTATCTGATTGTGCAAGTGTTTTGTACTAAGCTAGCACTTCCAGATGCTGGGGTTCATAGCATTTAAATCATCTTCAAGCTTTCTCTTACAGCATGTCATTTCAAGTGCCTAACACCCTTGTATCATTTAGTGCAAGTGTAAACTACGACTTTTGATGCTAGGATCTTCGGCATGCTCACTTCAGATTCCAGACTCTCAATACTACAAGTATATTCTTTGTCCTTGTATCTTTCTTGTGATGACTGATGTATCATGTTATCACAGTTTGATACTGGGGCAAAGGATGGCAATATCAACAGCTTCCTATAAAATATGTATTTTAAGATCCTGGCATCTTCTGGTGGTAGTGTTCTTATACAACTAGCACTTTTTGATGCTAGGATTCTAGACTACATGAATCCAGCTAAGATCCCCATCTTTTGAAAAACTGACTTCCTTATTCTGGTATCTTTCTGTGACAACCTTCTGCATTGTTATCATAGTTTGATACTGGGGTAATGAAACTCAACTATGCATCGAAAGGATCAACACTTGCTTTGGATTCTGGTATCTGATTGTGCAAGTGTTTTGTACTAAGCTAGCACTTCCAGATGCTGGGGTTCATAGCATTTAAATCATCTTCAAGCTTTCTCTTACAGCATGTCATTTCAAGTGCCTAACACCCTTGTATCATTTAGTGCAAGTGTAAACTACGACTAGCACTTTTTGATGCTAGGATCTTCGGCACGCTCACTTCAGATTCCAGACTCTCAATACTACAAGTATATTCTTTGTCCTTGTATCTTTCTTGTGATGACTGATGTATCATGTTATCACAGTTTGATACTGGGGCAAAGGATGGCAATATCAACAGCTTCCTATAAAATATGTATTTTAATATCCTGGCATCTTCTGGTGGTAGTGTTCTTATACAACTAGCACTTTTTGATGCTAGGATTCTAGACTACATGAATCCAGCTAAGATCCCCATCTTTTGAAAAACTGACTTCCTTATTCTGGTATCTTTCTGTGACAACCTTCTGCATTGTTATCACAGTTTGATACTGGGGTAATGGAACTCAACTATGCATCGAAAGGATCAACACTTGCTTTGGATTATGGTATCTGATTGTGCAAGTGTTTTGTACTAAGCTAGCACTTCCAGATGCTGGGGTTCATAGCATTTAAATCATCTTCAAGCTTTCTCTTACAGCATGTCATTTCAAGTGCCTAACACCCTTGTATCATTTAGTGCAAGTGTAAACTACGACTAGCACTTTTTGATGCTAGGATCTTCGGCACGCTCACTTCAGATTCCAGACTCTCAATACTACAAGTATATTCTTTGTCCTTGTATCTTTCTTGTGATGACTGATGTATCATGTTATCACAGTTTGATACTGGGGCAAAGGATGGCAATATCAACAGCTTCCTATAAAATATGTATTTTGAGATCCTGGCATCTTCTGGTGGTAGTGTTCTTATACAACTAGCACTTTTTGATGCTAGGATTCTAGACTACATGAATCCAGCTAAGATCCCCATCTTTTGAAAAACTGACTTCCTTATTCTGGTATCTTTCTGTGACAACCTTCTGCATTGTTATCACAGTTTGATACTGGGGTAATGAAACTCAACTATGCATCGAAAGGATCAACACTTGCTTTGGATTCTGGTATCTGATTGTGCAAGTGTTTTGTACTAAGCTAGCACTTCCAGATGCTGGGGTTCATAGCATTTAAATCATCTTCAAGCTTTCTCTTACAGCATGTCATTTCAAGTGCCTAACACCCTTGTATCATTTAGTGCAAGTGTAAACTACGACTAGCACTTTTTGATGCTAGGATCTTCGGCACGCTCACTTCAGATTCCAGACTCTCAATACTACAAGTATATTCTTTGTCCTTGTATCTTTCTTGTGATGACTGATGTATCATGTTATCACAGTTTGATACTGGGGCAAAGGATGGCAATATCAACAGCTTCCTATAAAATATGTATTTTAAGATCCTGGCATCTTCTGGTGGTAGTGTTCTTATACAACTAGCACTTTTTGATGCTAGGATTCTAGACTACATGAATCCAGCTAAGATCCCCATCTTTTGAAAAACTGACTTCCTTATTCTGGTATCTTTCTGTGACAACCTTCTGCATTGTTATCACAGTTTGATACTGGGGTAATGAAACTCAACTATGCATCGAAAGGATCAACACTTGCTTTGGATTCTGGTATCTGATTGTGCAAGTGTTTTGTACTAAGCTAGCACTTCCAGATGCTGGGGTTCATAGCATTTAAATCATCTTCAAGCTTTCTCTTACAGCATGTCATTTCAAGTGCCTAACACCCTTGTATCATTTAGTGCAAGTGTAAACTACGACTTTTGATGCTAGGATCTTCGGCATGCTCACTTCAGATTCCAGACTCTCAATACTACAAGTATATTCTTTGTCCTTGTATCTTTCTTGTGATGACTGATGTATCATGTTATCACAGTTTGATACTGGGGCAAAGGATGGCAATATCAACAGCTTCCTATAAAATATGTATTTTAAGATCCTGGCATCTTCTGGTGGTAGTGTTCTTATACAACTAGCACTTTTTGATGCTAGGATTCTAGACCACATGAATCCAGCTAAGATCCCCATCTTTTGAAAAACTGACTTCCCTATTCTGGTATCTTTCGGTGACAACCTTCTGCATTGTTATCACAGTTTGATACTGGGGTAATGAAACTCAACTATGCATCGAAAGGATCAACACTTGCTTTGGATTCTGGTATCTGATTGTGCAAGTGTTTTGTACTAAGCTAGCACTTCCAGATGCTGGGGTTCATAGCATTTAAATCATCTTCAAGCTTTCTCTTACAGCATGTCATTTCAAGTGCCTAACACCCTTGTATCATTTAGTGCAAGTGTAAACTACGACTAGCACTTTTTGATGCTAGGATCTTCGGCACGCTCACTTCAGATTCCAGACTCTCAATACTACAAGTATATTCTTTGTCCTTGTATCTTTCTTGTGATGACTGATGTATCATGTTATCACAGTTTGATACTGGGGCAAAGGATGGCAATATCAACAGCTTCCTATAAAATATGTATTTTAAGATCCTGGCATCTTCTGGTGGTAGTGTTCTTATACAACTAGCACTTTTTGATGCTAGGATTCTAGACCACATGAATCCAGCTAAGATCCCCATCTTTTGAAAAACTGACTTCCCTATTCTGGTATCTTTCGGTGACAACCTTCTGCATTGTTATCACAGTTTGATACTGGGGTAATGAAACTCAACTATGCATCGAAAGGATCAACACTTGCTTTGGATTCTGGTATCTGATTGTGCAAGTGTTTTGTACTAAGCTAGCACTTCCAGATGCTGGGGTTCATAGCATTTAAATCATCTTCAAGCTTTCTCTTACAGCATGTCATTTCAAGTGCCTAACACCCTTGTATCATTTAATGCAAGTGTAAACTACGACTAGCACTTTTTGATGCTAGGATCTTCGGCACGCTCGCTTCAGATTCCAGACTCTCAATACTACAAGTATATTCTTTGTCCTTGTATCTTTCTTGTGATGACTGATGTATCATGTTATCACAGTTTGATACTGGGGCAAAGGATGGCAATATAAACAGCTTCCTATAAAATATGTATTTTAAGATCCTGGCATCTTCTGGTGGTAGTGTTCTTATACAACTAGCACTTTTTGATGCTAGGATTCTAGACTACATGAATCCAGCTAAGATCCCCATCTTTTGAAAAACTGACTTCCTTATTCTGGTATCTTTCTGTGACAACCTTCTGCATTGTTATCACAGTTTGATACTGGGGTAATGAAACTCAACTATGCATCGAAAGGATCAACACTTGCTTTGGATTCTGGTATCTGATTGTGCAAGTGTTTTGTACTAAGCTAGCACTTCCAGATGCTGGGGTTCATAGCATTTAAATCATCTTCAAGCTTTCTCTTACAGCATGTCATTTCAAGTGCCTAACACCCTTGTATCATTTAGTGCAAGTGTAAACTACGACTAGCACTTTTTGATGCTAGGATCTTCGGCACGCTCACTTCAGATTCCAGACTCTCAATACTACAAGTATATTCTTTGTCCTTGTATCTTTCTTGTGATGACTGATGTATCATGTTATCACAGTTTGATACTGGGGCAAAGGATGGCAATATCAACAGCTTCCTATAAAATATGTATTTTAAGATCCTGGCATCTTCTGGTGGTAGTGTTCTCATACAACTAGCACTTTTTGATGCTAGGATTCTAGACTACATGAATCCAGCTAAGATCCCCATCTTTTGAAAAACTGACTTCCTTATTCTGGTATCTTTCTGTGACAACCTTCTGCATTGTTATCACAGTTTGATACTGGGGTAATGAAACTCAACTATGCATCGAAAGGATCAACACTTGCTTTGGATTCTGGTATCTGATTGTGCAAGTGTTTTGTACTAAGCTAGCACTTCCAGATGCTGGGGTTCATAGCATTTAAATCATCTTCAAGCTTTCTCTTACAGCATGTCATTTCAAGTGCCTAACACCCTTGTATCATTTAGTGCAAGTGTAAACTACGACTAGCACTTTTTGATGCTAGGATCTTCGGCACGCTCACTTCAGATTCCAGACTCTCAATACTACAAGTATATTCTTTGTCCTTGTATCTTTCTTGTGATGACTGATGTATCATGTTATCACAGTTTGATACTGGGGCAAAGGATGGCAATATCAACAGCTTCCTATAAAATATGTATTTTAAGATCCTGGCATCTTCTGGTGGTAGTGTTCTCATACAACTAGCACTTTTTGATGCTAGGATTCTAGACTACATGAATCCAGCTAAGATCCCCATCTTTTGAAAAACTGACTTCCTTATTCTGGTATCTTTCTGTGACAACCTTCTGCATTGTTATCACAGTTTGATACTGGGGTAATGAAACTCAACTATGCATCGAAAGGATCAACACTTGCTTTGGATTCTGGTATCTGATTGTGCAAGTGTTTTGTACTAAGCTAGCACTTCCAGATGCTGGGGTTCATAGCATTTAAATCATCTTCAAGCTTTCTCTTACAGCATGTCATTTCAAGTGCCTAACACCCTTGTATCATTTAGTGCAAGTGTAAACTACGACTAGCACTCTTTTGATGCTAGGATCTTCGGCACGCTCACTTCAGATTCCAGACTCTCAATACTACAAGTATATTCTTTGTCCTTGTATCTTTCTTGTGATGACTGATGTATCATGTTATCACAGTTTGATACTGGGGCAAAGGATGGCAATATCAACAGCTTCCTATAAAATATGTATTTTAAGATCCTGGCATCTTCTGGTGGTAGTGTTCTCATAAAACTAGCACTTTTTGATGCTAGGATCTTCGGCACGCTCACTTCAGATTCCAGACTCTCAATACTACAAGTATATTCTTTGTCCTTGTATCTTTCTTGTGATGACTGATGTATCATGTTATCACAGTTTGATACTGGGGCAAAGGATGGCAATATCAACAGCTTCCTATAAAATATGTATTTTAAGATCCTGGCATCTTCTGGTGGTAGTGTTCTTATACAACTAGCACTTTTTGATGCTAGGATTCTAGACTACATGAATCCAGCTAAGATCCCCATCTTTTGAAAAACTGACTTCCTTATTCTGGTATCTTTCTGTGACAACCTTCTGCATTGTTATCACAGTTTGATACTGGGGTAATGAAACTCAACTATGCATCGAAAGGATCAACACTTGCTTTGGATTCTGGTATCTGATTGTGCAAGTGTTTTGTACTAAGCTAGCACTTCCAGATGCTGGGGTTCATAGCATTTAAATCATCTTCAAGCTTTCTCTTACAGCATGTCATTTCAAGTGCCTAACACCCTTGTATCATTTAATGCAAGTGTAAACTACGACTAGCACTTTTTGATGCTAGGATCTTCGGCACGCTCACTTCAGATTCCAGACTCTCAATACTACAAGTATATTCTTTGTCCTTGTATCTTTCTTGTGATGACTGATGTATCATGTTATCACAGTTTGATACTGGGGCAAAGGATGGCAATATCAACAGCTTCCTATAAAATATGTATTTTAAGATCCTGGCATCTTCTGGTGGTAGTGTTCTTATACAACTAGCACTTTTTGATGCTAGGATTCTAGACTACATGAATCCAGCTAAGATCCCCATCTTTTGAAAAACTGACTTCCTTATTCTGGTATCTTTCTGTGACAACCTTCTGCATTGTTATCACAGTTTGATACTGGGGTAATGAAAATCAAATATGCATCGAAAGGATCAACACTTGCTTTGGATTCTGGTATCTGATTGTGCAAGTGTTTTGTACTAAGCTAGCATTTCCAGATGCTGGGGTTCATAGCATTTAAATCATCTTCAAGCTTTCTCTTACAGCATGTCATTTCAAGTGCCTAACACCCTTGTATCATTTAGTGCAAGTGTAAACTACGACTAGCACTTTTTGATGCTAGGACCTTCGGCACGCTCACTTCAGATTCCAGACTCTCAATACTACAAGTATATTCTTTGTCCTTGTATCTTTCTTGTGATGACTGATGTATCATGTTATCACAGTTTGATACTGGGGCAAAGGATGGCAATATCAACAGCTTCCTATAAAATATGTATTTTAAGATCCTGGCATCTTCTGGTGGTAGTGTTCTTATACAACTAGCACTTTTTGATGCTAGGATTCTAGACCACATGAATCCAGCTAAGATCCCCATCTTTTGAAAAACTGACTTCCCTATTCTGGTATCTTTCGGTGACAACCTTCTGCATTGTTATCACAGTTTGATACTGGGGTTATGAAACTCAACTATGCATCGAAAGGATCAACACTTGCTTTGGATTCTGGTATCTGATTGTGCAAGTGTTTTGTACTAAGCTAGCACTTCCAGATGCTGGGGTTCATAGCATTTAAATCATCTTCAAGCTTTCTCTTACAGCATGTCATTTCAAGTGCCTAACACCCTTGTATCATTTAGTGCAAGTGTAAACTACGACTAGCACTTTTTGATGCTAGGATCTTCGGCACGCTCACTTCAGATTCCAGACTCTCAATACTACAAGTATATTCTTTGTCCTTGTATCTTTCTTGTGATGACTGATGTATCATGTTATCACAGTTTGATACTGGGGCAAAGGATGGCAATATCAACAGCTTCCTATAAAATATGTATTTTAAGATCCTGGCATCTTCTGGTGGTAGTGTTCTTATACAACTAGCACTTTTTGATGCTAGGATTCTAGACCACATGAATCCAGCTAAGATCCCCATCTTTTGAAAAACTGACTTCCCTATTCTGGTATCTTTCGGTGACAACCTTCTGCATTGTTATCACAGTTTGATACTGGGGTTATGAAACTCAACTATGCATCGAAAGGATCAACACTTGCTTTGGATTCTGGTATCTGATTGTGCAAGTGTTTTGTACTAAGCTAGCACTTCCAGATGCTGGGGTTCATAGCATTTAAATCATCTTCAAGCTTTCTCTTACAGCATGTCATTTCAAGTGCCTAACACCCTTGTATCATTTAGTGCAAGTGTAAACTACGACTAGCACTTTTTGATGCTAGGATCTTCGGCACGCTCACTTCAGATTCCAGACTCTCAATACTACAAGTATATTCTTTGTCCTTGTATCTTTCTTGTGATGACTGATGTATCATGTTATCACAGTTTGATACTGGGGCAAAGGATGGCAATATCAACAGCTTCCTATAAAATATGTATTTTAAGATCCTGGCATCTTCTGGTGGTAGTGTTCTTATACAACTAGCACTTTTTGATGCTAGGATTCTAGACTACATGAATCCAGCTAAGATCCCCATCTTTTGAAAAACTGACTTCCTTATTCTGGTATCTTTCTGTGACAACCTTCTGCATTGTTATCACAGTTTGATACTGGGGTAATGAAACTCAACTATGCATCGAAAGGATCAACACTTGCTTTGGATTCTGGTATCTGATTGTGCAAGTGTTTTGTACTAAGCTAGCACTTCCAGATGCTGGGGTTCATAGCATTTAAATCATCTTCAAGCTTTCTCTTACAGCATGTCATTTCAAGTGCCTAACACCCTTGTATCATTTAGTGCAAGTGTAAACTACGACTAGCACTTTTTGATGCTAGGATTTTCGGCACGCTCACTTCAGATTCCAGACTCTCAATACTACAAGTATATTCTTTGTCCTTGTATCTTTCTTGTGATGACTGATGTATCATGTTATCACAGTTTGATACTGGGGCAAAGGATGGCAATATCAACAGCTTCCTATAACATATGTATTTTAAGATCCTGGCATCTTCTGGTGGTAGTGTTCTTATACAACTAGCACTTTTTGATGCTAGGATTCTAGACTACATGAATCCAGCTAAGATCCCCATCGTTTGAAAAACTGACTTCCTTATTCTGGTATCTTTCTGTGACAACCTTCTGCATTGTTATCACAGTTTGATACTGGGGTAATGAAACTCAACTATGCATCGAAAGGATCAACACTTGCTTTGGATTCTGGTATCTGATTGTGCAAGTGTTTTGTACTAAGCTAGCACTTCCAGATGCTGGGGTTCATAGCATTTAAATCATCTTCAAGCTTTCTCTTACAGCATGTCATTTCAAGTGCCTAACACCCTTGTATCATTTAGTGCAAGTGTAAACTACGACTAGCACTTTTTGATGCTAGGATCTTCGGCACGCTCACTTCAGATTCCAGACTCTCAATACTACAAGTATATTCTTTGTCCTTGTATCTTTCTTGTGATGACTGATGTATCATGTTATCACAGTTTGATACT
Source organism: Gibbula magus (assembly GCA_936450465.1). Taxonomy (NCBI): domain Eukaryota; kingdom Metazoa; phylum Mollusca; class Gastropoda; order Trochida; family Trochidae; genus Gibbula; species Gibbula magus. The sequence continues at coordinate 70,778,319 of OW388293.1, read as the reverse complement.
GGGGCAAAGGATGGCAATATCAACAGCTTCCTATAAAATATGTATTTTAAGATCCTGGCATCTTCTGGTGGTAGTGTTCTTATACAACTAGCACTTTTTGATGCTAGGATTCTAGACTACATGAATCCAGCTAAGATCCCCATCTTTTGAAAAACTGACTTCCTTATTCTGGTATCTTTCTGTGACAACCTTCTGCATTGTGATCACAGTTTGATACTGGGGTAATGAAACTCAACTATGCATCGAAAGGATCAACACTTGCTTTGGATTCTGGTATCTGATTGTGCAAGTGTTTTGTACTAAGCTAGCACTTCCAGATGCTGGGGTTCATAGCATTTAAATCATCTTCAAGCTTTCTCTTACAGCATGTCATTTCAAGTGCCTAACACCCTTGTATCATTTAGTGCAAGTGTAAACTACGACTAGCACTTTTTGATGCTAGGATCTTCGGCACGCTCACTTCAGATTCCAGACTCTCAATACTACAAGTATATTCTTTGTCCTTGTATCTTTCTTGTGATGACTGATGTATCATGTTATCACAGTTTGATACTGGGGCAAAGGATGGCAATATCAACAGCTTCCTATAAAATATGTATTTTAAGATCCTGGCATCTTCTGGTGGTAGTGTTCTTATACAACTAGCACTTTTTGATGCTAGGATTCTAGACTACATGAATCCAGCTAAGATCCCCATCTTTTGAAAAACTGACTTCCTTATTCTGATATCTTTCTGTGACAACCTTCTGCATTGTGATCACAGTTTGATACTGGGGTAATGAAACTCAACTATGCATCGAAAGGATCAACACTTGCTTTGGATTCTGGTATCTGATTGTGCAAGTGTTTTGTACTAAGCTAGCACTTCCAGATGCTGGGGTTCATAGCATTTAAATCATCTTCAAGCTTTCTCTTACAGCATGTCATTTCAAGTGCCTAACACCCTTGTATCATTAAGTGCAAGTGTAAACAACGACTAGCACTTTTTGATGCTAGGATCTTCGGCACGCTCACTTCAGATTCCAGACTCTCAATACTACAAGTATATTCTTTGTCCTTGTATCTTTCTTGTGATGACTGATGTATCATGTTATCACAGTTTGATACTGGGGCAAAGGATGGCAATATCAACAGCTTCCTATAAAATATGTATTTTAATATCCTGGCATCTTCTGGTGGTAGTGTTCTTATACAACTAGCACTTTTTGATGCTAGGATTCTAGACTACATGAATCCAGCTAAGATCCCCATCTTTTGAAAAACTGACTTCCTTATTCTGGTATCTTTCTGTGACAACCTTCTGCATTGTTATCACAGTTTGATACTGGGGTAATGGAACTCAACTATGCATCGAAAGGATCAACACTTGCTTTGGATTCTGGTATCTGATTGTGCAAGTGTTTTGTACTAAGCTAGCACTTCCAGATGCTGGGGTTCATAGCATTTAAATCATCTTCAAGCTTTCTCTTACATCATGTCATTTCAAGTGCCTAACACCCTTGTATCATTTAGTGCAAGTGTAAACTACGACTAGCACTTTTTGATGCTAGGATCTTCGGCACGCTCACTTCAGATTCCAGACTCTCAATACTACAAGTATATTCTTTGTCCTTGTATCTTTCTTGTGATGACTGATGTATCATGTTATCACAGTTTGATACTGGGGCAAAGGATGGCAATATCAACAGCTTCCTATAAAATATGTATTTTAAGATCCTGGCATCTTCTGGTGGTAGTGTTCTTATACAACTAGCACTTTTTGATGCTAGGATTCTAGACCACATGAATCCAGCTAAGATCCCCATCTTTTGAAAAACTGACTTCCCTATTCTGGTATCTTTCGGTGACAACCTTCTGCATTGTTATCACAGTTTGATACTGGGGTAATGAAACTCAACTATGCATCGAAAGGATCAACACTTGCTTTGGATTCTGGTATCTGATTGTGCAAGTGTTTTGTACTAAGCTAGCACTTCCAGATGCTGGGGTTCATAGCATTTAAATCATCTTCAAGCTTTCTCTTGCAGCATGTCATTTCAAGTGCCTAACACCCTTGTATCATTTAGTGCAAGTGTAAACTACGACTAGCACTTTTTGATGCTAGGATCTTCGGCACGCTCACTTCAGATTCCAGACTCTCAATACTACAAGTATATTCTTTGTCCTTGTATCTTTATGTGATGACTGATGTATCATGTTATCACAGTTTGATACTGGGGCAAAGGATGGCAATATTAACAGCTTCCTATAAAATATGTATTTTAAGATCCTGGCATCTTCTGGTGGTAGTGTTCTTATACAACTAGCACTTTTTGATGCTAGGATTCTAGACCACATGAATCCAGCTAAGATCCCCATCTTTTGAAAAACTGACTTCCCTATTCTGGTATCTTTCGGTGACAACCTTCTGCATTGTTATCACAGTTTGATACTGGGGTAATGAAACTCAACTATGCATCGAAAGGATCAACACTTGCTTTGGATTCTGGTATCTGATTGTGCAAGTGTTTTGTACTAAGCTAGCACTTCCCGATGCTGGGGTTCATAGCATTTAAATCATCTTCAAGCTTTCTCTTACAGCATGTCATTTCAAGTGCCTAACACCCTTGTATCATTTAATGCAAGTGTAAACTACGACTAGCACTTTTTGATGCTAGGATCTTCGGCACGCTCACTTCAGATTCCAGACTCTCAATACTACAAGTATATTCTTTGTCCTTGTATCTTTCTTGTGATGACTGATGTATCATGTTATCACAGTTTGATACTGGGGCAAAGGATGGCAATATCAACAGCTTCCTATAAAATATATATTTTAAGATCCTGGCATCTTCTGGTGGTAGTGTTCTTATACAACTAGCACTTTTTGATGCTAGGATTCTAGACTACATGAATCCAGCTAAGATCCCCATCTTTTGAAAAACTGACTTCCTTATTCTGGTATCTTTCTGTGACAACCTTCTGCATTGTTATCACAGTTTGATACTGGGGTAATGAAAATCAAATATGCATCGAAAGGATCAACACTTGCTTTGGATTCTGGTATCTGATTGTGCAAGTGTTTTGTACTAAGCTAGCACTTCCAGATGCTGGGGTTCATAGCATTTAAATCATCTTCAAGCTTTCTCTTACAGCATGTCATTTCAAGTGCCTAACACCCTTGTATCATTTAGTGCAAGTGTAAACTACGACTAGCACTTTTTGATGCTAGCATCTTCGGCACGCTCACTTCAGATTCCAGACTCTCAATACTACAAGTATATTCTTTGTCCTTGTATCTTTCTTGTGATGACTGATGTATCATGTTATCACAGTTTGATACTGGGGCAAAGGATGGCAATATCAACAGCTTCCTATAAAATATGTATTTTAAGATCCTGGCATCTTCTGGTGGTAGTGTTCTTATACAACTAGCACTTTTTGATGCTAGGATTCTAGACTACATGAATCCAGCTAAGATCCCCATCTTTTGAAAAACTGACTTCCTTATTCTGGTATCTTTCTGTGACAACCTTCTGCATTGTTATCACAGTTTGATACTGGGGTAATGAAACTCAACTATGCATCGAAAGGATCAACACTTGCTTTGGATTCTGGTATCTGATTGTGCAAGTGTTTTGTACTAAGCTAGCACTTCCAGATGCTGGGGTTCATAGCATTTAAATCATCTTCAAGCTTTCTCTTACAGCATGTCATTTCAAGTGCCTAACACCCTTGTATCATTTAGTGCAAGTGTAAACTACGACTAGCACTTTTTGATGCTAGGATCTTCGGCACGCTCACTTCAGATTCCAGACTCTCAATACTACAAGTATATTCTTTGTCCTTGTATCTTTCTTGTGATGACTGATGTATCATGTTATCACAGTTTGATACTGGGGCAAAGGATGGCAATATCAACAGCTTCCTATAAAATATGTATTTTAAGATCCTGGCATCTTCTGGTGGTAGTGTTCTTATACAACTAGCACTTTTTGATGCTAGGATTCTAGACCACATGAATCCAGCTAAGATCCCCATCTTTTGAAAAACTGACTTCCCTATTCTGGTATCTTTCGGTGACAACCTTCTGCATTGTTATCACAGTTTGATACTGGGGTAATGAAACTCAACTATGCATCGAAAGGATCAACACTTGCTTTGGATTCTGGTATCTGATTGTGCAAGTGTTTTGTACTAAGCTAGCACTTCCAGATGCTGGGGTTCATAGCATTTAAATCATCTTCAAGCTTTCTCTTACAGCATGTCATTTCAAGTGCCTAACACCCTTGTATCATTAAGTGCAAGTGTAAACTACGACTAGCACTTTTTGATGCTAGGATCTTCGGCACGCTCACTTCAGATTCCAGACTCTCAATACTACAAGTATATTCTTTGTCCTTGTATCTTTCTTGTGATGACTGATACTGGGGCAAAGGATGGCAATATCAACAGCTTCCTATAAAATATGTATTTTAAGATCCTGGCATCTTCTGGTGGTAGTGTTCTTATACAACTAACACTTTTTGATGCTAGGATTCTAGACTACATGAATCCAGCTAAGATCCCCATCTTTTGAAAAACTGACTTCCTTATTCTGGTATCTTTCTGTGACAACCTTCTGCATTGTTATCACAGTTTGATACTGGGGTAATGAAACTCAACTATGCATCGAAAGGATCAACACTTGCTTTGGATTCTGGTATCTGATTGTGCAAGTGTTTTGTACTAAGCTAGCACTTCCAGATGCTGGGGTTCATAGCATTTAAATCATCTTCAAGCTTTCTCTTACAGCATGTCATTTCAAGTGCCTAACACCCTTGTATCATTTAGTGCAAGTGTAAACTACGACTAGCACTTTTTGATGCTAGGATCTTCGGCACGCTCACTTCAGATTCCAGACTCTCAATACTACAAGTATATTCTTTGTCCTTGTATCTTTCTTGTGATGACTGATGTATCATGTTATCACAGTTTGATACTGGGGCAAAGGATGGCAATATCAACAGCTTCCTATAAAATATGTATTTTAAGATCCTGGCATCTTCTGGTGGTAGTGTTCTTATACAACTAGCACTTTTTGATGCTAGGATTCTAGACTACATGAATCCAGCTAAGATCCCCATCTTTTGAAAAACTGACTTCCTTATTCTGGTATCTTTCTGTGACAACCTTCTGCATTGTTATCACAGTTTGATACTGGGGTAATGAAACTCAACTATGCATCGAAAGGATCAACACTTGCTTTGGATTCTGGTATCTGATTGTGCAAGTGTTTTGTACTAAGCTAGCACTTCCAGATGCTGGGGTTCATAGCATTTAAATCATCTTCAAGCTTTCTCTTACAGCATGTCATTTCAAGTGCCTAACACCCTTGTATCATTTAATGCAAGTGTAAACTACGACTAGCACTTTTTGATGCTAGGATCTTCGGCACGCTCACTTCAGATTCCAGACTCTCAATACTACAAGTATATTCTTTGTCCTTGTATCTTTCTTGTGATGACTGATGTATCATGTTATCACAGTTTGATACTGGGGCAAAGGATGGCAATATAAACAGCTTCCTATAAAATATGTATTTTAAGATCCTGGCATCTTCTGGTGGTAGTGTTCTTATACAACTAGCACTTTTTGATGCTAGGATTCTAGACTACATGAATCCAGCTAAGATCCCCATCTTTTGAAAAACTGACTTCCTTATTCTGGTATCTTTCTGTGACAACCTTCTGCATTGTTATCACAGTTTGATACTGGGGTAATGAAAATCAAATATGCATCGAAAGGATCAACACTTGCTTTGGATTCTGGTATCTGATTGTGCAAGTGTTTTGTACTAAGCTAGCACTTCCAGATGCTGGGGTTCATAGCATTTAAATCATCTTCAAGCTTTCTCTTACAGCATGTCATTTCAAGTGCCTAACACCCTTGTATCATTTAGTGCAAGTGTAAACTACGACTAGCACTTTTTGATGCTAGGACCTTCGGCACGCTCACTTCAGATTCCAGACTCTCAATACTACAAGTATATTCTTTGTCCTTGTATCTTTCTTGTGATGACTGATGTATCATGTTATCACAGTTTGATACTGGGGCAAAGGATGGCAATATCAACAGCTTCCTATAAAATATGTATTTTAAGATCCTGGCATCTTCTGGTGGTAGTGTTCTTATACAACTAGCACTTTTTGATGCTAGGATTCTAGACCACATGAATCCAGCTAAGATCCCCATCTTTTGAAAAACTGACTTCCCTATTCTGGTATCTTTCGGTGACAACCTTCTGCATTGTTATCACAGTTTGATACTGGGGTAATGAAACTCAACTATGCATCGAAAGGATCAACACTTGCTTTGGATTCTGGTATCTGATTGTGCAAGTGTTTTGTACTAAGCTAGCACTTCCAGATGCTGGGGTTCATAGCATTTAAATCATCTTCAAGCTTTCTCTTACAGCATGTCATTTCAAGTGCCTAACACCCTTGTATCATTTAGTGCAAGTGTAAACTACGACTAGCACTTTTTGATGCTAGGATCTTCGGCACGCTCACTTCAGATTCCAGACTCTCAATACTACAAGTATATTCTTTGTCCTTGTATCTTTCTTGTGATGACTGATGTATCATGTTATCACAGTTTGATACTGGGGCAAAGGATGGCAATATCAACAGCTTCCTATAAAAATATGTATTTTAAGATCCTGGCATCTTCTGGTGGTAGTGTTCTTATACAACTAGCACTTTTTGATGCTAGGATTCTAGACTACATGAATCCAGCTAAGATCCCCATCGTTTGAAAAACTGACTTCCTTATTCTGGTATCTTTCTGTGACAACCTTCTGCATTGTTATCACAGTTTGATACTGGGGTAATGAAACTCAACTATGCATCGAAAGGATCAACACTTGCTTTGGATTCTGGTATCTGATTGTGCAAGTGTTTTGTACTAAGCTAGCACTTCCAGATGCTGGGGTTCATAGCATTTAAATCATCTTCAAGCTTTCTCTTACAGCATGTCATTTCAAGTGCCTAACACCCTTGTATCATTTAGTGCAAGTGTAAACTACGACTAGCACTTTTTGATGCTAGGATCTTCGGCACGCTCACTTCAGATTCCAGACTCTCAATACTACAAGTATATTCTTTGTCCTTGTATCTTTCTTGTGATGACTGATGTATCATGTTATCACAGTTTGATACTGGGGCAAAGGATGGCAATATCAACAGCTTCCTATAAAATATGTATTTTAAGATCCTGGCATCTTCTGGTGGTAGTGTTCTTATACAACTAGCACTTTTTGATGCTAGGATTCTAGACTACATGAATCCAGCTAAGATCCCCATCTTTTGAAAAACTGACTTCCTTATTCTGGTATCTTTCTGTGACAACCTTCTGCATTGTTATCACAGTTTGATACTGGGGTAATGAAACTCAACTATGCATCGAAAGGATCAACACTTGCTTTGGATTCTGGTATCTGATTGTGCAAGTGTTTTGTACTAAGCTAGCACTTCCAGATGCTGGGGTTCATAGCATTTAAATCATCTTCAAGCTTTCTCTTACAGCATGTCATTTCAAGTGCCTAACACCCTTGTATCATTTAGTGCAAGTGTAAACTACGACTAGCACTTTTTGATGCTAGGATCTTCGGCACGCTCACTTCAGATTCCAGACTCTCAATACTACAAGTATATTCTTTGTCCTTGTATCTTTCTTGTGATGACTGATGTATCATGTTATCACAGTTTGATACTGGGGCAAAGGATGGCAATATAAACAGCTTCCTATAAAATATGTATTTTAAGATCCTGGCATCTTCTGGTGGTAGTGTTCTTATACAACTAGCACTTTTTGATGCTAGGATTCTAGACTACATGAATCCAGCTAAGATCCCCATCTTTTGAAAAACTGACTTCCTTATTCTGATATCTTTCTGTGACAACCTTCTGCATTGTGATCACAGTTTGATACTGGGGTAATGAAACTCAACTATGCATCGAAAGGATCAACACTTGCTTTGGATTCTGGTATCTGATTGTGCAAGTGTTTTGTACTAAGCTAGCACTTCCAGATGCTGGGGTTCATAGCATTTAAATCATCTTCAAGCTTTCTCTTACAGCATGTCATTTCAAGTGCCTAACACCCTTGTATCATTAAGTGCAAGTGTAAACAACGACTAGCACTTTTTGATGCTAGGATCTTCGGCACGCTCACTTCAGATTCCAGACTCTCAATACTACAAGTATATTCTTTGTCCTTGTATCTTTCTTGTGATGACTGATGTATCATGTTATCACAGTTTGATACTGGGGCAAAGGATGGCAATATCAACAGCTTCCTATAAAATATGTATTTTAATATCCTGGCATCTTCTGGTGGTAGTGTTCTTATACAACTAGCACTTTTTGATGCTAGGATTCTAGACTACATGAATCCAGCTAAGATCCCCATCTTTTGAAAAACTGACTTCCTTATTCTGGTATCTTTCTGTGACAACCTTCTGCATTGTTATCACAGTTTGATACTGGGGTAATGGAACTCAACTATGCATCGAAAGGATCAACACTTGCTTTGGATTCTGGTATCTGATTGTGCAAGTGTTTTGTACTAAGCTAGCACTTCCAGATGCTGGGGTTCATAGCATTTAAATCATCTTCAAGCTTTCTCTTACATCATGTCATTTCAAGTGCCTAACACCCTTGTATCATTTAGTGCAAGTGTAAACTACGACTAGCACTTTTTGATGCTAGGATCTTCGGCACGCTCACTTCAGATTCCAGACTCTCAATACTACAAGTATATTCTTTGTCCTTGTATCTTTCTTGTGATGACTGATGTATCATGTTATCACAGTTTGATACTGGGGCAAAGGATGGCAATATCAACAGCTTCCTATAAAATATGTATTTTAAGATCCTGGCATCTTCTGGTGGTAGTGTTCTTATACAACTAGCACTTTTTGATGCTAGGATTCTAGACCACATGAATCCAGCTAAGATCCCCATCTTTTGAAAAACTGACTTCCCTATTCTGGTATCTTTCGGTGACAACCTTCTGCATTGTTATCACAGTTTGATACTGGGGTAATGAAACTCAACTATGCATCGAAAGGATCAACACTTGCTTTGGATTCTGGTATCTGATTGTGCAAGTGTTTTGTACTAAGCTAGCACTTCCAGATGCTGGGGTTCATAGCATTTAAATCATCTTCAAGCTTTCTCTTACAGCATGTCATTTCAAGTGCCTAACACCCTTGTATCATTTAATGCAAGTGTAAACTACGACTAGCACTTTTTGATGCTAGGTTCTTCGGCACGCTCACTTCAGATTCCAGACTCTCAATACTACAAGTATATTCTTTGTCCTTGTATCTTTCTTGTGATGACTGATGTATCATGTTATCACAGTTTGATACTGGGGCAAAGGATGGCAATATCAACAGCTTCCTATAAAATATGTATTTTAAGATCCTGGCATCTTCTGGTGGTAGTGTTCTTATACAACTAGCACTTTTTGATGCTAGGATTCTAGACTACATGAATCCAGCTAAGATCCCCATCTTTTGAAAAACTGACTTCCTTATTCTGGTATCTTTCTGTGACAACCTTCTGCATTGTTATCACAGTTTGATACTGGGGTAATGAAAATCAAATATGCATCGAAAGGATCAACACTTGCTTTGGATTCTGGTATCTGATTGTGCAAGTGTTTTGTACTAAGCTAGCACTTCCAGATGCTGGGGTTCATAGCATTTAAATCATCTTCAAGCTTTCTCTTACAGCATGTCATTTCAAGTGCCTAACACCCTTGTATCATTTAGTGCAAGTGTAAACTACGACTAGCACTTTTTGATGCTAGGACCTTCGGCACGCTCACTTCAGATTCCAGACTCTCAATACTACAAGTATATTCTTTGTCCTTGTATCTTTCTTGTGATGACTGATGTATCATGATATCACAGTTTGATACTGGGGCAAAGGATGGCAATATCAACAGCTTCCTATAAAATATGTATTTTAAGATCCTGGCATCTTCTGGTGGTAGTGTTCTTATACAACTAGCACTTTTTGATGCTAGGATTCTAGACCACATGAATCCAGCTAAGATCCCCATCTTTTGAAAAACTGACTTCCCTATTCTGGTATCTTTCGGTGACAACCTTCTGCATTGTTATCACAGTTTGATACTGGGGTAATGAAACTCAACTATGCATCGAAAGGATCAACACTTGCTTTGGATTCTGGTATCTGATTGTGCAAGTGTTTTGTACTAAGCTAGCACTTCCAGATGCTGGGGTTCATAGCATTTAAATCATCTTCAAGCTTTCTCTTACAGCATGTCATTTCAAGTGCCTAACACCCTTGTATCATTTAATGCAAGTGTAAACTACGACTAGCACTTTTTGATGCTAGGATCTTCGGCACGCTCACTTCAGATTCCAGACTCTCAATACTACAAGTATATTCTTTGTCCTTGTACCTTTCTTGTGATGACTGATGTATCATGTTATCACAGTTTGATACTGGGGCAAAGAATGGCAATATCAACAGCTTCCTATAAAATATATATTTTAAGATCCTGGCATCTTCTGGTGGTAGTGTTCTTATACAACTAGCACTTTTTGATGCTAGGATTCTAGACTACATGAATCCAGCTAAGATCCCCATCTTTTGAAAAACTGACTTCCTTATTCTGGTATCTTTCTGTGACAACCTTCTGCATTGTTATCACAGTTTGATACTGGGGTAATGAAACTCAACTATGCATCGAAAGGATCAACACTTGCTTTGGATTCTGGTATCTGATTGTGCAAGTGTTTTGTACTAAGCTAGCACTTCCAGATGCTGGGGTTCATAGCATTTAAATCATCTTCAAGCTTTCTCTTACAGCATGTCATTTCAAGTGCCTAACACCCTTGTATCATTTAGTGCAAGTGTAAACTACGACTAGCACTTTTTGATGCTAGGATCTTCGGCACGCTCACTTCAGATTCCAGACTCTCAATACTACAAGTATATTCTTTGTCCTTGTATCTTTCTTGTGATGACTGATGTATCATGTTATCACAGTTTGATACTGGGGCAAAGGATGGCAATATCAACAGCTTCCTATAAAATATGTATTTTAAGATCCTGGCATCTTCTGGTGGTAGTGTTCTTATACAACTAGCACTTTTTGATGCTAGGATTCTAGACTACATGAATCCAGCTAAGATCCCCATCTTTTGAAAAACTGACTTCCTTATTCTGGTATCTTTCTGTGACAACCTTCTGCATTGTTATCACAGTTTGATACTGGGGTAATGAAACTCAACTATGCATCGAAAGGATCAACACTTGCTTTGGATTCTGGTATCTAATTTTTTTAGCAAGTGTTTTGTACTAAGCTAGCACTTCCAGATGCTGGGGTTCATAGCATTTAAATCATCTTCAAGCTTTCTCTTACAGCATGTCATTTCAAGTGCCTAACACCCTTGTATCATTTAGTGCAAGTGTAAACTACGACTAGCACTTTTTGATGCTAGGATCTTCGGCACGCTCACTTCAGATTCCAGACTCTCAATACTACAAGTATATTCTTTGTCCTTGTATCTTTCTTGTGATGACTGATGTATCATGTTATCACAGTTTGATACTGGGGCAAAGGATGGCAATATCAACACCTTCCTATAAAATATGTATTTTAAGATCCTGGCATCTTCTGGTGGTAGTGTTCTTATACAACTAGCACTTTTTGATGCTAGGATTCTAGACTACATGAATCCAGCTAAGATCCCCATCTTTTGAAAAACTGACTTCCTCATTCTGGTATCTTTCTGTGACAACCTTCTGCATTGTTATCACAGTTTGATACTGGGGTAATGAAACTCAACTATGCATCGAAAGGATCAACACTTGCTTTGGATTCTGGTATCTGATTGTGCAAGTGTTTTGTACTAAGCTAGCACTTCCAGATGCTGGGGTTCATAGCATTTAAATCATCTTCAAGCTTTCTCTTACAGCATGTCATTTCAAGTGCCTAACACCCTTGTATCATTTAGTGCAAGTGTAAACTACGACTAGCACTTTTTGATGCTAGGATCTTCGGCACGCTCACTTCAGATTCCAGACTCTCAATACTACAAGTATATTCTTTGTCCTTGTATCTTTCTTGTGATGACTGATGTATCATGTTATCACAGTTTGATACTGGGGCAAAGGATGGCAATATCAACAGCTTCCTATAAAATATGTATTTTAAGATCCTGGCATCTTCTGGTGGTAGTGTTCTTATACAACTAGCACTTTTTGATGCTAGGATTCTAGATTACATGAATCCAGCTACGATCCCCATCTTTTGAAAAACTGACTTCCTTATTCTGGTATCTTTCTGTGACAACCTTCTGCATTGTTATCACAGTTTGATACTGGGGTAATGAAACTCAACTATGCATCGAAAGGATCAACACTTGCTTTGGATTCTGGTATCTGATTGTGCAAGTGTTTTGTACTAAGCTAGCACTTCCAGATGCTGGGGTTCATAGCATTTAAATCATCTTCAAGCTTTCTCTTACAGCATGTCATTTCAAGTGCCTAACACCCTTGTATCATTTAGTGCAAGTGTAAACTACGACTAGCACTTTTTGATGCTAGGATCTTCGGCACGCTCACTTCAGATTCCAGACTCTCAATACTACAAGTATATTCTTTGCCCTTGTATCTTTCTTGTGATGACTGATGTATCATGTTATCACAGTTTGATACTGGGGCAAAGGATGGCAATATCAACAGCTTCCTATAAAATATGTATTTTAAGATCCTGGCATCTTCTGGTGGTAGTGTTCTTATACAACTAGCACTTTTTGATGCTAGGATTCTAGACTACATGAATCCAGCTAAGATCCCCATCTTTTGAAAAACTGACTTCCTTATTCTGGTATCTTTCTGTGACAACCTTCTGCATTGTTATCACAGTTTGATACTGGGGTAATGAAAATAAAATATGCATCGAAAGGATCAACACTTGCTTTGGATTCTGGTATCTGATTGTGCAAGTGTTTTGTACTAAGCTAGCACTTCCAGATGCTGGGGTTCATAGCATTTAAATCACCTTCAAGCTTTCTCTTACAGCATGTCATTTCAAGTGCCTAACACCCTTGTATCATTTAGTGCAAGTGTAAACTACGACTAGCACTTTTTGATGCTAGGACCTTCGGCACGCTCACTTCAGATTCCAGACTCTCAATACTACAAGTATATTCTTTGTCCTTGTATCTTTCTTGTGATGACTGATATATCATGTTATCACAGTTTGATACTGGGGCAAAGGATGGCAATATCAACAGCTTCCTATAAAATATGTATTTTAAGATCCTGGCATCTTCTGGTGGTAGTGTTCTTATACAACTAGCACTTTTTGATGCTAGGATTCTAGACTACATGAATCCAGCTAAGATCCCCATCTTTTGAAAAACTGACTTCCTTATTCTGGTATCTTTCTGTGACAACCTTCTGCATTGTTATCACAGTTTGATACTGGGGTAATGAAAATCAAATATGCATCGAAAGGATCAACACTTGCTTTGGATTCTGGTATCTGATTGTGCAAGTGTTTTGTACTAAGCTAGCACTTCCAGATGCTGGGGTTCATAGCATTTAAATCATCTTCAAGCTTTCTCTTACAGCATGTCATTTCAAGTGCCTAACACCCTTGTATCATTTAGTGCAAGTGTAAACTACGACTAGCACTTTTTGATGCTAGGATCTTCGGCACGCTCACTTCAGATTCCAGACTCTCAATACTACAAGTATATTCTTTGTCCTTGTATCTTTCTTGTGATGACTGATGTATCATGTTATCACAGTTTGATACTGGGGCAAAGGATGGCAATATCAACAGCTTCCTATAAAATATGTATTTTAAGATCCTGGCATCTTCTGGTGGTAGTGTTCTTATACAACTAGCACTTTTTGATGTTAGGATTCTAGACCACATGAATCCAGCTAAGATCCCCATCTTTTGAAAAACTGACTTCCCTATTCTGGTATCTTTCGGTGACAACCTTCTGCATTGTTATCACAGTTTGATACTGGGGTAATGAAACTCAACTATGCATCGAAAGGATCAACACTTGCTTTGGATTCTGGTATCTGATTGTGCAAGTGTTTTGTACTAAGCTAGCACTTCCAGATGCTGGGGTTCATAGCATTTAAATCATCTTCAAGCTTTCTCTTACAGCATGTCATTTCAAGTGCCTAACACCCTTGTATCATTTAGTGCAAGTGTAAACTACGACTAGCACTTTTTGATGCTAGGATCTTCGGCAGGCTCACTTCAGATTCCAGACTCTCAATACTACAAGTATATTCTTTGTCCTTGTATCTTTCTTGTGATGACTGATGTATCATGTTATCACAGTTTGATACTGGGGCAAAGGATGGCAATATCAACAGCTTCCTATAAAATATGTATTTTAAGATCCTGGCATCTTCTGGTGGCAGTGTTCTTATACAACTAGCACTTTTTGATGCTAGGATTCTAGACTACATGAATCCAGCTAAGATCCCCATCTTTTGAAAAACTGACTTCCTTATTCTGGTATCTTTCTGTGACAACCTTCTGCATTGTTATCACAGTTTGATACTGGGGTAATGAAACTCAACTATGCATCGAAAGGATCAACACTTGCTTTGGATTCTGGTATCTGATTGTGCAAGTGTTTTGTACTAAGCTAGCACTTCCAGATGCTGGGGTTCATAGCATTTAAATCATCTTCAAGCTTTCTCTTACAGCATGTCATTTCAAGTGCCTAACACCCTTGTATCATTTAGTGCAAGTGTAAACTACGACTAGCACTTTTTGATGCTAGGATCTTCGGCACGCTCACTTCAGATTCCAGACTCTCAATACTACAAGTATATTCTTTGTCCTTGTATCTTTCTTGTGATGACTGATGTATCATGTTATCACAGTTTGATACTGGGGCAAAGGATGGCAATATCAACAGCTTCCTATAAAATATGTATTTTAAGATCCTGGCATCTTCTGGTGGTAGTGTTCTTATACAACTAGCACTTTTTGATGCTAGGATTCTAGACTACATGAATCCAGCTAAGATCCCCATCTTTTGAAAAACTGACTTCCTTATTCTGGTATCTTTCTGTGACAACCTTCTGCATTGTTATCACAGTTTGATACTGGGATAATGAAACTCAACTATGCATCGAAAGGATCAACACTTGCTTTGGATTCTGGTATCTGATTGTGCAAGTGTTTTGTACTAAGCTAGCACTTCCAGATGCTGGGGTTCATAGCATTTAAATCATCTTCAAGCTTTCTCTTACAGCATGTCATTTCAAGTGCCTAACACCCTTGTATCATTTAGTGCAAGTGTAAACTACGACTAGCACTTTTTGATGCTAGGATCTTTGGCACGCTCACTTCAGATTCCAGACTCTCAATACTACAAGTATATTCTTTGTCCTTGTATCTTTCTTGTGATGACTGATGTATCATGTTATCACAGTTTGATACTGGGGCAAAGGATGGCAATATCAACAGCTTCCTATAAAATATGTATTTTAAGATCCTGGCATCTTCTGGTGGTAGTGTTCTTATACAACTAGCACTTTTTGATGCTAGGATTCTAGACTACATGAATCCAGCTAAGATCCCCATCTTTTGAAAAACTGACTTCCTTATTCTGGTATCTTTCTGTGACAACCTTCTGCATTGTTATCACAGTTTGATACTGGGGTAATGAAACTCAACTATGCATCGAAAGGATCAACACTTGCTTTGGATTCTGGTATCTGATTGTGCAAGTGTTTTGTACTAAGCTAGCACTTCCAGATGCTGGGGTTCATAGCATTTAAATCATCTTCAAGCTTTCTCTTACAGCATGTCATTTCAAGTGCCTAACACCCTTGTATCATTTAGTGCAAGTGTAAACTACGACTTTTGATGCTAGGATCTTCGGCATGCTCACTTCAGATTCCAGACTCTCAATACTACAAGTATATTCTTTGTCCTTGTATCTTTCTTGTGATGACTGATGTATCATGTTATCACAGTTTGATACTGGGGCAAAGGATGGCAATATCAACAGCTTCCTATAAAATATGTATTTTAAGATCCTGGCATCTTCTGGTGGTAGTGTTCTTATACAACTAGCACTTTTTGATGCTAGGATTCTAGACTACATGAATCCAGCTAAGATCCCCATCTTTTGAAAAACTGACTTCCTTATTCTGGTATCTTTCTTTGACAACCTTCTGCATTGTTATCACAGTTTGATACTGGGGTAATGAAAATCAACTATGCATCGAAAGGATCAACACTTGCTTTGGATTCTGGTATCTGATTGTGCAAGTGTTTTGTACTAAGCTAGCACTTCCAGATGCTGGGGTTCATAGCATTTAAATCATCTTCAAGCTTTCTCTTACAGCATGTCATTTCAAGTGCCTAACACCCTTGTATCATTTAGTGCAAGTGTAAACTACGACTAGCACTTTTTGATGCTAGGATCTTCGGCACGCTCACTTCAGATTCCAGACTCTCAATACTACAAGTATATTCTTTGTCCTTGTATCTTTCTTGTGATGACTGATGTATCATGTTATCACAGTTTGATACTGGGGCAAAGGATGGCAATATCAACAGCTTCCTATAAAATATGTATTTTAAGATCCTGGCATCTTCTGGTGGTAGTGTTCTTATACAACTAGCACTTTTTGATGCTAGGATTCTAGACTACATGAATCCAGCTAAGATCCCCATCTTTTGAAAAACTGACTTCCTTATTCTGGTATCTTTCTGTGACAACCTTCTGCATTGTTATCACAGTTTGATACTGGGGTAATGAAACTCAACTATGCATCGAAAGGATCAACACTTGCTTTGGATTCTGGTATCTGATTGTGCAAGTGTTTTGTACTAAGCTAGCACTTCCAGATGCTGGGGTTCATAGCATTTAAATCATCTTCAAGCTTTCTCTTACAGCATGTCATTTCAAGTGCCTAACACCCTTGTATCATTTAGTGCAAGTGTAAACTACGACTTTTGATGCTAGGATCTTCGGCATGCTCACTTCAGATTCCAGAATCTCAATACTACAAGTATATTCTTTGTCCTTGTATCTTTCTTGTGATGACTGATGTATCATGTTATCACAGTTTGATACTGGGGCAAAGGATGGCAATATCAACAGCTTCCTATAAAATATGTATTTTAAGATCCTGGCATCTTCTGGTGGTAGTGTTCTTATACAACTAGCACTTTTTGATGCTAGGATTCTAGACTACATGAATCCAGCTAAGATCCCCATCTTTTGAAAAACTGACTTCCTTATTCTGGTATCTTTCTGTGACAACCTTCTGCATTGTTATCACAGTTTGATACTGGGGTAATGAAACTCAACTATGCATCGAAAGGATCAACACTTGCTTTGGATTCTGGTATCTGATTGTGCAAGTGTTTTGTACTAAGCTAGCACTTCCAGATGCTGGGGTTCATAGCATTTAAATCATCTTCAAGCTTTCTCTTACAGCATGTCATTTCAAGTGCCTAACACCCTTGTATCATTTAGTGCAAGTGTAAACTACGACTTTTGATGCTAGGATCTTCGGCATGCTCACTTCAGATTCCAGACTCTCAATACTACAAGTATATTCTTTGTCCTTGTATCTTTCTTGTGATGACTGATGTATCATGTTATCACAGTTTGATACTGGGGCAAAGGATGGCAATATCAACAGCTTCCTATAAAATATGTATTTTAAGATCCTGGCATCTTCTGGTGGTAGTGTTCTTATACAACTAGCACTTTTTGATGCTAGGATTCTAGACTACATGAATCCAGCAAAGATCCCCATCTTTTGAAAAACTGACTTCCTTATTCTGGTATCTTTCTTTGACAACCTTCTGCATTGTTATCACAGTTTGATACTGGGGTAATGAAAATCAACTATGCATCGAAAGGATCAACACTTGCTTTGGATTCTGGTATCTGATTGTGAAAGTGTTTTGTACTAAGCTAGCACTTCCAGATGCTGGGGTTCATAGCATTTAAATCATCTTCAAGCTTTCTCTTACAGCATGTCATTTCAAGTGCCTAACACCCTTGTATCATTTAGTGCAAGTGTAAACTACGACTAGCACTTTTTGATGCTAGGATCTTCGGCACGCTCACTTCAGATTCCAGACTCTCAATACTACAAGTATATTCTTTGTCCTTGTATCTTTCTTGTGATGACTGATGTATCATGTTATCACAGTTTGATACTGGGGCAAAGGATGGCAATATCAACAGCTTCCTATAAAATATGTATTTTGAGATCCTGGCATCTTCTGGTGGTAGTGTTCTTATACAACTAGCACTTTTTGATGCTAGGATTCTAGACTACATGAATCCAGCTAAGATCCCCATCTTTTGAAAAACTGACTTCCTTATTCTGGTATCTTTCTGTGACAACCTTCTGCATTGTTATCACAGTTTGATACTGGGGTAATGAAACTCAACTATGCATCGAAAGGATCAACACTTGCTTTGGATTCTGGTATCTGATTGTGCAAGTGTTTTGTACTAAGCTAGCACTTCCAGATGCTGGGGTTCATAGCATTTAAATCATCTTCAAGCTTTCTCTTACAGCATGTCATTTCAAGTGCCTAACACCCTTGTATCATTTAGTGCAAGTGTAAACTACGACTTTTGATGCTAGGATCTTCGGCATGCTCACTTCAGATTCCAGAATCTCAATACTACAAGTATATTCTTTGTCCTTGTATCTTTCTTGTGATGACTGATGTATCATGTTATCACAGTTTGATACTGGGGCAAAGGATGGCAATATCAACAGCTTCCTATAAAATATGTATTTTGAGATCCTGGCATCTTCTGGTGGTAGTGTTCTTATACAACTAGCACTTTTTGATGCTAGGATTCTAGACTACATGAATCCAGCTAAGATCCCCATCTTTTGAAAAACTGACTTCCTTATTCTGGTATCTTTCTGTGACAACCTTCTGCATTGTTATCACAGTTTGATACTGGGGTAATGAAACTCAACTATGCATCGAAAGGATCAACACTTGCTTTGGATTCTGGTATCTGATTGTGCAAGTGTTTTGTACTAAGCTAGCACTTCCAGATGCTGGGGTTCATAGCATTTAAATCATCTTCAAGCTTTCTCTTACAGCATGTCATTTCAAGTGCCTAACACCCTTGTATCATTTAGTGCAAGTGTAAACTACGACTTTTGATGCTAGGATCTTCGGCATGCTCACTTCAGATTCCAGAATCTCAATACTACAAGTATATTCTTTGTCCTTGTATCTTTCTTGTGATGACTGATGTATCATGTTATCACAGTTTGATACTGGGGCAAAGGATGGCAATATCAACAGCTTCCTATAAAATATGTATTTTGAGATCCTGGCATCTTCTGGTGGTAGTGTTCTTATACAACTAGCACTTTTTGATGCTAGGATTCTAGACTACATGAATCCAGCTAAGATCCCCATCTTTTGAAAAACTGACTTCCTTATTCTGGTATCTTTCTGTGACAACCTTCTGCATTGTTATCACAGTTTGATACTGGGGTAATGAAACTCAACTATGCATCGAAAGGATTAACACTTGCTTTGGATTCTGGTATCTGATTGTGCAAGTGTTTTGTACTAAGCTAGCACTTCCAGATGCTGGGGTTCATAGCATTTAAATCATCTTCAAGCTTTCTCTTACAGCATGTCATTTCAAGTGCCTAACACCCTTGTATCATTTAGTGCAAGTGTAAACTACGACTAGCACTTTTTGATGCTAGGATCTTCGGCATGCTCACTTCAGATTCCAGACTCTCAATACTACAAGTATATTCTTTGTCCTTGTATCTTTCTTGTGATGACTGATGTATCATGTTATCACAGTTTGATACTGGGGCAAAGGATGGCAATATCAACAGCTTCCTATAAAATATGTATTTTAAGATCCTGGCATCTTCTGGTGGTAGTGTTCTTATACAACTAGCACTTTTTGATGCTAGGATTCTAGACTACATGAATCCAGCAAAGATCCCCATCTTTTGAAAAACTGACTTCCTTATTCTGGTATCTTTCTTTGACAACCTTCTGCATTGTTATCACAGTTTGATAGTGGGGTAATGAAAATCAACTATGCATCGAAAGGATCAACACTTGCTTTGGATTCTGGTATCTGATTGTGAAAGTGTTTTGTACTAAGCTAGCACTTCCAGATGCTGGGGTTCATAGCATTTAAATCATCTTCAAGCTTTCTCTTACAGCATGTCATTTCAAGTGCCTAACACCCTTGTATCATTTAGTGCAAGTGTAAACTACGACTAGCACTTTTTGATGCTAGGATCTTCGGCACGCTCACTTCAGATTCCAGACTCTCAATACTACAAGTATATTCTTTGTCCTTGTATCTTTCTTGTGATGACTAATGTATCATGTTATCACAGTTTGATACTGGGGCAAAGGATGGCAATATCAACAGCTTCCTATAAAATATGTATTTTAAGATCCTGGCATCTTCTGGTGGTAGTGTTCTTATACAACTAGCACTTTTTGATGCTAGGATTCTAGACTACATGAATCCAGCTAAGATCCCCATCTTTTTAAAAACTGACTTCCTTATTCTGGTATCTTTCTGTGACAACCTTCTGCATTGTTATCACAGTTTGATACTGGGGTAATGAAACTCAACTATGCATCGAAAGGATCAACACTTGCTTTGGATTCTGGTATCTGATTGTGCAAGTGTTTTGTACTAAGCTAGCACTTCCAGATGCTGGGGTTCATAGCATTTAAATCATCTTCAAGCTTTCTCTTACAGCATGTCATTTCAAGTGCCTAACACCCTTGTATCATTTAGTGCAAGTGTAAACTACGACTTTTGATGCTAGGATCTTCGGCATGCTCACTTCAGATTCCAGACTCTCAATACTACAAGTATATTCTTTGTCCTTGTATCTTTCTTGTGATGACTGATGTATCATGTTATCACAGTTTGATACTGGGGCAAAGGATGGCAATATCAACAGCTTCCTATAAAATATGTATTTTGAGATCCTGGCATCTTCTGGTGGTAGTGTTCTTATACAACTAGCACTTTTTGATGCTAGGATTCTAGACTACATGAATCCAGCTAAGATCCCCATCTTTTGAAAAACTGACTTCCTTATTCTGGTATCTTTCTGTGACAACCTTCTGCATTGTTATCACAGTTTGATACTGGGGTAATGAAACTCAACTATGCATCGAAAGGATCAACACTTGCTTTGGATTCTGGTATCTGATTGTGCAAGTGTTTTGTACTAAGCTAGCACTTCCAGATGCTGGGGTTCATAGCATTTAAATCATCTTCAAGCTTTCTCTTACAGCATGTCATTTCAAGTGCCTAACACCCTTGTATCATTTAGTGCAAGTGTAAACTACGACTAGCACTTTTTGATGCTAGGATCTTCGGCACACTCACTTCAGATTCCAGACTCTCAATACTACAAGTATATTCTTTGTCCTTGTATCTTTCTTGTGATGACTGATGTATCATGTTATCACAGTTTGATACTGGGGCAAAGGATGGCAATATCAACAGCTTCCTATAAAATATGTATTTTAAGATCCTGGCATCTTCTGGTGGTAGTGTTCTTATACAACTAGCACTTTTTGATGCTAGGATTCTAGACTACATGAATCCAGCTAAGATCCCCATCTTTTGAAAAACTGACTTCCTTATTCTGGTATCTTTCTGTGACAACCTTCTGCATTGTTATCACAGTTTGATACTGGGGTAATGAAACTCAACTATGCATCGAAAGGATCAACACTTGCTTTGGATTCTGGTATCTGATTGTGCAAGTGTTTTGTACTAAGCTAGCACTTCCAGATGCTGGGGTTCATAGCATTTAAATCATCTTCAAGCTTTCTCTTACAGCATGTCATTTCAAGTGCCTAACACCCTTGTATCATTTAGTGCAAGTGTAAACTACGACTTTTGATGCTAGGATCTTCGGCATGCTCACTTCAGATTCCAGACTCTCAATACTACAAGTATATTCTTTGTCCTTGTATCTTTCTTGTGATGACTGACGTATCATGTTATCACAGTTTGATACTGGGGCAAAGGATGGCAATATCAACAGCTTCCTATAAAATATGTATTTTAAGATCCTGGCATCTTCTGGTGGTAGTGTTCTTATACAACTAGCACTTTTTGATGCTAGGATTCTAGACTACATGAATCCAGCAAAGATCCCCATCTTTTGAAAAACTGACTTCCTTATTCTGGTATCTTTCTTTGACAACCTTCTGCATTGTTATCACAGTTTGATACTGGGGTAATGAAAATCAACTATGCATCGAAAGGATCAACACTTGCTTTGGATTCTGGTATCTGATTGTGAAAGTGTTTTGTACTAAGCTAGCACTTCCAGATGCTGGGGTTCATAGCATTTAAATCATCTTCAAGCTTTCTCTTACAGCATGTCATTTCAAGTGCCTAACACCCTTGTATCATTTAGTGCAAGTGTAAACTACGACTAGCACTTTTTGATGCTAGGATCTTCGGCACGCTCACTTCAGATTCCAGACTCTCAATACTACAAGTATATTCTTTGTCCTTGTATCTTTCTTGTGATGACTAATGTATCATGTTATCACAGTTTGATACTGGGGCAAAGGATGGCAATATCAACAGCTTCCTATAAAATATGTATTTTAAGATCCTGGCATCTTCTGGTGGTAGTGTTCTTATACAACTAGCACTTTTTGATGCTAGGATTCTAGACTACATGAATCCAGCTAAGATCCCCATCTTTTTAAAAACTGACTTCCTTATTCTGGTATCTTTCTGTGACAACCTTCTGCATTGTTATCACAGTTTGATACTGGGGTAATGAAACTCAACTATGCATCGAAAGGATCAACACTTGCTTTGGATTCTGGTATCTGATTGTGCAAGTGTTTTGTACTAAGCTAGCACTTCCAGATGCTGGGGTTCATAGCATTTAAATCATCTTCAAGCTTTCTCTTACAGCATGTCATTTCAAGTGCCTAACACCCTTGTATCATTTAGTGCAAGTGTAAACTACGACTTTTGATGCTAGGATCTTCGGCATGCTCACTTCAGATTCCAGACTCTCAATACTACAAGTATATTCTTTGTCCTTGTATCTTTCTTGTGATGACTGATGTATCATGTTATCACAGTTTGATACTGGGGCAAAGGATGGCAATATCAACAGCTTCCTATAAAATATGTATTTTAAGATCCTGGCATCTTCTGGTGGTAGTGTTCTTATACAACTAGCACTTTTTGATGCTAGGATTCTAGACTACATGAATCCAGCTAAGATCCCCATCTTTTGAAAAACTGACTTCCTTATTCTGGTATCTTTCTGTGACAACCTTCTGCATTGTTATCACAGTTTGATACTGGGGTAATGAAACTCAACTATGCATCGAAAGGATCAACACTTGCTTTGGATTCTGGTATCTGATTGTGCAAGTGTTTTGTACTAAGCTAGCACTTCCAGATGCTGGGGTTCATAGCATTTAAATCATCTTCAAGCTTTCTCTTACAGCATGTCATTTCAAGTGCCTAACACCCTTGTATCATTTAGTGCAAGTGTAAACTACGACTAGCACTTTTTGATGCTAGGATCTTCGGCACACTCACTTCAGATTCCAGACTCTCAATACTACAAGTATATTCTTTGTCCTTGTATCTTTCTTGTGATGACTGATGTATCATGTTATCACAGTTTGATACTGGGGCAAAGGATGGCAATATCAACAGCTTCCTATAAAATATGTATTTTAAGATCCTGGCATCTTCTGGTGGTAGTGTTCTTATACAACTAGCACTTTTTGATGCTAGGATTCTAGACTACATGAATCCAGCTAAGATCCCCATCTTTTGAAAAACTGACTTCCTTATTCTGGTATCTTTCTGTGACAACCTTCTGCATTGTTATCACAGTTTGATACTGGGGTAATGAAACTCAACTATGCATCGAAAGGATCAACACTTGCTTTGGATTCTGGTATCTGATTGTGCAAGTGTTTTGTACTAAGCTAGCACTTCCAGATGCTGGGGTTCATAGCATTTAAATCATCTTCAAGCTTTCTCTTACAGCATGTCATTTCAAGTGCCTAACACCCTTGTATCATTTAGTGCAAGTGTAAACTACGACTAGCACTTTTTGATGCTAGGATCTTCGGCACGCTCACTTCAGATTCCAGACTCTCAATACTACAAGTATATTCTTTGTCCTTGTATCTTTCTTGTGATGACTGATGTAGCATGTTATCACAGTTTGATACTGGGGCAAAGGATGGCAATATAAACAGCTTCCTATAAAATATGTATTTTGAGATCCTGGCATCTTCTGGTGGTAGTGTTCTTATACAACTAGCACTTTTTGATGCTAGGATTCTAGACTACATGAATCCAGCTAAGATCCCCATCTTTTGAAAAACTGACTTCCTTATTCTGGTATCTTTCTGTGACAACCTTCTGCATTGTTATCACAGTTTGATACTGGGGTAATGAAACTCAACTATGCATCGAAAGGATCAACACTTGCTTTGGATTCTGGTATCTGATTGTGCAAGTGTTTTGTACTAAGCTAGCACTTCCAGATGCTGGGGTTCATAGCATTTAAATCATCTTCAAGCTTTCTCTTACAGCATGTCATTTCAAGTGCCTAACACCCTTGTATCATTTAGTGCAAGTGTAAACTACGACTAGCACTTTTTGATGCTAGGATCTTCGGCACGCTCACTTCAGATTCCAGACTCTCAATACTACAAGTATATTCTTTGTCCTTGTATCTTTCTTGTGATGACTGATGTATCATGTTATCACAGTTTGATACTGGGGCAAAGGATGACAATATAAACAGCTTCCTATAAAATATGTATTTTAAGATCCTGGCATCTTCTGGTGGTAGTGTTCTTATACAACTAGCACTTTTTGATGCTAGGATTCTAGACTACATGAATCCAGCTACGATCCCCATCTTTTGAAAAACTGACTTCCTTATTCTGGTATCTTTCTGTGACAACCTTCTGCATTGTTGTCACAGTTTGATACTGGGGTAATGAAACTCAACTATGCATCGAAAGGATCAACACTTGCTTTGGATTCTGGTATCTGATTGTGCAAGTGTTTTGTACTAAGCTAGCACTTCCAGATGCTGGGGTTCATAGCATTTAAATCATCTTCAAGCTTTCTCTTACAGCATGTCATTTCAAGTGCCTAACACCCTTGTATCATTTAGTGCAAGTGTAAACTACGACTAGCACTTTTTGATGCTAGGATCTTCGGCACGCTCACTTCAGATTCCAGACTCTCAATACTACAAGTATATTCTTTGTCCTTGTATCTTTCTTGTGATGACTGATGTATCATGTTATCACAGTTTGATACTGGGGCAAAGGATGGCAATATCAACAGCTTCCTATAAAATATGTATTTTAAGATCCTGGCATCTTCTGGTGGTAGTGTTCTTATACAACTAGCACTTTTTGATGCTAGGATCCTAGACTACATGAATCCAGCTAAGATCCCCATCTTTTGAAAAACTGACTTCCTTATTCTGGTATCTTTCTGTGACAACCTTCTGCATTGTTATCACAGTTTGATACTGGGGTAATGAAACTCAACTATGCATCGAAAGGATCAACACTTGCTTTGGATTCTGGTATCTGATTGTGCAAGTGTTTTGTACTAAGCTAGCACTTCCAGATGCTGGGGTTCATAGCATTTAAATCATCTTCAAGCTTTCTCTTACAGCATGTCATTTCAAGTGCCTAACACCCTTGTATCATTTAGTGCAAGTGTAAACTACGACTAGCACTTTTTGATGCTAGGATCTTCGGCACGCTCACTTCAGATTCCAGACTCTCAATACTACAAGTATATTCTTTGTCCTTGTATCTTTCTTGTGATGACTGATGTAGCATGTTATCACAGTTTGATACTGGGGCAAAGGATGGCAATATAAACAGCTTCCTATAAAATATGTATTTTGAGATCCTGGCATCTTCTGGTGGTAGTGTTCTTATACAACTAGCACTTTTTGATGCTAGGATTCTAGACTACATGAATCCAGCTAAGATCCCCATCTTTTGAAAAACTGACTTCCTTATTCTGGTATCTTTCTGTGACAACCTTCTGCATTGTTATCACAGTTTGATACTGGGGTAATGAAACTCAACTATGCATCGAAAGGTTCAACACTTGCTTTGGATTCTGGTATCTGATTGTGCAAGTGTTTTGTACTAAGCTAGCACTTCCAGATGCTGGGGTTCATAGCATTTAAATCATCTTCAAGCTTTCTCTTACAGCATGTCATTTCAAGTGCCTAACACCCTTGTATCATTTAGTGCAAGTGTAAACTACGACTAGCACTTTTTGATGCTAGGATCTTCGGCACGCTCACTTCAGATTCCAGACTCTCAATACTACAAGTATATTCTTTGTCCTTGTATCTTTCTTGTGATGACTGATGTATCATGTTATCACAGTTTGATACTGGGGCAAAGGATGACAATATAAACAGCTTCCTATAAAATATGTATTTTAAGATCCTGGCATCTTCTGGTGGTAGTGTTCTTATACAACTAGCACTTTTTGATGCTAGGATTCTAGACTACATGAATCCAGCTACGATCCCCATCTTTTGAAAAACTGACTTCCTTATTCTGGTATCTTTCTGTGACAACCTTCTGCATTGTTGTCACAGTTTGATACTGGGGTAATGAAACTCAACTATGCATCGAAAGGATTAACACTTGCTTTGGATTCTGGTATCTGATTGTGCAAGTGTTTTGTACTAAGCTAGCACTTCCAGATGCTGGGGTTCATAGCATTTAAATCATCTTCAAGCTTTCTCTTACAGCATGTCATTTCAAGTGCCTAACACCCTTGTATCATTTAGTGCAAGTGTAAACTACGACTAGCACTTTTTGATGCTAGGATCTTCGGCACGCTCACTTCAGATTCCAGACTCTCAATACTACAAGTATATTCTTTGTCCTTGTATCTTTCTTGTGATGACTGATGTATCATGTTATCACAGTTTGATACTGGGGCAAAGGATGGCAATATCAACAGCTTCCTATAAAATATGTATTTTAAGATCCTGGCATCTTCTGGTGGTAGTGTTCTTATACAACTAGCACTTTTTGATGCTAGGATCCTAGACTACATGAATCCAGCTAAGATCCCCATCTTTTGAAAAACTGACTTCCTTATTCTGGTATCATTCTGTGACAACCTTCTGCATTGTTATCACAGTTTGATACTGGGGTAATGAAACTCAACTATGCATCGAAAGGATCAACACTTGCTTTGGATTCTGGTATCTGATTGTGCAAGTGTTTTGTACTAAGCTAGCACTTCCAGATGCTGGGGTTCATAGCATTTAAATCATCTTCAAGCTTTCTCTTACAGCATGTCATTTCAAGTGCCTAACACCCTTGTATCATTTAGTGCAAGTGTAAACTACGACTAGCACTTTTTGATGCTAGGATCTTCGGCACGCTCACTTCAGATTCCAGACTCTCAATACTACAAGTATATTCTTTGTCCTTGTATCTTTCTTGTGATGACTGATGTATCATGTTATCACAGTTTGATACTGGGGCAAAGGATGGCAATATCAACAGCTTCCTATAAAATATGTATTTTAAGATCCTGGCATCTTCTGGTGGTAGTGTTCTTATACAACTAGCACTTTTTGATGCTAGGATTCTAGACTACATGAATCCAGCTAAGATCCCCATCTTTTGAAAAACTGACTTCCTTATTCTGGTATCATTCTGTGACAACCTTCTGCATTGTTATCACAGTTTGATACTGGGGTAATGAAACTCAACTATGCATCGAAAGGATCAACACTTGCTTTGGATTCTGGTATCTGATTGTGCAAGTGTTTTGTACTAAGCTAGCACTTCCAGATGCTGGGGTTCATAGCATTTAAATCATCTTCAAGCTTTCTCTTACAGCATGTCATTTCAAGTGCCTAACACCCTTGTATCATTTAGTGCAAGTGTAAACTACGACTAGCACTTTTTGATGCTAGGATCTTCGGCACGCTCACTTCAGATTCCAGACTCTCAATACTACAAGTATATTCTTTGTCCTTGTATCTTTCTTGTGATGACTGATGTATCATGTTATCACAGTTTGATACTGGGGCAAAGGATGGCAATATCAACAGCTTCCTATAAAATATGTATTTTAAGATCCTGGCATCTTCTGGTGGTAGTGTTCTTATACAACTAGCACTTGTTGATGCTAGGATTCTAGACTACATGAATCCAGCTACGATCCCCATCTTTTGAAAAACTGACTTCCTTATTCTGGTATCTTTCTGTGACAACCTTCTGCATTGTTATCACAGTTTGATACTGGGGTAATGAAACTCAACTATGCATCGAAAGGATCAACACTTGCTTTGGATTCTGGTATCTGATTGTGCAAGTGTTTTGTACTAAGCTAGCACTTCCAGATGCTGGGGTTCATAGCATTTAAATCATCTTCAAGCTTTCTCTTACAGCATGTCATTTCAAGTGCCTAACACCCTTGTATCATTTAGTGCAAGTGTAAACTACGACTAGCACTTTTTGATGCTAGGATCTTCGGCACGCTCACTTCAGATTCCAGACTCTCAATACTACAAGTATATTCTTTGTCCTTGTATCTTTCTTGTGATGACTGATGTATCATGTTATCACAGTTTGATACTGGGGCAAAGGATGGCAATATCAACAGCTTCCTATAAAATATGTATTTTAAGATCCTGGCATCTTCTGGTGGTAGTGTTCTTATACAACTAGCACTTTTTGATGCTAGGATTCTAGACTACATGAATCCAGCTAAGATCCCCATCTTTTGAAAAACTGACTTCCTTATTCTGGTATCTTTCTGTGACAACCTTCTGCATTGTTATCACAGTTTGATACTGGGGTAATGAAACTCAACTATGCATCGAAAGGATCAACACTTGCTTTGGATTCTGGTATCTGATTGTGCAAGTGTTTTGTACTAAGCTAGCACTTCCAGATGCTGGGGTTCATAGCATTTAAATCATCTTCAAGCTTTCTCTTACAGCATGTCATTTCAAGTGCCTAACACCCTTGTATCATTTAGTGCAAGTGTAAACTACGACTAGCACTTTTTGATGCTAGGATCTTCGGCACGCTCACTTCAGATTCCAGACTCTCAATACTACAAGTATATTCTTTGTCCTTGTATCTTTCTTGTGATGACTGATGTATCATGTTATCACAGTTTGATACTGGGGCAAAGGATGGCAATATCAACAGCTTCCTATAAAATATGTATTTTGAGATCCTGGCATCTTCTGGTGGTAGTGTTCTTATACAACTAGCACTTTTTGATGCTAGGATTCTAGACTACATGAATCCAGCTAAGATCCCCATCTTTTGAAAAACTGACTTCCTTATTCTGGTATCTTTCTGTGACAACCTTCTGCATTGTTATCACAGTTTGATACTGGGGTAATGAAACTCAACTATGCATCGAAAGGATCAACACTTGCTTTGGATTCTGGTATCTGATTGTGCAAGTGTTTTGTACTAAGCTAGCACTTCCAGATGCTGGGGTTCATAGCATTTAAATCATCTTCAAGCTTTCTCTTACAGCATGTCATTTCAAGTGCCTAACACCCTTGTATCATTTAGTGCAAGTGTAAACTACGACTAGCACTTTTTGATGCTAGGATCTTCGGCACGCTCACTTCAGATTCCAGACTCTCAATACTACAAGTATATTCTTTGTCCTTGTATCTTTCTTGTGATGACTGATGTATCATGTTATCACAGTTTGATACTGGGGCAAAGGATGGCAATATCAACAGCTTCCTATAAAATATGTATTTTAAGATCCTGGCATCTTCTGGTGGTAGTGTTCTTATACAACTAGCACTTTTTGATGCTAGGATTCTAGACTACATGAATCCAGCTAAGATCCCCATCTTTTGAAAAACTGACTTCCTTATTCTGGTATCTTTCTGTGACAACCTTCTGCATTGTTATCACAGTTTGATACTGGGGTAATGAAACTCAACTATGCATCGAAAGGATCAACACTTGCTTTGGATTCTGGTATCTGATTGTGCAAGTGTTTTGTACTAAGCTAGCACTTCCAGATGCTGGGGTTCATAGCATTTAAATCATCTTCAAGCTTTCTCTTACAGCATGTCATTTCAAGTGCCTAACACCCTTGTATCATTTAGTGCAAGTGTAAACTACGACTAGCACTTTTTGATGCTAGGATCTTCGGCACGCTCACTTCAGATTCCAGACTCTCAATACTGCAAGTATATTCTTTGTCCTTGTATCTTTCTTGTGATGACTGATGTATCATGTTATCACAGTTTGATACTGGGGCAAAGGATGACAATATCAACAGCTTCCTATAAAATATGTATTTTAAGATCCTGGCATCTTCTGGTGGTAGTGTTCTTATACAACTAGCACTTTTTGATGCTAGGATTCTAGACTACATGAATCCAGCTACGATCCCCATCTTTTGAAAAACTGACTTCCTTATTCTGGTATCTTTCTGTGACAACCTTCTGCATTGTTATCACAGTTTGATACTGGGGTAATGAAACTCAACTATGCATCGAAAGGATCAACACTTGCTTTGGATTCTGGTATCTGATTGTGCAAGTGTTTTGTACTAAGCTAGCACTTCCAGATGCTGGGGTTCATAGCATTTAAATCATCTTCAAGCTTTCTCTTACAGCATGTCATTTCAAGTGCCTAACACCCTTGTATCATTTAGTGCAAGTGTAAACTACGACTAGCACTTTTTGATGCTAGGATCTTCGGCACGCTCACTTCAGATTCCAGACTCTCAATACTACAAGTATATTCTTTGTCCTTGTATCTTTCTTGTGATGACTGATGTATCATGTTATCACAGTTTGATACTGGGGCAAAGGATGGCAATATCAACAGCTTCCTATAAAATATGTATTTTAAGATCCTGGCATCTTCTGGTGGTAGTGTTCTTATACAACTAGCACTTGTTGATGCTAGGATTCTAGACTACATGAATCCAGCTACGATCCCCATCTTTTGAAAAACTGACTTCCTTATTCTGGTATCTTTCTGTGACAACCTTCTGCATTGTTATCACAGTTTGATACTGGGGTAATGAAACTCAACTATGCATCGAAAGGATCAACACTTGCTTTGGATTCTGGTATCTGATTGTGCAAGTGTTTTGTACTAAGCTAGCACTTCCAGATGCTGGGGTTCATAGCATTTAAATCATCTTCAAGCTTTCTCTTACAGCATGTCATTTCAAGTGCCTAACACCCTTGTATCATTTAGTGCAAGTGTAAACTACGACTAGCACTTTTTGATGCTAGGATCTTCGGCACGCTCACTTCAGATTCCAGACTCTCAATACTACAAGTATATTCTTTGTCCTTGTATCTTTCTTGTGATGACTGATGTATCATGTTATCACAGTTTGATACTGGGGCAAAGGATGGCAATATCAACAGCTTCCTATAAAATATGTATTTTAAGATCCTGGCATCTTCTGGTGGTAGTGTTCTTATACAACTAGCACTTTTTGATGCTAGGATTCTAGACTACATGAATCCAGCTAAGATCCCCATCTTTTGAAAAACTGACTTCCTTATTCTGGTATCTTTCTGTGACAACCTTCTGCATTGTTATCACAGTTTGATACTGGGGTAATGAAACTCAACTATGCATCGAAAGGATCAACACTTGCTTTGGATTCTGGTATCTGATTGTGCAAGTGTTTTGTACTAAGCTAGCACTTCCAGATGCTGGGGTTCATAGCATTTAAATCATCTTCAAGCTTTCTCTTACAGCATGTCATTTCAAGTGCCTAACACCCTTGTATCATTTAGTGCAAGTGTAAACTACGACTAGCACTTTTTGATGCTAGGATCTTCGGCACGCTCACTTCAGATTCCAGACTCTCAATACTACAAGTATATTCTTTGTCCTTGTATCTTTCTTGTGATGACTGATGTATCATGTTATCACAGTTTGATACTGGGGCAAAGGATGGCAATATCAACAGCTTCCTATAAAATATGTATTTTGAGATCCTGGCATCTTCTGGTGGTAGTGTTCTTATACAACTAGCACTTTTTGATGCTAGGATTCTAGACTACATGAATCCAGCTAAGATCCCCATCTTTTGAAAAACTGACTTCCTTATTCTGGTATCTTTCTGTGACAACCTTCTGCATTGTTATCACAGTTTGATACTGGGGTAATGAAACTCAACTATGCATCAAAAGGATCAACACTTGCTTTGGATTCTGGTATCTGATTGTGCAAGTGTTTTGTACTAAGCTAGCACTTCCAGATGCTGGGGTTCATAGCATTTAAATCATCTTCAAGCTTTCTCTTACAGCATGTCATTTCAAGTGCCTAACACCCTTGTATCATTTAGTGCAAGTGTAAACTACGACTAGCACTTTTTGATGCTAGGATCTTCGGCACGCTCACTTCAGATTCCAGACTCTCAATACTACAAGTATATTCTTTGTCCTTGTATCTTTCTTGTGATGACTGATGTATCATGTTATCACAGTTTGATACTGGGGCAAAGGATGGCAATATCAACAGCTTCCTATAAAATATGTATTTTAAGATCCTGGCATCTTCTGGTGGTAGTGTTCTTATACAACTAGCACTTTTTGATGCTAGGATTCTAGACTACATGAATCCAGCTACGATCCCCATCTTTTGAAAAACTGACTTCCTTATTCTGGTATCTTTCTGTGACAACCTTCTGCATTGTTATCACAGTTTGATACTGGGGTAATGAAACTCAACTATGCATCGAAAGGATCAACACTTGCTTTGGATTCTGGTATCTGATTGTGCAAGTGTTTTGTACTAAGCTAGCACTTCCAGATGCTGGGGTTCATAG
The DNA here is from genome assembly GCA_936450465.1 of Gibbula magus. Taxonomy (NCBI): domain Eukaryota; kingdom Metazoa; phylum Mollusca; class Gastropoda; order Trochida; family Trochidae; genus Gibbula; species Gibbula magus. The sequence continues at coordinate 70,745,375 of OW388293.1, read as the reverse complement.
CATTTAAATCATCTTCAAGCTTTCTCTTACAGCATGTCATTTCAAGTGCCTAACACCCTTGTATCATTTAGTGCAAGTGTAAACTACGACTAGCACTTTTTGATGCTAGGATCTTCAGCACACTCACTTCAGATTCCAGACTCTCAATACTACAAGTATATTCTTTGTCCTTGTATCTTTCTTGTGATGACTGATGTATCATGTTATCACAGTTTGATACTGGGGCAAAGGATGGCAATATCAACAGCTTCCTATAAAATATGTATTTTAAGATCCTGGCATCTTCTGGTGGTAGTGTTCTTATACAACTAGCACTTTTTGATGCTAGGATTCTAGACTACATGAATCCAGCTAAGATCCCCATCTTTTGAAAAACTGACTTCCTTATTCTGGTATCTTTCTGTGACAACCTTCTGCATTGTTATCACAGTTTGATACTGGGGTAATGAAAATCAAATATGCATCGAAAGGATCAACACTTGCTTTGGATTCTGGTATCTGATTGTGCAAGTGTTTTGTACTAAGCTAGCACTTCCAGATGCTGGGGTTCATAGCATTTAAATCATCTTCAAGCTGTCTCTTACAGCATGTCATTTCAAGTGCCTAACACCCTTGTATCATTTAGTGCAAGTGTAAACTACGACTAGCACTTTTTGATGCTAGGATCTTCGGCACGCTCACTTCAGATTCCAGACTCTCAATACTACAAGTATATTCTTTGTCCTTGTATCTTTCTTGTGATGACTGATGTATCATGTTATCACAGTTTGATACTGGGGCAAAGGATGGCAATATCAACAGCTTCCTATAAAATATGTATTTTAAGATCCTGGCATCTTCTGGTGGTAGTGTTCTTATACAACTAGCACTTTTTGATGCTAGGATTCTAGACTACATGAATCCAGCTAAGATCCCCATCTTTTGAAAAACTGACTTCCTTATTCTGGTATCTTTCTATGACAACCTTCTGCATTGTTATCACAGTTTGATACTGGGGTAATGAAACTCAACTATGCATCGAAAGGATCAACACTTGCTTTGGATTCTGGTATCTGATTGTGCAAGTGTTTTGTACTAAGCTAGCACTTCCAGATGCTGGGGTTCATAGCATTTAAATCATCTTCAAGCTTTCTCTTACAGCATGTCATTTCAAGTGCCTAACACCCTTGTATCATTAAGTGCAAGTGTAAACAACGACTAGCACCTTTTGATGCTAGGATCTTCGGCACGCTCACTTCAGATTCCAGACTCTCAATACTACAAGTATATTCTTTGTCCTTGTATCTTTCTTGTGATGACTGATGTATCATGTTATCACAGTTTGATACTGGGGCAAAGGATGGCAATATCAACAGCTTCCTATAAAATATGTATTTTAAGATCCTGGCATCTTCTGGTGGTAGTATTCTTATACAACTAGCACTTTTTGATGCTAGGATTCTAGACTACATGAATCCAGCTAAGATCCCCATCTTTTGAAAAACTGACTTCCTTATTCTGGTATCTTTCTGTGACAACCTTCTGCATTGTTATCACAGTTTGATACTGGGGTAATGAAACTCAACTATGCATCGAAAGGATCAACACTTGCTTTGGATTCTGGTATCTGATTGTGCAAGTGTTTTGTACTAAGCTAGCACTTCCAGATGCTGGGGTTCATAGCATTTAAATCATCTTCAAGCTTTCTCTTACAGCATGTCATTTCAAGTGCCTAACACCCTTGTATCATTTAGTGCAAGTGTAAACTACGACTAGCACTTTTTGATGCTAGGATCTTCGGCACGCCCACTTCAGATTCCAGACTCTCAATACTACAAGTATATTCTTTGTCCTTGTATCTTTATGTGATGACTGATGTATCATGTTATCACAGTTTGATACTGGGGCAAAGGATGGCAATATTAACAGCTTCCTATAAAATATGTATTTTAAGATCCTGGCATCTTCTGGTGGTAGTGTTCTTATACAACTAGCACTTTTTGATGCTAGGATTCTAGACTACATGAATCCAGCAAAGATCCCCATCTTTTGAAAAACTGACTTCCTTATTCTGGTATCTTTCTGTGACAACCTTCTGCATTGTTATCACAGTTTGATACTGGGGTAATGAAAATCAAATATGCATCGAAAGGATCAACACTTGCTTTGGATTCTGGTATCTGATTGTGCAAGTGTTTTGTACTAAGCTAGCACTTCCAGATGCTGGGGTTCATAGCATTTAAATCATCTTCAAGCTTTCTCTTACAGCATGTCATTTCAAGTGCCTAACACCCTTGTATCATTTAGTGCAAGTGTAAACTACGACTAGCACTTTTTGATGCTAGGATCTTCGGCACGCTCACTTCAGATTCCAGACTCTCAATACTAAAAGTATATTCTTTGTCCTTGTATCTTTCTTGTGATGACTGATGTATCATGTTATCACAGTTTGATACTGGGGCAAAGGATGGCAATATAAACAGCTTCCTATAAAATATGTATTTTAAGATCCTGGCATCTTCTGGTGGTAGTGTTCTTATACAACTAGCACTTTTTGATGCTAGGATTCTCGACTACATGAATCCAGCTAAGATCCCCATCTTTTGAAAAACTGACTTCCTTATTCTGGTATCTTTCTTTGACAACCTTCTGCATTGTTATCACAGTTTGATACTGGGGTAATGAAACTCAACTATGCATCGAAAGGATCAACACTTGCTTTGGATTCTGGTATCTGATTGTGCAAGTGTTTTGTACTAAGCTAGCACTTCCAGATGCTGGGGTTCATAGCATTTAAATCATCTTCAAGCTTTCTCTTACAGCATGTCATTTCAAGTGCCTAACACCCTTGTATCATTTAGTGCAAGTGTAAACTACGACTAGCACTTTTTGATGCTAGGATCTTCGGCATGTTCACTTCAGATTCCAGACTCTCAATACTACAAGTATATTCTTTGTCCTTGTATCTTTCTTGTGATGACTGATGTATCATGTTATCACAGTTTGATACTGGGGCAAAGGATGGCAATATCAACAGCTTCCTATAAAATATGTATTTTAAGATCCTGGCATCTTCTGGTGGTAGTGTTCTTATACAACTAGCACTTTTTGATGCTAGGATTCTAGACTACATGAATCCACTCTATCAGCAAAGATCCCCATCTTTTGAAAAACTGACTTCCTTATTCTGGTATCTTTCTGTGACAACCTTCTGCATTGTTATCACAGTTTGATACTGGGGTAATGAAACTCAACTATGCATCGAAAGGATCAACACTTGCTTTGGATTCTGGTATCTGATTGTGCAAGTGTTTTGTACTAAGCTAGCACTTCCAGATGCTGGGGTTCATAGCATTTAAATCATCTTCAAGCTTTCTCTTACAGCATGTCATTTCAAGTGCCTAACACCCTTGTATCATTTAGTGCAAGTGTAAACTACGACTAGCACTTTTTGATGCTAGGATCTTCGGCACGCTCACTTCAGATTCCAGACTCTCAATACTACAAGTATATTCTTTGTCCTTGTATCTTTCTTGTGATGACTGATGTATCATGTTATCACAGTTTGATACTGGGGCTAAGGATGGCAATATCAACAGCTTCCTATAAAATATGTATTTTAAGATCCTGGCATCTTCTGGTGGTAGTGTTCTTATACAACTAGCACTTTTTGATGCTAGGATTCTAGACTACATGAATCCAGCAAAGATCCCCATATTTTGAAAAACTGACTTCCTTATTCTGGTATCTTTCGGTGACAACCTTCTGCATTGTTATCACAGTTTGATACAGGGGTAATGAAAATCAAATATGCAGCGAAAGGATCAACACTTGCTTTGGATTCTGGTATCTGATTGTGCAAGTGTTTTGTACTAAGCTAGCACTTCCAGATGCTGGGGTTCATAGCATTTAAATCATCTTCAAGCTTTCTCTTACAGCATGTCATTTCAAGTGCCTAACACCCTTGTATCATTTAGTGCAAGTGTAAACTACGACTAGCACTTTTTGATGCTAGGATCTTCGGCACGCTCACTTCAGATTCCAGACTCTCAATACTACAAGTATATTCTTTGTCCTTGTATCTTTCTTGTGATGACTGATGTATCATGTTATCACAGTTTGATACTGGGGCAAAGGATGGCAATATCAACAGCTTCCTATAAAATATGTATTTTAAGATCCTGGCATCTTCTGGTGGTAGTGTTCTTATACAACTAGCACTTTTTGATGCTAGGATTCTAGACTACTTGAATCCAGCAAAGATCCCCATCTTTTGAAAAACTGACTTCCTTATTCTGGTATCTTTCTGTGACAACCTTCTGCATTGTTATCACAGTTTGATACTTGGGTAATGAAACTCAACTATGCATCGAAAGGAACAACACTTGCTTTGGATTCTGGTATCTGATTGTGCAAGTGTTTTGTACTAAGCTAGCACTTCCAGATGCTGGGGTTCATAGCATTTAAATCATCTTCAATCTTTCTCTTACAGCATGTCATTTCAAGTGCCTAACACCCTTGTATCATTTAGTGCAAGTGTAAACTACGACTAGCACTTTATGATGCTAAGATCTTCGGCACGCTCACTTCAGATTCCAGACTCTCAATACTACAAGTATATTCTTCGTCCTTGTATCTTTCTTGTGATGACTGATGTATCATGTTATCACAGTTTGATACTGGGGCAAAGGATGGCAATATCAACAGCTTCCTATAAAATATGTATTTTAAGATCCTGGCATCTTCTGGTGGTAGTGTTCTTATACAACTAGCACTTTTTGATGCTAGGATTCTAGACTACATGAATCCACTCTATCAGCAAAGATCCCCATCTTTTGAAAAACTGACTTCCTTATTCTGGTATCTTTCTGTGACAACCTTCTGCATTGTTATCACAGTTTGATACAGGGGTAATGAAAATCAAATATGCAGCGAAAGGATCAACACTTGCTTTGGATTCTGGTATCTGATTGTGCAAGTGTTTTGTACTAAGCTAGCACTTCCAGATGCTGGGGTTCATAGCATTTAAATCATCTTCAAGCTTTCTCTTACAGCATGTCATTTCAAGTGCCTAACACCCTTGTATCATTTAGTGCAAGTGTAAACTACGACTAGCACTTTTTGATGCTAGGATCTTCGGCACGCTCACTTCAGATTCCAGACTCTCAATACTACAAGTATATTCTTCGTCCATGTATCTTCCATGTGATGACTGATGTATCATGTTTTTCACAGTTTGATACTGGGGCAAAGGATGGCAATATCAACAGCTTCGTATAAAATATGTATTTTAAGATCCTGGCATCTTCTGGTGGTAGTGTTCTTATACAACTAGCACTTTTTGATGCTAGGATTCTAAACTACATGAATCCAGCAAAGATCCCCATATTTGGAAAAACTTACTTCCTTATTCTGGTATCTTTCTGTGACAACCTTCTGCATTGTTATCACAGTTTGATACTGGGGTAATGAAACTCAACTATGCATCGAAAGGATCAACACTTGCTTTGGATTCTGTTATCTGATTGTGCAAGTGTTTTGTACTAAGCTAGCACTTCCAGATGCTGGGGTTCATAGCATTTAAATCATCTTCAAGCTTTCTCTTACAGCATGTCATTTCAAGTGCCTAACACCCTTGTATCATTTAGTGCAAGTGAAAACTACGACTAGCACTTTTTGATGCTAGGATCTTCGGCACGCTCACTTCAGATTCCAGACTCTCAATACTACAAGTATATTCTTTGTCCTTGTATCTTTCTTGTGATGACTGATGTATCATGTTATCACAGTTTGATACTGCGGCAAAGGATGGCAATATAAACAGCTTCCTATAAAATATGTATTTTAAGATCCTGGCATCTTCTGGTGGTAGTGTTCTTATACAACTAGCACTTTTTGATGCTAGGATTCTAGACTACATGAATCCAGCAAAGATCCCCATCTTTTGAAAAACTGACTTCCTTATTCTGGTATCTTTCTGTGACAACCTTCTGCATTGTTATCACAGTTTGATACTGGGGTAATGAAACTCAACTATGCATCGAAAGGATCAACACTTGCTTTGGATTCTGGTATCTGATTGTGCAAGTGTTTTGTACTAAGCTAGCACTTCCAGATGCTGGGGTTCATAGCATTTAAATCATCTTCAATCTTTCTCTTACAGCATGTCATTTCAAGTGCCTAACACCCTTGTATCATTTAGTGCAAGTGTAAACTACGACTAGCACTTTATGATGCTAGGATCTTCGGCACGCTCACTTCAGATTCCAGACTCTCAATACTACAAGTATATTCTTCGTCCTTGTATCTTTCTTGTGATGACTGATGTAGCATGTTATCACAGTTTGATACTGGGGCAAAGGATGGCAATATCAACAGCTTCCTATAAAATATGTATTTTAAGATCCTGGCATCTTCTGGTGGTAGTGTTCTTATACAACTAGCACTTTTTGATGCTAGGATTCTAGACTACATGAATCCAGCAAAGATCCCCATCTTTTGAAAAACTGACTTCCTTATTCTGGTATCTTTCTGTGACAACCTTCTGCATTGTTATCACAGTTTGATACTGGGGTAATGAAACTCAACTATGCATCGAAAGGAACAACACTTGCTTTGGATTCTGGTATCTGATTGTGCAAGTGTTTTGTACTAAGCTAGCACTTCCAGATGCTGGGGTTCATAGCATTTAAATCATCTTCAAGCTTTCTCTTACAGCATGTCATTTCAAGTGCCTAACACCCTTGTATCATTTAGTGCAAGTGTAAACTACGACTAGCACTTTTTGATGCTAGGATCTTCGGCACGCTCACTTCAGATTCCAGACTCTCAATACTACAAGTATATTCTTCGTCCATGTATCTTTCTTGTGATGACTGATGTATCATGTTATCACAGTTTGATACTGGGGCAAAGGATGGCAATATCAACAGCTTCCTATAAAATATGTATTTTAAGATCCTGGCATCTTCTGGTGGTAGTGTTCTTATACAACTAGCACTTTTTGATGCTAGGATTCTAGACTACATGAATCCAGCAAAGATCCCCATCTTTTGAAAAACTGACTTCCTTATTCTGGTATCTTTCTGTGACAACCTTCTGCATTGTTATCACAGTTTGATACTGGGGTAATGAAACTCAACTATGCATCGAAAGGATCAACACTTGCTTTGGATTCTGGTATCTGATTGTGCAAGTGTTTTGTACTAAGCTAGCACTTCCAGATGCTGGGGTTCATAGCATTTAAATCATCTTCAATCTTTCTCTTACAGCATGTCATTTCAAGTGCCTAACACCCTTGTATCATTTAGTGCAAGTGTAAACTACGACTAGCACTTTATGATGCTAGGATCTTCGGCACGCTCACTTCAGATTCCAGACTCTCAATACTACAAGTATATTCTTCGTCCTTGTATCTTTCTTGTGATGACTGATGTAGCATGTTATCACAGTTTGATACTGGGGCAAAGGATGGCAATATCAACAGCTTCCTATAAAATATGTATTTTAAGATCCTGGCATCTTCTGGTGGTAGTGTTCTTATACAACTAGCACTTTTTGATGCTAGGATTCTAGACTACATGAATCCAGCAAAGATCCCCATCTTTTGAAAAACTGACTTCCTTATTCTGGTATCTTTCTGTGACAACCTTCAGCATTGTTATCACAGTTTGATACTGGGGTAATGAAACTCAACTATGCATGAAAAGGATCAACACATGCTTTTGATTCTGGTATCTGATTGTGCAAGTGTTTTGTACTAAGCTAGCACTTCCAGATGCTGGGGTTCATAGCATTTAAATCATCTTCAAGCTTTCTCTTACAGCATGTCATTTCAAGTGCCTAACACCCTTGTATCATTTAGTGCAAGTGTAAACTACGACTAGCACTTTTTGATGCTAGGATCTTCGGCACGCTCACTTCAGATTCCAGACTCTCAATACTACAAGTATATTCTTCGTCCATGTATCTTTCTTGTGATGACTGATGTATCATGTTATCACAGTTTGATACTGGGGCAAAGGATGGCAATATCAACAGCTTCCTATAAAATATGTATTTTAAGATCCTGGCATCTTCTGGTGGTAGTGTTCTTATACAACTAGCACTTTTTGATGCTAGGATTCTAGACTACATCATTCCCAAAAGATCAGCAAAGATCCCCATCTTTTGAAAAACTGACTTCCTAATTCTGGTATCTTTCTGTGACAACCTTCTGCATTGTTATCACAGTTTGATACTGGGGTAATGAAACTCAACTATGCATCGAAAGGATCAACACTTGCTTTGGATTCTGGTATTTGATTGTGCAAGTGTTTTGTACTAAACTAGCACTTCCAGATGCTGGGGTTCATAGCATTTAAATCATCTTCAAGCTTTCTCTTACAGCATGTCATTTCAAGTGCCTAACACCCTTGTATCATTTAGTGCAAGTGTAAACTACGACTAGCACTTTTTGATGCTAGGATCTTCACACTCACTTCACATTCCCGACTCTCAATACTAGTCAAGTATATTCTTTGTCCTTGTATCTTTCTTGTGATGACTGATGTAGCATGTTATCACAGTTTGATACTGGGGAAAAGGATGGCAATATCAACAGCTTCCTATGAAATATGTATTTTAAGATCCTGGCATCTTCTGGTGGTAGTGTTCTTATACAACTAGCACTTTTTGATGCTAGGATTCTAGACTACATGAATCCAGCTAAGATCCCCATCTTTTGAAAAACTGACTTCCTTATTCTGGTATCTTTCTGTGACAACCTTCTGCATTGTTATCACAGTTTGATACTGGGGTAATGAAACTCAACTATGCATCGACAGGATCAACACTTGCTTTGGATTCTGGTATCTGATTGTGCAAGTGTTTTGTACTAAGCTAGCACTTCCAGATGCTGGGGTTCATAGCATTTAAATCATCTTCAAGCTTTCTCTTACAGCATGTCATTTCAAGTGCCTAACACCCTTGTATCATTTAGTACAAGTGTAAACTACGATAAGCACTTTGGCCTCCTAGCTGCAGGGTACCACCTCAAAATTTTAGCTTTGATGATCCACCAAAGTCAGAAAAAGTGTGAGAGAAAATCAACAGATGCCTGATGACAGTCTGACCAATACGGCTGCTTAAAAGGGCTTCCTTTTCTACTCTTTTTTAAAAAAAATAGTGATTATGTAGAAGTTCATTTCATTTGTTCCATCAAACTATAGCTTGGAAGTGGGAATACATACAGAAGATCACGTGTTCCTGCAAACACATATACTTGATGGAGAGATGGATGTGGTAAATTTGTAATTTATTTTTCAAGTGACAATAAAAAGCTGTCACGTGAAACAAATAAAATATTTGTTAATGCCCGAGAAACATTTTTCTTATTTAGCCTAATGGAGACTGGACAATGTCATAAATCCATCTGATCTGTGTCACAATAGCTTTGAGAATGAGTGAGAATGCACCGTGCATCGTGCAACTAACCAGTGCTATGTTAGTGCGCCTGCTGCAGGAGTTGGGCACTGAGAGTATAAAAGCTGCATGTAACGTGAACTGAGTGTTGAGTGACCAGATATGCATTGACTGTTTAAGCCGTGAGTATGATTGTTTGTATTTAAATTGCATTGTGTATTTGGTGATTGATTGTGATTATAGTGTTTGACAATTGTTGTGATTATGTTGGTGTGTGACAATTGTTGTGACTATTTCATTTGGGAGCATTAACAAATGTTTATCAGAAAATTGTATTGCTACTGTATATGTTAAGGGTGAGAGAATTTCATTTCTAAAAATGTTAGTTTGCAACAGTCTTATTATTGAAAATTGCATTCTAGTTGAGAACTTGGGGACACGTGAGTCGGACACTGGGAGTGCTGCGATGTCATCTGCCTGGTAACCAGTAGACTGCGCTTAGTCGACTTTGTTCCGTGGTGACGTCATGATGACAAAGGTGTGACGTCATCAATCTTTGTATCTATGGCAGAGTGGATGGTTGTCTCTCTAGGACTGACTGATGGTGGCATGTGGGAAACCTAGTGGAATTTTTGGTTGACACATGGTGGACATCAGCTCAATATGGGGACAGTAACTGTGCTCCGACACTTATTTTCCTTCAAGTGTATGAATTATCATCTTTGTGTTTGACGAATCCGTACGAACTCTCATCTTTGTGTTTAACGAAGCCTTGGTGAATCTTCATCTTCGTGTATGACGAAGCCGTTTTGAACTTTCATGATCATGTGTGATTCTCGTGTCATAGTGACCCATGAGCTGTCATTCAACTATGTAAACCTTTACCCACAGTTTGGTGGATTTCATATGAACTCTCGTAGATCATTTTGATATGTTTGTTTTGTTAATTGTGTATTGTTTAAAGATGTAATCATATATTGTATTTCTTGAGTGAGAAATTTATGATTGATTGCTTGAACATGTACGTGTGCCTATGGAGCGTTGGATATGAAATGTGAGTAATATGACAGAATGTGTTATGGCAAGTGTGTTTTGCATATGTGAGTGTGGTGTGAAACATGGATGAAGTCAGGTGAATGCAGTAGTGTGTGTAGGTGTGATGGTAGTGTATTCATGAAGGTGTGCTTGCATGAGTGGTATGATAAGTTGACGTGAGAGTATTGACATGTATATGTGAGTGAATTGTGTGGGGTTTCTGTTGGGTGTTTCTTTGTTTGAAATAAATCCATTATGTTGAGATCTTACACTATAGGATACCTTCCTGTGCGGGGCATCCGGCGGCGTGGTCCGAGTCACCCAGCCCTTATATTGAATATGTGTACAGGAGACCCCATAAAAACAATACCAAGGCAGCTGCTTCGCACAGGACCTCGTCGATGCCGCCATGCCACACTGTACCTGATTTTATTACAGAATTACAAGATTTTGGTGAAAGGGCTGAAATAAATGGCAAGGGTGGGTGGGAAAGCGAGAAGAAAGTAAAACACGTGTGTCTGCAAGGGAGGTGAGAAGAGAAAGGAAGTGACGAGAGTTGGAGGAAGTGACGTGAGTTGGAGGAAATTACGTGAATGTATGTAACCGGAAGGTGCGTGATGGAATGTTTGTTTATAAATTGTGTTGGCAAGTCTCCCGATAACCTCATTTAGCGAACATTGCTAAATGCAATTATTTTGTGCACACACTTTGTTATTATTCAAAGCCAAGCTAGTTCGTGACTGATGAGCTGTATGTGAAAGACTCACCCTACACTGGCAGGTGGCGCACTTGTCTGCCGGGTCGGTGAACTCCTGGTTGTGCCTGTAGGTGGTGCTGTTGTAGCTGCAGTCTCGACACAGAGAACACCCACACGCGTCCATCACCGGGTGCTGACACGAGACTTCCTCACACGTCCGTCTCTCACAGTTTACTGTCCCGGACTTGAAAGAGGAGGAATTATATACGATACAGATTATATAGTTTATGGTTTTCATAGTTTATAGTTCATTGTTCATGGCTAGTTGACAGTTTCCAGACTAGATAGAATAGTAGTTTACAAAACAGACATGGATTTCAGATACTAAACAATTTCTACAATGATCTGAAAATCAAACAAAGATCACCCTTTCTGATGTAGTAAATCAACATTGTACATATATTTGTAAACATGAAATCAAGGAATGAAAGATGAACTCAAGACAGTTCTTATCATACATAAAAAAAGACTCCCTTAATTGACTTCATAAAAGCCCTCATCAAATAACCTGACTCTACCATATGTTCACACACAGGCACATACAGTGTTCCTTACCCCCCCCCTTACAGTAAGCCATGTGCACTGTTGCTCGACCCCAAAGCAAATCTTGTTACAAGGAAATATTGTACACCATAGCAAGTATATCCCTTGATAAGCATTTGCAGAATGTAAAAAGATGAATTACATAAAATTAATAAGCAGCTCCTCAAGAAAAACGTTAAAAAGCACCCCTTTTTAATGTTTTAGCAAAAGGGCACTCATTTATTGGCATCTTATGTCATCATTGGGCACTGTATGTCACCGTTTGTCACTGTATGTCCCCGTTTGTCACTGTATGTCACTGTTTGTCACTGTATGTCACTGTTGTCACTGTATGTCACCGTATGTCACTGTTTGTCACATCACCATAGGGAACTGTATGTCACCAATAGGCACCGTAGGGCATGGCATGTCATTGTATGTCACTGTATGTCATAGTAGGGAACCACATGTCACAGTAGGACACCGTATTTCACCGCAGACCACAGTATGTCACTGTATGTCATCACAGGGAACTGTATGTCTCCGCAGGGAAACGTATGTCACAGTATGTAACCGTATGTCTTCGCAGGGAACAGTATGTAACAGTATGTCTCCGTATGTCACCGTATGTCACCGTATGTCACCGTATGTCACCGTATGTCACTGAATGTAACTACATGTAACCTTTGCACGGTTACTTTAAATGCAAAACTGCAATACCTGATAATTATCCTGGGGTTTCTTAAAATCTGAAAGAGAAATGTTTTGATCACCTGACACACACACGAGCTACATGGGTCCGATTCTGCCGGGAAGCGATGTCCATGTGGAACTACTTTTCCGTCTACATCACAGTCTCTACACTCAGCACAACAACGACCTTGAGTCGGGTTCTGACACTTTGGTACCGGACACACCTTCTTCTTGCACCGGAATGTTCCATCCTGTACACACAAATATTCATACATATCATACATAGAGAGTTATAACCTTCAGAATAAAACTGGATTAAAATGTATGTACAAAGTTAATTTAAAAGAAATAAAATATTAAGCCACATACCCGTTAGTCACTATCGTTGAATGTGTCATTCTTAACAAGAGTTGTAACATGTTAGTTCATACTTCAGTGTATCTCAAATATGTTATTATTGATTCAATAATTTAGAAAAGTGGTCATGAAAGGGAACAATTAAGGGTCATCAAAAGCCTATAGTTATTAATATTTCATGAATTTATAAATGAAATACTCAAACATTATACTAAACAATGATAAGTTCTGATGACTCAACCCTCACCCTGCAAATGCACTCACTGCAAGGGTCCTTCACATCAGGGAATGTCTGTCCATTGCGGAAGGTGCGGTCCTCAAGCATGCAGTCACCACAGACAGGACAGCAGTCGACAGTGACAGGGTTGGAGCAGGAGACGGCAGGGCAATACTTGGGGAAACACTGCATGTTACCGTTGCTGCACGTGCACACCTGGCAGTTCCTCTCCATCTTCTCCCTCTCCCGGTACTCTCTGCCTTCAAACAGGCACCCCCTGTTACACACTGGGCAGCAGCCATCTTGGATTGGGTGGGAGCAGACGACATGGCTGCATGGTTTCCTCTGACACTGGACGCTTCCATCTTTGCAGTAGCAGGAGCTGCATGTGTCAGCGGAGTCTGGGAACTCTTGTCCGTTGTGGTACACCGATCCTTGGAACAGACAGTTGGAACACTCGAGACAGCATTCTCCCTGCATGGGGTTCTCGCAGGTGACCCGTGGACAGGGTTTGGGTTCACACGTGACCTCTCCGTCCAGGCAGTTGCATGCTCTGCATCTATTGGTTGGGTCAATGAAGGTTTGTCTGTTGGTGTACTCATTTCTATTGTACAAGCAGTCACTACATTCCCGACAGCATCCTCTCTGCACAGGGTTTCTACAACGGACATCAGGACACCTTCTATCATAACATTCTATGTCTCCTCGCCTACATTCACACTGCTTGCAAGGATCTGATGTGTGAGAAACATGTAATCCATTCCTCACCCTCTGTCCGTCGTACACACAGTCCACGCACTGAGGGCAACACTGCCCAGGAACCTTCACTGGGTTGTCACATGTCGCCCTTGGACAGTCTCGAACCTCGCAGGACACAGTGCCAGCAACACATCGACAATCCTTGCACCGGTCCCGTGTGTCAGGGAAGGACTGCCCATTACTGAAGATCCTGCCATGATACATACAGTCAGTGCACTCAGGACAACAGTCTCGCTCAACCGGATGAGGACAAGAAGCTTCTCTGCACGACTTCCTCTGACAGTCAACATTCCCTTCCCGACAGATACACGTCTCGCAGGTGCCCCCCACTCTGGTGAAGGTCTGACCGTTACCGATCCTGCGGCCCTGGTACTGACAGTCTCTACACACAGGACAACAGTTCTCTGTCACTGGGTTCTTGCATGTTATTGGGTCACAGGTCTGGCGTTGGCAGGATACATTACCATTCTGGCACCGACATTTCTTGCATTTGTCTTGAGAATCAGGAAATTTTGCACCATTTCTGTGTAGTTGGTTTCCATAGAAACAGTCTGTTGATGAAATTTTAAAAAGTACCACCTTTATTTATCCACCAAAAACATTATAAGTTTACACTTTTATAATTAAATCTGAAAGGATTACAAGAAAGATCTTGCTTATTGCATGCATTGTGTAAGATATGACTTAATATGTCAACCTATTCAATTATTATCATATAAAATAATAAAATTATCTTCCATCATTATATCATTCATAATATTTATCATCAACATATTCAACCAAACTTACTATCACAAACTCTGCAACAGCCCTTCTCAGCCGGGTGTCTGCATGGAGCTGAGTCACATGACTCCCGATGACACTGGACACGCCCCTGACGACACAGACACTCCTCACACTTGCTCCGAGGACTGCGGAACGTCTGTCCGTCTTCATACGTCACTCCGTGGTACGTGCAACTCTTGGGACACACAAAGCAACACTGGCCGGCCATCGGCATTGGGTTGTCACACGGCAGCTTGGGGCAGTCGATCATACTGCACACCACGGAGCCACTCTGAAAATACAAACTTTAATATAGTTTTAAAGGGGCAGTAGCACGTTTTTTGCAAAATTAATTTTTTTAAATTTCCTATTTATAATGATAGTTTGTGCCATTTAAATTTACTTAAGAGGGTAAAGCATCCTAGTACACAAACCAATTGTTCGTAGTAGTGATAACGGTGTTGTGTATAAAGCAAAAATTGCATGGCGGCCATTTTATTGTGAACACAATTTATTATTTCGAATGACAAAAAGTATCCCCATTGCTTTACGGAACCATGTACACCCATTTTTAACTTTATTTTCCAAAGACAGAGGGGTGTTTTATGATTTATGAAGTTATTTTTTAAATACATTTCATCGACTTATTTGAGCTAAAAAACGTGCTAGTGCCCCTTTAACCTCATCTTGACATGAATTTTGAAAATGGTTTAGGATTTTGGTTATGGGAGTTAATAACTACATAGTAAGATATGGTCATGGTGTTGAAAACATTAGAGATATAGTAAATTGTTTGAGAAGATGATATTCATGAATGATCATTGTAAAAATGTTTTTTCAAGAAGGGAAAGGTCAACTACTCTACAGTTACCTATTCTATTGTGTTAAAACTTTCAAATGTTATGCATGATCTTATAAAATGACACTTGACCAACACATGGTTGTTAGTTCTATCATTGAGATTCTTTGTAATGTCAACATATAGAGGATATTATATGAGTGTCTATGTCATACTATATTTACGACACGAGTGCCTGAATATTAGCATTTCCCGACTCATATAATATTCTGTTTTTTACCAAAGTCGTGAAATTAATGGAAATACGCTAAAATCCAACTTTCAATGCCGTCGCCGCATTTAGAACGCAACGTCATAAACGAAGCGTGACGTCATAGCATTGTTTATGACGTCACGTCACCATGGCAAAGTGATATTTTGCCCTAGGGCATCGTATGAAAAATATTAACCCCGATATGATTGCCCTCGTAGGTAATAAAATCACTTATGGCACTCTGGTTGTAGCCATACTTGATGTGAGATCAAGGCTCAGTTATTACTGCAAGCATAACTGGAATTCAGGATATGGTTTCTACAATATTAATAATTTCGAGCACCAAAGATTCATTACGATTCCAAAGTCAATTACAACTAGAAAGTGTTTTTACCCGTAAAAACAGATGTCTCCCCCTTCCTCAAAAACTCCAAACCTCTAAACAATACTATCATAAAGCACCATTAATGTTCTCTGTATAATTCAACTTGAATAAATAACCTATTAACTCCACAATTGTAGCAAACAAAATATTCAAAATTCTAAATGATTTGATGCTGAAAAAAAAGCCATTTTTTTTAAAAAGACTAAGTCCAAATCGTTGCCATGGAAATAAAAAAAAATTTAAATTTAAAAAAATCTCTTACCCCCAAAAGGCACATCTACACGATGTGGAGAGACAGAATACCAAGTTTGGTGATGATTGGTCACATAGTTTTAGAGATCTGCTCCGGAAACGAACACTACCCTTGAAATAGACTAAGTCCAAATCGTTGCCATGGAAATAATATAAATTAAAATTTTAAAACATCTCTAACCCCATAAAGGCACATCTACATGATGTGGAGAGACAGAATACCAAGTTTGGTGATGATTGGTCACATAGTTTTAGAGATCTGCTCCGGAAACGAACACTACCCTTGAAATAGACTAAGTCCAAATCGTTGCCATGGAAATAAAATAATAATAATAATTAAAAACATCTCTAACCCCCAAAAGGCACATCTACATGATATGGAGAGACATTATACAAAGTTTGGTGATGATTGGTCACATAGTTTTAGAGATCTGCTCCGGAAACGAAATGGGAACGCCGACGCCGACGCCGACGCCGACGCCGACGGGAACTCAGCTAAGACCAATATGTCTCCCGACCCTTCGGGGGGAGACATAATCCCCAGCTACTCACGTTACAGACGCACTCTTCACACAGGTTGTTGGGGTTGATGAAGTGCTGCTGGTTGCGGAAGATGCGGCGGTCGTACAGACAGAAGTTGCAGTTGGGACAGCACTCACCGGGCAGGGTCGCAGGGTTCAAACAAACACTCGATGGACACGTCCGCTTCTCACAGTCCACCCGACCCTCCTACACAGGTCAAAGATTGGCAAATCAGAAGATGTCAATTATGTGTAAGATAAATTGTGCTGAAAATTGTCACTGTATAAAAAATAGTGAAAATTATCTTAGGGGTAATATTTCAGTTAGAGATTTTAAATCATATGATTGTATATTGTGCATTGAATTATAGATACTTATATACTCATACAGGTCTTAACATCTTAAATAATCTTAATTTCCAACATTAGACATTATAAAAGTATGTATGCCTGTTGGCCAATCAGGAGATCTCAATTATGTCAGACAAATTGTTTTGACATTTGTCACTGCATATGAATAGTGAATATTTTCTTAGATGTCATATTTCAGTTACAAATTTTAAATCATACGATTGAATGTTAATTGATCATACAAAATATCTTCAGGCAATTAAATGTTTAAAACTATGCCTGCCTGACAAGTACAGAGGGAGCACTCGTCCCGAGGGTTGGGGAAGGTCTGTCCCTCGCGGTACTCCTGGCCTCCATGACGACAGGAAGTGGGGCAGGAGGGACAGCAGTGGCCGGGCTCTGTGCTCGGGTTCACGCAGTTCACGTCAGGGCACTCCATCCGTCCGCACTTTACATTGCCATTCTGCAACAAAGAAGTTGGAAAATGTGATCTTTGTTCTGGACAGATAAACATTGCAGTTAAAATTAAATCCCTTAGTTTCATTTTCATTCATTTTCACTTTTGTCATATTTCTTTAGGGGAAAAAAAATCTAGGCATTCTACAAGTGTTGGCGAAGTATTTTTGCTGAGATTGATATTACCTGTAGATAGGTGTGTTCTCTTTAACGAGTATGCATGGCATTTCATTAACATTCTTAGTGCAGTTTGTCATTAGGATTATTGTATAAAATGCAGTGCTAGTATTGTCAAATTAAATTTTAAATTCTCTTGCTCTTGCAGAGTTTTATAGAAAACTTGATGTGTCAAAATGAGACATTACTGTGGACTCACCCTGCACGTGCAGACCTGACACTTGTCTCCCCCTGGTGGCATGAACTTCTGTCCATTACGGAACATGCGACGCAGGTACATGCAGTTCTCGCAGGTCGGACAGCACTGAGCGCGTGCAGAACTAGGGTGGGTGCATGGCACGGATGGACAGGTGGACTTGATGTTGGAACATGTCACTCGACCACCCTGTAGTGGTACAAGTCAACAGTTTGTAATGATTCTAAATAAACATGATAGATATAAGAACAACATTTATAGTTCATGTTGACCAAAGAGTGTGAACAGCACGGAGGATAACTCAATTTGTTGATGGAACACCCTTTATATACGGGCCAATGTTTACAAAAGTTCAATTTTGAACCAGAGGTTTACTGGATGTTTAATAAATTTAATAATTTTTCCTTTATTATATCCTGAGATTTACATTGGAACAGCTAACATGTTACTTACCTGAATATCTATCTACTTCACAATTAAGTATGGAAAAAGAATATATTACATATACGAACATCAACAAATTGGTTCACCCACAAATTAATTGAAGGAGAACAAATTCTACGGATAATGAATTATTCACTTATTTCATTTTCAAATCATTTTGACAAATGAGTTTTTAGTTTATGTAGAATCAATTTAAATGTACAACATAGATTCCAAATGAAGCTTAATAATTAAAACGAATAGAATCAACCCAACTGACCTGACACTGGCAGGACTCGCACTTGTCCCGGGGAGAGACGAAGGTTTGCCCCTCCTTGTAGTTGCGGGAGAAGAACTCGCAGCCCTCACACACGGGGCAGCACTCTCCGGGGGGTGTGATGGGGGCGGAGCATCTCAGCTGGGGGCAGGGGGTCGGGTCACACACCACCTGGCCTGAAGAGGTAAAATGGATATATCATTATTCATATATACATTTACTTACATTTACATAGACAAAATAAACTATAATAATAAACATTTTAATGCCTAATATCCAGTGCAAGAAATTGTTCACTGGTAATACATTATTGCCCTGAAGGAATTGTAATTTCGTTGCCACTACTAAGTGTCTGCGCGATCATGTCCATACTTCCAATGTTCTGGTTTTGTTTTATGGTCCCTGCTATGTTTTATTCTACGATAAACACAACAACAAGTCTTCTATATCTTATGTGAGACGTCCTGAAATAATTACTCGCTTTTATATAAAAAAAACGTTGAGATATTATGTTATTTGTATAAACTATATTTTGAAAAATATTAATGCCTGCCTTTGTAGAACACATTCACTAGCAATTGAACAAAGTGTGTAAAATATGACGTCATTTGCTAAGCAACGCTCTAACTGATGTCCTAAATCATGAGCATGTCTAAGGGTCTCATAGAGCACGTTGTCGGTCTCAGTGACCACCTGTGTTGTATTGCCGTGGGTATCTTATACAGTCAGGCCTCGATAATCCGAACGCTTCCGTTTTTCATCAAAAACGTTTGGATAGTGAAATGTTCGGATTACTGAGTACTGAGGACTACTAAAGATATTAGTTTGGTTACATCTTCCTACCGTTCTGAAACTGCGAGATTCGGATTATCGGTGGCTGGATTATCGCGGGTTGACTGTATTTACAACTACACCACTGCTCGATATATTCTAGTTATTATCTTATAAAATTTTGTATTAACTTATATATTGTTTCAATAAGCACATTTTCAAAGGCAAAGTAACAAGTATGAACACAGCGTCGGGAACACAGTGTCCATTTGTTTTAAGTATACCCACCGTCTCTGCACAGACACCTGGAACATTTGTCCTTGGTAATCATGTCTCCGTATTGGTAGGTTCTGCCTTCATATTCACATTCTGGAACAAGGAATAAAATATATTGATCAACATTCTTCCTGGTGACTTTCCTGTAACAACTGTTGAATTGCAAGTGGCAACAGGGCTACCGTGGATAAAATATTATGCAGGTTTACAATAGTTTTGCTTGAAAACAGATGAGTTTGCAAAATTTACAACAATTTCTTGCTCTTGTAGGCCTCAAATGTGACTAAATGCCTATTAGCATAACATACAATTGTCAAAATTCCAACTTAAACAAGAGCAAGAATCATGCACATTGTGGAAGACTGCCAAAAAGATGATTGAAAGCTAATCCGCTGAAAGTGTTGGCTATTGAATTCAAAGAAAGGTGATGAAATGTTTTCAGTCTACTGACCAGCACAGTGAGGGCAGCACTGATCCTGTGATGTCGCTGTCACCTTACACGGGAGTTGTGGACACTGTCCCCCCAGGTGACACTCAATGTTCCCCCCAGTACAGTGACACTGCTGGCAGGGAGAGCCGCGTCTCACAAAACTCTCGCCATCTTGGATGATTCGCCCGTCGTACATGCAGTCTGTGGATTTGGAAAAGAAAAACTGCACACACCTTGCAGGGGTGGAGCCAGGATGTTTTTCTGGAGGGGGACTTTGTATGTGACAACCCCCTTCCCCTAACACCCCCATCCCCCACCCCCATCAAAAGAAACAGTTGTCAAAAAATGAATGAAGGATACTTGAAATTACTGACCCCTTTGTCCTCATCGTGTTCTCATTTTCATCTCTTCATGAATACCACAGGGTCAACTTAATTTTAGTGGAACTTCTGTAAAATGATAATTGACCAATAATTTAAGTTCATTGATTATGTATTTTCTGTGCATTCCATACTACCATTGCCTGCCATGCCTGTTATCAAAGCAGTATCTGTTGTTACATTAGCATAACAGGAAGCCAGAATGCAGATTCTACTGTTGGCACCCACCTGTACAAGCCGAGCAGCAGCCCCCCTCTCTGACGAGACCGTGTGTGCAATCGAGTGCACATGTCTCCCGCGTGCGACACAGCGGCCGTCCCTCCCGGCACTCACACACCTGGCAGGGTGTTCCCCGGGGGGACCAGGTCTGTCCCTCCTCGTACACTGCTCCCTTGTATCTGCACTCTGCAACAGGGACATGTGGCATGTATACTCTACTGATAAATCTAGGCAAATATTGACAAATATTTTGAAACTTTAAGTAATGAAATGTTTGTCAATACTTTCCTTGTGCAAATTGGCACAGTATCTTCAGAAGTGATTACAAATGATAAAATAATAAGACACAAGCTGACTTTAAACGAAGGCAAATTAGCTTTTGGCAACAACATGAAATAGAAACTCATTTTCTCTTTTTTTCCTTTCATTTATGGTACATATTTAACAGACGCTCATTCCTTATTATTATATAATATCAGTTGTTGGTTAATAGCATATCAATCCAATAGCATCAAGGAAAATAACTCTCACCACTTCCTGCTGTCACTGGTCAAGGCCATGTGCTCACTGTATAAACATTGACAGTCCCTTGTCATGAATAAACAGGCTTTCTAACCAGAAGCTATGTTTGTCAAATATCTTACATTGTGTACATTGTAACATGCCCAATGCCCGAACAACTAAATTAATCTAAAACCAAATTAATAAGGTTATTAGATGGCGCCACAACAAAGAGTATCGCAATTAGCATTCCTTTGAATACTACTGTTATAATATCAATTTATAGTTCATAATCCATATTCACATTTACCTAAAGTTATATTTTGTAATAGCTCCACTCCTACTTTTTGTATCAACCCCACATGGCACCAAGTAAACAGCAGCTGAACCACAGCTCACTTGTTTGTCCTCTATCAACCTTATTATGGTGTACCAGACATCATAACATGGTGGCAGCGGTTAATAGGAATGAATAATCAAGTCTAACCCTGAACAATCAACCTTCTCATCATTTAAATTGATTTTGGACCACTTCTATCCTGGACAAAATGCCTAAAATACCAGAGATGATTTGGAGCCAAGCAGATGTAGGTGAGACTTTCAGTCTTTTTAGACAGCAAATGGAACTGTTTTGTGAAGATGAGGAGATTGAAGATGATGATAAGATTGCTCTTAAGATTAAAAGAGGTCTTGGAAATGAAGGATTGCGCAGGTTAAATGCTTCAGGACTGTCAACAGTTGATTTGAAAAAACCAAAGGCAATCTGGGAGTACTTTGAAAAACAGTTGAAGTTACAAGTAAATTTTCGTGTATACCGCCTAGAGCTAATGCAATACAGACAAAAGCAAGATGAGGGTATAGACGATTTTGTGACAAGGTGCAAAACACTTGCACTGAAGTGTGAGTTTAACAATGATGAACTGCAAGAAAGAATTTTAGAACTTCTCATAGCTAGCACACCATTTGAAGCTTTTCAGCATGATCTCCTCCGCCAACAGAAAGGTTACAAGCTCACACTAGCACTTGAAGAAGGCCGTCGCTATGAAGCAATCAGCGCTGGACATCGACAGGTAAAGGGTTTGAACAGTGACATCACTGCAGACATACACACTGTTAAACACAATCAAAGACCATGCGGTCAATGTGGACTACATCACAAACCTCAATCATGCCCTGCATACAAAGATGAATGTGACAAGTGTGGTATCAAAGGACATTGGGCTAAAATGTGTCGCAAATATCCACACCGTAAGGGTCGCAATGACACTGAGCCAAGAACTAGAAACATTAGAGATCAGGGACGTCGCCGCCCTCAGGGTAGACGTTTCCATCTTGTTGAAATCGAGGATGAAGAGGTAGATGATCATGAGGAAGATGTGCAAACCAGAGAGACACAAGACTTTTCTCTCCAGTATCATGCGGTGACAGTATCTAACCACTGCATGGACTCCATAGAAAACCCAGCTCGTAACTCAGCATATACTCTCCTGGACATCAAAGCTCCAAGAATCCAAGGTACCCAACGTCTCAAGCTAAAGATAGACACAGGTGCATCTGGCAATACCTTGCCAATCCGCACATTTCGTCAGATGTATGGGGATGCTGAGTTCTCAGATATCTTGTCTCCAGTGAACAATGTCAAGCTAACAGCGTATAATGACTTGCCAATCAAATGCGTAGGTTCATTGAAAATGCAGTGCCGGTTTGGTGAAACAGAATTCCAAGACACCCAATTCTACGTCGTTGATGTTCCCGGACCAGCAGTTGTAGGCCTGCCAACCTGCGACAGCCTCAAGATACTGACAATACACTGTGACGCAGTGAAACCTCTAGTCGCATACAGTTCAGTTGAAGACCTGAAAAGAGACTTCCCGCAACAATTTGACACTATTGGTGACTTCAAATGCCACGCAAAGCTGTTCCTGAAAGAGGATGCAACTCCACATTGCGATGCCCCTCGAAAGTGTAGCATACACTTACGTGAAAAAATCCTCAATGAACTGAACAGAATGGAAGATATTGGTGTAATCAGACGCGTGACAGAGCACACAGACTGGTGCTCATCACTGACCTATGTAACAAAGAAGAACGGTGATCTGAGGGTTTGCCTTGACCCATTTCACCTCAACAAAGCCCTGAAAAGGTGTCCTACCAAGGTACCAACCCTAGAAGAATTGAATCCAACTTTTGCAGGGGCAAAATACTTCTCAAAGTTGGATGCGAAAGCAGGTTACTGGTCTGTGGCACTTCATGAAAATTGCCAAACACTGACAACGTTCAGAACTCCTTTTGGAAGGTATTGTTGGAAACGGCTTCCTTTTGGATTATCAGTGAGTCAGGACATATTCCAGCAACAAATGACTGAAATACTGGAAGGACTACCTGGAACTGTAGGCATCACAGATGATGTGTGTGTCTGCGGTAACACAGAAGAAGAACATGATCGCAACCTTGCAAATCTCATGCATAGAGCAAAAGAAAGAGGTCTGGTCTTTAACTCAGAGAAATGCATGATCAAACAATCATGCATTCCATTCTTCGGAAACCTATACACAGACAAGGGAATCCGTCCAGACCCTGCCAAAATCAGAGATATTAAAATGATGCCAACCCCAGAATCTGAAGATGATCTGCAGAGATTTCTTGGATTGATGACTTACCTCAGCCCGTACGTACCAAACTACAGTGCTGAGTCTAAGTTGCTACGAGATCTACTCAAGAAAGATTCTCTCTTTCTGTGGGAGAGCAATCACCAATTGTGTTTTGAAAGACTGAAGACGCTAGTCAACTCAGAGTCATGCCTTGGTTACTACGACATGACGAAGCCACTGACGCTGGAGGTAGACGCTTCAATGAAAGGACTTGGAGCAGCACTAATCCAGGACAAGCCTATTGCGTTTGCTTCGAAAGCTCTCACCCCAACACAGTCTGCCTACTCAAACATTGAGCGTGAGGCTCTCGGACTAGTCCATGGTATTCAGCGTTTCCACACATATCTGTATGGTCGTAGATTCACAGCTGTCACTGACCACAAACCGCTGGTCATGCTTCACCAAAAGCCGATCAACAAAGCACCGCCTAGACTCCAACGCATGTTTCTCCAACTGACCGGCTATGAATTTGAACTGATCTATCGACCAGGTAAAGACATGATCCTGGCCGACACGCTGTCAAGATTACCAAATCCACAAAATGCAGGTGAGATCCCACTTGACATGAGAGTTGACGGTCTGCATGCTGAAGAAGAAGATGACGTCAGCATTGATCTAATCAACTTTGGAACAACGAAGAAAAACCAGCTAAAAACCGAAACCTCTTCTGACCAAGTCTTAAATATCCTGAAAGAAGTCATTCATGTCGGATGGCCTGAAGACATCAAGTCTCTAACCACAGATGTCAGACAATACTGGTCGTACAGAGATGAGCTGGCCATCGAGGATGGAGTGATCTTCAAAGGGAAACAAGTCCTCATACCTGAGAGTCTGCGCAAAGATATTCTGGCTCAGCTCCACACATCGCATCAAGGGATTGAGAAAACCCGGAAATTAGCAAGAGAATCTGTCTTTTGGCCACGTATCAATGAAGACATAGACAAGCTAGTCAGAGGCTGCTCAACTTGCCAGGAAATCAGACCGCAGAACAAGCATGAACCTCTCATACCACACGACATACCGGCTGCTCCATGGCAGAAGATCGGAACAGACCTGTTCCAGATTAAAGACAAACACTTCCTGCTTGTGACCGACTACTTTTCCAAGTTTCCATTTGTGAGACAGCTTCCAAACTCTGTTACGAGTAGAACAGTCACAAATGAAGTCAAAGCTCTATGTGCCACATTTGGGAAGCCTGATACTATCATAAGTGATAACGGCACCCAATACAGCGGACAGCCTTTCCAACAGTTCTGCGAGGAATGGGGTATCAAGCACATCACCTCCTCTCCACATTATCCTAGATCAAATGGTCTCGCAGAGAGGACGGTTGGAACCGTCAAACCACTCATAAAGAAATGCCTTGAAGATCACCAGGACATTGATAAAGCACTCCTCCACCTGAGGGCGACTCCTGTATCAACAAACCTTCCATCACCGGGAGAGATGCTACTGGGACGCCCTATCGCCACTACTCTGCCATCAAGACACGGACCAAACACTGCAGCCCAGATGCACAGACAACACCAGAAAAATAGTCAAGAGCTCATGAAATATCAACATGACAAAAATGCCCTTCGGTCTGATCTCCCTACTCTGACTCCAGGTCAACCTGTCAGAGTGTACAACCATGTGACCAGAAGCTGGACACCCGGGAAGATTGCTTGGCAAGATGTAACTACACCTCGCTCCTACTTCATCACAACTGCTGGTGGCAACACTCTCAGGCGGAACAGATGTGACCTACGTGAAATGGCCCCTAACTATGCAGACATTTCGGCTACAGAAAAGTCTACTTTGGCAGCTACTCCAACAGCACCAGTGATGCAGCTGCCTCCTCCAATCATTGAGACGACAGCCCCAACAGAGTCTTCAGATGTGAGGACATCTCGCACAGGTCGTCCTATCAGAGTGCCGAGCCGATACAGAGACTGTCTCTAATTAACTTTATAAAAGTGATCAAGCTGCATACAAAATCTGAACTCTTAATCTCTATCAATACCAGTGTATTCATCTAAAAGAAGACGGATGTTATAATATCAATTTATAGTTCATAATCCATATTCACATTTACCTAAAGTTATATTTTGTAATAGCTCCACTCCTACTTTTTGTATCAACCCCACATGGCACCAAGTAAACAGCAGCTGAACCACAGCTCACTTGTTTGTCCTCTATCAACCTTATTATGGTGTACCAGACATCATAACAACTACTAGTTATAAGCATGGGCCTCTTACTATATTGGCTACAGTAATACGATACAGAATAAGTGCTCTGTGCCAGGATGAAGTCACCATTAACCCACCTGTCAAAATATAATTTGTCAATTAATCCTCCTAGCAATTATTGGGAGACTAATATGCTTCAATATCAACGGCATATTACAGAAACTACCAGTAAGTAGCTCTGAGAGTCCCCCATGGAGGCATTTTAAGGATTCTCACAGTAGCCAAGATGAAAGGTTATTGTAGAATCACCATGGAATCATGAGTTTCAAACAAAGAATCTGCTCTAAAAAGTGCCATTTATCATCAAAACTGGCTTCCACAGGAGATATCGCTTGTATGAGATCAAGTGATATCTCCTAGGAGATATCGTTTTGACAGTAGAACAGTAAACAGAACAATGCCCTTGGCGTCAGCTACATGATGTCACAATGATTATGCATCGTCCAGTAATGACATCACAATGCTATGACATCACAGCACTGGAAGCCAAATGGCAGTTTTTTGTCCAGATATGTTCATATTTCATTAAAAACTAATGAAGAATGATTTTGGATGATAAATAGAATCTCACCCTGGTGTCTTCTGATATCAAATATATCAACTTGTGTTGATATATTTGATATCAGAACACACTTGGGTGAGATTCTCTATAACTCACGCGGGCAGTGTGAAGGGCAGCATTCCCCGGGTTTGGTGACAGGACGCTGACATTGCAGGTTGTTGGAGGGACACGTGATGGAATTGCACCGCACGATGGAGTTGTCACAAGAACACGTCAGACAGGGGTTGTAGCTGGGGGTGAAGGTCGTCTGGTGTCCGTACAGCTGACCCTCGTACTGACAGTCTGAAAACATCCACACTTGTTACATTTTCACATTTCAAGACAATTTTACATTGAAGCTGATAAATAGAGGATATCTGTCTTTTCTTGAGTAATACCATGTTTATCTCATTGAGTGAAGTAGAATGGTTATATTTTCATGAGTGGCGCAGCCACGAGTGAAAATATATAACTTTTCTACCTCACATGATGAGATAAACATGGTATTTGTCAAGAATTGACGGATATTCTATTTATTATATGATATTATCCATGTAATTACGTCCGAAAAAGGGTCGTGTTCACGTTGAGCGGTCGCTAGGAACAGCCCGTCACCACAGTAACACTGTGACATCATAAGCCAATTCGCCGTTTGAGACCATTATATCAAATTATATCAGTCACTGTTCGCAGTGAAAATATAAGTTATTTTCACTGTAGCCTGATAGACAGGTTATTTCACTGATAAATCCCAGTATTTCACTGCTCGTCATATAATAAAGTCTGATACTCTGGGACATTCATTTTTCAAAACTTTCATATGTATATTGTTTGTTCACAACATACCACTGTTGCAGACAGGACAGCACTGATTGGGCGGGGTGAACGGCACGGGGCAGTTGGTGGCTTGACACTCCATACTAACGCAGTTGATGTTGCCTTGGCGACACCGACATGTTTCACACTCGTCAGGATTAAACTCTTCACCGTCTTGGTATATCGTTCCTTTATAGAAACATGCTGGAACATAGAGAATGAAATATTTGTGAATAAAAGTGCAAATCTATAGATTATCTAAGAATAAATATTTTCCACACCAGAGAGTCAACAAAGGTGAAAGAGACACAATTATTGCATCAAACAGTCCACAAACCACTAGGTTTACAATGAAGGTCACATACCAACACACACAGGGCAGCAGGATCCGTCCGGTGTGAAGGGGAACTCACAGTCAGTATTCCCACATCTTGCTCTCTCACACTGCGCCTCGCCGTTCTGGGAATTGAAGATCATAGAAATTAATACTCTCAGATTTGCCTTTTGACAGCTAACAACTCCCCCACCCTCAAAATAAAAAACTGTGTCCATGAACCATACATGGGACTACTTCTGGATCCATGCAGCACTGTCATTTAGGTGAGGTGAGGTTATTTGAGGTTTAAAGCCACACACAAAGAGTATTTCATGGCTCCTCGTATTATTGCAGGGCAAAGGCCAATAACACCATGGTGGCTATGCATTGTGTTGGAACCTGCAAGCATTGGCTGGAACTTGAACGATGGGTGGTACTGCACTGAAATTTAGTTTAGCATTGCACCGTTACCGTAGATAGAACAGTTCTCCACATCTTACGAAGTTGCTGAGCCCCGGCAGAATTTGAACCCCAGACCTCTTGATCCGAATCCGAACGCAAAAACCACTGTGCTATCCTGCCCCCATTGTCATATACCTTTTTTGTGTCTTGTCTCTTAATTAATATCAATACTACACTTATTTCATAAGAAACACAAATCTCACCACACAAGAGCAGTCTTGACAAGGATGGGGTTGCCATCGTGCCCCGTTGGCATGACTACCACAGTCCAGACAGGTTGGGCAGCACTCTCCCTCCAGTCGGGACGGACTCTGACACTCTCCAGTATCTGGACACTGACTGGCTCTGCAGGTCACGTTGCCACGGTTACACAAACAGTTGACACAAGGGTCTTCTGGGTCAGTGAATCTTGATCCTGTCAGGTGTTTTTTGCCCTTGAACTCACACCCAGCTGAAACAGTAGATGTTGTCTTGATGAAGACCTACCAAGGTTTTCAAAGATTATCTTTATTGTGATCTGTTTATGATTTTCTATGGTATGCAGAGTACAAAATAAACTTGGAAACAAAATAAACGCAGTCTTGAAGAACAGTTTTAAAAAGTAACGACAATACCGACTGTCAGCCAGATCTATTTTTATATTTTTTTAGAATTATGACTATGTTGTCTTTGTTTCTTCAAAATATTTTATAACCCACATTTAAAGAGCTCAGTGTTCCCTAACCTTTTATGATATTTGCTAATAATGCTATTGTCAGAGGAAATGAAAAACAGGAAGTTGTCATGGGCAGATCCAGAAATTTTGAAAGGGTTCACTCCTTGAAAATGGGGAATGGGGAGGGTTGAGGTCACCTTGTGGGTTCATCAATTTGCATGCAAAGATTTTAAAAAGGGGGATTTGAACCCCCTCTGGATCCGCCACTGGTTATGAATATGACAAGATATTATTAAAACTTTGATCCTGATGAAATTGGATTGAAAGTAAATGTAGGTAGTCACCTTCACAGTTAGTGCAGCAGGCGTCAGGGACTGTGATCGGGTGTTGACAGTTGGCTGCTGGGCACTCCTTGGACGCACACTCCACCATACCTTCCTGCAACATGTCATACAACCTCACTCACTCAGCATGTCTAGAGGTGCTTAGAGCTACTTGTCACTCACACCTTCATTATCAAGAATGTACCAAGAATGTATCAAGAATGAATCAAGAATGTATCAAGAATGTTCCAAGAATGTTCCAAGAATGTACCAAGATTACCCAAAATGTACTAAGAATGTACCAAGAATGTTCCAAGAATGTACCAAGATTACCCAAAATGTACTAAGAATGTACCAAGAATGTACCAAGATGTACCAAGATTACCCAAAATGTACTAAGAATGTACCAAGAATGTATCAAGAATGTTCCAAGAATGTTCCAAGAATGTACCAAGAATGTATCAAGAATGTTCCAAGAATGTACCAAGAATGTACCAAGAATGTACCAAGAATGTACCAAGAATGTACCAAGAATGTTCCAAGAATATACCAAGAATGTACCAAGAATGTATCAAGAATGTTCCAAGAATGTACCAAGAATGTACCAAGAATGTACCAAGAATGTACTAAGAATGTATCAAGAATGTTCCAAGAATGTTCCAAGAATGTACCAAGATTACCCAAAATGTACTAAGAATGTACCAAGAATGTACCAAGATGTACCAAGATTACCCAAAATGTACTAAGAATGTACCAAGAATGTATCAAGAATGTTCCAAGAATGTACCAAGAATGTACCAAGAATGTATCAAGAATGTTCCAAGAATGTACCAAGAATGTACCAAGAATGTACCAAGAATGTACCAAGAATGTACCAAGAATGTTCCAAGAATGTACCAAGAATGTACCAAGAATGTATCAAGAATGTACCAAGAATGTACCAAGAATGTACCAAGAATGTACCAAGAATGTATCAAGAATGTTCCAAGAATGTATCAAGAATGTACCAAGAATGTATCAAGAATGTTCCAAGAATGTATCAAGAATGTTCCAAGAATGTATCAAGAATGTACCAAGAATGTATCAAGAATGTACCAAGATTACCAAGATATACATTTGTTCACTATCTAAATTGCATCTCTGAAAATTACTAAAATTAAATTTGTAAAAATGTTACTTGAATGGATTCAAATTGTCTCAGTATATTGAAAATTCAAACATGTCTTGAATAACGTTTCTGCTTCAGTCTATTTTGTTGCCTTTTTGGATTACAAATATTTAATTTACAGCTACCAGTTAATGAGCTATTCACCTCTCACACCAAGCCAGATTGCCAAGGCTATTGTCTTTGTGTGATTGAGCCAAGCAGAGGTAAAAAGCTTATTTATCTAGAACCAGTCTCTCCCAGTCATAGCTTGCTTGTGATGGACCCAATGACACACTCTCACACCAAACATTGGGGAACCCTATTGTGAGGAGTAGACACAAGCAAATCAAGACTGTCCAAGCTAAGGATAAAGACACAGAGAGACAGACAGGCATGGAACATAGTTCAGAGTTCAAGTGGAATTTCTGTCTTCTGGTTGATTTAAATTTAAATACCTTAACACCAGTGTTGAACGAAAGCCATTGACTCCCTGTTAAACAAAAACATTAGCTTCAAACTCCTATGTGTGTTACTTACGCCTCTGTGTCACTCACACATATTCTTCATATTTGCCAGTCCATAATCCTAATACTACAACAAGATCACTACTTTCAAGTCCCTGCGTCTCTTCTACATTCTAAAAGTAAAACTTGTCACAAACAAACAAAGAAACATACCATATGCAATCTCCATACATACCACCATGCTCATCCTTACGAGGTACCCATTCATAGCTGGGTGAACTAGGACACATAGTCACAGTCTTCAGGCTATGGAACAACCTGTTTGTGCTTTATGCTTCAGACTTATTCTGCTTTTAGATCTCAAACTTCCCCAATCATTACAAGTTTGCATGGAATGGAGCCATATAAATGGACAATCATTATTAATGTAGATAAACTTGCTTCCTGTCCTTGGATATAAATGGGGTACAGCTGCAAAAAATATTCATATTGAGCTGCTAATAATCCCACATCAAAATATACACTAGACGGCTATACCAGTTTGACTCACCCTACAGAGACAGATCTGACAGCGTCCATTGTCCCAAGTATCTCCCTCCTGCCTCATTTTGATGTCATCGTCATAGCAACCTGGATAAATAATAATTTTATAATTTTTCACATTAACTTCATATTTTTTTAAACTAACTAAAATTAATTAATTAAATACAAAATTTCTTTTGACATTTATTAAATCTGATTTTTCACGACTTTCACGGAGCTCCTACCTGAGCAGTTGAGAAGCTGTCCGGTGACCCCATCGTACCACTCGTGATGACATGAACCACAGCTACTCGTCCTGCATACAGCTGTCGGGTGGGCTGGAATTCAGACAGGATTTGTTATAATTTGTTATTTGACCCATTTGATAAGCTTCCAATTTTGTTAAGTATGATAGTTTCTGACAGGAAGATTTTCGGGATAACTTTTTTAAAGTGAACATACACTACATTTCGGGGAAAATACTCACTCCTTCATCAGGTGGAATGTGATAGTTTCTGTTACAAATATTCAAGATATTATTAATATCTGGACCTCTTCACAAAGCATTAAGTTAAGTTGGTTTTCAGTCACTAGGGTTATCTAGTGTGATGTTAAAGAGCCATCAAGGATGTTAGTGTTTCAAATTAAAAATCATTTTTGGAATATATACTTATAATGTCAATCGCCAGAGAAATCTTTTATCTACAACATGGCATATGTTAAATAATTTTCATATCACGACATTGTAATGCAATTTGGTTTCAAAGAGAAGTACCAATTTCGAGTAGCACGCGCTAAGGGTATCTGATGTCATATAAACAGAATCCCCTTTTTTGCGTAAAACGTACTACACAAACAGTTAGCGTTTCCGAAGCGTGAAGGCTCGTCTCTAGCGCAAGTCGCCATAACAACCCATGTGCTGCACGTGTCTCTCTTGCATAATGACCATAATGCTTTGCGCTTGAAAATAATAGACTGGATCTATATTTAGACTGGAAAACACTTTTACTAATTAATGCTATTATTCGGCTTATTTTAGGTTGAAAAAATTTTGGAATAATTAAGTGTATTTATTTCACGGAGATAGATTTTGGAAAATTTTTGATATGTTCATCAACATCCTTGAGGGCTCTTTAAAGAATGGGATTTCAGGAGAATCTTATTGCTTTTAACTGTTGGGAGTTACTAACCTGGACAGTTCCTAGACTTGCACAGGTCCTCCTGACACAACACGGCCGGATTGTCCAGCGGACAGTCACTGTACACGTGGGTGAACACGCACAGTCTGCAAATGGGAGGTTGGACAGGTTTAACAGTTGAACAGAACAGATTTCTTTGATGAATGTATTTCAGTATTTCAATTGGTGTATGAAATGAAAATCCTAAGTAAACATTCATCTGCACAGTTCAGTCAAACAAATTTTATAACTTGAAAATCATTTTCATTTTGTGAATATTTTCTTATGATCAGAAATATTGTGAATAATTCATGTGAAAGGAGTAAAAAGAAACATAAACTTATTTTGAAACGTATAAACTTTCATATGTAAATCATTTGATATTACTTCCATCAATAGAAAGGTTTTATAAGGAGTCAAAAAAGTTTCCCGTAACAAATGTCTTCTTTCAGTACAACAACTTTGTTAATAAACTTGCCTCGACAAAAAATCGAGGCGAAATGGTCGTGTGGTAAGCTGCTGGTACGGTCAGTGCTGGCATTAGTTGCCTTACTCTGAGGATGTGGGTTCGAATCCCGCATGGGACTTGGCCCGAAAAAGTTTTAAAAAATTATATTATTGAAGGTAGTGTTATCCTAAATATAACCTTGTTGTATTTGTTCACAATCTAAATGGCATATATTTCTAAAACTTTGTTAATGATCTAACAAGACGATTCCTGCAATCAACCATTCCAACTCACTGTTCATCAGGTGGGAGAGGCACCCAGATCATCTCTTCGTCCACGCTGTACTTCCTCGGCATCATGCCCGTCCCAGTTCCGTGCGTCCGTCTGTCTGTCATCTCTATTGTTTCAATCAGATCTACCTGATTATTACGATCCAGCCAGTTGTTCCGTATTTGCCAGTCAGGAAGTGGCGTCACTGGCGGACATATCCGCTTGATCTTACTGATGGTGTCGTTGTCTAATTTCTTCAGCTTGCCCTGGACATAGTGCTTCACCAGAATGCCCATCCGTCCGATATGGTAGAAGTTGCAGACTCGTCTATCATATCCATTGGAATCAAATCCAAATCGGTCATATCCTTCCCTATCAAACCCATATTTGTTATATCCATATTTATTGTAACCATATTCATCAAACATGTCCATGTTGATTTCCTTTCGGCCAAGGTAGCTGCCGTTGTTATGGAAACCAAACGGAGTAACTCCACTTCTATTAAATCCATATCTATCATACCCTTGTCTGTCATAGCCATAAGCATCAAACCCATCCATGTTGTATGTGTCCACAAAGAACCCGTATTGATCAAGTCCACCCATATCAAACCCATCTCTCCCATATCCCGACCGATTGTATCCTCGGATGTCATAGATTCCCCTCTCATCAAGACCTCCATCCTTATTTACTCCTAGAACATTGAACCCATCTCTGTCATAACCTTCCCTGTTGTAACCATGACGATCATACCCATCCACATCAAACCCATAGATGCGGACCTCAGTCTCATTGCATGGCGTACCCTTTGTGAGTGGTACATATTCAATACACATTTGAATCCGGAGATCCATCACATTGTCGGGAGTGACCTTGAAAGGTGCCAATGGGATGTAGCGCCGACCTTGAGGATATCTGAGAAGTCCGTCGTTGTGACTCTGTTGCCAGGTATCCCAGAGTTTGTCTACATAGGCAATGAGAGAGAGGAAGACTGGATCATAGGCACTGAGTGATGTGCTCATATGACCTCCTACAAATGTCTGGAACAGTTTGGTGTAAACTTCCATTCTTAGCCTGAACTTCTGGAATGAAGGTTCTCTCAAGGCAAACTCAATGTTCACAAGATCTGGAAGACTTACAGTTGTATCAAAACGTCTTCTAAGGCATGGTGACCAATATGGCGGAAAATAGTTCTTGAATGGATGATACGTGACGCAATCTGACACATTCATGCCGTTGCCGCCAAACATATTAGCACCCCAGATTAGCGAGTGTTCCATCTTCCCAGTATCAAGAGTCCAATCATAGTAAGGGATAGCAATGCTGCAATCAATCTCCTGCAGAGTCTGCTCAACATGCCACAGGAAGTACCTATGCCACGGAAGGAAGGCGTCAGTCCCAACTGCTTGAGGCTTATGGGAGGCGTACATCTGAGCAAGTCGCAGCCATTTTGAAGGATAATCTGTCTGAAGTTGGAGACTTCTTATGGCAAGTTGATATTTCTGGAGCTCCTTCTCCGTCATCTCCCGAACCTCCTTCCTTCTCACCGGTTGGTCGCACACACAGAATATAACGCCCTTTTCAGTACAGGTACATGTCTGACACCCTGACCTGAAGTTCTCCCCAGGCTTGTAGGTCTCGTTGTTGTACATACACCCACAGCTCTCGCCACATGACACCTCCTCACAACGTTTCCCCGGTGTGAACTGCACCACCTGGATGTTCCCGTTCTCCTTGGCCTGACATTTTTCCAGCGTCATGGATCGGCAGTTGTAATCATAACCTGCCGTCACTCCAAATATGTCAAACCCTTCTCGGTTGAACCCATGACAATTGTATCCTGCCCTGTAATGTTAATCACATCATTGAGATTGTGATGTTTGTAAAGGATGTGAAGAAATTTATATGCTGAAAATTAGTTACTTGTAAATGAGAATTTTAAAATTTTAGTTTGTGCAACAACAAGCAAATATTTTGTATTTTACTTATTAATAATCCTTTCTATGCTCATTCCTTAGTTCATGTTCATTTTATATTTACCATTATGTTTCCGTTTTTTGTATCATTGTTTACTTTTGTTTTAATTAACCGGAAGTACGTCACAACTTTTCTGTATTTAAGCTTTGTCACCCGACCACTGCCTCCTCTTGTTTACATGCCTCTTCACCAAACACTGGTTTTTATTGTTACTTGTAACTAAAATTTCATTAGAAAATACTAAATTTTTCATTAATTCATTACCGATAAAAATGAAATTTAACTGTTCCAATTAAGGCAATATTTAATTAGACTGCATACAAAAGTTAATGTTTCTCATGCAAATTATTTTTCAAAAGTGAAAAGGATGGTTGGAACAAATAAGGATACAAGAAGAACATATTTGATCTTTTCAGAAATACAGCTTGGAACTGATGGCAAGACACCAAACGGAAGCAAGCTTGTTCTTAAAGATCAATATTTTATGATAGACAAATTGTTGAATGTGTTTATTATTAATTTAAAATTAATATTTTCAAAAGACAATAAAAATTGTTGCATGTTCAAATAAAACTGATGACTGAGACTCATTTAAGTTTTTGTGTTTAGCCGGCTAGCCCTATATAAATATATTCTGTTAGATATTTCTTGTCACCAATGAAGACCGCCCACCTGTTGAATCCCTCGGGATCATACCCCTCCATGTTGTAGTCGATGATGCCATCATACTCCCCGATACGACTGTACCCGGTGCTGTTGAACCCCTCACGGTCGTAACCATGGCGATTGTAGCCCTGGCGGTCATACCCCTCAGAGTCATACCCTTCAGAGTCAAAACCTGCAGGTGATTTAAACAATGTTATCAATATGAATATACATCATCATGTTTTGTATTATTGCCATAATTTGTTTGTGTTTTTAAAGGGGGAGTAGCACGTTTTTTCGCTCAAATAAGTCAATGAAATGTATTTGAAAAATCTTTTTACCAATAGTAAAACACCCTTATCTCTACGGAAAATCAAGTTAAAAATGAGTTTACATGGCTCAGTAAGGCCATGGGAATAGTTTTTGTTGCTAAAAATAATAAATTGTGTTCACAATAAAATGGCCGCCATGCATTTTTTGCTTTATACGCAACACTTTTATTATTACTATGGATAATTGGTTTGCGTAATAAGATGTTTTACCCTCTAAAGTACATTTAAATGACACAAACTATCATTATAAATAGGAAAATTTAAAAAATAAAATTTGCAAAAAATGTGCTACAGCCCCTTTAATGTAGCCATTGAGGAACTCAAACCCACAAAGTTCAAAGTGTCTCACTTTATCTCCTTTAACTGGATGAGCTTCAACTGATAAGAAACCATGCTGCCACAATTATTTACTATGAGAGACCAGATCTGACATATCAAGGAATAACTGGTCACTTTATAAAGTATAATAAATGAATGAAACTATATTTTCAACAGAATTATTTTTCAGGGATCAACTTATATCTCCATGGTGTTATTGCATGAATCTTTATCTCCATGGTGTTATTTATGGATTAACTTATATCTTCATGGTGTTAATTCATGGATCAACTTATATCTTCATGGTGTTATTTCATGGATCAACTTATATCTTCATGGTGTTATTTCATGGATTAACTTATATCTTCATGATGTTATTTCATGGATTAACTTATATCTTCATGATGTTATTTCATGGATCAACTTATATCTTCATGGTGTTATTTCATGGATCAACTTATATCTTCATGGTGTTATTTCATGGATCAACTTATATCTTCATGGTGTTATTTCATGGATCAACTTATATCTTCATGGTGTTATTTCATGGATTAACTTATATCTTCATGGTGTTATTTCATGGATCAACTTATATCTTCATGGTGTTATTTCATGGATCAACTTATATCTTCATGGTGTTATTTCATGGATCAACTTATATCTTCATGGTGTTATTTCATGGATTAACTTATATCTTCATGGTGTTATTTCATGGATCAACTTATATCTTCATGGTGTTATTTCATGGATCAACTTATATCTTCATGATGTTATTTCATGGATCAACTTATATCTTCATGATGTTATTTCATGGATCAACTTATATCTTCATGATGTTATTTAATGGATTAACTTATATCTTCATGATGTTATTTCATGGATTAACTTATATCTTCATGATGTTATTTCATGGATTAACTTATATCTTCATGGTGTTATTTCATGGATCAACTTATATCTTCATGGTGTTATTTCATGGATCAACTTATATCTTCATGGTGTTATTTCATGGATTAACTTATATCTTCATGATGTTATTTCATGGATTAACTTATATCTTCATGATGTTATTTCATGGATTAACTTATATCTTCATGATGTTATTTCATGGATTAACTTATATCTTCATGGTGTTATTTCATGGATCAACTTATATCTTCATGGTGTTATTTCATGGATCAACTTATATCTTCATGGTGTTATTTCATGGATCAACTTATATCTCCATGATGTTATTTCATGGATTAACTTATATCTTCATGGTGTTATTTCATGGATTAACTTATATCTTCATGGTGTTATTTCATGGATCAACTTATATCTTCATGGTGTTATTTCATGGATCAACTTATATCTTCATGGTGTTATTTCCTGGATTTACTTATATCTTCAATATGTTATTTCATGGATTAACTTATATCTTCATGGTGTTATTTAATGGATTAACTTATATCTCCATGGTGTTATTTAATGGATTAACTTATATCTTCATGGTGTTATTTCATGGATCAACTTATATCTTCATGGTGTTATTTCATGGATCAACTTATATCTTCATGGTGTTATTTCATGGATCAGCTTATATCTTCATGGTGTTATTTCATGGATCAACTTATATCTTCATGGTGTTATTTCATGGATCAACTTATATCTTCATGGTGTTATTTCATGGATCAACTTATATCTTCATGGTGTTATTTCATGGATTAACTTATATCTTCATGGTGTTATTTCATGGATTAACTTATATCTTCATGGTGTCATGGATCAACTTTTATTATATGACGAGCAGTGAAATACTGGGATTTATCAGTGAAATAAACTGGCTATCAAGCTACAGTGAAAATAACTTATATTTTCACTGCGAACGGTGACTGATATAATTTGACGTCATAAAACAATGGTCTCGCGTGGCGATTTGGCTTATGACGTCACAGTGTTACTGTGGTGACATGCTGTTCCTTGCGGCCGCTTGGCGTGAAAACGACCCTTTTCGGACGTAATTACATGGATAATATCATATAATAAATAGAATATCCGTCCATGATGGTATATGACGAATTAACGCAATGAGTTCACCTTGGAAGTCCCACCCTTCTCTGTCGTATCTCTCTCTGGCGGTGAATATTCCATTGTTCACTGTTCTACGTCTCCCAGATCTGTCATAGCCAGCGATGTTGAACCCATATCTGTGCAAGGAAGAACATGTAAGGATTTAAATCAAATCATGATTTGCAAACATGTGAATGAAGATATAATGTTAAATGATTTTGTTGCTAATATTTTATTCAGTATATACATATTAAAAAACCAAACAAGAACCTTAAAATATAAACATCTTCAACCACACCCAGCAAAACTGTTTGCAGGTAAACCATGCCAGATATCTAGAAAAATAGAGATTATTTAGAGGATATTAACGTATATCAACTAACACATATCCATCATTGGGTATATAGATTGTCTAATTGTTTTATTATTTGTGATATACAAGTGATTAATTTCACTGCCAATAAGTAAACCACCAACATGTTGTCTGATACATTCATGAAACTGTTTGAGAGGCAAACAAGAAGTTGGTGTTATAGCGAAGACAAGGATATTTATGGATGATCAACTTCTTTATTAACAATGGTTACTTTTTGGTATAAATCCTTATGCCGTTATCAAGCATATGGGAAAAGATAATGAAATATCAAGTCATACACATGACGTTATGACAATGAGATGACAACAAGATGACATACCAATGACATGAAAGATTGAAACAATTTGTGTGACAACATAAACCTACTTGTCGTATCCCTGTCTATCGTATCCGATGGTGCGTTCAGGGTAGAGTGGTTCTCTGAAGCAACAAGCCCCGATGAGACAGCGTGCCTGACACGAGTTGATACTCTTGAAGCTGTTAGCGTTACCGCCGCAACCCGTGTACACAAACTCCTTGCACTTCTGCTCTCGGTAGTGGAAGTACCAGCGTGTTTCCCGTTTTACACAGTTGCCTTGAAAGAATAGAACAAGCAAACCTCTGAGAATTACTTTTAAGGATATGAAAATGTCACCTTCTGAAAACAAACAAATGATTAAATCCTAATTATTACTCAACCGTGGTGAGATCACTCATTAGATAACAATGAGTTGGTTACACACATGTGTGATACCACCGCGCGGTGCCATAACATCATTATCGACGCATGACGTCATAGTCGTTTTTGGTTGACGTCACAATGTTAGCCGCGCGACTGCAATAGCGGGTGACCTATTTACAAGTGAGCATCACTTAAAAAGATTTTCTTGCAATTCAGCACTATTTACATCACTGAGTAATAAATAAAATACTAAACACATGTTTCTGAAACAAGTAAATGGTTTGGTATTTCAGCGAGTTGCATAAACATGTTATCAAACGGGACATCATTTAGTATTCTATATTTATCATAATTTGGAAATGTTTCTCAATGTCCAATACTGCACCTGTGTTGGGGGCATCACTCACATTGTTCAAGAACAGGTGCCTGTGCTACACATTGTTTAAGAACAGGTGCCTGTGTAACACATTGTTCAAGAACAGGTGCCTGTGTAACACATTGTTCAAGAACAGGTGCCTGTGTAACACATTGTTCAAGAACAGGTGCCTGTGTAACACATTGTTCAAGAACAGGTGCCTGTGTAACACATTGTTCAAGAACAGGTGCCTGTGTAACACATTGTTCAAGAACAGGTGCCTGTGTAACACATTGTTCATGAACCGGTGCCTGTGTAACACATTGTTCAAGAACAGGTGCCTGTGTAACACATTGTTCAAGAACAGGTGCCTGTGTAACACATTGTTCAAGAACAGGTGCCTGTGTAACACATTGTTCAATAACAGGTGCCTGTGTAACACATTGTTCAAGATGCCTACATAAAGTACCATAAAGTGTAACATTACATCCATCTTACCTGTATCAGAAAAAGTGAAGGCATCTTCCATATTGTTCTAACACAGGTGTTTGTCAAATCAATAATATTCATACTTCACAATGTATCAAAGCATTCAGGTGTGGGACAGGTGACTCACCTGTGTTGAGAGGAAGAGTGCAGGCATCCTCCACGATGTACTGACACAGGTGTCCGTCGTAGCCAGGTGGGCAGATACAGGTGACGAGGTAAGGCTCGTTGATCCAGATTGATTCCATACAGGTGCCTCCGTGCTGGCATGGGTTCGGGCTGCAGAAGTCTGGGACAATGAGAAAAGTCAGTCAACACACTATGTGATATATTTGAAACTCATCCCCTGGATATATATCAGGGTATTTTTCCCCTTGCATGTGATGGTTAAGATGTGCTGTACTTCTTTATTCAACAATGTCATGTTAATTACAAAATTCTTTTTACCACAAGCTTTAATTTGCAACTAGAATCAGTTTTGGACAAAGATGACTTTTCATGACTTCAATTGCATTAGAAATTCAAATAAACTTAAAACATAGTCGACATTAGGACTCAAAGGTTTTAATTTTAATGTTGTCATAGAACCACTGTGCTGTGAAGTACCCATAAAAGTCCACTCATTACTGTTACTTTATCCACCATTGCACTATAAATCACTCACCCCTCTCTTCCTGACAATCGACCGCCATGTTGTTATAGAACCACTGTGCGGTGCACTCCCCACAGAAGTCTACTCTGCATTCAGCCCCGGGGTAGGCACGGCACGTGGCCCCAGCACACGGGTTGGTGGTGCATGTTGCTATGGGTTTGTGGCAGGGACAGGGGGAGATGAACTGATCCACGTTGAAGCAGAACCTACTGGAGAACAGAGACTGGTCCATCGATACATTGACGGGGACCATACCTGGAACATGATTAATCAGTTAACAGACGATTTATATATGGCTCTTTTTGGGTTGACGATTATAAGAATATTTGTCTCAGTTTGTGATTTTACCTTTACCAGTAGACAGAATGGGTTGAAACTCAAGTAAATCCACCTTCCATCCCATTATCTTCTCTTGTCTCCATTCATACATATTGATACATTCATGATGTGCAAAAATATCATTCAAAAGTTTCTTTTCAGTGTTTTTGATTCATCTAAAACGTTTTCTTCAGAAAAATATCGTATTTGTTTCCAAAAAGAATTTCCAAACCAAAGAATTGTCTTTCCTTTTTCAACATTATATTTTCAAATCCATGAATGTTGTTTCTTTGCAAAAGTGGAATAGTGAGAAAAATAATATCTGGATAATGACTTCTTTTTTTCAGAATTCAGTACATAATCTGAAAAGGTAAGTTGTGTCCTTTCACAATAAGGAAGCTCTATAATAGGAATCTTGCTTACCTAACTGGGCTAATAACCAATAAATGTTGGTCCTACAAACTATAGGCAAAACCTTATTCAGAGTCAGACTATGAATGTAGGTCACTGTCACCCTAATCCTGAGACCCCTACCTGTGACATCCTTGATGTTAGCAGCCCAGTACTGTTCTATCCACTGAGAGGGGAGGGGCTCCAGCTGGGGACACGTGCGGGCCACGGACATCAGGAAACCCTTGCCCTGGCGGCGCAGAATGTCGAATATACGCAACGAGTAAATGGTCGCAAACGGGCCTGAGTTGAAGTAGTTGCAGTAGTCAGCGTCGTAACCCAGGATGTTGTACCCGTATTTGTCGTACCCTTCAACCGTTGTACCTGAGGGAAGAGAGATCTTAACCAATAAGAAAAACTTAAGTGTGGAAGAATCTAAACTAAATTAATTATCTTGAAGAAAATTAACTCAACCAGCATCATAGAAACTCACTTAAAACTAAGCTAATACATTGAAAGTTGTTCTTTGAAATCACCTTTTGAAGAGATCACAAATTACAACAATATCAATTTTAGGAGCTTATTTTTATAATTAAAATGAAAGAAACAGTATTTTATTACATGTTATTTGTCAATAAACAACAATGACTTAATATTTATTTGTTATTAATAACAAAATGACATAAACTCACCATCTCTCTTGAGACACCACTGGTCAAGACCGTCCTCCCCATACCTGCCGGACGTGTCCAGGTTTCCATTCCTGTCCCGCCCACGCTCATCAAACCCGTACCGGTTGTACCCGTCCTTGTCGAACCCATACCTGTCATACCCGGACCTGTCAAACACCACACGGTCCACCCCGTCGCGGTTGTAACCTGTCAGGAGAGACGACAATTGATTAAACGGCTTAAATCTGCTGGTTCAGGGCTATTAACAGAAACAATGCCGAGATGATGGTTACTCGAAGGTTGAATCGATGGTATCATTTAACCCCTCACCTGCAGATCTCGGATTATTCGGGGATAGTCTACCGTCGGCTTGTGGAAAATCTGGGATTATTCACTTAATTGACAAGTTGGGATTTCTGTAAATTGGCTAATCAAAACGGTTTGGTAATAATTAATTCAAAGGCTGAGGCAAAAGATATCTTTGATCAGCCTATGTCAGTTTTATGCAGTTGGATCACAGAATGCCTTTTAGAGTGTGTTCTTGTTAATGTCAATAAATGACGACCTCTCCTACTCCAACTGGACTTGAATGGGTATATTAGATATTGAACTTCATCACTGAAATACTTTAACTGTCAGAAAATACATTGCAGTAAGCAAATACAACCAGTGTGTTGTTTTATTCTTTATACACATCTGTTAGACTTTCAGTCGTTTGTGTATGTTTGCATAATAATATCATAATTTAATTCTTTCAATCATTATCTACAAAACATACACTGATTTATCTTTAGCTGGCTGCAATCTAAATATATATCATAAGCATTAGAGAAATAAATCATTAACAGTAATCCTCATATGCAGAGATAAACTAACACACTTACCAGTTCTATCATATCCATAGATGTCATACCCAAGCCTGTCATACCCGTCCTCGTTATACCCGAACTTGTCGAAGTTCTCCACATTGTACGGGACTTCTGGGTTGATGTCCCCTCTCTGTACACCTGGCCGCGACGGTTTGAGGACAAGGTCTGTCGTGTTACACTGGTGCCCCTTAGTGGGCAGCGCGTAGCTTACACACATAGCTTCAAGATCAAACACTTTACGTGGAGATATGTTGAAAGGAATCATGGGAATGTTTCCAAAGGCTGCTGGGAATTTAAACTTGTTCTGGCCCTTCTGCTGCCAGATGGAATACAACATGTCGATGTAAGCATGAATTGATAAGAATACTGGATCGTAGACACTGGCAGTTGTAGCCATGTCACCTCCGATATACGTATGAAGGTAGGCGACATATGTTTCCAAACAGAGGCTCATTTCCATATAGTCTTCACTAGCAAGCGCTAATGCCAATTCTACTTGATTTGGAATTCGGACACTTGTGTTGAATTTTCTCATGACACAGGGGATCCAGGCAGCAGGGTCACCGAAGGGCAGATCGGACACACAGTTGTCAGGACCTGTTCCATCCCCACCAAAGTAGCTTGGCTGCCAGATCACTGCATTGGACATGTCACCAATATCAGTAGTGAAGTCAAAGTATGGAATGGTCACATCACAGTCAACGTCCTGTAATTTACGTTCGATGTCACGGAGAAGGTATCGATGCCAGGGCAGGAAGTACACACCCCCACTCGCGTGCATACTGTGGGTCATGTAGAGGTCACGGAATA
Organism: Gibbula magus; assembly: GCA_936450465.1. Lineage (NCBI taxonomy): Eukaryota > Metazoa > Mollusca > Gastropoda > Trochida > Trochidae > Gibbula > Gibbula magus. Next base: position 70,701,286 of record OW388293.1, on the reverse strand, counting down.
TCTCCCACACACTGCTAGAGTTGTCTCCCCTCAAGACTCGCACAGCGTTCTGGAAGCGGACCATCTCTATTCTCGTCATGTCACGGATCTCTTTCCTCACATTCACTACATGGCAACTGAAATATTTTTGTTAAAACATGAACACATTGTACATCTTAATTGGAATGACAACAACATAATAAACTTTGGCTGCTTTAGATGCCCATCAGGGAAATAAGCGACCTCGGCCTCCTTTCACAAAGCTCTAAGGTGATCATTAGTCACCAAGGTAACTGCGATGTGAAAGAATAGTAAAGGTTGCTATGTGAAAGGAGCGGCTGTACATTAAATGTTTGGAAACAAGTTGTGCTGAACCTTTTGCTGGATGAAATACTGATAACCACTGCATGTAATTATGGCTGAAAAACACTCCCTTTTCAAGGGAAAAGTTGATAGCTCAAGATTCATGATTCACAATGGAAACTAACATTCAATTCAGGAAGATGAGAGATTGAAGCAACTCTTACCTGCAGCCCAGCTCCCCTCCCGGATGGCATGTGCAGTCCTCACACCCAATCCTGACCTCTGAACCCAGGGGCAAGGCGACCCCGCCCACTAGACACGCCCCTGCTGTCAGACAGCCCGCCTCCTCGCAGGACAGTCCCGGGTAGAAACTGATCACCTCTGTCTCAAAGTCACCGTCAGGCTGTCTGTGCAGTGCCTTGCACGCTCCAATGTGTAGACTCTGCAGAGATGGGACATATACCCCTTGAATTCACATTATTCTTCTACATAAAACACTTCTTTTACCCTTTAATATATTGTAAATGTCAAATGTCAATCAAATCAAAACATATCCATTTGTGTAATATTAGAAATAAAGTTCCAAAATTCAACAGTTATAAAATGGTATTAAAAGAAATATTTTCTGTTGAAATATTCAACTCAAAGAAAAACAACGAAATTGAACAATTCCATCAAAAATCAAATTCACTCATCTCAACCTTCAGCAACTAATTATTATGTCTATACTTATATCTATTTACCCATTCATAGTCTGACTGTATGCCTTGTTGTTTGTCTCTTGTTTTTGAATATGTACAATTGGAACGAATAAAATAAATTTGAATTTTTTTTTTTTAAATAATGTAAATGTCTATGCACTGTCCTTATTTTTGTATCAATAATCTCCAAAAGAAGGAAATAAAGATGATATAGAGAATACTAAACGATGTCCCGTTTAATAACAGCTTTTGCTCGTTAAATACAAATACCATCTCACAAGTTTCATAAATATGTTACTAAACGGAACCAAGTTTAGTATTTTATTTATTACTCACTGATTTAAATGTCACTTAATTCGACGAACTCGACGATAAATGTGACACAGTCCATTGCGACCGCAGTGCTAAGATTGTGACGACATGATTATGCCATTATGACGTCAATTGATCGGCAGCACGCGATGTTATTACACAATGTGTAATAACATTGTAGATTTATTAAACTGCGATATCTTCAACGGGCGAGTAATAAGATGAGTAATCCCAGCTCACCTCACAGCGGATCTGCAGCTGTTGGTCGCTGTCCAGCACGTCCTCCAGAGTAACAGAGTACCGTCTGTAACAGCAGGCGCCGTGCATCGAGGTGTCCGTACACTCGTCCATAGTCACGTAATTGTTGATGTTGCCTCCACAGCCTACATTGAAGAACAGAGGTTGCCATTGTGTTGCAGATTGTGTGATCCCAAATATATATATATATACAGTCAAGTCGCGATAGTCCGGCCTCCGATAATCCGAATCTCGCAGTGTCCCAACGGTAGCAAGCTGTAACCAAACTAATCTCTATATAAACTCATTAAATGGTGATTCATTAATCTGTTGCTTCTCTTTCCGAATCCGAACGCTAATTAGCTGTAACGGATTAGTTAATTACAGCTATTTCTATTTCATTAATCCGACGGTTCATCAAAGCGTTCGGCTAATCCCCTAGACAAGTGAGCACCACACTGATTGAATCGGTAAGCATCAATGACAGTGGATTGACAAGGGAGTTGAACGTGTCAGTAATTTGTGATTGTAATAAATTGAAATGTCTCACATTGTGTGTTGGGATTTTGTGATTGTAATAAATTGAAATATCTCATTTTGTGTGATAGTTATAAATAGTTTTGATTTCATTAGCAAACATTTTGGACAAGAATTTTGACATCCTATCGGCAAAAGCACAATTTCGGACATTTGGCGTAGTACAGATAAACGGTTAAATATTTCTGAAGATTCTGCGTCACTAACCAGGGCAAACCAGTTGTTATGTGTATATGAGATAAAACTCATTGGATATTCTAAATACGTTGTCGTCTGTTTGTAGATTCAAAGGGGAGTAACTCCATCTTGTTTGGTTCCTTTCAGCAGTCCGAACATTTCACTATTCGAACGTTTTTGATGAAAAACTGAAGCTTTCGGTTTATCGAGGCCTGACTGTATATATTTCACTATCAAATTGGAATGTATTTCTAAAGGTAGCCAGTTATTTTTAAATGATCCACTGATCCAAGTTTTACTTAATGTACATCTCAAATTCGGATTCTGAAAATATAATTTTCTTTTTGAACTGGAAAGAAAAAAAAATATCTCCAATCAACAAACCAAAAAGAACTGACCTGTATAGTTGAATGTCTGACATCCTTGAGAGAAACGATCGTAGAAGTAGCGTGTCATACTCTGGTTACAGTATCCAGGATCAGGGCCCCACACGCAGGGGTTCCGCCTCATGTTACATGTCGGACCATCAAACGGGGGTTGACATTGACATTGGTAGTCGCCTCCAGGAAGGTCAAGGTCATGGCACGTGCCATGAGGTGAACATGGCGACTGAAGACACGGGGCTGTGATAAAGGGAGATAATTCACTGAACTACAATGTCTACATGAAAGGGTAGACACATTAAAACTAGACAACAATGTGAAATGGAAAAGTGAGGTGCAAATAGAAAGCACTAGACCTTCATAGACTCATCTCAGTACTCTGAGAGCTTTGAAAGTCTGATGCTAAGGTTTGTAAGGTATACATATAATCTTTATTCAAAAGGTTCTCAGCTACATACAATGATAGAGTGAGATCTAGAAGTAGTAAACAATAATTTTGCCAGTTGTCTATTCATTTGAAATGTTAATTTCCTTTTTCCTAAGTTTTTGTCACATTCTAACTAATTTAAAGGTGGATTTTAGTTGTATGTTTTTAGGCTTAAAAATCCTCTCATGGTGAATGTGTACAAATTTTAAAATCTTCATCTATTTAAATTAATTGAATTCAATATATCCAAAAGATTATTTTTTTTATATATTGATACTTTGAAAGAATAAAGAGTTGGAAATCCAGTTTAAAAATTTATAAACAAATTGGGAAAGAAAGAAAACAAAAAAACAATACTGATTGAATTAAAAGCTTTAATTCCAAATTAAAAAGTGCAATTATCAGTGCAAAAAGCTTCAAACTAGACTACTACTACAATGTACACAACAACAGCTATGAACTGAACTACATGAGGTAGAAAGGTCAAGGTCATGTGAGAACTGGCAAGGGAGATCACTCACTCTGGCATGATGGGATATCAGGTCTCACACTGCATGCTGGGCGCCCTGCCTGTGAGGAAAAATATTTTGATATTTTAGTACTTATTGAATACAGTCACTCATAAATAATGTTTTGCAATGTTTAAAATAGTTTGGTCAGGATGTAGTGTAACATATGTTAAAAGATTTGTTTAGACAGCTGATTATAAATATTTTTTAGATGGGGTACAATGCTATTTGTTTCTAGACAATCTTTGCAAAAGCTCAACGAATGACAAAGACAAATACATGTTATCAATATTAAAACAAAATTCAAATTTCAATAGTTTCATGCATTATTTGAAAATATGATGTACTTGAAAATATGTTCTTGTTGTAAAAAGTTGAAAGTTGTAAAATTTAATTGAAACAAATTTACTCTAACATATTATGTAGAACTTATTACAAAATACTGCTGTCCTCACCACACATTGACAGACTGTACAGAGATCAGGGGACCAGGTCTGTCCTGAAGCATACACGACTCCGCCGTGAGAACATAGGGGGCGACACTCACACGTCTCCAGGAACACCACACGTGTACTCAGGTCAACATTCTGGAGAAAAATTAATTATCTTTTTTCATTTGAAGTATATTGAAGAAAACAAACTTTCTTTGAATATATAATGAATATTTGTTTTTAGTATACTGGCTCATGTCCATACTTACTGCATGTTGGTAGTTGGTAGGTAATATCACATAGAAACAAGTTCTAAGAATATTCATTATCTTGATCTGACATTTAATGAAAGCTTGGAAATAAATTGCTGGTATCAAACATATAATAATGTGGTGGAGAGATCATACTATTTTCTAAGATCGTACACACATTATATAATAATGAATACCCCAGGTACAATTCTTTGCATACAATTCACCACTGTCAGCTATTGCAATAATGGCCTGGGGCTGTAGAAGAAAATGAAAAAAACCTTTTTAGGTCATGACCCCTGCTAATTATTATCAAAATTGGTTACACATAAATCAACATTCGTTATGAATATCATACACCTTTGCATTATATTGTTTTAATTCTTAATTGCATTATGGCAATACCAACATTTATTACATAATGAATAGGAGCCTCAGTTTTTGAAAATCCCATTTCTCATAGGCTCCATTTCAATACTTAATAAATTGGTGAATTTTTTTTTAGTAAATTCTTTTTCACCATTTCTTATAGGCTCCTTTCAATATTTGATAAAATGGTGATATTCTATGAATAAATTCTTTTTTAGAGTCAGTGGAAGACTAAAGCAGTCTCATGCACAGTCTATGATAACACAGTGCTGCACAGTAGTTTGAAGTAACCTGAAACCTCTGTGTAACTATCAGTTTTCATCCTTCTGCCAGGAAGAGGTCAACACAATGCAATTACATAACATGCAGACACTGGACTCACAGCCAGTAAAATTTATATGTTAGATGCAGTTTTTCCTACAATTAATTATTTTTCTGTACTGGAGAAGATGATGAAAATAGGTGTGATGTCACAATCTCATATAGCTACTTCTTTTATAGTCCTATGTTATCACCAGTCATCACTAGTCATATTCAGTTCACATATCTCATGTAAAATGAAAAAAATTAATTCCTCTTCAAGTTATTCCTTCAAAGGGTATTCATTATTCAATAGTTCTCATTTCAAATAGATTCACATTAAACATGTCCATGATGTAGACATCTATCTCATTTCTTGTTCCTATTGAATAAAATTAACTGCAAAGTTAATAGAAAACTAAATCAGTTATAAAGTATAAAATATGATATAAATAAGGTATACCAAATTGACTCGTACTGGAAATTCTCATTAATTAATTAATTCTCCAAATAATTACACAATATCATGAGATATTAAAAAACTCCATTATTTACTCTTAAATTACAAAGAACATTATATTAGATTTAATAAAAGATTCTGTATTAAGTCTTTAGAATACTTTTAGACTTGTGTACCTTTATCAGCAAATTCACTTGCAAAATACAAATAATTACTCATATGTGTAATGTGAGACAAAGATAAAATATGACTTATAATTTTTGTTAGACCTCCAATTCTAAGTTTTTAATTCTCAATATCTCTTTTTCATCAGACATATTATATTCTCAAAGCACATGTTAGAACTCTCACATCAGAAAGATGAAATGCCTTTAACTCAGCTGTTTTCTTTAAAATTACCTCCCTTACCTACTTTACTGATTGAAGTGCACATATAATCTCAGAAAGATGCTGTAAACTGAAATAGGCTTTTAGGTTATGATCCCTGTGACCCATATTTGGGGTCACAGACTCACCAAATTTACAATTTAGAATCCCTTACAGCCAAGGAGTCTGTACATAAAATTTCAGCTCGCTAGAGCCATTGGGACTGGAGATGAAGATGAAAATAGCATTTTAGGTCATTGCCTTTGTGACCCAATATTTGGGGTCTCACTGTCACCAAATTTACAATTTAGAATCCCCTTCAGTCAAGGAGTATGTACATAAAATTTCAGCTCTCTACGTTCATTGGGACTGGAGAAGAAGATGAAAATAGTTTTTTTTAGGTAATGACCCCTGTGAGCCACACTTGGGGTCACAGGGTCACCAAATCTACAATTTAGAATCCCTTTCAGCCAAGGAGTCTGTACATAAAATTTCAGCTCTCTGGAGTCATTGGTTCTGGAGAAGAAGATGAAAATAGCTTTTAAGGTTATGACCCCTGTGACCCACATTTGGGGTCAAAGGGTCACCAAATTTACAATTTAGTATCCCCTTCAGCCAAGGAGTCTGTACATTAAATTTCAGCTCTCTGGAGTCATTGGTTCTGGAGAAGAAGTCGAAAAAGCGAAAAGTTTACGGACGGACGGACGGACGGACGGACGGATGGACGGACGCCATCCCATGCCATAAGCCCATCGGGCCTTTCAGGCCAGATGAGCTAAAAAGTTATCAATCAATAAAACTTATTTAACATATTGGAGACTTTCACCATCCTCGGTTACCCATGGTTTTATATATGCTCCGTTACTCTTCACTATATCACCCATGGGAAATCTGTACTGCTATGCAGTTTGGACCTGCGAGCCAATGACAATTCATATCACTTCGTTTCAAAGCAAGCGAGGTCATTGTGTTAGCTATCCGTCAGCAGTTATCTCCCTTGGCCATTTCCGTCTTATCCCATTGAGCATTTTCTTTGGTTACTGACTTCGTTCGCTGGCCAAGGGCGGGTAATTTGAGAACATATTCCCCTGATAAGGTTTCCCATGGGTGATATAGTGGAGAGTAATGGAGCATATATAAAACCATGGGTAACCGAGGATGGACTTTCACATACCTGAGACTTTATGGTATCCATGGTGATGACAAGCTGAGCGAGCTGTCTCTCTAGAAGCAGGACCCTATCCTCCAGCGTGTCCCTCCCACCTCCCAGACTAATCCCCCGCACCTCGCCCCGCCCCTCATCAGCCTGGGGCTTGGATCCTGCAGTGTAGGAGAAAAATATAGGATAGACCAGCCAGAATATTACATGGAAATAGAATACATTTATTGAAAAAAATAAATATATATTGTTTGTGTGATAGTTGTAAGAATTGGTGATATGTCGCTTTATGATAATGACAAGTGGAAGTCTGAACTACACACAAAATTAGGGCTGTGTATTGCCTCAATTTTTGTACTGCGATACGTATTGCTGAACTGTAATGTATTGCAATACGTACCACAATATATTGCAAGATCCTCTGACAATGAGATATTTCTCTAAATAACATTTTAACTAGTGCCAATGATATTGCAACATGCTAAATGAACTCTACATTCAACTTTTATACTTCTTTTTGCAGTTTAAACATGACATATTTGATACAATGACTTTCAGATCTTTAAAAAGATCATTTGTAATACAGCCCAACACACATTCTAGCACTTCAAAATAATTTTCTTAATACAAGTTAAGCCAGTAAATGTGCCTTTTTAAAGATAAATGAATAAATTTGACTTAATATTTGTTGGTGCAATATATTCGAACTAACCTGTATAGGTTTCAGATTCTTTGAAGAGGATCCTCCTTGGGGTACTTATTGCATAAAATCCTTGATTTTTGATATATGACAGGTTGTAACTATATTTTCCACTGAAAATTAGTTAAAAAACTAAAAAACCGTACTTTGGGTCACCCCTTTCGAGCCCCACCCCTTACGGTTGTCATGCAACCAGGGGCGGATAACTCTAATCTCACCACTTTTCCATCCAGTCATGCAGGCTGAATGAAGGGGAGGTGGGTGGCCCTACCCCAAGGAGGATCCTCTTCAAAGAATCTGAAACCTATACAGGTTAGTTCGATTCTTTTTCAGAAGGGATCCTCCTTGGGGTACTTATTGCATAAGACAGACTCCCAAAGATTGAATCTAAGGCAGTGGCATTCAGACTGCACCCAAAGGCGCACAGAATATACGAATATACAAAGTTAACTCACCCAAAGTACCTTGCGAATCCACCATGGAGGAGACCAACATTGACCTGGGGATTACCTGGCGCACTCGCAGTCGCCTTACTGGTCAAAATACCCCGCCCCCCCCCCCCCCCCCCTTTTTTTTTGAAAAGAGAGAACGAGGGCAAAAAAGGTACCATATAAACTCCCCGCGGGGGACCTCAGCCAGGGAGGTCACCTTGGGAAAAAAGGACTTGGGCCCTTAGTATCAACGTGATATTAGTGGCATTAGTAACATTTAAAAACAGAACGCACAACCCTCCTCTGCTCATTCAGCTAGGGGGTTGACGACTCTGCCCACCGGAGAGAACTGTCTGACCAAACCGAGCACGCTCCGCCGAGAGCCTGTCGAGTTGGTAGTGACGAATGAACGTGCTAGGCTGGCTCCAGATAGCAGCGGAGCAGATCTCTTCGATGGGCAGGGCCGCTGCGTACGCCTTAGACGTCGCAACTGCCCTAACCGAATGAGCCTTGAGGTTACCCGGGGGCTCACGGCCCTTATGAACATATGCAAGACAGATTGTCGAGACAATCCATCTTGATATGGTCTGCGTAGAAGCGGGCAAGCCCTGCTTACCTCCCCCATAACAACAAAAGAGTTGCTCATCTCTACGGATGGAGGCCGTTCTTTTGAGATAGGCTCTCAGCGTCCTGCGCACGTCCAGAATGTGTGCGTGCGAGGCCTGAGACCCTGATGCAGCCGGTTGTCTCAGAGCCGGTAACTCTATTGGGGCCGAGACATGGAATGAGTGGGCCACTTTTGGCCGGTAGGAGTCTGGCAGTCTAATGCTGACTCTGTCCCTGTGGAAGACTGTAAGCTCGGGATTGGAGGACATAGCATGTATGTCTCCTACCCGTCTGCCAGACGCCACCGCCACTAGAAAAACTGCCTTCCAAGTAAGCAGTTGCAGTGATACTGATGATAAATCCCTAAATTGCGGACCCGAGAGCCAATCCAGGACTATCGAAAGGTCCCAAACCGGGCTGGACCGCCTCACAGGAGGTCGGATCCTGTCCACGCCTGCTAAAAAGCGCTGAACCAGAGGATGTACCCCCAAAAGGGCGCCGTCCACTGGCACATGAAAGGCTGAAATAGCCGTGGAGTAACCCCTGACAGTAGATGCGGCCAAGCCAGCATCTAATCTAGACTGCAGGAACTCCAAGACAAACACTAGATCTGCAGAAAAGGGATCGAGAACGTCCCTATCTGCACACCAGCGCGAATAGCAGGCCCATCTATCCTCATATTGAATGTTCGTTGAATCCCTCCTCGAAGCCAGTATTGTGTCTGCAACTCGTGCAGGAATACCGCTGTTTTGGAGGCGATTCCGGACAGAGGCCAGGCCACCCACTGCACCCTGGGGTTGGGGTGGGGGGCTCCGTCCTGGGACAGAAGTCCCGGCCGACACGGTAACAGAGCAGGTGGCATAGCCAGAGACCTGAGTACCTGTGGAAACCAAGTTTGCGCTGCCCACAGAGGTGTGATTAGCACCAGCAGACGCGGAGGATGAGTGGCTAGACGGGCTAGGACCTTGGAGATCAGAGGCACTGGTGGGAAGGCCCACAGAACTCTGTCTGTCCAGTCCAGTTCGAATGCATCCTGGGATAGAGCCCGAGTGTCGGGTATCCTGGAGCAAAACTGGGGTATCTGAAAGTTCGTCCCTGACGCAAACAGATCCACCTGGAATGACCCGTATAACTGGGAGATAATCTCGAATATCTCTCGATCCAGTAGCCACTCGTGGGGGGCAAGGATCCGGCGAGACAGCGCGTCTGCTCGGACATTGTCCACCCCTGGCAAGTACACTGGCAGGACCTGGGTGTCGACTTCGTCGCAGCAGAGGAAGAACTGCCATGTCTCCTCCAGGAGGGACGGGGAAACCGTCCCACCCTGTTTGAGAATGTAAGTCATGGCGGTCCTGTTGTCCATTTGGAGCCGGACCACCTGACCCTTCACCTGATCCCTCAGATGTTGCAGAACCAATCTGGCCGCCCTGAGTTCCAACACATTGATGTGTAATTGAGACTCGGCTTGTGACCACAGGCCTGAGACCGTAAGAGATCCCAGAACCTCGCCCCATCCCGTAAGGGAGGCGTCGGTCTGGATCGTCAGGGTCGGCACCGGAGGCTGCAGGGGGTAACCCCGAGTCAGGTGATCGACATTGGTCCACCATAACAGGTGTGGCAAGACCCACTCCGGAGTGACGAGCTGCTTCTCGTAAGACTCCGAGTGGGACCAAAGACCCGCCAAGGCTTGTTGGACGGGCCTCATGCGGAGCCGAGACCTCCAAACCACGTCTACGGTCGCTGCCATGACTCCTAAGAGCTGGAGCCAGACTCGAGCCGTGTGGCATGGAGCACTGAGAAACGAGTTCACAGCCCCCAGTATCTTCGGGACCCGGTCCGGGGCCAGGGATACGATCCCCGGCTCCGTCCGAAACCTGGAGCCCAGGAAGACTAGGTCCCGTGACGGGGCCAGCTCCGACTTTTTGAGGTTCACGATCCAACCCAGCGAAACTAACGTGTGTAGTATGGCCTGGGTGGATTCGTGGTTCTGAAGCTGGGACAGCGCTCTGATGAGCCAGTCGTCCAGGTAGGGATGACAACACCTGCCCTGAGACCTGGCGACCTGAGCCGCTACCAGCATAAGCTTGGTGAATACCCTCGGAGCCGTTGAGATTCCGAAGGGTAACACCCTGAATTGGTAACCCTTCCCGTCGAATGCAAACCTCAGAAATTGTCTGAATTCTGGGTGCATCGGAACATGAAGGTAAGCGTCTTTGAGGTCGATGGAGGATAGCCATTCTCCGACCTGCACTGACGAGATCACAGACCTTAGAGTCTCCATCTTGAACGATGGGACCTCTATCAGTTTGTTCATGATCTTTAAATTCAAGATGGATCTGAACCCTCCGCCCTTCTTGGTCACCAGGAAGTATGTGGAATAGTATCCGCTCTCTTCCTGGCCCACAGGCACTAGCTCTATCGCAGCCTTGCTCAGCAACGCTTTGATTTCTGAGCGGAGGATGTCCGCCTTCTCCGGCGCGGAGGGCACGTTCGTGTGCCGCACCCCGGTAAATGAAGGCGGACCGCGCTTCCACTGAGGCATATGGCCGTCCCTGAGTGTGGACAGGACCCAGGTGTTCGACGTGGCTTTCGCCCAAGCGTCTATGAACCTTGTCAATCGGCCGCCTACAGGGATCTGCCCCAACAAGCAAAAGATGTCCGTCTCCGGCGGCACTCCGGCCCCCGGATTTTTGGACACCCCTAGCGGTACGGGAGGAGCTAGGAACCCTGGTTTGGTTTCCCGCGCCCCCGAAACCCCTGCTTGCCCGAAGGCTGCTGGAATTTCCCGCCTCGCTTTTTGGGACCCTTGCCCCTGCTCCCAGCCTGATGCAGACTAGCTGACATCCAGGCTGCCTTCCCCGTCGGCGCGGAGGAACGAGCAGGAGGAGGGTTGGACATGCGTGCGCGCTTGATGTCTGGATCCTGCACGGTAAGAACCCTAGAGGTCTCCCGGCAGGTCGTGACGACATCCGCAGTGTCCTTCAGTACCTGCTGAGCCCCTGGGAAAAGCACTGGGCCAATCCGAAAGGGTAGGTTCAGCAGGGACTGCTGTGTTGAAGGCATCCAAGTGGACACCGACAACCACAGCCGGCGCATTCCCACAACTGCGCTCATCATTTGGTTAGCGGCACTCCTGATAGAGTCCCGCGCCAAATGACCACCAACCGCGGTTAGCTGCCCGAGGAGCTCCGAGGAGGAATCTCCAGGGATCTCCACCTTCTGCGTTAACTGGACCTGCATGGAGGCCAGATACGCCTGGTGGATTGCAAGCTGAAGCTGTTGTCCCGCATTTCGGTACTGGTCCTCGAAGGACCGATACGAGGACTTCAGATCAGCTGCACCAGCAGTGAAGGGAGGCAGCCGCCGACCTTGTCGCCCGACCGAAGGTGAAACCTTCGGTCGCTGCAAGGAAACCGCGGTATATACACAGTCTCCCACCACCGGAATGTCGAAAAGACCTTCCTCCCCCAGCTGATATCTCTTGGATAAGAAGCCTAGATCGGCAAGTGAATGAGTATCAGCTAGGAGCGGAGCGATCAGATCATCGACCAGTGATGGGAGAATGCGGAGCCCCACTACGGGAGCCTTGCTTCGAGCGAAGGCCTCCCCCGACAAGCGGTAGTCCGATTCCTCTGGCTCGGGGACCGGGGCAGCAACACCAGGAATAGCCTCGGCAATTAAGCCGCGAAGATCCCTGATGGCAGTGGCAGCCGATAAAGGGCCCGAATTCTCCCGAACCTCATCCACGTCCATGGACTCGATCCCGGATCTCCCCGAGAGGCGTGAAGCCAACTCGGAGTCGTCTAGGAAAGAGTCACGGGCGTGGACAAGAGAGCGAGAGAAGACGTCAGCTACCACTGGCTGTCCCGAGCCCCCAGCCCGAGGATCGACCTCGAGTGGGCCCCCCGAGACCTGGGTCTCGAGGGAGCTCGTGGGTCCCGCGTGCGGCCCGGAATGCATCGTCACTGGGACGACGGTCTCGGAGCACGGGGCAGGTGTCCGAGGACGCTGCACCTGGAGCACAGGCGGCGCCTCGTAACCTGGGTTTGAAGCCTTACCCTGGGAACCTACTCCAACGAGCGGCACCAGGTTCGGCGGGGCCAGCGATCCCCCAGACGAGACCTGCCCGAAGCCAGGTGTCTGAGGGGGCTGGTGTGTTTGTGTAATGGTAACCTGGGGCTCCATACTCCGCAGCTCGCGAGCCGGAAGCTGAGCACCCCGAGGAGACCCCGTGCCTCGGACGAGTCCGACACCGAGATCTCCCCTGGTACCATGAGCTGCATCAGGTTCATGACTCGAGGTCCGGAACTCCGTACGGAGCCCCGAGACCGCCGAGTCAATCATGACCTTCATTTGCTGTGTGATGATGTGCGTGAATTGCGTCATATCAACAGGGTTAAAATGAGTGCTTTGTAGGTTAGGTTGTTGAGGGGAGGGAGGGTGGGTGAAATCCCCGGCTGAGGACCCCCGCTGGTCCTCGACCGAGTCGGGCTCGGATGACGAATCATCGAGACCCGACCTGGCCGAGGACACCGTCGCGGAGGCCGAAGCCTTAACCTTCTTACCACTTAATTTCTTAACTGGTGACTTTTTCACCTTCTTAGCCTTAGACGGGGGGTCAAGCTTGGTGATGTCCCTCCCGCTCTCCAAGGCCTCGGAGAAGAACTTTAGGTCAACATCCCTCCTAGATCTGGCCTTGGGGGTGAAGGCCTGACATATCCCACAGTCTAGTGGGTGGTGGAAATCAGAGGCCAAACACTTGAGGCACTCGTCATGAGCGTCGGTGATCGACACCGGCCCCTTACATTGGGCACAAGGCTTGAAAGGCTAGAATCAAAATAGCCAAATCAAGACGTGCACATGCAACATGTGTATATATATAAATATTTTTAAAATATATATATACTAAATACATGGGGGAATTGGAATGTAAATGTTTTTGTAAACATGCATGTAAAAACATGAGCAGAGGCGAATGGCAAAATGCGAAGTAAAAATGTAAACAAGCATGGCCACACCCCTAACATCACTGAAACAAATAGAACATGAAATATGACTAATTTGCTTGCAGGCCAGTGGGCGATTCGAAATACTCACCGAAAAAGAATCTAGAACCCAAATATGATAAAATAAACATGTGGAAAGCCCAGATCTAACCAAATTCCACGATCAAAACAAATCGATCGAGAAAAAATGGCCGCCATCTTGGGTCGACTTTCCCGCCCTACGCGAGAAAGCAAGTTACAAATACACGAAATCTAGTACAAAAACCGAAAAGCCATTCGACCCTACTGTAGAAAAGGTAGAAGTTACCACACATACAGCTTTGTTTTGGGCCATTTTCTTTGCGATTGTACGTAAACTCAGAAAAACTTCTTGAAAACTTCGTGCGACTTGTCAGTTCAATGACAGGAAGAAAAGTGGTGAGATTAGAGTTATCCGCCCCTGGTTGCATGACAACCGTAAGGGGTGGGGCTCGAAAGGGGTGACCCAAAGTACGTTTTTTTAGTTTTTTAACTAATTTTAAGTGGAAAATATAGTTACAACCTGTCATATATCAAAAATCAAGGATTTTATGCAATAAGTACCCCAAGGAGGATCCCTTCTGAAAAAGAATGCAATATGAAAATTGTATTGCAATACGTGTATTGCACATTTCTGTATTGCAATATATTGGCATTGCAATAATATTGCACAGCCTTACCCAAAATGTTGGTCTAACTCAGTAAGCTTGTTCAGTGTTACACCAAGATTTAAAACCACACATTTTGATGGATAGGACTATCAGCTTAAATCTTATCACTTTCTTAAAGAATTTTAATCTGTTTATACACATAAAACACTATTACTGCTTTGGGATATGTTAAAGTAAAGGCAGGGAATAAATATGATTGAATTATGCATGTTTAAAATGTAGTGATTTCAGTGGAAATCATTATTACTTAACCCTTTATTTTTGCAATATATTCTATTATTTTCAGAACACAAGATTTACCTGAATTTAACGATGCCTTACACCTGTCTGTGTGGTCACCAGTGGATGGATACAGGTGGACATCAAACACAATACCCTGGAAAGAAAGAACTTATCTCAAATACAAACTTACAATGCATTGGTTACACTTTAAGTACATATTCTGTACATTTAAAGAAACAATGTGGTGGCATGTCAATGTAGTACAGGTAGGTCGTAGAAAGGACAGGTAAGTTATCAAATGTGATTTACTCTTTCTGACGACCCTTTTCAGTGCATGAGGGCTGCACATAATTGCCCAAATTAAAGGTGCATCCATTGTGTTTCATAAAACTTTATTTGGCTTTAATACGTTCCAACTCAATATATGTGCTGTTTACAGTGCAAATAAATTATCTCAGCTTGCATATATATCCCTAATCGCCAAATATATCATAATTACTAGTTTTCAATTAAAATTAAGTAACATCATTATGCATGTGCAGAAACCGAAACTACACGTCCCATTTACATGCATAGTAGTTATATGACCCATTAAACATGATCAACCCAAATTTATCATTTTGTCTGTCATAAATAAGATTCCAAAATTACGTTTGACTCATTGGCACGCACCACACACGGTACATTGTCCGTTTTTTTATCAGAAATCACTACTTTTACCTTCATATCGTCAATATACTAAGTTGACTATCATCAAAATGGCAGTTTTCGGTAACAGTCGCGCTCTCCGATAAAGTAACACCATTTATAACGTTTGGAATATGTGACCCCCAACAACACAATGGATGGACCTTTAATACCCAGGTAATCTGAAGAAATTATTGAAACATAGATTAACCTAGCATTTAACCAGCACAGTAGTCCACAGGAAGGTGTTATAGTGAGAGACCTCTGCATCATCTGTCTCAAGTCTAACCAAGATTGAATACAAGACATGCTATTTTTTATTTCTGGGCACTCGATAACTGGGAATAGAACTCAATTCCATCCGTCCAGGACTGTCCCAGTCTCACTTACTGAGATCATGGTTAAATGATCACAGATTAC
Organism: Gibbula magus; assembly: GCA_936450465.1. Lineage (NCBI taxonomy): Eukaryota > Metazoa > Mollusca > Gastropoda > Trochida > Trochidae > Gibbula > Gibbula magus. Next base: position 70,685,624 of record OW388293.1, on the reverse strand, counting down.
AATGAATTGACTACTAAGCATATATACAATACCTGAAACTGTTGTTCTGATTCGGTCCTCCTTGCAATCCAGACTTGAGCGCCCTCTGGTGGTGGCGCCAGTGGTTGTCTCAGCGGGGTTATCTGCTCTTGGTCACAATCTACTGACACAAAGAGACTACTCCTATTTAACTTCAACACTAGAGAGCTCCACTTCCAAACAGGAAGTACTTTCTTCACAACAACCCTCTGGAAGGATTTGGTTCCTTGGTATCTCACCACCAAATTCCCGCTTTTTATGTTCAGAAATGACTCCAAATAAGGAAGTTTTTTCTCTGGTACATATATTTCCAGCAAGCGAATCAGATACGTATCCTGCACATGAGCTGTGTAATGAAGGGTGATCTCTCCGTAGAGTCGCTTCAAGAAGTCATCAGATTGATCCTCGGCAAGATGGAACCCTGGAAACTCTGTAGTGACCTGCCATCCTCTTGGAGACAATTGGCGGATCCCTTCAGTAGCACTCGTGTCTACCTGGCTCAGGACATCAATACCTGCAAGTTAGAACAGTAGCTTTGTTATGTCCTTAAAAGGAGGGTTCTTTCGGGGTATTTTTTGTGGATATTCCCGTTTACACATATATGCTATTAATACATGATTCATACACGGTCAAATTGAAAGGTATTAATTAAGTCAATATTTTGATGACTTGATTTCACAACTTGATAAATATAAGCGCAGATTTGTTGAATAGTCAAAACAATGAGAATTGAAGCCATTCATCGGCACTGCGAGTGGGGAAAACTTTGGTACGGCCTAACAGCATATTGTTTATTACTTTTAAGATATATTATGTGTTACTATGTGAACATTCTATAAGTGAATATGTTTTATTATAACAAAATGAAATTTCAAGGATACAAGATGGCGGAGGCTGCCGATAGATCATTGATAGAAATGTCCCTTTAAACACATATATATCTCCAGCAGGAGCATTGTTGGAACAAGGTTTCAAATATTTCAATGTCCTTAAATGTCTATATCTCCAAATTGGCAGAAGCATTGTTGACACAGGGTTTCAAACACTGTGATGTCCTTAAATTTCAAATATTTTAATGCCTTTTTTTACCTCCAGAGTGGAACAAAGGCACAAGACCAAATATTTTATTGTTTTTAAACTTCTTTACCTACAAAGTTGGTCTGAGATCTTTAAATATCTTTTTCAAGAGTTTAATGTTTAATTGTTTTAGATAAGAAAGGCTTTGTTACTATTTGCAACAATCATTGCTTTAGTTGGTGAATTAACTTGTGTAAAACCAATGACCTGTGATCAAATTACAGAAAAATAACTTGTTATCATCAAGTTGCATGGCCTCCTGATTCAATTGAATTAATGGTTAGCTACAGACTACTGTTGTTTCTTTGAAACTCAAATGGACATCTGTTTGAAGTGATGTTATCCATACCAAAAGCAAAATCTGTTTTATTCTATTGAATTCGAAAAACTAATTCAGTTCAATCAGTGAAACTATTTCAAATGATTTTTTCTTAATGGGGCAGTAGCACGGTTTTCACAATTTTTTGCAAATTTCCAATTTATAATGATAGTTTATGTCATTTATATTTACTTTAGAGGGTAAAACATCTTATTACACAACCCAATCATTCGTAGTGGTAATAATGGTGTTGCGTATAAATTGTATGGCGGCCATTTTAATGTGAACACATTTTATTATTTCGAATGACAAAAACGATTCCCATGGCGTTACGGAACCATGTACACTCATTTTTTAAACTTGATTTTCCGAAGAGAGAAGGATATTTCACTATTAGTGACAATATTTTTAAAATATATTTCATCAACTTATTTGAGCGAAAAACGTGCTACTGCCCCTTTAAAACTTAAATCATACAGAACTTTCTTACTCATAAACAACCACATTCCTAACAGAAAACTCTAAACAGATCAATAAACTTGATAAATGAGAATGTGAAAATAACACCAGAGATAGTAATGAGTTTCGTATGGAGTATCTGATTTACACTGGCATCTAACCTTAGACATGAATATTGATATTCTCCATGTGAATCATTCTGAACCTGTTATGGACGCAACATGAGTATGTTTTGTCCGTTATTCTTTTTTACCTTTAAAGGGGCAGTAGCACGTTTTTTCGCTTAAACAAGTCAATGAAATGTATTTGAAAAATAATGTCACCAATAGTAAAACACCCTTCTCTCAAGTTAAAAATGAGTGTACATGGTTCGGTGAAGCCATGGGAATTTTTTATAATTCGAAATAATAAAATGTGTTCACAATAAAATGGCCACCATGCAATTTTTGCTTTATATGCAACACCGGTATTGCCACGTACTACGGATAATTGGTTTGTGTAATAAGATGGTTTACCCTCTAAAGCAAATATAAATGACATAAACTTTCGTTATAAATGGGAAATTTGAAAAAATAAAATTTGGAAAAAACGTGTTACTGCCCCTTTAAAGGCATAATCACATAATTTTGGAAATAAAAAAGCCTTAATGATATTGATAAATGTCATATTGCAATAACTATTATTGTTGTTATCCTTTTCTAGACTGCACTATAAAGTTTTTAATTATGCCAAAATTGTAGTTAGTGTGTATTTAATGTACCTTGCATTAATTCATATGAGCCATTCAATTTGATATTAAATTGATATTTGTGTATATTTTTAGAAACAACTGATATGGTACTAGTTTCCATGACAATCATTTGCTGGTATGTATGACTAAACTTTTGCCTTTAATAGGAGGGTTCTATCGGGGTATTTTTTGTGGAAATCAAATTCAAGAGGATATTCCCATTTACACATATATGCTATTAACTTGCCTACATGATTCATACACGGTCAAATTGAAAGATATTAATTAAGTCAATACTTTGATGACTTTACATTTCACAACTTGATAAAGATAAGCGCAGATTTGTTGAAAAATAAAAACAATGAGAATTAAAGCTATTCATCAGCGCTGCGAGTGGGGAAAACTTCGCTATGGCCTAATATCACATTGTTTATTAGTTTTATGATGCGTTATGTGTTACTTTGTGAATATCCTATAAGTGTATATTAGGGGTGACTATTGACCCAAAGAGACTATTGCGATTGCGATAGTCTATTGCCACTTACTATTGCTATAGCGATAGACTATTGTAACTCACTATTGCAATAACTATTGCGATAGGGTTTTTTGTACAGGTACGCAATAATCAGCTAGGTTTGTTTAAAGGTTTTAGTAGAAATGTTTAATTGATGTAAGGACTATGGAACAAAAATCAGTAAAGAAATCATAAATGAAAAGACTTTTTTTCATTTTGCTATTTCCTAACTCTAGTTCTTCACTTTTGACATTCTAAAATGAAAAATATTGAATTAAATACAGTGAGACTTGTGTAAATCATTCATAATTAAGGGAAATTTAATAGTTTCGATAGTATCGATAGTTAACCTTACTATTGCGATAGCGATAGTGTTTTTGTATATACTATCGATATAGTACTATTGCCAAGCCAACTATTGCGATGCATCGATAGTTCGATGTATTGTTACACCCCTAGTGTATATGTTCTTTTATTAAAAAAAATTTAATTTGGGTAAAATATAGTTTTCATTTCACAAACCAAGATGGCGGAAGCTGCCGATAAATCGACGATAGAACTTTCCCTTTAAATCTCCACCTTTTTATCCTGAATAATGCTTGTTCCTAGCCAAGCCCATATCATCTCAGATGATCATAAAACGTTCTTTTTAAAACAAAATCTTTTGATACTTTTTGAATTATGTAATTGAAAATTGATCTGTTGTTATAAATGAATCATGAACGTGCTTTTCTCATCATTTCAGAAATTAAACATTATCCTGAAAATTGAAGTAAAAACTGAGAATTTCCTTTAAAACAGTTCATCACTTGTTACCTTAAAATCAGATACATGACATATTTGGAAAATAACTGGCATTAACACATTCCCTTTAAAAGGAAAGGTTCTATCGGGGTATTTTTTGTGGAAACGAAATTCGAGAGGATATTCCCGTTTACACATATATGCTATTAAAACATGATTAAAACACAGTGAAATTGAAAGATACTAATGAAGGTAACATTTTGATGACTTTACATTTCACAACTTGATAAAGATAAGCGCAGATTTGTTGAAAAATAAAAAAAATGAGAATTGAAGCTAATCATTGGCGCTGCGAGTGGGGAAAACTTCGCTACGGCCTAATATCACATTGTTTATTAGTTTTATGATACATTATGTGTTACTTTGTGAATATCCTATAAGTGTATATGTTCTTTTATTAAAAATTTTTTAATTTGGGTTAAATATAGTTTTCATTTCACAAACCAAGATGGCGGAAGCTGCCGATAAATCGGCAATAGAACTTTACCTTTAAATCTCCACCTGTTTATCCTGAACAATGCTTGTCCCTAGTCTAGCCCATATAATCTCAGATGATCATAAAACGTTCTTTTTAAAACAAAATCTTTTGAAACTTTTTTAATTGAACCATGAACATGCTTTTCTCATCATTTTAGAAATTAGTACCATTATCCTCAAAATTGAAGTAAAAACAGAAAATTTCCTTTAAAACAGTTCATGACTTGTCACCTTACAATCAGATACATGACACATTTGGAAAATAACTGGCCAAACACATTCCATTGATAAAAATACTCCAAACCAAATGAATTCAGACATGTGTCAGATGTACTTTGGACATTGGCACTACAAATATTCAAATATCACAATTTTGCAAGAAGAGTTCCACTAGCTGTCTTGATCTGATATAATATAACAGTCAACCTCTCAAAATACACGTTGTGCCAGTAAAACAAAAAAGCTGCTGCTTTGACATCGATATTGGCAGAAAGACAAGAAAATAAGAAAAAAACTCAATAATGATGTATTTTCTGACTCTTTTGAAGAAGAGTTCCACATGCCTTGTCCAATCAATGAAGCCAGGTCAATGTTTGTTCTCAGAGATGACTCAACGGATGATACAACCTCAAACTCTTGATACGGTCAATATTAACCTCAACATCACAGATAACTCAAACGTACAGCGTGGTGCGGTATCCAGCCTCTACACATTCAAGAAGGGTACTCTGCCCTCTATTGAAACTGGATTAACATGGATCTTGAAAATTTTTAAGAAAAATACAAGATTGAGTTCAATTATAATACTCAATTTCTATGATAAGCACTCTTTGACCTCTTGCCAATGACATTTGAAATTGTTGTAGAGTTTTAATATAATTTCTTCATCAACTGTTAAAAAAATGAATATTCTTAATGAAAAACTTAGTTTTCTTTTTTTATATCATTTTGATTATCACCGCAAAATTTTATTTTATTTCATTTGTATAACAGACAGATGAAATTTCAAATTTTTTTTATTCCAATCATTTCAATAACTAGGATAGAATATAATTTTGTCTGTGGCTGGAGAGTATTTTTCTTCCAGTAGTAAGATCAAGAGACATTGATACGTTGGCATCTCAGAGCAGTAGTGCCCATGGTTGACTTGTTCCAGCCAATGCATGCAGGATTCACTGCAATACACAGCCACAATGGTTTTCTCCATGCAAAACTACTAGCCACCATCATATACATGACAATCCTGGAAGTGATATTAAATCCTTTATTACCTCACCTCACAGATTAAAAGAAATACTTTGTATTCTTTTATTCCCATTATGAAATCATGTTACTATTTTAATAAAATAATAAGCTTAGACATAATGAGCATGAATTTATAAGCACTATACACTTTAAAAAAAAAAAAATTGTTTTTACTCATATATACACTGACAGGCAAAAGAAAGTATATGGCTCAGTTGTATTTATCATATGTATAATTTTCAAAGTGAAAGAAATTTCTCAAGTTTTCGACGTAGTATTGAAAAACGGACTAGTTTGTGAAATTAGTCCAAAACATTAAATTAGTCAAAGAATACCTCTACGCGGTTTTTAAAAAAAAAAAAAATTTGAAATTTGAAATTCCCCCAAATTAATTATGATAAAACACAACTGTTCATCAACATATAACACATACTCTGTGTGAAAATCAATAAATGTGCTTCGTCCTGCACACATAAACAACATTTTGAACATGGTAGGGGTCGTGTTGGTGAAAATTTAATTTCTTACCCCTGTCTAATTTAGATAATGATATTTTAGTTAAAAAATAAAACAGTCACCAATTAAGTCATTCAAAACTAATGCCGAAAGGTGTTATTGTATCGTGCCATAATCAAATGCATCTCATTTCTTTAAAACATTGGATTAATCGAATACAAGTGAGTGTATTTATTGTGGAACTATGACTCATATTACTAGTCAGAAAAGAAGGTTAATAAAAAACAACAAATTAAGACAATAAAAAAAATATGTCATATTTTACTTTCTTGTAACATTATAATGCCAAAGGTTAACCCCCTTCTTGATAGGAAATCAAAATTATAGAAATTTCAATTAATTCCAAGACACTTCTGGTGAAGCCAGCTACTGAAGAAAGGCCCCATTTTCATATGTATGTCATTACTGTTGTGAATGAGGATTGAGTCCAGGTGAACACTAGCCAGCTGTGTCTGATTTAAGCTTCCTGGGTAATTAGTGAGAAGTTGGTCAGCTAGCCATAGAACCAGATGGAGCTCAGACCATTTACTCTGAGTTTACCACATAAATGGAGGCAGAGCTTTAGTCCTTTGCTGTAAAAGAACTAGATTAGCTTTTGCAGAGCCCCGAGTGAGAGAACAGCTCCGCTGAAAATCGCTTTTAATTTCCCATATTCATCATCATTTTGCAGAGCAGAGCAGCCCCGAAACTGAAGGTCTCACCTTTCCCTGTTCCGCCTTTTTCACAGCCACAATAAAATGGGCAAATTTAAAAAAAAAAATTTTGAGTTATTACTTACAAGTTGAATCATCACTAGGGTCACTGTTCACAAGTATGTTCTTAAAACGTATTTCTGATTTCAAAATTTGATCAAAGGGTTAACATGGCCGTAACCAATATCTCCTGACCTTGACCCTTGACATTTGACCTTCAAGGTCACAAAACCAATGATCACCTTTCATTGTGTATAACAATCATGTATTGATTCAAAGTGTCAACAGTTCATTTACCGGTAAGGCATATACACAAATGCATGCTGTGACCGATTTTAATGAAAACCTTTTCAAATCTTGGCTTTTCTCCATAGTTGAATGATATATACCAAGTAAGAGCCTGATAGCACCATTTTTCGAGGAAATCATGTTTACAACAATTTTTGTAGTGATTTTAAAACTCATGACCTTGACCATTGACCTTGAATGTGAACATGTCAAAATTCCCCAGGGGTATACCGTATAAGTAAGAAGTTATGTACATGTACATGAGTTCTCAAAAGCTTCTTGGAAAAAAATACAAAAAGCACAAAGCACAAAAACTGATAGAAGCCTTATTACCTATACCAATGTATACCTATGTGAAACATTTACCCTAAATAAATCTTGGTATGGACATTTATTTGATCCTATAATATTTACACTGCAAGAAATCTTGGTGTGAAACATTAACCCTACAATAAATCTTTTAGAAATGTTAGTGTGAAACATTTGCAATACAATAAATCTTTTGGAACATTTACCAAACAATATTATATATTGTTGTGAAACATTTATCCTACAAGAAATATGGATATGAAACATTTACCCTACAAGAAATATGGAAGTGAAACATTTACCCTACAATAAATCTTGTTGTTGAACATTTACACTACGATAAATATGGATGTGAAACATTTACCCTAAAATCTTTATGTGAAACATTAACCCTACAAGAACCTTTATGTGAAACATTTTTCCTACAATAAATCCTTATGTGAAACATTTACCCTATAATAAATCTTTATGTGAAACATTTACCTTACAATAAATCCTCATGTGAAACATTTACTTTATAATCAATCTTTATGTGAAACATTTACCTTATAATAAATCTTTATGTGAAACATTTACCTTGCAATAAATCTTTATGTGAAACATTTACCTTGCAATAAATCTTTATGTGAAACATTTACCCTATAATAAATCTTGGTGTGAAACATTTACCTTATAATAAATCTTTATGTGAAACATTTACCTTGCAATAAATCTTTATGTGAAACATTTACCTTGCAATAAATCTTTATGTGAAACATTTACCCTATAATAAATCTTGGTGTGAAACATTTACCTTATAATAAATCTTGGTGTGAAACATTTACCCTACAATAAATCTTTATGTGAAACATTTACCCTACAATAAATCCTTATGTGAAACATTTACCCTATAATAAATCTTTATGTGAAACATTTACCTTACAATAAATCCTCATGTGAAACATTTACCTTATAATCAATCTTTATGTGAAACATTTACCTTATAATCAATCTTTATGTGAAACATTTACCTTACAATAAATCTTTATGTGAAACATTTACTCTATAAGAAATCTGTATGTGAAACATTTACCTTACAATAAATCTTTATGTGAAACATTTACCTTGCAATAAATCTTATGTGAAACATTTACCTTATAATAAATCTTTATGTGAAACATTTACCTTATAATCAATCTTTATGTGCAACATTTACCTTATAATAAATCTTTATGTGAAACATTTACCTTGCAATAAATCTTATGTGAAACATTTACCTTATAATAAATCTTTATGTGAAACATTTACCTTATAATCAATCTTTATGTGAAACATTTACCTTATAATAAATCTTTATGTGAAACATTTACCTTATAATAAATCTTTATGTGAAACATTTACCTTACAATAAATCTTTATGTGAAACATTTACCTTATAATCAATCTTTATGTGAAACATTTACCTTATAATCAATTTTTATGTGAAACATTTACCTTATAATCAATCTTTATGTGAAACATTTACCCTACAATAAATCTTTATGTGAAACATTTACCCCATAAGAAATCTTTATGTGAAACATTTACCTTACAATAAATCTTTATGTGAAACATTTACCTTACAATAAATCTTTATGTGAAACATTTACCCTAAAATCTTTATGTGAAACATTTACCCTAAAATCTTTATGTGAAACATTTACCTTGCAATAAATCTTTATGTGAAACATGTACCCTACAATAAATCTTTATGTGAAACATTAACCCTACAATAAATCTTTATGTGAAACATTAACCCTACAATAAATCTTTATGTGAAACATTTACCCTACAATAAATCTTTATGTGAAACATTAACCCTACAATAAATTTTTATGTGAAACATTAACCCTACAATAAATCTTTATGCGAAACATTTACCCTACAATATATTTTTATATAAAACATTTACCCTACAAGAAAGCTTGATGCAGTTATTCATGATGGCTTTGATCTTAGACTTCAAATCATATTACAAGTTCTAAACTAATCTCTCTTCTAGTGACACCTGGATGGCTTTCATTACAAGGATTCAGTTCAATTTTAAACATGTGGTACTTTTTAATTAAATGCACGCAGTACAATGTAAATACGTTTATGGAATATTGACTCCTTTCTAGTCCTAATATAAATTAGATTCAGATGTTATTGTTGAATATTGAAAAATATTTTCAAGAGAAGTTGAAAATAAACTTTTAATCTATCCAAGCTGGTTGAATTATAGTATTTTTTCCATAACAAAACCAATAGTGTTTATCTATTTAGCCATAACAGGTATTGGAGAAATACTATATATTCAAACCTGTACATAAAAATGTTTCAGTGCAAAATAAGTAAGTAGGACACTAAAAGTCAGTCTTGTGATGGACACTTCTCCAGTGGGGTAATTGGAGTTAATTTCTCTGCAGATGGTTTGAACTACCCAGCAATGCCACAGAGTCTGTAGTTTACCCAGCAGGCTCTGATTTCGCACTGAAGAGTTCCACTTCCTGGACATAACCATCTTGAATAGCTTGCACTCAAAGGGTTTAAAGAGTGGAGGTCTTGCCAAACTAATTTGTTTCAGATAAAATGAATTGGACGATAAGCAATTGGATTACAGCAAATTAAATAACGAGGGAAAGTTTTGGTTTCATTTAAGCAGTTCAAATGAGGAAGGTTTGAAAGCTCTCACTCTTGGTTGTAAAACTCATGAAATTACCTCATCTCAGCTTATTTTACACGTTTTTTAAATTCAAGAGTCTCCTGAAGAAACTAAGAGGCTTGCAGCCTTTGCATGCTGAGACACAGGATAACCATGATTTCAGCCTGAACACTTCTGAACCACAAGAAATCTGTTCTCAATCAAAAACTATGAACTCTTAACATTAAAGGCGCTGTAGCACGTTTTTTCGCTCAAATAAGTCGATGAAATGTATTTGAAAAATAATGTCACCAAAACTAAAACACACTTTTCTCTTCGGAAAATCAAGTTACAAATGAGTGTACATGGTTCCGTAAAGCCATGGGAATCATTTTTGTCATTCGAAATAATAAAATGTGTTCACAATAAAATCGCTGCCATGCAATTTTTGCTTTATAAGCAACACCGTTATTACCACTCGGGATATTGTTTTGTGTAATGAGATGTGTTACCCTATAAAGTAAATATAAATGACATAAACTATCAATATAAATGAGAAATTTGAAAAAATAAAATTTGCACAAAAATGTGCTACAGCTCCTTTAAGAAACAATGTCAACACCATCTACTACCGTGCTGTGACAGATCCAACTTGTGAACTGGCTTCCACACCTCCTATTACTCTAGCCTGATACCAGTTTTGCAAAATCCTGGACATAATGAAATTGTGAGATTTTGCAATAAACTGTAATGCTTCAATAAAGAGCAGGCAGGCTAAAATATCGAGTTCTATCATATTTCGGTCGTATGTTCTTATAAAAAACAATTGTCTGTAATTGTGTTTTAATCATGGGGACTGTAGCTCAGTTGGTAGAGCGTCTGCTCATCAAACTTGGAGGTCGGATTCGATTCCTGGCCCGATCATACCAAAAGATGGGAGTTGTTGCTTCCTTGCTTGGTGCTCAGATTATAAGGATAGAACAACGCTTAAACTGGCGCTGCACTGTTGTAATAAGGATAATATCGTGTTATTATTATAATCTTTTGATTTTGGAAGATTAAGATGTTAAATGTTCAGGTCACAGAATCATAGCCTGTCAAGAAATCAGGCTGCATAGAATGCCACTGAATTATCTACATGATCTATATTCTTAAAAATATGAACAAAAGTTGGTTTAAAGTCTATTTTAAGGACCATGAGGATCAACGTGTCATACAACATTATGGTCTCACTTAACTGCACTAATGAAAGAAAGGAAACAGAAACATTATACAAAAGATTATAGTTGAAATCAAGGGAAAAGTATATGCCATCATCAAAAGAGTTCTTCCAGTGTAGCTATTTAAACATTACATGTTGCAAGTCTTTTTGAACTTTTCATCAGTTTAGATGGAGTTTCATGCAGCTCTTTTTCAAAGCTAACGAACTGAAAATATAACTTGAATTAGTGGATTAATGCGAGGCCTAAGTGAGGTGCATCCCTTATCCGAACTTTGTTGACTGAACAAATCCAACTTTTTAAACACAAATTAAACATCAACATTGCCTTACAATATAATTTGTCCAAAAAAGAACAAGGTGGGATAAAGCATACTTTATGGAAACCTTGTGGCCACGGACTTAGCGCGAGACTTCAGAATGAGCGGAAATGAGGTTACACAGGGGAAGCGTAAAGCATAGACAAGCAGGAAGTGATGAAGAACTGGACCGGAATTAATGGCATGGTCGCCCATGTTTGTTTATCCAGCTCATTATCGGTGGATTTAATCTATTTGCATGCAGGATGAGAGAAAATATCAAAGTGGCTGACAGACACTGATGGGAAGTAATAATAAACACAGCAGCTATTGTATATTTCATCTCAGAGCTGGCATAACAGTAAATGGTGAGAACGGTTTGATGTGATTTTGGACTACCAAAATGTACAGGGTATGTGATGGAACAGAATTCATTCTATATTTGAATTAGAACCAGACCTGAAGAGTCAATTCAACAATTTATATATTTCATCCACCTTCAGATTCTGATTTTCATTGTATAATGTAGGAATCAGAATCTTAAGTTTTCAGTTCACAACTCCAGAAACAGATCTAGCATCTTCTAATGGAATACTAACAAAACAAAAGTGTCATAATCCATGACACGGACGACCTCTACATAAACCGGCATCCAATATATAAATAAGCCCCTTCACAACAACAACAATCATCCTGCCCCCTGTAAGTCTCCACACTTGGACAAAACTGATCATCTGTACAAGAAATCTCAAATTATTCGCAACCAATTTCATGCCTTATAATGATATGTATTTTGGTGCTTTCAGTTTTATGTGTGTAATTTTATAACATATTAATTTCAAAGTCTTAATGTGAGACTAAGGACCGCCCTGCTCAGAGTCTCTACCGCCCTGCTCTCGTCTGTTACAAAACTGATCATCGATAGAAGAAATCTCAAATTAATAATAATAATGCATTCATTTATATAGCGCATTAACTTCACAATAGAAATGTGCTCTTTGCGCTTAAAGGGACAGGACGATATTTTACAGGTAGCATTGTTTAAACAAGTGGGTCTTGAGTTGAGACTTGAAGGAAGTGAGGCTGACAGAAGATTTTAGATATTCGGGTAGTTCATTCCATTTCGTTAGTTGATGCTGAGTAGGAAAATGTTCTTTTGCCGAAAGTTGAGGATTTCACTTTTGGGATGACAAACAAGCATTTATTTTGAGATCTCAGAGTTGGTGGTGGGCAGTAAACTGGAAGGAGTTCTGTGAGGTATGATGGTGCACTGTTGTTGAAACATTTGTAGGCTAGAACAAGGAGTTTGTAGTCAATACGGGCAGCAACTGGAAGCCAGTGAAGTTGTTGTAGAAGAGGTTATGTGGTCGAATTTTGAAGATCGGAAGATAATTCGTGCGGCTGTATTTTGAATGCGTTGTATACGAGTGATCTGTTCTTTGGAGATATTGGTCAGCAGACTGTTGCAGTAGTCGATGCGGGAGATAATCAAAGAAAGCAGGAGTTTTACAGCTGATGATCTTGTCAGGTATGGGCGGATCTTTCCTATGTTGCGGAGATGGAAGTTTGTTGTTTGACATATTTTCGTGACATGATGTTTCATCGTGAGCTGTTGGTCCAGAATAACCCCGAGGTTCTTGACTTTACTTTACTTACTTACTTACTTACTTTATGTATTTTTCAATTATGTATGTATATTCACATTTCTGCTCCCAAGCATATTCTCCCTCAAACAAGAAAATATCCCCAACACCCCCCATCCCCCCCCCCCACAAAACCCAACCCCAACACCCCTTCCTCGCCTCCTCATACACTCCCCCGACCCCTGCAGAGTGAACAGGAAGCCTGCTCTCTGAACCAGCCTAATGCCTTCATCTACATGACTTTGATCCTTTCAGCTTACAGTTTCATAAGGTTTTTTCCAGATAGGTGGATCTAAGTACACACACCATCCATCTCTTCCTCTCTCCACTCTCCATCAACAATAACAATCTCCTCCCCGCCCCTCTCTCCCCCTCTTCAAAGTACCCACCCCTCCAGACTACCATTGACCCCCTGCAGTTTGTACAAGGGATCTGTCTGCTATCTCAGATCAGTCCAGTCCACGCCACCAGGAGGTGTTAAATGTGTGCTAATCACTGTAAATCTTTATCCTTGTTTTGACAGCTGGGCCAGAAACATCCATTAACAAATTACCAGCAGCCACTTTACTCCTGATGTAGAACAAAGTGTCACATAAAACATACACTGTTATCTGCCAACCAGAGTTAACCAGACATTGATTCATGTCAGCACTTCACTCTTTATCTACCGGCCAGGATATATAACATTCTCTCTGTTACACTAATCATGTGCATGTAGATCCTTATCTGCCGGTCAGGATATAAAATTGATATTGATTTGACTTTCATAAATGATATGAATAAAAGAAAATTGCTCTGAACAATCCTCAGAGGTGAGTCAATCTAAACTTGTAGCCAAGGAAACAAACGCTTCGGATACTTGCATAAATGTTGTAGACTGATGAAGTCTCCTTTAAACTGTTCCTCTTGTGATCTGGATGACATAATCTCATTAATTATTCACCCGTTGAAGATATCACAGTTTAATAAATCTACAATGTTATTACACATTGTGTAATAACATCACATGCTTTCGATTGACGTGACGTTATAACATGACGTTACAATATCAGCGTCGCGGTCGCAGTGAATTTTGTCCCATTTATTGACCAGTTTGTGCAACTTAATCAGCGCGTGATAAATAAAATACTAAACTCGATCCCATTTAATAACAGATTTATGAAACTTGTGAATGGTATCGGTATCTAACTCGCTTTCGCTCGTTAAATACCAAACCACTCACTCGTTTCATATGTTATTCAACGGGACGTCATTTAGTATTCTCTATATATTAATCACTATTGGATATACAAGATATTGTTCAGGTTTTAACCCAAGGCTTTACTATGGTCTTTTCAGATATAAATTTGACCATCCTCACTTACCAAAGTTGTCAAGCATACATGGAAAATTTATCACTTTTAGTGCAGCTAGCAGTCTGATTAAAATCGACCTTGTTCCGAGGACAAAAATTTGCAAAATAATGCATCTACCGGGATACGAACAGGTTCTGTAGATTCCTTGCCACAAAGTCTGAGGACACCCCATATAGGCGCGTGTTCCAAACCAGTTTAGCACAGCCAAAACCCAGTCATATAGCTGACCAATCACATCATAGTTATCAAACGGTCTCTGTTTTGAAAGCATTCGGTACAGACGAGAGGAGAGCTGTTTGGAGTTATCTGCCCCTAGCTTCTCGCACCGAAAGCTTTTGTTGGACGTCTTGTGATTGGTTAAATGAATTGCGTCAGAACACTGAAGTCTACGGGCTGTTATCAGACGGCTTGGCATGGACACCTCTGAACGTTATGAGTTCGTATCCCGGTAGATGCACTATTTTGAATTTTTTTGTCTTCGAAAAACCGTCGATTTTAATCAGATTGTGCAGCTAGCAAACTCATGTGTCAGAAACTGCTCCAATGCTATAGTGCATAATTCTAACTAGGACTGCATAAGACAGACTAAAACTGAAAGAGTTTCATATACCTATCTGATATAGAGATTATTACCCGAGAAAGTGTATCACATGACCTTCACAAAAAGAGCTTTCAGTCTGTAACCAAAGGTTATACACCAATTTTCATCTGACACATTTTTAGGCAGGATTATGGATTTATTTCCAATTTTTTTGCATTTGAATCCCATTGAAGAAGCCAGAACATACCAGGACTGAAATATAATCCATAAGTGAAAGATATGATAAAAACATTAGATATTAATAATCAATTCCATTGTTTCCCTTGCATCTCTATATTTTCATCATCTCTGATTGGTTGTGTTATGTCTTGAGAATGTTGCATATTACAAGCATGCTATTCTACTATTTTTTTCATGTCATGTATGAAATACTAGTATGTAATAAATAGAATACAAAATTCATTAAATAATTCGAAAGGTCATACCAAAAATGTCATTAGGGACATAAACATGATATAAAAGAGGATTAAAATGCTTCAGTTAAGATAATATATCAAACTGTGCTAATTCTTAATTCTACTCATGTGCAAAGGGTGATAATTTCAGATAACACAGTAGTGCAGATAGCAGGTATTGATGAATTATGCAATACAACTAATGTCAACATAACCGTTTGCTAGGTAAACTTGTGAAATGTTAACAGATTAGCGACAGATAAAACTTGACATAATGCAGTGAGATTCAATCCACCCTTATTGACTTTGTGATGGTGACAGAGAATGGCTGGCTTCGAAATCCATGAATAACTATATAGTCCCCTTATAAATACAAATACATGAATACATCATTAATTTTGTTAATAAAATGACATTGCTGTATATGACTTGAATGTTTGGACAGCAATGGTGGCAAAATAAAATGGCTTGGTTTGTGGGTGATACTGTATTATATTTCTTGTCTAGGATTTATTTCTTTTTATCAGAGACCATACAATAAAGGGACTGGACTCGACAGTACATTATCATCAACTATGTGTGCCTCTGTCAGACGTGTAATCGACCCGACCAGAAGCCCTGATGTGATTGCAAAAAGTCAAAACTGGAAACATCATGTAATATTTACAATACACCATTTGAAACTTAGTCATATCTTTATTTCATACATCCTGGTAACCAAGGAAATATTTGAATTTAAATGACTTATAAGAGAAACAAAATCACCACTTTTGAATTTTTCCCGGACGCCATATTGTTCTAGTTAGGGACACAGAGTCCAGTCCATTTATTTTATGGTCTCGGTTTTTATGTATTTTATTTTAAAATATATTTAGATGTTATACACGATACATAATAAAATTGCACTAACTTGATGTTCAGGAAAACTTACAAACTTAGCTTAATAAACGTATGAAAAGTATAAGACAAACCTTGATTTGAGGTATCGTCCCGTGTCATATCACAGTCATGCAGGACAGCAAATAACAGAAGAACAGTTACCATGGACGTTGTCCTGGTAACCATGGTGACAGCAGATGTTGGATCTCTCTGTCACTCTCTGGAAGAAATGAAATATTATATAATATTATATAATGGTTTAAGATAACTCTGTTCACAAAACTGTTTATATCACAATGGACATTGAATTTGTGAACTACAGAAAAATCATTTCTGTTCATTGAGTATTAGCAGGAAAAAAACATTGCTACCATTATACATGTATTAATCTTCAACAAGAGTCTTTTTCAACATGAATCAGATAAATACAAGGCAAAAGTGAGCGCAGCTCACATACCCCCGCCTGTAGTTTGACCGCCTTTCTTTAAACTATGTAATCATAAATCATATATTATGATAAGGCTTAGGAATGTGGTTTGGTCAGCACATAACATAGAAAACAACAGGAAATGTAATTGTTTGCATAGGTGTGAACTGGACGAGATAACTAAATGTTTTACATCAGAATCTCACCTTCCAATCAGTTGCTTGAAGGTCAATATATATTCCTATGTATAAACTGTAGTTATAATCTTTATAAATCATTTATTTTTCATGAATTCAAAAAAGTTTAAAGAAGTGAAAGATTTTAAAGATGATTATCATTTTCTGAAATATGTTGCCACCATGAGTGAAAATAAAATTCTAGTATAATAACTTAGCTATTGATGAAATGGAAATGTCCCACTCTCACAGTAAATGTGTGAAATGTTCAACATGTCAGCTCCATGAACAAAGCAATGTGACAATAATCAAACAAAACACAAATGGGAAATCACCTCGTATTCATGATTTCCAACCATATAGACAAGTGAAATCAAACTAGGATTGAAGTTTACACATAAAAATTTTTTAAATTATAAAATCAGACCGTTTTTGGGTAAAAAACCCAAAATTATTTGAACCATGGAGTTGAAACCCCTAAAAGGCACAACAGCAACATGTAGGTTATCGCTATACCAAATTTGAAGTTTCCAAAGGGTATAGTTTCCGAGATAAGCTCCGGAAACGACACAAAGTCCAAAAATGGGACCGTTTTTGGTCAAAATGTCCAAAATTATTTGAACCATGGAGTTGAAACCCCTAAAAGGCACAACAGCAACATGTAGGTTAGGGGTATAGTTTCCGAGATAAGCTCCGGAAACGACACAAAGTCCAAAAATGGGACCGTTTTTGGTCAAAATGTCCAAAATTATTTGAACCATGGAGTTGAAACCCCTAAAAGGCACAACAGCATCATGTAGGTTATCGCTATACCAAATTTGAAGTTTCCAAAGGGTATAGTTTCCGAGATAAGCTCCGGAAACGACACAAAGTCCAAAAATGGGACCGTTTTTGGTCAAAATGTCCAAAATTATTTGAACCATGGAGTTGAAACCCCTAAAAGGCACAACAGCAACATGTAGGTTATCGCTATACCAAATTTGAAGTTTCCAAGGGGTATAGTTTCCGAGATAAGCTCCGGAAACGACACAAAGTCCAAAAATGGGACCGGTTTTGGTCAAAATGTCCAAAATTATTTGAACCATGGAATTGAAACCCCTAAAAGGCACAACAGCATCATGTAGGTTATCGCTATACCAAATTTGAAGTTTCCAGGTGGTATAGTTTCCGAGATAAGCTCCGGAAACGACACAAAGTCCAAAAATGGGACCGTTTTTGGTCAAAATGTCCAAAATTATTTGAACCATGGAATTGAAACCCCTAAAAGGCACAACAGCATCATGTAGGTTATCGCTATACCAAATTTGAAGTTTCCAGGTGGTATAGTTTCCGAGATAAGCTCCAGAAAAGATTTCGGACGGATGGACGCACGTACGGACGGACGGACGGACGGACACGCGGAGCGCTATATACCCCCGACTACGTCGTAGCGGGGGTATAAAAACTGAGGCTGCACACACAGTCATACATTCCAATAATTCCTTCATTTGAAAAGAAAATCATGGGATCAAAATCTCATCAAATTCTTAACACAAACTCTTTGATTTATATGAGAAATGAGACAAATTCAGTGTGTTTTTATACTGACATGGCATAAATTACATTTATTCACAGAGTAAACTGATGTTGTGTAAATGTATTACAAATTTACTCCTGTGTGAAGAAATATATTCCACATGCAATATACACATGCATGTACACTGAAAAGAAACGTCTGCCAGACTTCGTAGAAACTATAATGAGAAGTTTAGTAATATTATAGCATTATGAAGTTGCACCATTTCTGCATAATATATATATTACAATTACTACAGGCACTCATTCGCATTAAAATGGTGAATCAACAAGAAATAGTGGCCTTCATTGGGCGTGGTTTTCATGAATGTTATTGACTCCAAACCCAGTTTTTCCACGATTTCAAAGGACTTTCATATCAATTTGTTTTCAGCATAACTTGGAGACCACCATTGATTATATTTCAGAAATTATTTGATTTTTCATTTAAAGGAAAATCAAGTCGGCGTTTCTTTTGGCCGACAGTGTAAATTTGATCCATGTAAACTTTTTCATTTTCTTAAAAATTATTATTGTGTTCTAATGTATCCAACATTGTTATACCCGACATTCCACCTTATGAAACAGTAAGCATATACTTCACAATAAAGAAGTTGTTCTAAAAAAAATCCTGTTTTCTTATTTCTGTTTTAATTTTCATAATTTGATCACTGATATGAACTTTCCTAATTTCTTATCTTTATTAGTAAGAGATGAAATCAATAAACTCTAACAGTAAGTGTGATTATTACATTGCATTTAAGCTTGAGTAGATTTTACGGTATCATGTAAAGTTAATGATATCAAAATGAGTACAATTTTGTCAATTATAGATATATATATATATATTTGGGGGGGACCAAAATCGAGATGTAAACGCAAATTCAGATATTTAAGACCAAATATAGAGAGAAAAACTTTTGATTTTGCAAGGTACCTCCTCAAAAATGTTCTTTTTTGGGGGATGTAGCGGTTCTTGGGAAGGCGAAAGTGTCCTATTTCCGGCTTTAAGGACTAAAACGGCATTGTCAAACACCCAAAATATTACCTGATTTCAAATCATAGGGCATATTGTAGTAACATTCAATGCTAAAAGGTTATCTGACGCCTAAATATTACACCTTGACGTCTCTATAACAAGCACCCCCCGGCCTCTTACACAGTTCACATTCTTTCCCCCTATATATTAACATAAGGGATATGTGTTTTAAAAATATTTTATTCCATGAAAAGGATTGGATCGGTAAACAAGCCTGATGGCTTACATAAATACCTCTCCTTAAGGGATACGTCTCATGCACTTAAAAAAATGAAAGTAAGATAGTAAATAAAAATCTTTCATTTGTAATTAATATTTTGTCATTTGTAATAATCGATCAATCAGCTTATTTCTAATCCCTTGTCTTTTTGTTGATATTAATCAATCATAAATGTCAAATATGAAGATAAAAACTGACGTGAAAGCAAATTAAAAGATGAAATCCCCTTTTTTTCAAAAGTCATTTCCTGTTGAGATTATTCTGATTTCAGATTGTAAAGTAATCATGTCTCCTTCAAATCACTTTTGTTCATGATATTTCACTCTTCTTAAAAGGTACATCCATCGTGTTGTTGGGGGTCAAATATGCCAAACGTTATAAGTGGTCTTATTTTATCGAGAAGTACCAAATGTTACCAAAAACTACAATTTTGGTGATAATCGACTTAGTATATTGACGATATGAAGGTAAAAGTATCGATTTCTGATCGAAAACCGGACAATCGCATATCGCGCGCCAATGAGTCAAACGTAATTTTGGAATCTTATTTAAACCAGACAAACTAACAGATTTGGGTTGATAATGTTCAATAGGTCATATAACTACTGTGCATGTAAATAGGAGGTGCACTTTCAGTTTCTGCACATGCATAAGGATGTTACTCGATTTTAATTGGAAACTAGTAATTATGATATTTTTGGCGATTGGGGATGAATATGCAAGCTGAGTGAATTTGTTTGTATTGTAAACACCACATATGGTGTGTTGGAACGTATTAAATCCAAATAAAATTTTATGAAACACAATGGATGCACCTTTAATATTTCATGTTCAGAAAACCAATTCCTTAATTTTTCACAAAAGAGACTAAAAAAATCTTTCTAAATACTTATGTATACCAAAATAAATGTTGATGGCATGAAACAATGATCTGAAGTTACAATATTGCATTTCATGATCAATTACGATATTTTCCAAAACATAACTTAACTAATAAAACACATTATTATAGAGAAGAGAGGTGATATTTATATCCAAAACTTCCATACAGTTAAATCTGATCATAAATATAAAGATCATGGCCAATATTTACTTTCACTTTACATCTTATCTGCTCCAGTGATAAACTACGTTCTTCAAAACAATCCTTCTTTATTACTTATTTTTTATCATTGAATGATTAAGAGCCTTGGCAATATTTATTTTCACTTAAAGGCTAATTACTCAGGAAACAAAAAAGCTCTTCTTCTCCAAGCTAATATATCCTCCCCTGAAGAAAGCCTCAGTAATTCAAATCTGTCATTGATCCCGGGAGAAGGTAGAAGAAATTTAAACATGGTGGCTGTGTTGTGCAATTTCCTTTCTCAAAGTCGACCTGTCACTGCATAAAAACAAGGGAGCACATGTGCTGTTGATTACAACAAGAGCTCTGGGGGATTGTATAACAGTCATGTCGTCCTTTCTTGTAGGACAAGTACAACTCATACACACACAAAGCAGGGAGTCGCTGCTCTTATCTAACACCTAGAGATACACTTTTGACAATTGTGGCTACTTTGTGTCATTATGTTCATTTCAACACCAATGCACACTTGTAGATAATTACTTTGTGACACAGAGATATTAAAGTGTTAAGTTGTCTTGACTTGAAATGGTAGAGAGAAACATTTATCATCAAAAAGAAAATAATTTGTCAATGGTACCAATGAATTATCAAGTTTAACCAATCATTCCTTAGAGATCTTAATATATCTTTTAACACAGTCTCAATTATAAGAAGAATATAGTTTTGTATAATGGCAAATTATAAAGAAACCACATTCTATATAAAATGACTCTCATATTCAAAAGCGTTAGAATCAGGAAAATTCACTGCACAACCAATAATGTAAAACCACTCTACATCTAAGACAGACATCTATATTCCTGCACACAGATCTCATTTGGCACTATGATGATCAATAGAAACATGAAATGTATGATCGACAAGACAGATAACAGACATGCTCTCAGCATGGGACCCTGTCTGAAAACAGTAAATCCTTTGTTCTAACAAGGAGAGTTTTACTCTCTTCATTATCTCTTCACTCCCTTCCCCTCCCTATTCCAGTCATGCTCCTTACTACCACTGCAATAAATCTCTCTCTGCTTGACACCTCTCACCTCTCCTGTTTGTCCCTTCCCCCTCTCTCCCCCACCACAAACTCATCCCCCACTCCACCTCACCTCTTCCCCACCAAACCCTTCATCAATGGCTTTATTCTCTCAAATGTTGTCCTATACCATTTCCTCTTTTTTACACTTCTTTCTTTCTTCTATGTTAATGTAGTCCACCATTGAAGCATTATTTAACTGACATATGAAATTTTCATGAAAAGGAATTGTATTTTTTTCCCATACCACAAGCTCATCCCCCGCCCCCCCTCACCTCTTCCCCGCCCATCCCATCCCCACCAAACCCTTCATCAATGGTTTTATTCTCTCAATAGTTGTCCTATACCATTTCCTCTTTTTTACACTTCTTTCTTTCTTTCTCTTTTAATGTAATCCACCTAGTCTGTCATCCAGACCCCTTAATTTTTTAAGCGCCTAGGCAAGTCTACAACAAGACTCTGATTTCAAATGAACACATCTCAGAGGCTCCTTTTTATTTTATTTTATTATTTTAACTTTTTAAATTTTATGAAATAATTCATTTCAGACGCTAAATGTTAGACTATAATCCACCAATAAGGCATTATTTACCTTTTATTTATCCTCAACTGACACATGAAATTCTCATGAAAAGAAAGTTAATATTTTCCCTTGATTCTGAAATTATCAGGTCCATGAGGCTTACTTTTAAGATTATCTGCAGTCCAAACTTTAGACCTAAATGAAACTAAAGCAAGTCCATTAGGTTTTATGGAATGTGTATGTGAAGTGTGAGTCTACTCTAGCCATCTCCTCAACTCTTGAGGTCCTTGCAGAACCAACACTTGACTCTGTTCACTTCACAGAGAAGAAGAGCTAGCTCATTGTGGCTCCAGTCTTGTCTAACATTGATCCTATCTTGGAGTAACATCTCTCAGCTATAGTGGAACCAAGCAACACAGGGAGGTGAAGTAACTGGTAGAAACACTGCAGTTCCTCCTTTTGCTGCTAATGTGTCACTGTAGGCCTACTTCACGGAGAACTGCTGCTTCATTATCTATAACTACATATGTTCACATTCTTCCTTCCTTAGTGTCTCCTCAATAAACAATGAGCTGGTGTTAACACTTGCAGACTATGATTTTCAAAACTCAAAATGTTTATGTTAAAATTGTTCAACTGTTCTAACTTTCCAATCTTGTTCCAAAAATCTTAAACTAACTGTTCTAACTATATAAATAGTCTTACACTCAGACTCTGAAAAAAAATTCTTTCTGAAAATGTCATCAATTTATTGAATATTGAATAGGAGACTTGGCATTTCTGAAAATAGAGGCTCCATTTCAATGTTCTTTTCTGTGTCTATGTGTTTTATCCCAGCCCCTGAGACCCTCAATCCATTCTTGGTCCAACCCGTATAGACTGTAGTTCATAATGTTTTGTCCTCTTCAAAAGCAAGTCTAGATTTGGTTCTAAGCTACCCATTCACCCAGGCTCCTTTTAAGAACACTAATGACTGTTATGTTTTCATAGATATAAAATGGCAGTGTAGGATCACAGTCTCTATTTTTTAAATGCCACCATTCGTAACACCACACATTTGTATAACCTCAGCTTTACGCTAGATATGTATGTATACATTTATAGTTCCAAGAATCCAAGAACTGATAACGAGTTTACAGTAACAGACATGTTATCACGACACCACCATCGGTGCTGATAACAGTCGTACCGGCTTATTCAACATTTACCATGGATTATTTTATAATATACATGAAATGTCAAACTCTTTTCTTTCAAAGATATTGATGATTATATTGCAAAATATGTTCGTGATACTATACATATTTCTTGTCGAGAGCATCACGTAATTTCAATAAATTCATTTCGATTTCCTGAAGATAAAACATTCCAGAGCAGGATCATCTCAGTTTGCTGGCATTTGTCTTCTTATACTGCCCTTTACCTAAACATATGAACATGCATCCTGGCACATATTGCAGTTCACGATTAAAAATATTACATATTAGATATTTTTGGAACCAAGGAAGCGAAAACCAAAATTCACCGAAGCGATAAGACTTACTTACAATCGACTCTTAGCAAAATTCTCTTACGTTTCAATGATAGCTATTATGAATTCCTAAAGCAAACAATATATCTACCACGAAAGCAGTACTACATAACTCTACACGTACCTTTATCACAGAAGAATCCCCTATCCGCGAGCATCCGCAAGTACCATCCTTTTGTTCCAACAGAGAGACCGAACTGGCCGACTTTAGCGGGAGTGTGCGCGTGCTCGAGCTTGGATGTGGACAGCAACAGTTGGCAGGCACAACGGACGTGGGGTTGGGGATTGAGATTGACAGGAATACCACTAAAAGTAGAATTGAGCTAGAATTATCTCCCCCCAGCTGAAGAGAGGCTTTGAAGGGTGAAGAGTCGCCAGATTAAAGCGCTCCGTTGAGAGATAACTATAATAAACATCAAGCCTAAAGCTTCGTTACTCACAGCGCTGATAAGGAGCATCCCTCAGTGGGCTTTATTCGTCTTAAATGGTTTAATGAAACACACATTTATTGGAGAAACTATCGTTTAGCTAAAGCACTTCACATTATTGAAAAAAGAAACATGCAGTTATTGGAATAACGTTTCATGTCCCTTAGACATTGAACATTCATTGGTTTAGACTTAGGCTTCCGCGTGCATATCCTTCCCGCCAAGATATATCATAAGAAGTAGTTTATTACGCTAAAAATCAATTGATGGAATCATATAATCCCATTTTTCCATATTGGTCGATATTGTGGTTTCATAAAACTCGTTTACCGATTTCAGATTTCCAGGAAGTAGTAGGTCTATGCCTTCAAAACATTTCCATTGATTAATTTGACTTCTCTTATTGACACTGAATATAGTCACATTGAGATCACCGTTTGTACATTCTTATACACTGTTAACCTACGATCTTACAGATTGTTGGCCAATAACCATTCACACGGTAAAGACATACCAGCTGTAATAGTGTACACCACCCATTAAATGTGTGACTGCTTTTTAGATAGACAGTAAGAATGTCTCCAAATTCCGACACCGAGTTCAAAGCATATCTCATGTCTTTACTAGCAATTCTGCATCTAACATAGCGGGTGAGTCATGTATGAATTAATAAACACTGTCGGCGTATGAAAGAACGCGTTTATCTACATAGGTCTACACGGGATCTGATAGTATACATCGCCAAGCTTCACTTTAGATTACACACAGTTAATTTGTCCTCACTCTTCCGCTAATAACCTTGAGGAACACGCCGCCGACTCTGAACCATGGACATAATTATCAGCATCTACAAATACTAGATGCGTCTTTTGATAAGCAATGTCCACACGTATTTAACAGTATAATCCGTGTGGTTTATGGCTCGCCTGTATACTTGACAGGTATCTAATATACGTGTATTGTCTATGGGGGCTTTGTTGTAAACCCTTGTGAAGAGCTTGGTTTAAACCATTATGTTTACACTTGGTCTAGGGTTTACACCAAGGTTCAACTTGTCTACACGTTTCACTCATTAGTCTTTCCTCCATTTTCTGGAAATAGAATTTGATATGCGTTTCCAAACCGTATATTACATTATAGCGTTGATTTGTAGACAATGTTTCTATTACTTTATATCAAGTTAGTAAAGTGGAACTTGTTCATTGCAATACAACGTCGTTATTACATTTAGCGAAATGTTACTTATGTACGTTAATTGATATACAACGTTTATATTACACAATAGCAAGATGTAAAGAACATGTTCATTGTTAGACAACGATTATATAACATCACATCAAGATGGTAAAGAACATGTCCAATGATAGACAACATTTATATAGTATCATAGCAAGATGGTAAAGAAAATGTTCATTGGTAGACAACGATTATTTAATTTTATAGCAAGACGGTAAAGAACATGTTCATTGATAGACAACGTTTATATTACATCACATCAAGATGGTAAAGAACATGTCCAATGATAGACAACGATTATATAACATTATAGCAAGACGGTAAATGTCCAATGATAGACAACGATTATATAACATTATAGCAAGATGGTAAAGAACATGTCCAACGATAGACAACGATTATATAACATTATAGCAAGATATTAAATAACATGTTCATTGATAGACAACGTTTACATAACATCACATCAAGATAGTAAATAACATGTCCAATGATAGAAAACGATTATGTAACAATATTGCAGGATAGTAAAGAACATGTTCATTGATAGACAACGTTTATATTAAACAACAGCAAGACGGTAAAGAACATGTCCAATGATAGACAACGATTATATAACATCACAGCAAGATGGTTAAGAACATATTCATTGGTAGACAAAGATTATATAATATTATAGCAATATGGTAAGGAACATGTTCAATGGTAGACAACGTTTATATTACATCACAGCAAGACGGTAAAGAACATGTCCAATGATTGACAACGATTATATAACATTATAGCAAGACGGTAAAGAACATGTCCAATGATAGACAACGATTATATTACATCACAGCAAGATAGTTAAGAACATGTTCATTGTTAGACAACGTTTATATTAAACAACAGCAAGATAGTAAAGAACATGTCCAATGATAGACAACGATTATATAACATTATAGCAAGACGGTAAATGTCCAATGATAGACAACGATTATATAACATTATAGCAAGATGGTAAAGAACATGTCCAACGATAGACAACGATTATATAACATTATAGCAAGATATTAAATAACATGTTCATTGATAGACAACGTTTACATAACATCACATCAAGATAGTAAATAACATGTCCAATGATAGAAAACGATTATGTAACAATATTGCAGGATAGTAAAGAACATGTTCATTGATAGACAACGTTTATATTAAACAACAGCAAGACGGTAAAGAACATGTCCAATGATAGACAACGATTATATAACATCACAGCAAGATGGTTAAGAACATATTCATTGGTAGACAAAGATTATATAATATTATAGCAATATGGTAAGGAACATGTTCAATGGTAGACAACGTTTATATTACATCACAGCAAGACGGTAAAGAACATGTCCAATGATAGACAACGATTATATAACATTATAGCAAGACGGTAAAGAACATGTCCAATGATAGACAACGATTATATTACATCACAGCAAGATAGTTAAGAACATGTTCATTGTTAGACAACGTTTATATTAAACAACAGCAAGATAGTAAAGAACATATTTCATTGAAAAACAACGTTTATATAACATTATAGCAAGATATTAAATAACATGTCCAATGATAGACAACATTTATATAGTATCATAGCAAGATAGTAAAGAAAATGTTCATTGATAGACAACGTTTATATTACATCACATCAAGATGGTAAAGAACATGTCCAATGATAGACAACGATTATATAACATTATAGCAAGATGGTAAAGAACACTTTCAATGATAGATAAAGTTTAAATTACATCACAGCACTACGGTAAAGAACATCTTCATTGATAGACAACATTTATATTACATCATATCAATTTAATAAAGACAATGAGAACTGATTGTCAACATTTTGTCAACAGCATGGTAAAGAATATGTTTATTGATAACAAACATTTAGATATACTCGAATGCACTCATGAACATATTTTCTCTTGGCTCTGGTAGACTCATGGGGCATCTGTTTATACAGCGGGTTCGTGTTCTACTATACATGTTATCTTCGCACCCAATCATAAATGAACAAGTTCCTATTCATAAGAAATTATGATCAATCGTCAGCCATAATTAGCACGGAACCCAGTTGTATTACAATGGGTTCGAGAACGGAAGAAGATGAGAAGCAAATCGATGTCGTTTCCGCTTCTTGTCATGCGATGTGACGCTGGGATGTACATGGCTTCATCAATATTGACAGACAGACGGACAGACAGAGGTTGAGTGACGTCCTCACACGGCATCTAATACAGAAGAACGAATTCTGTTGCGAATTTTAAAAGGTTAACATGGAAATTTAAATTAGAGAACGTGACTCGGTAACAGAGTATCTGCTCTTATTGATGAGGAATGTAGTTTTTTTAAACTTATTTAAAGGGACAACACAGCGAGGACATTTCTTGTGAAGTGAACATAACATGCCTTTCTTTCTACATATTCTTATAAATGCATGGTTTTAACAAAGTTTAATTGGAGCGTATATACAAATAAAAATGATTTTTTTCTCACTTGAAGTAAGGTTATATATAAAAAAGAGTAAACATCAGATGGTTTTGACTGGATCAATCTTCTTTAATACGATGAGTTCATTTCGACCAGCATATCGGTCTTTTTAAGTATGACATATCACGTTTATCGAACTGTTTTGTTTACATTAAAAAAATACCCACCTCGTACTGTTTCTTTAAACGACTGGAGAATATAATATTTTATCATATAATGCAGGGGGATATGGTTATTGGCTCTGTCCGTCCGTCCGTCCGTCTGCCCGTGATCATATTGTTTCCGGGGAAGAACTTGAAACTACTTGACCAATCTTGACCAGATTTGGAATACTGCTTCTCCATGTCATGAAGATGTGCCTTTTGGGGGTTTCAGCATTTTAAATTATGTTTTGTTTCGTTTCCATGGTAACGTTTGGATTTAGTATATTTGAAGGGTAGGGTTCGTTTCCGGAGCAGATCTCTAAAACTACTCGACCAATCCTCAACAAATTTGGAATACTGCTTCTCCATATAATGTACATGTGCCTTACATTTCATTTTCATTTACTGGATGTTACTCATTTTAATGTAATTTCTCGGCTGATCACTTAAAAAAATATGTGTCATTTCAACATTAAAATAGGCTCTAGAAACGAAAAGTGCATAGGCATGGTAATTTAATGAGCTGATATATTTTTCATTTGCTTTATTTTCAGAACAATGGTGGACATTAATTTTGCAGAGATCTTTTATATTCAAAAGTTTATTTACTGATTTGAAATCACTTAAATTTCAAAGTTTGAATTTATAAGAAATAGATTTCATGATGTGTTTGTTCACTGGCTTATAAACGGTTTGAAAGTTCAAGTTAAACTGTAGTCTAAATGCCGTCGACAAGCTCCAGCATTTATTTTTTTAAATTTTTTTTTTTATTTCCATTTTTCCATTTTTCAAAATATACATCATTCATAAGTTTACATACAACAATCAGTTCTGGCTTCTTGCATGGTACATAGATTATGATATCATGATATTACATACATGGTTCTTAAATATCATGATTCTTAAATAGCATATGGAGTGATGACCAGAAGGCATAGAATCTTGCATAATTGCAGCTTGAAAAAGCAATCATTTTTGTTATATGGTAGTATGTTACTATTTCAAGCTGTAATGGTTTGAAATTTGGTATAAATTTTTTGATATGGCATTTGTACAGCATCAATTTTGTAATAAGAACAAGTGCATTCAAAGGGTTGTTGTTTATGCCTTTAAATCCAAACAGTATATTTTCCTCATTGAAATCAATGTTTCCTTCTGTATAGTTTGCCAGCCAATCTGACAATTGACTCCAAATGCTATTTGCATATTGACAAGAATATAACATATGTGAGATGGTTTCTACTGGGTCATGACATAGTGAACATGCTGATGATTCTATATATCCCATTCTAAACAATAATTTGTTCGTACTTAGTATATTATGGATGATCTTATGCTGAAACCATCTTAGTTCACTGCTTTGTGTACATCTCTTAGCCATTTGATTGATATTTGTCCACTCTAATTCAGTGTATTCTTTTTGTAGATACTCTTCCCATTTCAAGAAGGTTCTGGATTTTGTGAACTTTGAGTCTTATAAAGTCATATAAAATGCTGAACTGCCTTGTTGAGTATTTACTTTTGACATGTTGAAAGGGAGAATGGGCCTATGGAGCTGGTTTGTATCTGCATTGAAGTTGTGTAGTAGAGATGATATTGTTCTTTTAACTCCTTCATAGGTTAGAAAATCCGTTTTGATGTTATATCTTTCGACAAAGTCTCTACATTCATATATTTTTCCGTTTTCATCAATCAAATCGGATATATAAGTTACACCCTTTTTATCCCATTGCTTAATATGGATAGTGTCACCATCAATTTTGATATTACTGTTAAACCAAATTGATTTTGTCATTATTTCTTCGCCAGTAGTTTCTTTTTCACAGCAATATAAAAATTTTGCCCAAACGGAGAGTACATCTTTCCAAAACATGTTTGAGATTTTTGGGACTATATTGTCTAAAATATAATTGGAATCTGCCAAATATAGTATTCTTATGTCCACAATATGTTCTTTGAACACACTTATCAAAACTGCATTTTTGTAAAAGAGTCTTTTTATCCAACTCAGCTTTTGTGCTGCTATAGATGTACTTATTTCCGGAACACTTATTCCTCCATATTTTGGTGGAAGCTTCATAATATCCCTCTTGATTTTATCCGGCTTCCCTTTCCAAATAAATTGGTAGCATTTCTTTTGGAAATCTTCTATAGTTTTTGCCGGGGGAGTGGGGATACTACTAAACAAGTGATTGAGTTTTGGAAGTAATAATGTTTTTAGGACAGTATTTCTTCCTAGAGGAGTTAAAGTTCTTTTTACCCATTGTGTCATTTCCTTTTCAATCTTATCAAACTGTTTGGTGTAATTAATGGTATCATGTTGTCCAAGTCAACGTCAAATTCAATACCAAGGAGTTTAAATTGTGTCCGTGTCCAGTCCAGTTTCCATTCCTCACATAGTTTGTAACGTGTTCTCTTTTTTGACCCAATCCAAATCAATTTAGTCTTTTCAGCATTAACCTTCAATCCAGAAAATCTTGCAAAGAATCTCAATGTATTCATTGTTGCATAGAGGTTTTTTTCGGTTCCATCGAGCGTAAGTGTAGTGTCATCTGCAAATTGTGCAAGGAGAGATAAAATGTTTCCCATCTGTATACCATGTATATTTTTATTATTTCTTAACATTATTGCGAGTATTTCAGCACACAGGATAAATATATATGGTGAGATTGGATCTCCTTGGCGGCAACCCCTTGCTATTTTGAAGAAGGAACTGGCATATCCATTAATTAGTACACATGATTCAATATCTTCAAAAAGGATTTTTACCCATTTCTTAATGTCTGGTCCAAAGTTGAAAAAATTGAGTACATTGTGCATGAATTTTCTTTCTACAGAGTCAAATGCTTTTTCAAAATCTATTAATAATAATAGACCTGGTTTTTGATAAGTTTCTGTATAGTCCATCACATCATAAATCATTCTTGTTACTTCACCAATGTATCTTCCTGCCACAAAACCTTTTTGATCTTCATGTATGATGAATGGTAGTACTTGTTTTATTCTATTTGCTATTGCTGCCGATGCCAGTTTATATGTAGTATTGAGGAGGGATATTGGGCGCCAGCATTTATACCAGTTTAACTTGTACCTTTCAAACCGTTTATAAGCCAATGAACAAACACATTATGAAATCTATTTCTTAACAGCAGAGAGCATATCGCTTAAAAGTCTGAATTTATTTGTACATAGCTAGTTGACGTGAAGGAAAATGGGGAATGAAACTATGATTGAACAGTCAGTACTAAATACATGAAATAGGCCTATAGTGGTTGAAGATGTTGTGTAAATAAACGCAAGATATTTAATATATCGAGTTGGTCTAATCAATTCTAATTAATTATTATAGCTTCGATATGCTTATATAGTCATCCGTGGAAAACACGTCAGCAAACTTCGGTTTGAAGACACACACACACATAATGTCTTAATAACA
The DNA here is from genome assembly GCA_936450465.1 of Gibbula magus. Classification (NCBI taxonomy): domain Eukaryota; kingdom Metazoa; phylum Mollusca; class Gastropoda; order Trochida; family Trochidae; genus Gibbula; species Gibbula magus. The sequence goes on along the minus strand of OW388293.1, from coordinate 70,653,752 downwards.
TACTGGCTTCGTGAACAGTATATTGTGCTGTGACAGACTGAGAGAATTTATGAAAGTGGTGTACGATAAATCGCTAGGGGGAGAGGGAGCAGATTTAAACACCTCCCTGGGTGGGTGTTTTATTACTTGAATATCTGCATTCAGTGTCTATGTGGTCGGACACTTATATAAATCCGTGACACTATACACTCTATTCTTCTCCTGTGTATGGGTGAAAGGAAAATCCGAAAATTCTATTAATGATAATCAATAATGTTCATGATTTGTTCTAAACCATTGGTTTCTTCAGTGTTATATATACGAAATTGCATCATATGGTGTAAACATCATGCAATTCATCACGTGATTCATATTGAAAATACAACTTTCAGAATAACAAGATTTGCATGGAGTTTCTTTTTAAAGTTTCTAACACTAGGTCTCACATATATGCTTGCTTTTTCAGTGATATTGTCAAATGTTTCATTTGTATTGAATTGCTGTATTTATATATACAGCTCTGATTTAAACATATGTTATTCAATTGAGAAAGGGATAAGGAACAAGTTATCCAGCTTAGGTAACCTTCTCCCATGTATTTACAAAATGATAGAATTATAACAATATACATGTAATGAAAGCAATTCAATACAGAAATGTTAGAAAGATATTTACAGAGACGTGAAGAGACATGCATCAAAATAAACGTTTACTATCATCATCATATAAACAACACTTAAACACAATATGAAACACATTTTCACATAAATAATCACATTCAAATGTTGAACCTGGCTTGATGCCAATACTAAATAAATCACACTTATAAGCTTGCTTACATGATATCGTCAACGGGTATGATGAATATTCGCTCTGCGGATACCAGTGGAAAAGTACGATTGTGCCATAATAATTGATATAAACTTTTCTGTTGATTGTAACATCCGTTTTTCCAATTGAAAATTATTCCACAATATACTGTGGTTGAAAGGATAAAATGCTGGATAGAATGTTTCAGTCTATACAAGAGTCATCAGAAGATGACATATCCCACCGGTTCCACAAAATTTGTAAAACACATCTTTGACAGATACTTGTGTATCTACTACCGTACTTCAGTTAGTGGGTATTACAGATACTGAGTTTCAGGTATGTTAAGGGTTTAGACTTCTGCTCCAGAAGCAGTCAAAATCAACAACAACCAACATCCCTCTCATGTTACTATGGAAACAGAAAAAAAAAAAATTCAGAAAAAAATCTGAAAATATCAAAAGGCACCACTTCAAGTTAGTGGGTAATACACATGCAAAGTTTCAGGAAGATATGATGAACGGTTTTGGAGCTGTGCTCCGGAAACGAACCTGTCTCTGACAAAGTCCAAATTCAACAAGTTTCTATGGAAACAATAAAAAATAACATTTTAAAAAATCTGAAAATATCAAAAGGCACCACTCCAGTAAATGTATAATACATATGTGAAGTTTCAGAAAGATATGATAAATGGTTTACCAGTTCTGCTCCGGAAACGAAATGATTACGGACGGACAGACGGACGGACGGGGTGATGACTATATCCCACGTTATTACATACCGGTGGGATAATGATGGAATTACTAAGTTTCCAGAATTTAAGTTCATAAGTAATGGAGTCACCAACAGTCTTAGGGAGTAAAGCTATGAGAAAAGAGGGTGCAGTACCACATTAGATGTTATTTTTCTCCTTTCCCTACCTTCTGACAATGTTACCCACCTTGTTTCAAAATAATGATATTTAAATGGTGTGTATTTTGGTAGACCAGTAACAATACTAGCTGCTGCCAGCTGAAGTTATTCTATATTACAGCCATCCCAAACCTCGCAGGCATATTCAAAATGTTGTCTAATAAAGATAAATTGTTTTGTTTTTCAAGATTTGCCTGCTTAATATAAATTTCATTGAGTTTATCATCTTAGAATTTGGTAGTACTAATTTGTTGATATGACTATTCCATTTGCCCTAGCCCGAAAAGGTCACGTCACACCTAAATATGTATGTTCATCTGCGTTTCTGATTGCGCATCCATCGAAATACAACATTATGTTATCAATTTGTTTTCTAAGCGTGAAAATTATAGCTTCAGTTTTATTTGGATCATATCTAATCAACTCAAGCTTTTGTATAAATAATGATTTATTTGTTTATTATGTCAATTACGTGTGGTTCTGTAATGTAGCATGTGTAGAATTTATCTACACATATTTTATCGTGTTATCTTTGAAAATGTCTAAAGCCGTATTTGATCTCTAACAATTAATTTTACCCAAAGTATGTGGAATGCTGTTAGAAACGTCCATAAGTTAATCGAGAGGAAATAACAAAATTAATTCTCAAATATTATCGTATTACCAGTAATTACAAGTGCCATTTGAAAATAATTCAAGCCACAAAATGACACGATTATTAGAGATAAGATATTAAAACTAATTTTGCGTATGTCATTCACAGAGGATAATAGTACAAGGGGGAATCCCCGTTAGCATTGACGTCATTAAAATCTATTTATAGACCATGACAAACGTTCACAAGGGTCAATCACTGCGTAAGAGATAAACTCAGAACGAACAACTCGCAATCTGTAGCAAGTATTGTAGTTAAATCATCAACACAGACAAGAGAATACTCCATGGAAAGCTTGATCAATTGATATAAGAAATATCAACAAGTGCCCGTTTGTCGCTCTTCTGCGCGAAAGGCGGAAATGGTGCATTCCAATATGGCGGCGACTAAAGTAATGATTCCAGACAAGTATTGAGCAACAAATGAACAATTGGAGGCTTTAATATTCCGCCTATTGCTCGATATTCGTGGTTTTCTTAAACACTAGTTGTTTATGATGAGTAATTACGAGAGTGCGCTCAAAACTTATCTCTCTAAGGTAAGATATTCAGGTGTTCTCCAAATGTTTTTGTCTAGTCGACCTGTCATGTTAAAAAAATGTCCTGTTTCAGTCAAATGTTTATAAAACTAATCTTTTATTTAGTGTAAGCTTTGTCTCTTGTGAGTGTAAAGTAGCAAATTATATGATATGTTCCATTTAAAATATTAACAGTTTACGTTTTTGATTAAGATAAAATTATAAATGACCAATGGATTATTAGATAAACCAAATCTAGATTGACAGTGACAGCTTATGTGTATTGTCTATAGTTATCTCTTCATTGTGATGTTTCAGTTTGATATGAAGTTTAAACTTGTCGAAGTTGTCTGTGAAACTCAAATATAGACAATATTTCAATGAGTGATTTCAATAACATTTACAGTATACAGTATTAAAGCAGTGATGTATTTTTGTCATTTGTCAATAAACAAAAAAATTTCAAGACAAAAAAGTTACCAAGTTTCATAGACTTCATGATGCAGAATGTATAGATCATGATGTCAATAATTCAGTCATATTTAAATTCATATACTTCAGTAATATTTTCGCATTTAAAGAGACAGCAACATTTTAAATATTAAAAAAAATAATCAAAATTTAAGGGGAACTTGAAGGATAAGGTTAGGATAGTATTCAAATAACATTCTTTCCTGACTATGATAATATATATGATGTGTAATTGCTTCATGATGTTTCTTTATTCTCAATGTTTTGGTATTGAGATACACCTGTCCTTAAGTGAACAAACAATATTTGATCATAAAAATTGTAGGCATAGCCATTTATATATTCTAAGATGTAACACAATAGATTTATTTCATACCCATGATCAAATTATTTCAGTATAAACATCCTGATGCTACGAAAAGGGAAGTTACAAATGCGTTGACACAATACAGAGACCTTCGTCCAAGCTATGACAGTTTTGGTAAGTAAAAGAAATCTTCTTTAGATATTATTATCCCAGTTCCTCCAATTGGTGAAATTGGCCAGTGCCAAAATATTAACAGGCCAAAATATAAACTTTGTGGCAAAATGATAAATCATAAAAAGAAAACGCCAAATGACTATGCTTAAGATAATTTTCACGCTGAAATATGAAATAGTGGTGAGGTTTGAGGGTTAATTGATTGGTGAAATTTAAAGGCTGGAGACATTCTGTCAGAAACGTCACACTGACCAGAAATGACAGGTGCTTTTTGTGAACACTACTTCTCGTAATTATTCTAAAACAATATATTAACAACAATTTTATCTCTAAATTTTACAATTAAAATGAGCTAAGTAATTATGAAGATGATGTCTCACTGTCTGAAAATGTTACTGGTCAATAGAAAATAAAAACTATTGGCCAAATCAAAATGTCACAGGTCTTCACTCTTGGGTCAATTGATCAGCGTATTTGTCGAGCCCTGTTTTTCATCTCCTTTTGATCTTGATTAGATGCTCCTAATTATTGCTTACTTATCTTCATACAGTATTCAATGATGGAACCCAAAAACATTTGCTGAATCTGGAAGGAACAATTCCAGTTAATTACAAAGGTAAAACATGTTTTTAGTCAATCAATACTTGTTTTATAGTATAACTGGACTTACTGTACTTGCCAAACTTTCAATACGGATCATTGCCACATCTTTCCTCTTTTGAATTGAAGCAGTGGCAAATAATAAATTGATGGAAATAATATCACTATTTGGACAAGGTATTGAATGGCATTTGGAAGTGAAGGGATGGAACAGTACACCGGAGCTTCGGTTCTGTATGTATTTTGGTACAAAACCCTTGGTTCAGTCCATTTTTTATTTGGTTCATATCTAAGAAAGCAACAAACTTACCGGTAAGTCACAACAAATTGGCTATTTTCTTCAACGTACAAAAATTAAACAAATACCAGATTTATGTGTAAAATATGGTGTGTGGTACCAACTGAAAATACATTTTGATGCTCAGGGCAATGAACTGAAACAAAGTACTGCTGTTCAACTAGTCTAGTTATAAACTGTAAGTGGAATAATACCTTTTGGATGATACCTTTATTGTGAACATACACATTTTGGAGTATGCTTATTTCTTCAATAGGTGGATAATCACAATACATGTTATCAAGGAAATATTTCTTTTCTTACTATTTGGACCAGGAAAACATTGATAGGTTTTTACCACTGATAATGAGGAGCCTGTATGAAAACTGTATTTTATTCCCATTTTGCCAGGTAACGTGTACAACATCCCAGTATGTATATGGATAATGGACACCCATCCCTACAATCCCCCCATGGCGTTTGTCCGCCCCACCAACACAATGCAGATAAAACCCAACAGATCTGTGGACGCCAATGGAAAGGTGGATCTTCCTTACCTCAGAGACTGGAAATATGTGAGTTCTCAGAGATGCAATATATAAAATACTAAACGATGTCCCGTTTGATAACATGTTTATTAAAAGAGTTAATGGTTTGGTATTTTAACGAGCGAAAGCGAGTTAAATACCGATGCCTTTCACAAATTTCATAAACATGTTATCAAACGGGACAGAGTTTAGTATTTTATTTATTACTCAATGATGTAAGTAGCGCTGAATTGCAAGAAAACCGTTGTTAGTGACGCTCACTTGCAAATAGATCACCTGCTATTGCAGTCGTGCAGCTAAAATTGTGATGTCAACCAAAAACGACTATGACGTCACTCTCACACATGTGTGTAACCAACTCAGTGTTATCTCATGAGTGATCTCACCATGCTTGAGTAATAAATAATCTTTCTAATGTTTGATTACATTATTGTTTTTTAATGTAATTTTGCCAAAAATATTTAAACTAATTCAGAAAGTAGGTGTGACATCATTTCACTTTGTGCACCCTAATTGGTCAAAATCATGGTCGTAGAATCCCTAAATCACCTAGATAATTTGTTATCGTCTTATGAAACGTTTTTTAATCAGATATACAGTCAGGCCTCGATAATCCGAGCACTTCCGTTTTTCATCAAAAGTAGTGAAATAGTGAAATGTTCGGACTACTGAGTACTGAGGACTACTAAAGAGATTAGTTTGGTTACATTTTCCTACCGTTTGGAAACTGCGAGATTCGGATTATCGGTGGCCGGATTATCGCGGTTTGACTGTAATTAGATTACATAAGATTAAATTTGATAAAGTTTAGTGAATTTACATTATTCTCCCTGGCAAACAAATATCTTGAACATGTTTAGTCGTGACATAAAAATTCCTGGACTGAATCGACTCAATCCAAGAAGGCACCTTGTAACAAACACACAAATATAGATAGGCTAGACTTATAGACACCGTGTTATTGAGAATATTGTATTTCGATGTTGCAGTCAAGTTCCGATCTGCTGAGTCTGATGCAGATCCTGGTGTTTGTGTTCGGTGAGGAGTGTCCTGTCTTCTCCCGTATGGCTCCCGTCAATCAGCCACCCCCCTACCCTCCCATGGGACAGGGGGGTGGCACACAGCCTCCCTACCCCACAGGACAAGGTCAGTAATAGTGGTTAAATGTTTTTCCTGATGTAATGGTGGGATAGCACAGTGGTTAGCACGTTCAGCTTCGGATCAAGAGGTCCAGGGTTCAAATCCCACCAAAGACTTGCAAACTTTGTCTGCTGTGGAGAACTGTTTTACGTGCAGTACGGTTTGGGTGTAATGCAACACTAAAATCAACACAGTTCCATGGTTCGCTTGTTCCAGTCGATGCTCGGAGGTTTCACTGCGGTGCATAGCCTTTCTCCATGCAATAATACTAGCAGCCGATATATAAATGAAATTAACGGATCAGAGTGAAAATGCTGAGATACATGAAATTTCTTTGGAGTTTATACCAATAGCTTTATCCAACTTTAATATCTTTCCATTAAGCAAAGACTCATATACAAGTAAACCTAAACGTTGATACATTGGTACATGATTGTTAGTGATAATGAAAAATAAACATAAGATGGCATTGATTATTGATGATTTAAACATCTGTGTTTTTACAAATAATTTTATACATATATACATAAATTAAGGAGACATCTGTAGAACTATCAACTAATTCATCAATCAATTATTCATATCCCTCTCTTAGAAAAATATCAATTACCATACCAAATCTAATGATTATATTTCCTCCCCCTCCAGTTGGAATGCCAATGCCAGGTTCAGGCCACGGAAGTACCCCCCCCTACCCCTCGTACACAGGAGGTACCGCTGCGGGCTACCCTGCCCCCGGAGGGTACCCCCCTTACCCCGCAGCAGGAGGCTACCCCCAGCAGGGTCAGAACTTCGGTGGATACCCGGCTCAAGGATTCCCAAACCAGGGTTCAGGGTTCTCCGGGGCTCAGGGTCAGTTCCCTCCGTACTCCTCCTACGGAAACAACCCACCCTACCCCGCCGCTACGTCATCTTACCCAGCCACATCGGCCACAAGTAAGTGCTATGTTATTATCATGGTTTAGTTCGAAAACCAGTCCCGAAATATTACTTTTTACGGAGTTATGGCCCTTGAATCCGAAATTGAAATTAGTACCAAAAGAGCTGTGATGCTCCAATTGGGACAAGTTTTCTCGGCAACTATTACATCTAGCTGAATGAAATTTAACATGTAGGTAGTCTAGATGATACTCTTCATCGAGTTCAAAGCCCAGTTCCAAATATTATTTTTTACGGAGTTATTGCCCTTGAATCTGTAATTGAACTTGGTACAAATTACCACTGTGATGCCCTTATGGGAACAAATAAGTTACTTGAAAAATATTAAATCTGGGTGGATGAAATTTTGTAATAACAAAGCCAGTTCCCAAAAATATTTTGGACAATATTATGATGCTTGAATCTGTTTTTTAACATAGTACACTAGACATCTATAATGCTCAATCGACGGATAGCAGATGGCTGGGGTATGTGAGCCATGCTCACTTTTTAGCTCATCTGGCCTGAAAGGCCCGATGGGCTTATAGCATGGCATGGTGTCCGGCATCCGTCCCTCTTTTTCTTTTCGCATTTTCGTCTTCTTCTCCAGAACCACTTGGTCTAGGGAGCTGAGATTTTGTTTGCAGACTCCTTGGCTAATGGGGATTCTAAATTGTAGATTTCATGACCCTGTGACCTCGAATGGGGTCACAGTTGTCACAATCCCAAAAACCTATTTTCATCTTCTTCTCCAGTTCCAAAAGATCTAGAGAGCTGAAAAGTTGTGTGCAGACTCATTGGCTAATGGGGATTCTAAATTGTAGATTTCATGACCCTGTGACCCCAAATGGGGTCACAGGGGTCACAACCTTAAAAACCTATTTTCATCTTCTCATCCAATGCCAAAAGGTCTAGAGTGTTCAAAAGTTGTGTGCAGACTCCTTGGCTAATGGGGATTCTAAATTGCAGATTTCATGACCCTGTGACTTCAATTGTAGCAAGCTTTGAACAGTACTCTTGAGATTTTATGTGCACTTCACTTCAGACTAAGGGAGGTAATCCCAAATTTGTCCTAACTTTGAGAAATGGTTGTTGAGAAAGAAGTTGAGACTTGAAAATTAAGAATAAAGGATCTAACAAAAATTGTGTGTAATACTTATTTTGTAAGCCCATAACTTATATCATATTTCATATGTAAATATTAATATTTTATCATTATTGAATGCCTGATGAGCTACAGAGCCAATGACTCTATTTTTTCTTGTTACTTCAGCAACAAGTACAGCTGCAGGTAACACAGGGACAGGTACAGTGACAGAGGCGCACATCAAAGCCTCACTCCTCTCGGCCGTCGAGGACAAGATGAGAAGGAGGCTCCGTGAAACATTCGCTCAAGCCCAGGTAGTTTTTGTGGGAAATCAATATGAAGTTTTATCTATCTTAAAAACTAATTTTTCAAATTGAGGTAATTTACATTGTTTCTTTCTGTAAATTTGCTTGTTCTCACACTATATGGAATAATATGTTTTATTTCAACTTTTATTTCTCTGAAAAACAAATGAAATTGTCCATTAACAAGGTAACAGTTTTTTCCCTTATTTAATGTTTGACTTATTTTCTTAAAATCTTTTTCCAACTATAGATTTTATTATCAACGACGTTTAAATATTTCATCCACTGTTTTCCCCAAAGCCTCTTTTTGAGAATCAGTTAGTTGAGGGAATGGCAAGAATCATATTAATTGTGCTTGACATCAAGTGTAAGGATAAACGATAAATGCATTCGTTGTGCATTGGGAACAATAACTACATGATTGACATAAGTTGGTGTGTACAAAATATTAGCTTATATCTTCGCTGATATTTTGTTGACAACACCTGTGACATCATGTATCTATTACATAATTACATATTTAACTGGCCATAGCGTGTCTTATCTGTCTGCAAAATGATGTGTAATGCTTGTGTGTAGGTACAGGCGGAGATGGATGTGTTGAAGAAGTTGGACGATGTGTAATGCTTGAGTTAATGTAGATGGATGTGTTGAAGTTGAACGATGTGTAATGCTTGTGTTTATGTAGATGGATGTGTTGAAGAAGTTGCACAATGTGTAATGTTTGTGTGTATGTACAGGCGGAGATGGATGTGTTGAAGTTGCACGATGTGTAATGCTTGAGTTAATGTAGATTAATGTGTTGAAGAAGTTGAATGATGTGTAATGCTTGTGTTTATGTAGATGGATGTGTTGAAGAAGTTGCACAATGTGTAATGTTTGTGTTTATGTTGATGGATGTGTTGAAGAAGTTGCACAATGTGTAATGTTTGTGTTTATGTACAGGCGGAGATGGATGTGTTGAAGAAGTTGCACAATGTGTAATGTTTGTGTTTATGTACAGGCGGAAATGGATGTGTTGAAGAAGTTGCACGATGTCTAATGTTTGTGTGTATGTACAGGCGGAGATGGATGTGTTGAAGTTGCACGATGTGTAATGCTTGAGTTAATGTAGATGGATGTGTTGAAGTTGAACAATGTGAAATGCTTGTGTTTATGTAGATGGATGTGTTGAAGAAGTTGCACAATGTGTAATGTTTGTGTTTATGTAGATGGATGTGTTGAAGAAGTTGCACAATGTGTAATGTTTGTGATTATGTACAGGCGGAGATGGATGTGTTGAAGAAGTTGCACGATGTGTAATGTTTGTGTGTATGTACAGGCGGAGATGGATGTGTTGAAGAAGTTGCACGATGTGTAATGTTTGTGTGTATGTACAGGCGGGGATGGATGTGTTGAAGAAGTTGCACAATGTGTAATGTTTGTGTGTATGTACAGGCGGAGATGGATGTGTTGAAGTTGCACGATGTGTAATGTTTGTGTGTATGTACAGGCGGAGATGGATGTGTTGAAGAAGTTGCACGATGTGTAATGTTTGTGTTTATATACAGGCGGAGATGGATGTGTTGAAGAAGTTGCACGATGTGTAATGTTTGTGTGTATGTACAGGCGGAGATGGATGTGTTGAAGAAGTTGCACGATGTGTAATGTTTGTGTTTATATACAGGCGGAGATGGATGTGTTGAAGAAGTTGCACGATGTGTAATGTTTGTGTTTATATACAGGCGGAGATGGATGTGTTGAAGAAGACCCAGAAGGATCTGCAGACCGGCAAAGAGAAGCTCGACAAGATGGTCAATGATCTTGAGAGAGAAAAGGTAAAACTTTCTATTTACCCTCTACTAGATGAGACAAATCTTGGGTCAATCAACTGAACATATGTCTATAGTAATAGTTTCAAGTTTTTATGTTAATTTTAATTTTATGTTACAAACATTAATGAAGTGTGTATTAAGTTAATTTAATGTTGATGGATTATTATCAGAAAACATGTGTCTAAATGCCAAATCTGTACTTATTAATATCAAACAGGAAGAAATAGACCAGAATGTTCAGTTGTTGAACCAAAAGGATCAGGAAGTGAAAGACGCCCTGCGTAAACTGGAGAATAGCGACCAACTCGACATAGACGATGCAGTTGTCACGACAACACCTCTGTACAGACAGTGAGTCTATCCCAGCAAGACACTTTATGAATGCTCATATGGACGAATGCATTTATTATCCCCCGCCACAACGAAGATGGCGGGGGATTGGAAATGAGCTCCGTCCATCTGTGTGTCCGGTCTTTCCATTCTGGCCTCAAACTTCAAAACTATTCAATATATTTTGCTGAAACTTTGTACAGGTATCAACCAAATAGTCTAGATGTGCCTTTTGCTATATAGAAATTTGAGAATATTTTTTTTTTTTACGAATGCAAACAGTCTGGACTTAGAACCAAGTAGAGGGAAAACTATATTCCGGCCTCAAACTTCAAAACTATTCAATATATATTCAAAATTCCTACATGGCGGGGGATATGGCCGACTCTGTCTGCTTGTTATATCATTTATATTGCGATTATAAATACAATCCTAAAAGGATTGATACATAGCTTAAATTACACATTTTAAGTGTTGTCTTTGCATATATGCTGTCGCATTCCCAGCATTTTCTTATTTATAAATTGCTTACTTTCTTAATTGTTCCTGTTTTTAAGATGTTCTGACTACGATCTGCCAAGTTTTCAATGAGCTAAACTGTATGTGTTTGTTGTTGTCAAGTAATGTGAGTTTGTTTAACCTCCAGATTACTGAATGCCTTTGCGGAAGAACAAGCCATTGAAGACACAGTATATTACTTGGGTGAAGCACTAAGGAAAAATGTAGTTGATTTAGAAGTCTTTCTTAAGGTATGTTCTCACAAACCAAATCTATTTTAGCTAAGCATCTGTCAAAGTCTTTTGTTCAGAAACTTTTTCTGACATATTTCACAAGCTGTTAAATTAATTTTTAATACCTTGAAAATAAAACTTTTATAAAATTATGTTTTTCTTAAAATCATAATATTAATTTTATTAATTTGGCTTATGATTTTCCATTGTGCATGGCTTTATATTGAACAGAAATCATATATCTGATATAATTATTTTTTCATTTAAAATTTCAGCAAGTTAGAGAACTTTCCAGAAAACAGTTTCTACTTCGAGCATTGATTCAGAAATGTAGAGAAAAGGCCGGATTACCTCCCTTGGCATAACAAACCGTACCAGTAAACAAGAGGACACTGCAAGACACAAGTAAAAGTGAAACATTTGCCTGAAATAGTTTTACAGTTATCGGATAAAAGTAAAAACTTATTGCTGTCGCACAGACTGCAAAAATAATCTATGATGGACATAATTTATGGCCTTATAATAACTACAATCTTAAAATTGATTTTAATATATTGTTTCCTGATTTCATCATAAACAAATCATGACAAACTAGTAAGTATATTTTATATCATTTTTAAGATAAGTAAATAACATAATTTCAAAAGAAATAAAGCTCCATTTTCGAAATTTTGGCATTTCTATTTGATTGAAATTGAGAAAAGTGTTGTGTATAGTTCAACTCGCTAATACGGAACATCTGTTAGAGTACAACAGAAGATAATTACTCTTTGTATATTGTGAAATATGTAATGTATATATTTATAACTTCAAGAATCACTCAGACATCACAGATTTGATCTGTGAGGGTTCACTTTAACATTGTTAATATTTGATTTTAATGTTTGACACGTTTTGTCAATATAATCATGAATATTTGCCACACTGTTTCCAATAGTTTTTTTGTAATTAGTAAATCAAATCTGTGTAAATATGTGTTTTATTATAATTTTCAGCATGGTATCCAATATTCAAGCTGTCAAAATATTTAACACTAGATGAATCTTTCACATTTTGTTCAAATTCTTTTACTTTCCTGATTTCTTTACTTTGCACATTGAATATTGTCCTTTACTGTTTTCCTACATTGGTGGTGTATATGAACTATATGATAAAGTAAGTATATCTCTACAGACACTGTTACAGAATGTGTAAATAAATGTTGTATTACAACTGTCTGGTGATATGTACTACAATGAAACCCAGTATGGTTGTAGCTTGTGGCAATTCATGGAAGATCAGTCGATTTCTGTAACAAAACTTGTTTTTCTACAATATCCTAATCTCACAAGCGAGCCTATATAAAATTTTAGCCAGTGTTAATTATTGGGTTGACCTTAGCACTGGTTTCAAACTGGAATGGAACCTAGTTTACACTGTTGTCAATATACCTTATCTTTTAAGATATTTTGATGAACATACAGGGGTTTGAATTAGCTCCGGCAGCTCATGAATAGTGGAAAAGTTGTTGGGCTAGTTAAATGTTTTGACTGGAAGTCCAAAAAGCTAGTTTAGGAAATTAACTAGTTCGAATGGCTAGTGTTTGATAAGGTTAATTTCAACCCCTGAAATAGTTTAATTAATTTAAAAAGCCTAAAAAGATCTTTCATTTAGTAACTGAGTAAACTCATCTCACAGCATGAGATCATTTCAAGGTCGAAGATGACTATATTCAGTAAAATCGCTAAGTGGTATTTCTCTCAGTAGTACTTGCGCAAACCTTAAAGGTGCATCCATTGTGTTTCATAGAATTTTATTTGACTTCAATACGTTCCAACTCACTACATGTGCTGTCTACAATACAAATAAATTCACTATACTTGCATATGTATATCCCCAATCGCCAAATACATCATAATTACTAGTTTCCAATTAAAATTGAGTAACATCATCATGCATGTGCAGAAACCGAAACTGTACGTCCCATTTGCATGCACAGTAGTTATGTGATCCATTTTAAACTCAAATTTGTCTTTCTGTCTGTTATAAATAAGATTCCAAAATTCTGTTTGACTCATTGACGCGCCCCACACGCTGTGCATTGTCCGGTTTTCGATCAGAAATCACTACTTTTACCTTCATATTGTCAATATGCTAAGTCTAGTTTCATCAAAATGGTAGTTTTCGGTAAGTCTGTACTTCTAGATAAAGTAACACCATTCATAACGTTTGCAATATGTGACCCCCAACAACACAATGGATGTACCTTTAAGGTCACTAAAATGTAAATACTGTGGTCAGTGTCCTGTAAATAAAGATCTTTCATCAAGAGAAATAACATACTTCATAATTGTCCATGCCAAAGCTTTTATATTGGATAAATATGGTAATGTTTGAAATAATTCTATTAATTTTAATCTACCAAAATGTAGTTTTAACTGTTGTATGTTTCAATGGTTACTAAAATGGATTAATAGCATACGAGGCTGTGTTCAAAACATTTTGGTTCAAAGAAATCAAAACAATTAGAATCACATACTGATTATAAAATACATTCCCACCATTGCTAGATGTTCAGCTTTCTTCTCTGTTGATAATATGGTTCACCTCAACATAATGTAAATTATACGATATATGTTCTGAAAACATATTTTCCATTATTGGATCACTAAGTAAAACAATCTGTTCAACCTAATCCTTTGAAGTCAACTTGATACCAGGAGGGTGATTGACTTTCTGAGCCTTGATGTTAAATAAATATATGCCTGTTACTTTGTAAGCACACTAATATTTATTGGACGGTATTCAGTATTTTGAGGACCCACTCAGTTGATATACTACACGCAGCAGTACACGCTGGAATATGTAAATGGTGTCGTATTTATCTCACACATCTGTACATTGTGACTAATACCTTTGGGGAATTTAAACGAATCCGTAATTATCAATTCAGAATGGTTTATTTTTAAAGCTCTACCTTTCAAAAGGAAAATATTTTTGTATAGATTGAATTTCAAACAAATTTGCATTTTAAGGAATTAAGGTTTCTCATCATTAATTTGATAGTGAATAAGAGTGCACATGTGCTTCAATAATGGTTGTAGAAGGTTTGCTGTTTTCCTGATCTCTGCAATGTATCTTGAATAATATTTTAGTTATTCCATGTACTTGCTGAGTTTTAGTCAGTTTTAGCTTTGTTTTATATCTCCAGAAAAATGTTCTTTGTTTATACGCTTTTTCAAGATTACGATGTATAATTGGTGCCCGCTTGCTTTTCATGAAGAATGTGGGCGTTGTTGCCTTGTGATGACGGATTTCTGTCTTTGTGGAACAAAGGATAGACACGATAGGAGAACTGTTAGACATTCATTCGTCTCCAACCCTAGGATCCACTCAACCTTTTCAGAATAAAACTATACAAACACTGCGTCTTGTCATTCATTGGAATATATGTGTAATTTTGGTAGCATTTGGAACTTGATATGTTTCCAAGATATCAACTTTAAATACACTGACATAAGCTGAAGCTACAATATACCAGTACCGGGGATGTAGCTCAGAGCGTCTGCTCATCAGCCGGTAGGTCGGGGTTCGATTCCCGGCCGCGTCATACCAAAAGACGTTTAAAGATGGGAGTTGTTGCTTCCTTGCTTGGCGCTCAGCATTATAAGGATAGAACAACGCTTGAACTGGTGCTGTACTGTGGCTGCCGGGTGCAAAATGCACAAACCAAATTTCCTATGTACTTTGTATTGCGGACAATAAAGTGTTATTATTATTAGTACTGCTTTAGAGAAAACCCTTATTCAGCATGTGATTTAAAATAATTTATTTTATCATGAAATAAAATGTTCATAAAATATACACATAATCCACACTTTGAAAATCATTTTGCAAAATTACATTTGATGGGAAAACAATTCAAGCAATTCATTGGTATATCTACAATTTCATTGAAAGGTCCAATCTTTCAATACTTTGTAATATCTTTCTTCCAAACTAACCAAAGAATAACAAATATTATGCAGTGACATGGCAAATGTTTGTTTGTATTGTATGGAAGTTTAACAACTATTTACTGAATTTCTTTTAGAAATACTTCCCATAATCTTTCTTTCAGGACGTCACATGAATAAATGCACTGTACTAGAGAGTCCATATCCGAGGAATTTATCACAGATAATAGTTTCTTCTTTTGTTTTGGGTCCAGTGATTTATGCTTGGACCCAGCCTTTAAATCTGTTCCTGTGGACTGTTTAGTTCCCTTGTCTTCCGTTTGTAGCCTTCTCTCAGGTGACTTTCTGGAGAAACAAAATCAAGTTGTAAGACTTTTAAATTAATATGTGAAAATGATTGTTGTCTTGCGGTTGGTTTGCTCGCCGCAAATGGCTGCGATACTGCCAAAGCGGCGTTAAACAATAACTCACAATCGGTTTGGACTAAACCGAAATCACGTCAGAATGGTTGCGTAATGGGAACAAGAGTATTTCCTATAAAACTATGTTTTATCCCCCACCACAAAGTGGAAGGGGGATATAGATTTGGCCTCTGTCTGTCCGTCCGTCCAAGATAAAGGGGACAGCTTTTCACAGAAAGATTATAAAATAGGATACCGGGGTAACTAAATTTGGTTTATGGCTAGAGGGTATAATATTTTTTTAAAGAATTTTTTAGTTTTAATGAGAACCAATAAAGAGGGTGATGAGTCCATGACTTCTTATTTCTCTTTGTTGGAAGAGAAAGGTAAACTAAAATTAATTTGATTCTACAATTTCAAGTAGGGTCTGATACATTGCACAGTCAATGTCAATATGCCAACTAATCTTTCTATTAAATTTGTAAAAAGATATTTGTAATAATGTGCATCTCACAATTTATAACTGCAACACAAACTAAACTTAGGGGGCCGTATGATCGTACATGGTCTAAAGTAGACCAGGTTTAACACCAAACCAAGTTTAACTAAACCAAAACCGTTGGTCTAAGTTAAACGGTATTATGAAGAGCTAGTTTAGCTAAACCATGATTATGAACCTAGTTTAAAGGTCTTATCCTAATTCGTTTCATAACTGATCCCAAATTTGTAAAAATCCACCACTTCCGGCAAAAACATGTAGTTCTCATTGACGTTGACGTAAAGGACAGAAGTGGTTTTTGGTGGAATAAACTTCCAAATATCGAATACATAATTAACAGATGAGCAACATTGGGCTTTAATTTGAAATTATTTGTATTCATAGTCTGGAAAACCTATTGTTATAATCGTGTTTTTAAAATTCATTGTTTGACCTTTTTATGTGCCATTGATTCCCACTTAAAGTGGTGGTTCTATCGGCAGTATTTGGCACATTTTGTTATAGTTTCAGTGTTATTAGGTGACATTAAAAATACGTGTATTTTTACTAATTCTTAAACAATTTAATAATAAAATATATACATTGATATCCACAAAATAACATACTATTACCATTAGTATATGATCAACAATGTCATGTTTACCTGTAGCTGAATTTTCAAAACTGATAGCGCCGATGAATGACTTCAGTTCTCATTGCGCTACATCTAGTATTATTCAAATCGTCAAATAAATTGCTATCAAAAGTCGACACCTAGTAACATATTTCAACATTACATATTAACATATTGTGTTATAATCATGTATTAATTGCATATATGTGTGAGCATTTTCAAAATAAATCGCCCAACAAAGTGCGGTAGTGTTAAAATGGGTGAATTAAAATCGTCTTAATTATCAATTGCAA
This sequence comes from Gibbula magus, assembly GCA_936450465.1. NCBI lineage: Eukaryota > Metazoa > Mollusca > Gastropoda > Trochida > Trochidae > Gibbula > Gibbula magus. The sequence continues at coordinate 70,636,436 of OW388293.1, read as the reverse complement.
GTGTATATTGTCTCGATTTTATGCTCAATTGATTCCGATATACAAATACGTAGAGGTAATCATCTGTTATTCTTGAGAAAAATGCATTTCATCAGATCTTTAAAGATTTTAGGATGGACCCCCTGACACGCCAGGGTACCAGGTACCAAGACCAAATGAACAAACTTTATTCTTCATATAACAAAGATGTTATTCTGAAAGGTTCAGCTTCCTTTATCAACTGGTTTCTGAGAAGAAGTCGTTTAAAGGTTTCGCTGATAATGCCTGTCACGCCCATATTTGATGGGGGCGAGGTCCAAATGAATAGACTTTGAACCACCCCTTCACACAAAACTTCAGCTTTCGGGGTGCAGCAATTCTAGAGGAGAAGTAGGAATGTGAACAGTTTACGGACGACGCCCGACGGCCGGACGCCCGACCGACCATGCCATTAGCCCATCTGACCTTTCAGGCCTGATGAGCTAAAAAAAAAAAGGGTTGCTTATTATACCAATTAAAAAGGACAAATATTTTCAAGCATACATCATGTTATCATCTTATTTTACTTTATTCATGTTTTAAGTAAAGGATGCAGATAAAACTTTTCATGAATTCCTATTGTTTGTTTGTTACAAGTATTGAATACAATTTTGCAATTGCTCATAAAAAGTAATAGTTCAAGTTATGGCCCGTATACCATTTCCCTATGAATACTGATGCAAAGAAATATCCCCTAATTTATGAGTGTAAATAGTTTGTTATATGTACTTAATCATTTATTCAATTTATTCCGATACTTCGTACATAGTTCCCATAAGAAAGGCGTGTTTATGTATGCTGAGCAGTAAGAACCAAGTATGAATACTGTCCTTTCTTGACCAATACTGTTTATGTCATCAAGTTCATCAATCAATTGTAAAGTAATGACATTCACATATGAGGAAGGATTACATTTAAAATCTTTCTGAAAAATGAACACATAAAAATGTCAAGATATCGTCCTTTTTAAAATCAAATTATCAAATGTTAAGAGCTTAAACCAATGCTAAACTACCCCCCTGGCAGGTTTACATTTTTCGACATAAACCAGGGAGTTTAGACTAGGTTTTAAGAGAAAACTGCTTTCATAATACCGGTTTGGTTTAAACTCCCTATTTAGACCTGGTTTAGTGATAAACTACCTTTAAACCACGTACGATCATACGGCCCAGGATGTCCGCTCCTTCCGTTTGAACTTCAAAAATGAAATATGATTAAGTAAAGATTTTTTGTCATTTTTATTTACTTCTTGATATTCTACATGACCTACAGACTTTTAAAAAACAAATGAAATAAAGAAAATATGACTTTAGAACCTCTAAAAAGTGCTTAAACAGCATAAATGGCCTAAATTTGACTAAAAAGGGAGGTTTTCAGGTACATTTTGTGTCGAAGCTTAAAAAAAAACACACTACCATATATATTTTTTCATCGATTTCGGGAGGGGAACATGAACTTTGTAACATATCAAAAAAGTTTAATACTAGAAATGTAGTATTTTAAAGTTTTTAGCAGTTTTTTTTCTCATTTTCCCATAGACTCCCATGTTAAAATTGTACTTCACCCCACTATCTTACAGACGTTATATCTCGAAAAAAACCCACACTACCCCCTATTTTTTAATGCTGATTTTTCAATCATATACTTTGATCTTTTAAAAAATATAAGTTAGAAAAAAAGTTTAATTCTAAAAATTTGAGGAGCGAACATCCTTAAAATTTTGTTTTTACTTTATTTCCCATTTACATATTTAATCCCATGATAATTTAACTCATTTGCAGATGATAATCAATTTAAAAATAAGTCTAATAAAAAGAAAACCATAACTTACAGTTGAGGAAGAAACGGAAAGACACTGTCGGTCTGACTCGAAGTATTCACAGTCTTAGATGGTGCAGATTTTAATTCAGCAGCTATTCTCTTGTAGAAAATACGACATGTCGATCCTGAAGTGTTACAAAGAAGACATGTTTGTTAACAGTTAAAACTAGTGTACAAAATAGCATATAACCTTCAATGGACACTGAATCTGAAAAAACAATTAGCTCTTTCCAACTTAACTGGACAAAGTCAAGATATAAACAAATGTAATGTAATCCCAGAATAGAAAACAAGATTTCCTGAATAATAACTTCTTTATTGTGAATATACACAACATTTCGGATTATAATATGCATACTTCCTAAAAGATAACTGGCAGCTTTTTTGATCATTTGTAAAAAAAATTCAGTGTTATTCTTATTTTATCTAATGCATCTAAAGTACTGCTGATTCAGTTTAATAATCCCTCACTGCGAAATTGTGATCTCCTACACCCTTTAAAAGACTAACAATTAATACACTTCGGGAGGCATGGATGCATCTGATACACACCCTGCATCAAATTTTTTTATTCCAAGCAAACAATAGTTTAACTGAATGTAGCAGGGCCTAAAATATGTATTTTGTGGGTTTTTTGGCTGTTTAAAGGTACATCCATTGTGTTATAAATGGTGTGACGCGCATCAACGAGTCAAACGTAATTTGAGTTGATAATGTTTAATAGGTCATGTAACTACTGTGCATGTAAGTGGGACGTGTAGTTTCGGTTTCTGCACATGCATAATGATGTTACTCAATTTGAATTTTAATCTGGTAATTATGATATATTTGGCGATTTGGCATAATTATGCAAGCCGAGTGAATGTTTTTGTATTGTAGCCAGCACATGTGGTAAGTTGGAACGTATTAAAGCCAAATGAAATTTTATGAAACACAATGGATGCACCTTTAAAATACTGACCTGTGCGAGAACGACTGAACTTTTTGTTTAGCTCTTTTGCCATTTTTGACCAGTAAGCAAGTGAGTGAGTTAAGGGGTGTTTGTCGACGTAGGATATAACAAAATCCTTTTCAGGCTGCGTCCATTTTGTCTTCTTGTAGCTGTCAATAACTTCAAGTGCCTCTGGAAACAAATCTTCCTAAAATAAAAAAAAGGTGTATTATTGCGTAGGTTTAACAACGCTGATAACTTATTTAGTAAACAAAATTATGAAAAGCACTGAAAGTTATTTTGATGAAAAACATTTCAAAAGGAAAATAGGCAACAAATATTTTACATGATACTTTAAATCTCTATTAAAAAATTCCTATAGATTCAGGTGTAATTGCCTCAGCATCCTCTGCAGTTTCACTCGGTTTTTTGACAGCTGTCGATATTTTAGACCTCTTCCTCTTCTTTCCATATCCATGATCGTTCGGGTAGACCATCGCCACAAACGAGGGTTTCGATGATGACGATCCCTTGTTTCCTGGCCCTTTGCCTTGTTTACTATAGGAGTGGATCTATCAGAAGAAAACATTGTATTTTGACAGACTGATTACAAACTGATAGTTTACATAGCTTTTTCATTCTATGTTTTCTTGAGTTATATATACATCTTTCCTAACAACATAAGACTAATAACCGTTGTGGCTTTCAAACGGTCAATTTGACTCGAGTTGAGTCAAGAATGTAGGCCTACACCCAATTTTTGCGAGAACAACTCGAGTTACGCGAAGTGAAGGAGTGACTCCTACCACTCTTCTGGGTGTGCAGAACATGTTCTATTGCTGTGGGCTTGTACCTGCTTTTTCGGAACATGTTCCGCACGCCCAGGACAGTGAAAGTCACTCATTTCATTTCGCACATGTAGCGGACATTAGGAACAAACATCAGGCAGCGAAAGGAGCAACTCTAATCTTGTGATGTCACATGCATTATGGATAGTGCAGATTCCTCTTCAAACAAGTCATACATGAATTAAATATCAAATTTTATTACATAGATACATGTTAATATTTAGATTAGTTATATATTTTAATGTAAAATTTAATTGCTTGTGTTGATAGCTGAGGCTAATCTTGATATTGCGAGTCAACACTGTAGTCGTGTTGATGCGTTTGAATAGAAACGTCAAATCACATGCATTTTCTCGACCCTTGTTGTTGAATCAAATGCAACCTGTTTTTGTTTCATTTTGATTTTTTTTTAAATTATAGAATTCTGACAGTTCTCCAATATTTTGCATTTTTAAGTGTGTTTATTCTTGGTTAAAGCATATGAATACATTTTCATGCCATTTAAAAGGCTGATAACACAACTCTTGAACAGAACGTAATTATAGATGAGAAGCAAGATCATCAGAAATAAAGTATTTGATTTGAAACAATTAACAAACAAGGCCTAGTTTATTTTGAAGCACATTTCAACACAAAAGCCACTTCCTTATGGCCGACTACATTCGCTGGACGATGTTTTTGTGACACTTATTCCAAATTGACAGTCTTGCATCTAAAGCATAATGTTTATATGTTAATATAATTTCAAACGAATGTCACTTGTTATCGTTCATTAGTGTGCTTTATGCTATTCGATACGTACCAAGTCAATGCGATCAGCCATGTTTAATCTTCCATATGGGCGGAATATACCGAAAGCGCAATCGGATTTTTACGTAAATAATTGTAAAAAGGGAGGTAACCTTTGTGTGCGCATAACCGTTACAATTTTACACATACTTGCGCATGTTGTTACCCAAAACAATATGGCGTACCTTAGTTTCCATTGAAGGCGATTGTGTCTGAAAAGAAAATATTGTGTAAGGTGTGTCAAACTTCAAAAATGATAATGATGTGATTGGAAAAATTTGTGGGAGTTTACGGTCCACAAATTTACAAAAACAAAATGCTTGCTGGAGCCTATTCGTATCCTTTTTACAGATTCGTTGCCACTGTAAGTCTTGTCTTTACTTGTTTATCATTTGTGGGTGTCACTAATGATAGATATTTTGCATGAATATATTGAAGATTCTTTTATGATCTTAAGCGTTTAATTTTAGCAATAAGGACAAATTATGTATGACTTAAAATATTAAGATCGAATTTAAAACAACAAAACTCTTCAGATTGGTACCAGATAAAAAAAATTCACATATATAAATGTTCAGAAAACAAAGGAAATGATATTTGATTTTAGAACCAGAGATAAGCCACTAGAATATGTTTGTATGAATATAAGTATCTAGGCACCATCATTGACGATAAATTGAATTGGAATAGTAATACTGAAGCTCTGTACAAAAAGTGTCAACAGAGACTATATTTTATGAGGAAATTAAGATCTTTTGATGTGGATATGAAATTATTGAAAGTTTTTTACACATGCTTTGTCCAGAGCGTCTGGTCTTTTGGCATACAATGTTGGTATAGCTCTCTAAGTCTTCAAAATAGAAACAAACTAATCAAAATTGTGAACATTAGTTCAAAAATTGTCGGTACCATTTTAGACCATCCAATGTCAATAAATGATGAGAAAATTTTATTACATGCTCGGAAAATCATTTCGGATACATCACACATTTTATACTCAAAATATTTACTTTTGCCATCTGGAAAACGTTTTAATATGCCTTATCATAAGTCAAACCGAACCAGGAAATCGTTTGTACCTTGTAGTATTTCAATTCTGAACAAAAATTTTGGGGAATGTTAATGTTAATGAAATATGTACATTTAAATTGTTGAAACTGTAAGTGTTGTATTGTAAATATATGTAATGTAATAATGTATTATCATGTCATGCTCTGTTGGATGTACAAAGAATACCCTTTTGGGTAATAAAGTGTTATCTTATCTTATCTTATCTTATCTTAGATCATTAATGATTTGGATAATGATTTGTGGGAACACTATTCGTGCATCCCACTTGGATGACAGTAGTTTAGTAGGTTTAAATAAAGATTTGATATGATAGTCTAAACATTGAAAGTCCGAAATCGATGCAAACAAATTTGGTAGAAACATTGAAATTGGCTTAGTCAAAACTTTGTAAATCATTTATTCCAATGCCAATACAGTACTGTACACCAAAGCCGAAAAAATACATATATTATCTTTGTGTACTGGGATAACACTTTGTGTAATTTGTAAAACTCTGGCCTTATTAAAACATACTTAAATTATTTCTAAACTTACTTATTTCAACAAAATCATGGACATATGAATCTATAATGAAAAGTATATTGCCAGTGGTGTGACCAAAGTATTTTCAAGCCGGTCAGTTGGTGCAAACTCTGAATTTCTAATAATTTTCCCCAGGAAATAATACCTAAAGGAACTTTAAAGTTTGCCATATCTTCTAAAAATTGTTTTTAACCTTAACTTGGGGAGAACTCACTTTAAGTCCTTAGAGAAGACCCAGATTGAACACCTCAAGACTGTCAAACAAGTGGAGAAGGGTGATGTTATTGCTCGCAACAGGAGGCTGACACAAGAAACTAACAAACGTAGAAGGTAAATATAAATAAATCATTATATATGTCTTAACAGTTACAGTAACTAAAAATCTTCTCATCCTCTTTTTATTTTAAAGTTACTTGAATAATAGGATTATTTCACAAAACCATATTTTGAAATATTACTTATTGATGTTTAATTCTGAATAAACAATAGATAAAGATAAATAAATTGTTTAGAACTGCTTGAATTTATTTAAAAATGAAAGTTTCATGGGTTGTTAACATTATTACAGAGCACAAGCACAGAAAAGGAAGCATGAACTTCAAAGAGAGGAGAAAAGACGCCAAATCATCTTATCAAAACGAAGAGAGGAGCAGCAAAGAGCCACCGAGAAATATCAACGGTCACATGTCCCTAACAGTAGACCCAACAGTCGACGGTCCTCCCCCACACGTTCAGTTACAGGTCTAGACGAAGCACTGAAGTTGATTCGAGGATCTCCATCCCTCTCCCGACAGAACAGTCTCTCATCTACAGGGGGCCACAGGAGTAGACAGAGTCCACAAGGATACAAGATCAACACCTACGATCCTCTCAGTAAACCCTACTTCAACAAGTACTCCAGTAGGCACATGCGGCCTCAGTCGCCAGCAGAACGTGCTCAAGAACATGCGCAGATGTTGGACAAGTCGCTACGGAACTACACAGACAGTAGGAGTCTGTTTGAGCAGCAGCTTGAACAACATCAACAGCTTCTGCTGGAGGAACAGAAGAAATCTCTACACAGCTTCAACCAGGCCATTCAGCAGGAGATGGAGTCGGATGCGAAGCTGGAAGGAACTGAGGAACTCATTGAAGACTCCCCTTGGATGACCCGCAGTGATAGTTTGTCCAGTGTTGACAGTCTTGAGGCATCTCAAGGATCAGGAGGAAGAGATAGGCCTCAAACTGCAAAGAAGACTGCAGATTCTTCTTCAAGAGCAAAATCCTATCCTCGACCAGTTCAGCCTAAGGCAACACCTTTAGTTGGGAGAGTTGCCCCCAATAGTGCTAGTGTAACCACATCAGACTCAATTGAATCGGGCTCCAAACCTTTTCAGGTGGATTATTCATCCACAACGGCAACATCGAACTATAACAGTGGTGCAATTATTGGACCAATCATGAATAACAGTAGGATAACACATCAGCCATTTTTGTTGCATTCTGAGCAGACAAATATAGAAAATATGAACCAACAACTCCAAGCACATCAGTTGGCAACACCAGCCATTAATTTTTCAGATTTTCAAACCACAGAAACAGTTAACACTCAATTATCAACATACAAAACACAAGAATACAACCCTGTTTCCAATGACCAAGCATTGGGTCAAGTTGCCAACGCTCAAGGTCAGTTATCAACGTTCACCCTTCCATCAAGTGTCAGCGGTCAGGGGTCATCAGTACCCTCAAACACAAGTGGAGGTCAGACATTTCCAACTCCTGCTCCAGGGTATCCCAGACAGACTACAGTTTCAACACTGTCCTTCACAGCAACAAGCACCATCCCTTCTTATACATCTGTAGCGACCACAAGCCTGCCCAAATCAACAACCACAGTCACAAGTGTGACTCCCGCCATCACACCCTCTACACTTACAGTGAGCCACAAAACTGCAGCTGCTAACGCCAATAACTATTTGACAAGTGCAAACAGGCCTTCTTCTTCTATCCCAGGAGAGAAACCTAAAGCAGAAAATACAACTCCTATATCTAAACCCTCTGGTAAAGGAAGCATCACAAATGGAACTCTAGGCTTAGTTCATGGCAGACTTGCAGTGTTGGCAGATATTGAAGCAGTTGCTAACAGCAACAAGCCACACCATGCAGCATCTCAGAAGAAGACTTTGTCTCAGAGATCGGCTTCTGATCTGGAACAGAAAGAGGTCAAAGGAATCTTGAAGCGACCCGAGTCGGGCAAATTAAGAAAATCAATGTCAACTGGAAACTTGCAACGAGCAGGTCTGAATGTTAAAGACAGCATTGAAATCGCACGAGGAGTAAGGACAGAAAAGGAAAATATTCGCAAAAAGGTAATAATATTTTCAAATTTCATATTTTTCCATTTGCTTTTTAACCAGCGAGGAAGCTCAATTTATTCTCACATTGTTGTTTGCAGACATTTTATATTTATGATAATGTACTGCTACACTAGGAAACTAGAAAACACTCAAACCCATAGATGAATGAAATGACCTGACGACACTGAAAATATAAATTGTAGAAATTCATTATCCATTTGTTTACAACAGGAACTCTTTGCATGTCATTTTCAACTGGTCAGTGAAGTTTTAAAGAGTCATGTGAACAGCATCAGTTTATAAAATAAGCTTCAAAACTAGCCAGCTCAAAAGTGAAATATTATCAATTTGAATGGCAAATTAAAGAAAATCACAAAAATTACCATCCCAGACGTAAAGTAATAAGGTTATGGGTCTTTTGGACCTTGCGTTCTACACTAAAACAAGTGTTTGTTTTTCCTTTCTATACTATTGCTTTGAGAAATTTAAAGTATCTTCTTAAAGAATATGTTGAAACATTGTTAATAATGCTCCTCCAGTCTGGGAAGAAGAGCGTGAGGTTTGCAGACCTACAGTACGAGGAGGACATCCCTGAGGACACCGACAGCGTGGACAGCAATACCGACCTCGCCACACCCGTCAAGAAGGTCACCATCAACCAGAGGCTCGATGATAATGGTAGGCAAATACATTTTTATGCAATGATCAAGTTATCGTTTCATCAGCTTTCTTAGTTCTCTTTGACAAAGGATATTGTTACTCCCCTAGATTTCAATGTTTAGATCCAGGATACACATTTAACAGTGAAATCTTGCTGTCACAGGTTAATCCAATATTTACATTTTGTTGTAGGCACTCCACAAGCTGTCCGCCAGCGTCCAATGTCAGCCAGGGTGACTGGATCCAACAGAACTAACGCCACCAGGATAGCTCGAGCAGCAAGTGCAGGAACAACGCGCCCGGGCCCATCCCAACATGCACAGGATCGACCCCGAGCAGCTGCCCACATCATTGCCCACTCCATCGAGGGGAACGATTACCTTAGCTCCGGCCCTGACAAGAAGGTTACCGTAGTTACCAACAACTTCATGGGAAAGACTCCATCAGTCTCTCGAGCAGCAACTGCTGTCCCATCACAGGGAGTCATCCACACAGCCTACACTGACCAGGACAGAGCTGATCAATCGTCCACTACCTACCACAGCAAGTATGTCACTGCTCCGGTCAGCAGCTATCATCAGCCGTACGATTCTTCTGCTCAGAAGAAACATCTTGAGGTGTACAATGAGAATGGATTGAGAATCGACCGTACACCTACCGATGATGAGATAAATTGGCTCTGGGAAAAGGTTCGAACATGTCTGAACAGAGAACCTACTGCAGCAGAGAAGAAAACGTCTGCAAGTCTTGCTGCTACTGACCCAAATCTACTTCTCAGCCGACAAGCAGCCCCAGTTTCGAACAAGTACATAGACGGTGCGTCCCTTGGCCTTTCGACAACCACAAGAGTTGCACCTCCTATGTACAACACCGGTGTTCAGCAGCGAGCCATGAACAACATGTCTGGTAGACAGAAGCCAGCTAGTGCCAATGCAGGCAGCTATCTGCGCAAATTCGGCTTGCTACAGCAGAGGAAACAGACAGACCTTGCCAAGAAGCAGCAACAGCAGCAGCAGTTTATCCCTGTCTCCAGCAAGCATGAGCCACAGGAGAGCGACACGTCTCATGTACCCAGGAACGACAGTAAGAATCTTGTAACTTCAGCCTATATTATTTGGTATATATATATGTGAAGAATAATAGAAATATGATATCTAAATAATTGTATATGAAGCACACTGACTACATACATCCATATTACTACATATTTATGCAATCTTTTTTTCCTATTTGTCCCTCGCCGCAAATGGCTGCGATATTGCCGAAGCGGCGTTAAACAAAAACTCACTCACTCACCTATTTGTCCCACTGTTCAAACTCAAAGCTGTGTTGTATTAAGCTATTCACAGAGTCAAAAGTTTCTTTGTAGGTGAAGATCTTTAATATAACCATGCTTTCATGCAACTGTTTCTGCTGTCATAATTTCAAAATGTTCACAGCTTATTTTTGCCACTTTAAACTATACAATGACCACACTCTACCTCCAGTCACAGAGAGCATGGCTGCCTACCTTGCCGCAGAACACTTTGCAGGTGGGTCGATGTCGGAGAGCCAGGTCCAGCTGGCCATGGAGGAGGCCCACAGGAGACAGATGGACATCAGAGCTGAGGGAGCGTACAGGAACACAGGTAGGTGCAGAACATCTGTGGGGAAGAAACGTTCTTCAGGAAGAGCTTCAGCTTTGATAGATTCTTCTTTGAGTGGCATTTTATAAGTTGAATTCAAATAAGGACAAGTATGTGATGACAACTTCTTTATTCAGAGAGCACCCTCTGAATAAACAAGTTGTCATCCATATACTTGTCCTTATTTGATAGTTTCTCCTCTTTTTCAATCACATTTATTCATTGAAGACAGATGGTCTAGATAGCAGTTCAGTGAAGGACTTACGACTGATAATAATAATAATAATAGTTCATTTCTATGGCGCATATATCCATGCATTATGCATGCTCAAAGCGCTCGTGAGTAATAAAGTCAGTTTGGGAAAGCTTATTGGAAAAGGAATGTTTTTAGAGCTCTTCTGAATTGAAAAGTTCATGTATATCTCGTTGATACAGTCAATAACTCACTCATTCAACTTCTGAAAAGTTTAAGCAATGTATATACCTTTATCTTATGCTATGTTTCTTTCCTTCATCAAAGAGGAAGAAAGTGCTTGTATTTATGATGAATTGATTAATTTGGTTAATCAACTGTTCTCTGTTTGCAGCAGGTCCATCAGCCCTGTCTCTGGAGGAACAAAAGTTGATGGAGTCTCTTGATCGACTCAATGAGAAACTTAGAAGTGAGTAGACTATTTTATTACGTACGAGGGAAATCATATCGGGGTTCATATTTTTCATACGATGCCCTAGGGCAAAATATTACTTTGTCATGGTGACGTGACGTCATAAACAATGCAATGACGTCACGCTTCGTCTATGACGTTGCGTTCCAAATGAGGCGACGGCGGGTCGCTAGACTATGGTTGAAAGTGGATTTTAGCGTGTGATCATTAATTTCACGACTTCAGTAATAAACAGAATATTATATTTGTGTCTATGTTATACCGTAATTCTTCCATTATTTCGACCCTCAAATTTTCCAAATATTTTAACGAAATGTTCACGGTCGAAATTATCACCGCTCACCTTCGTTTGTGCGCCATCTTTGTCGAAATTTTAGATCTTCAAATAAATGTTTAAAACCAATTTGAAATAGAAGGTTACACACTTCGTAAATATTAGGTACCAAAAACTTTGAATTATGTTTGTATATTGTAATTATATTCATATAATGCACTAATACACCGTTTTTGTTTATTCAGAAGACAAGTTACGATCGGCGAAGCCACGATTCTCAATTTATTGTTTCTGAAAAATTTGAATGGCATTTGGATTTTAAATTGTGTACCATGAATTAAAACAATAATAATCTGGAGTTGGATTGTTATGTTCTTACAATTGACAAAATAAATCAGGAAATTTGAAATATGCATCATAATTTAGCTTTAGCGTGCATGTCTCGCATCGCTGGCTGGCCATTTGTTTTCAAAGGAAGTACAATCTGATTGGTTGCTATATTAGTATAAACCAATCACAGCAGACTATCGTCATTACGGAATTCCCTTCTAGCAAGCGTATCACGAGAAAAAACAATACACCAATCGGTGAATCCTAACTATTATTGCATAAGTTCTGAGTCCTATGTGTAAAATTCATCAATAAATTATAATATGAACCATTGTCTGTTACTATAAAAGTCAAGTTAGGAAGCATATTTTCTCTGTCAACTTTTTCTGAAACGGCATTGTGTACGTGACAATCAAGTAGAATATATTAACAAGCTTGCTTTGCAAGAACTTACAAACATAAACAATGACAGTTGAATAATTCTATTACTTTTGAAAGGCTTTATTTATGCAAACTAATTATTATTTATATTTTGAAACATATACCTGAACATATATGGTTCTGATTATCTAGCTACGACAGTGGACAGTCGTCTCTCTTGGTGTTTGGTTGAGTCTATTTGTATGAAGGGATTAACAAGTCACAAAACTTTGAAACAATTTATTATATATTCAGATTTTTAAAACTGAAATATATTTGTAAGTATGAGCTAACATCAGTCATAATATTTCAACAGTAATTAATCATTTGATAAGTAAACTGACTTACCAAAATGGAAAAGCAAAACAATATCCCAGTCATCCCTACTCAAAAATAGACTGATTCCACTGCATACTTTAAGGAACTAGGTCAATTGACTGTTTCAAGTCTCCCCAGCAAACAACCAGATGTTATAAAACTTATCATTAGTCATTTGGCTGTTTCAAGTCTCCCCAGCAACAATCCAGATGTTATAAGCCTTATCATTGGTTAACTTTGGGACTTCCCTTTTCTTAGCCAATCAGAAAATTCAATACAAACTCAATTCATAGTGTAACATTACTGTGTTGACAGTCAAAGTGATATATATTTATAGCCCCACATGGAAGTGATTGCTGCCTTTTCATTTACGAAAAATGAAATCATTGATAAAGGATAATATGATAAGATGTAACATCATTCTTGATAAAGGTATGTCATAAGTACACATAGGCGTAGGAACAGGGGGGGCCCGGGGGGGCCGGGCCCCCCCACTTCTGAAACTGGGGGGGCACGGCCCCCCCAACTTTTCACCCACGAAAAAAAATTCAATAGCGCTTTCTAGGAGCAAATAGTACGTGTCAATTTTCAAAATTTCTTTTCTCATACTATCTTTTCAGAAACAGTTTTTTTATTAAATTTTAAGCGATTCCTGGGAGCAAATGGTACTTTTCACACGAAATTTGGAAATAATTTTTAGCTCAACAGACTTGAATGGCATGGCAATCCGTCAGGCGTCCGTCCGTCTATAAACTTTTCTCTTCTTCGACTTCTTCTCAAGAGCCACAGGCTCCAACGAGCTGAAGTTGTAGGTACACCATCGTCAATAGGGGTCATAAATCATAGATTTGGGGACCCCGTGGCCCCGTAAAATCTCTTTTCATCTTCTCCAGAACGAAAAGGCCAAGAAAGCTGAAATCTTGTGTACATACTCCTTAGCAAATGGGGATCTTAAATTGCAGAGTTTGTGGCCCTGGTGGTCCTCCGATGCCATGGCCCAATAAACCTATTTTAGGCTTTTTCTCCAGAAGTAAGAGCTAGAAAGTTGAAATATCGACCCCTAAGACATTTGGGATTGAAATTGTACATTTGGTGACCATGTAACCCCTAGTAAGGGCAACATTGGCCACTCCTGAAAACGTCTTTAGCTCATCAGACCTGACCTCAAAAACCTATTTCGTCTTTCTTCTCTAGAACCAGCGTAGTGACTACAGACAGTTGGCATCTCGTGTACATACTCCTACTGTCACTCCTTAGATCATGGATATCTTGATTAATAAGGGCCCAAGGAACCACAGCATTAAAACCTATTTTCGTCTTATTCTCCAGAACCACTGATTCCAGAGAACTGCAATCATTAGTACAGTTAGCTTGGCATGCGGAGATTCTGATTCATATATTTGGTGACCTTTTGATCCCTAATAAGATCCACAAACTCAAGGACTATATTTGTCTTTTTCTCCAGAACCAGTAACTCTATAGAGAGTTGAAGTTCTATGTACAGGCACCTTGCCAAGTGGGGATTATAATTTATAGATAAACAATATGTCTAGTGTTTATTTAAAACCTGATTTCGACATCATTTTGGATGCTATTTCAGGATTAATTCTGGTCGAACTGAGATATGAATGTTCTTTCTCAGGTTCTGGAACAAGTCAAACTTGTCAACTTTATTTCAATCCTATTTTATTTCAATTTTTATCATGACTTCAGTTGTCTTGGCTGCAAATATTGAAGCTCAAACAGATCCCTTGCAATTACAACTATATTGTCCTGAATACCCTAACACACGCACTCAAAAATTCCAAATTGTTGACATTATGGACTAATCGTGGCCTAGTGTTAATGCAGCATATGCAGATTAAACATTTGTAATGATTATTATCCGAAATATTAAGAACAAAAGCACTAGGAGTATGATACATGCTAACTTTCAACTTTCTCGCGAGTATAGGTCTTTGTCCCTTTCACAGCTAGGACATACTGTCCTTTCTCTCAAAATGAATGATTTCTATTATAATTTTAAAAAATTTCCGCCTTTAAAATTATGTTAACGGTGCTTATTCTATTCAGGTGCATGTTTTAGTTCAAACACATTTTCAAATGTTCATTTCTGATTTGATCTAGGTACAATTTAGTGTATTTACTTTACATAAAATCGATTTTTTACAGCCACACCTCTGTCAAGTGATTTTTTTTGGGCCTCAAAATCAAGGTCACGTGACATTTTTGGCTACCAAAGCAAGGTCACGTTTTTTTTATCCCAAAAGCAGGGTCACGTGATTTTAATTTAAATAATCGGTGAAACACATCTAAAATGACTAAGGTTTTCGTGTCCCCCCCCCCCCCCCCCCCCCCCACTCAACACAGACGAGGTATTCTGACCCACCCAAGCTTGATCCACCCCCCGGTCTCAAGAAAAAAAAATTGGGCCCCCCCACCCTAAAAACCGTTCCTACGCCACTGGTACAGTAAGTGAATAAATTGAGAAGTGTGAAAATAAATCATTTATCGATTAGATTGTCTTGTGACAAGCGTGATCAAGTTAAAACATTTCCCAAAATTGTTGTAATAAAAAATATGCGCTTTTCTCATAAAACTCACTGAAAACAAATCACAAGATGATTGTATATCATGACTGTAAATAATTTGTTTTCAAAATTTGGAATGTGGTCGAATTTTTAATTTGTCAATACTGAACTTCTGGTACACTGTCGTAATTTTGAAAGGTATTTTGAAAAAAGGCTGTCCGATGATCTTACGTGGGCGAACTTATAGAGGGGGCGAACTTATGGAAGAATTACGGTACTATGTTTACGACACTCGTGCCTGAATATCAGTATATCCCTCGCTCTCGCTTTGGAAATAGTAATATTACCCATATGGGAAGACGGACACAGGGAAGTATTTTTCCTGTAAGTCACATGGGAGTTACACCTTTTTCTGGCTTTTGATTGGCTGTTACAGAAAAATAAGAATTTCATTGGTTGCCGGAACTACTTCATTCATCTTTCTTACTTTTCCCGACTAGTAACTTTAGAAACTGTCTTCTGCACTTTAACATGTTTTATTTGTTTCCCGCAGTTGAAATTAGCGTTTTGGTACATGTGCCGACGCATCAAATGTCGGAGGAAGCATTTAATTTTTAATACTTACCCTACTTTTACTAGTGCATATTACCTATATGATCCGATGAAGGATTGAAAACGTGACTGAGACAGGATCCTAACGTAACTGTAGTCAAGTGTAGACAGACTGGCTCTAGGGCACGTCACTACCCGGAAGTGTAGTGCAATCCACATAGCTGCGTGCGCAGTGATATGAAAACCTCACATTTCCTATATCGCACCTGCATTACGGACGTGTATTTGAGACGGGAATTTTTCTCTTTTCTACCTATTTATCTACCTAAACCGTGTGGTTTAGTCATTGGTATGTCTTTTCTCTATTTTTGTATTGTGAAGTGTAACAAGCGTAGTTTTCACCTACCTCGTCGTAGAATTTTTTTCTTCATTCTTCGAGAACGATGTTTTTCTTCGCTCATGTCGCCATTTGCATTGGCTTTCGTGAGGAATTTGACTTCTGTTTTTATGCTACGCAGCCTACTCTACCGTCTTATCGTGTTTTCTAACACTTTTACGCGTTTTGGTAGCTATTTTCGTTGTTTTTCTTCGGAGCACGTTTTCGCTGGCCATTCAAAATGGCGGCCTCCTTCGTCTTGCTCGATTTGTTGTGGTGACGTCACAACTTTTTGTTTACCGTTTTTGTTTTGTATTTTATCCATATTTATGGATAATTTTGATTTTTGTTTATGTTTTCCACTGTGAGTGTAAATTCTTGGCTATTTATAGTCGTTTATTTTACATTGTAAATTTTATTCTTGTTGAAAGTTTCATGTGTTTACATTCCATGTGTATGAACTTTGACCACAGCGGTTATCTCCCTTTTAACCTTGAGTCTGTGTAGTTCGTATCCAATGTTTCTTTACTTCAATTGTTTCTTTCTTCATGGGAATTTAATTTTTTGGTATTAAAATTTCTTTGTAAATTTTTCATTACCAATTTTGTAATTTTTCATGCTTGAATTAAGCTTTCATTACTCAACCTTTTCTGATGTTAAAGTTCTTTTAACATGTTATGGTGGTTTTGTTTGCTTGATTATTTATGTTCACTGGCTTCTCTTTTTGTTGACAGTGAACTCGTTCTTGCATGCCGAGAGTGTTTTGCGTTGATTGCAAATCCCCCAAGTCGGCAAAGGACCCGCACCCCCTCTGCCCAGACTGTTTGGCGGACACACCGTGTGAGTGGCTCTCCCGGTGTGGTCACTGTTGTCATCTTTCTGCGTCAGAATTCAAGTCTTACCTGAGGGCGAGGAGAAAGAGGTTCACCCAGCGACGCTGTAGGATGGCCACTTCAGACCTCGACCAGGATACTCTTGTTATCTCTGAACCCATTGACGGGTTGTCTCCAGCAAGAGATCATCCTCATGATGCTCTTTCCCCTACTGGGAATACTGCTCCATCCAAGACCAAGGCACAGCGTGTTTCTATGGAACAGTTAGAGAACGCGATCAACCCTGGTGCTCCGCCCATCGGGAACGTATCACGCTCGGATAGGAGGCCCAGGAGTGGGGTGGCAGACCCTCCCTTGTCGGACTCTTCCAACAGGAAATCTCTCTCTTCTGAGGAGCGCCGGCGCCTAGAGGATCAGCAGCGCCTAGGTGAGCGCCAGCGCTTGGAGCTCGAGGTGGAGAAAGAAGAAGAGAGATATCAACTTTCTCTAAAGGACCTCGAGCGCCAGGAGGATGAAAGATGCTTAGCAGAGCTCAGGGAAACCAGGAGACGCCAGGAGGAGCGTCGTCTGGAACAGAAGCGCCTGGAGGACACTCGACGTGCAGAGAACGCTCAACGCCAGGAGCTTGAGCGCCAGCGCCGCGAGGATGAGCGCCAACACTTACGGTTGGAGGAGGACCGCCGCGTCCGGGAGGAGGAGCGTCAGCACCTCAAGGACATCGATTCCCAGCGCCACAAGAACTCTGACCGCCAGCACAGGGATGAGCGGTACCGAGATGAGGAGCGCCTACGCCTCAAGGAGGTTGAAGCTTTGCGCCACAGAGGGTACGAGCGCCAGCGCCGCGAGGACGAGCGCCTGTGCCGTGAAGATGAGCGCCAGCGCCTCAAGGACATTGAAGCTCAGCGCCAGAAAAACTACGAGCGCCAGCGCCGGGAAGATGAGCGCCTGTGCCGAGAGGACGAGCGCCAGCGCCTCAAGGAGGCTGAGCACCAGCGCCTCAGGGATGAAGAGCGTCAGCTTCTGGAGAAGGAGCGCCAGCGTTCTAAGGATCGCTTGTCAAGAGAGCGCTTGCCTGCTCAGGACACCAGTGACTCGCTCTTCCGTGACAGATCTCCTATCAGGGACACTTTGGAGTCGGAGGCTTCTCCTCGTCGTTCAGCCTCCACGTACTCAGATGACCGCTACTATGACCCGGTATCTCCGTCTAAGTCTGTGGACCCTAGCGAACCCCAGGGTACTCATCTGCCCTTAGGAGAAGTGTATTCCTGGATTGCTGACAGGCTGGTAACGTCTCCATCACCAGGCCCGGATACTGATGCCTCTTTAGCCGTCTGGCATGAGCCTGAATTACTTATCCCTCCACACCCGATGGTCTCGGATGCAGTTGAGTCTTTGGACGACGAGTTCAGGAAACTGTCGCTCAACCCAACGTTTCGGCCAGCCAAGAATTCGTCTGCTACTTTCAAGGTTCACTCTCTGCAAGTATTTGACCATGGTGCCCCTCAGGATGACTCTTGTTCTAGGCTGTCAGATGCGCCACAAGGTCCCCAATCTTCCTGGTTCCGAAGAAGAACTCAGACAAGATGCGGATGATACACAACATGGCTTTATTCAACGATCTGTATATGCCAGAGCCTCCGCATTTCACAATGGTTACCCTGGATCTACTGCGTTCCAAGCTTCAACCCAACGATTGGCTGGTCAGTTTAGATCTTCAGGACGCTTACCTTCATGTACCAATTTTCAAGCATCATCGGAAGTACCTCAGATTCCTCTTCCAAGGGGTACATTATCAATGGAAGGTTCTTCCGTTTGGAATCTCTACGGCCCCGTGGCTTTTCACTCGCATTACGTCTCCGATCGCCAGGTTTCTCCATCTTCGGGGGATAGAGTTCGACCCCTATATAGACGATTGCCTGATGAGCCACGGGGACTCAACAGTTTTACACAGACAGACCCTATTTACCTTGGACCTGCTGCGACAGTTGGGATGGCTTGTCAATTCAGAGAAGTCGCAACTAGTCCCATCCCAGCAGCTGACGTTTATAGGAGGTCTGTTCTTAACCAACATGGATCTTCTCCGAGTACCCCCAGACAGGTGGGAGAAGATAGAGCGTTTAGCGTTGCGGGGTCTTCGTCAGGCTTTGTCGGTTCGTCAGTGGCAGTCCCTTCTAGGCCTTCTGACTTCGGCTCAGGCCCTCACTCTCAGAGGTCGTCTCATGGCGCGCCCTCTGCAAGTGTTTCTGATTCCTTTTTGTCAAGAGGACGACCCCAGGGAAAGCCTTTGGCTTCCACTGCATCTACACCGTTACCTCAGGTGGTGGACGATCCCATCGAATGTTTGCGAAGGAGTCTCTTTGACAGAGTTCAGTCATCATCACGAACTGTTTGTAGACGCTTCACATCAAGGGTGGGGAGCCCACCTGGGTCAGCGGACGGCAGCAGGGTTGTGGGCGCAACATCAAGTCAGTTGGCACAGCAACAATCTCGAGTTGCAGGCAGTCATCTTAGCAATCGAGCATTGGATCGGAGTCCTCAGAGGCTCTCGGGTTCGTATAGCCTCGGACAACTCGACAGTGGTTTACCTGATCAATTTCCAGGGGACGACTCGGTCGCGCCAGTTATTGAAGCAGACTTTCCAACTGTTCGAGTTGGCAGACGCCAACCACGTTTTGATCAGGGCTCGTCATATCCCGGGTTGCAGGAACATATTGGCAGACGCTCTGTCCAGACCGGACAAGCCATCACCAACGGAGTGGATGCTCAACCCGGAAGCTTTCACCCTGATTTGTCAGCAACACCATCGTCCTCTGATGGATTTGTTCGCCACAAGATTCAACAACCAGTTGCCAACTTATGTCTCTCCCCTTCCAGACCCGATGGCGTGGGCAGTGGACGCTCTGTCCCTGTCTTGGGACGGTCTGGACGCGTTCGCGTTTCCACCTCCAATTCTGTTGCCAAAGGTTCTGGCCAAGATCAGGGAGACCAAGATGATGAATCTGCTTTTGGTCGCGCCCTTTTGGCCGGCCAGAACTTGGTTTCCAGAACTTCGTCTTTTAGCAGAAGGAGAACCAAACCCGTTGCCCCCGTGGCCAAACCTCCTTCTGCATCCTCACAGCCGGCAGTTACATCCAGACCCGCAACGATTTCATCTGTGCGTTTGGACCATCTGCAGAAGACTCTAAGGGATAAGGGGTACTCAGCGCCTGTAGCCAGCGCTATTACTGGAGCACATCGGCCTTCAACTAGAGCCCTTTATGACGATAAGTGGCTGTCGTTTGAGAATTTTTGCAGATCCCATAAGCAAGATCCTTTGTCAGCTTCACCACAGTTTCTGGCAGATTTTTTGTTCCATCTTCGATCGAAGAGGCACCTCAAGGGTGGAACGATTTCTACCTATCTTTCGGCCCTCAATTCAGTTCTCGCTGTTAAAACAGACAGGAAGATTTCTAAAACTCCGGAACTGATAGCCATGCTGAAGTCCTTTAAGCTGGAGGACCAGAAAGTCAAGTTTCGCCCTCCAGCTTGGGATCTGAACCTGGTCCTGAAGAACCTTCGTGGAGCTCCATATGAACCTCTGTCGGAGGCCTCTTTTGAGAACCTCTCCAGGAAGACGGCGTTCCTACTTTCTTTGGCAACAGCTGCCAGAGTGAGTGAACTACACGCTATTGATGTTACGAGGGTCCGGTTCGAGCAACGGCGTCATGGCTCAGTGCATCTAGGTTTGCTGTGGGATTTTGTCGCGAAAAACCAACTGCCTGGTCAACCTGATAGAGCGTTTGTGATTCCGCCGTTGTCTTCGATTGTGGATGAGTCAGAGTCTGAAGAACTCTCTTTGTGCCCAGTCCGTGCCCTGAAGGAATACATCTCCCGGTCTACTGACAAGAGGGCTGGGCGGAAGAGGTTGTTCATTCCTTTCTCTTCTATGACTAAGGGAGAGGTAAACCGGAACACGTTGGCCTTATGGCTTCGGGCAACTATCCTGACAGCTTACGATGCAGCAGGAATTCCTCACCCCTGCGCAAACAACCCGCATGAGATTCGAGCTCTAGCTTCAACAATGGCACTTCACAGGAACTGTTCCGTGCCTGACATCATGAAGGGTTGCTTTTGGAAATCTAACACGGTGTTTGCGAGTCATTATCTGAGAGATGTCTCCGTGGAGGATGTACAAGGCCTCCAGTCGTTTGGACCTCTCGTAGTGGCGCAGCAGCTCACTGTGCCCTCCTCGTCGTAGGTGAGTTATTCTTGATGGATTTAGGACTATTTCTCGGACCGTCGAGATCTCTCCTTTAATCCTTTTTTGTGGTTTCATTTTCTGATTTGGGTTTCCTGTTTGTAGGATTCCGCTCAGTTGCCACGTCCTGCTATTACTAGTGCTTTTGGGGGTCCTCGCTGTTGGTCCTTTCCCTCCGTCCTACTGTCGAATCAACATGCACTAGTAAAAGTAGGGTAAGTATTAAAAATTTGTTAAAATCTAAATATTTTAGATATTTAAAAATACTTACCCTACTTTTAGGGTTTATACCCACCCATCGTTGGATCAACTACCTCCCCGCATCTAGGACCTCGCTCGGACTGACTCTAGGAAATGTGAGGTTTTCATATCACTGCGCACGCAGCTATGTGGATTGCACTACACTTCCGGGTAGTGACGTGCCCTAGAGCCAGTCTGTCTACACTTGACTACAGTTACGTTAGGATCCTGTCTCAGTCACGTTTTCAATCCTTCATCGGATCATATAGGTAATATGCACTAGTAAAAGTAGGGTAAGTATTTTTAAATATCTAAAATATTTAGATTTTAACAAAATTGTCCGAAATTTAAAGAAACTAGCGATTACTGCTTGACTGTATAACCACGGAAAGCTTCAAGAGCGACGGCGATCGTTCGAATGTAATGACGTCATAGGCGCGAGCGGTTATGACGTCACAGTGTCGATTGTAACGTCACAGGGCTTTTCGGTTTGAGCCGACTTGTTTTTGAGCTTCGCACACCTCTTGATATGGATGTTGCAATAACTTATATGTATAATCATGGATTGATAGTAATTGGCAGGAATACAAAACTTTCAACTAAAGCCACATCTTTCTTTTATTGTGAAAGACATTTTCGCAGGGGACATTTTAATCGTGCAGAGTAAACAAGGATAGGTACGTAAGAAGTGAATCCACGTCACACGCGTATGGATATGGAGATTCATCTCCTTCTCGGGTCCTTTTAGAGAAGCTATTGGCTTTTAATATTCGCGTTTTTACTTTAATTTGTCATATGGGTAATATAAACAATAACCAACTCGTGACGGGGAATGGCAGGTTATCTTTCCCTCGTTATATCAATTGTGTGTAATTCTCTCGCCAAGGCTCGAGAATTACTCAAATGATATAACTCGGGAAAGATAATCTGTCATTCCCCGTCACTCGCTAGTTATTGTCTAAATATTCAGGTACTCGTGTCGTAAATATAGTATGTCATAGACACTCATATAATATCCTCTATGAATAGACCTTTTGTATTACTTTCATTGTGTCCTCTATAACCTACATCTGTAATGATCTGTAACTTGATAACAGACTGAAAATTAAATTTGAGGACATTTTCTGTGATCTTTCATTTTCTATCTATGTGTGTGAATTGTGAATAATTTGATTGTTCACACTGTGAACAATCAAATTATTTTGTAATATACATATAATGATATATAAGTTGAAATAAATATATTCTCACCTTCCAGTCACAGAAGACCAACAAGCCGCTAGTGTCAGTAGGCCCCCTGGCTCGGTTCAGAGATATGTTCATGTAAGTATACACACTTGTTTTAACTATGTCAGTGTTCATGTTGTGTATGTAATGTCATTCTTTCTGTATGATCTAGATTACTTGAATTTGATCTTGTGTAAGTGATGTTTATTATTCAGCAGACCAATTACATATAATTAAGGATTTAAGTGTTCAAATGATGGAATTTGTTACAATCTACGGATTTTATTGACCTTTGACCTTGCCTCTGTGAGCTGTGGTCACAGCAAGCATTTTATTTCATGTGACATCAGCCTACACTACTTCAAGAATAGAATGAACAATTGTCTTCAGGAGTAGAGTGAGCACTATAAATTATAGATACAATGAAGATGTGACTTACCACATGATCTAAACATCAAATTTCTGCAAGGAACAGTTGTTATAGCAAACCCAAAATTTGCAACAAGAGAGGTGGTTGTGTACTGTCCAAACATAAACGACCGAGAGGAGGTATAGCTAATCAACTTACCGGTAAATTACATTTCGGGGTTCGTTAGAGCCCCTTCATCAGACAAGTTTTCATGTCTGTATTTCTCTTTCATCAGGTCGGCAGTCGACCCCCAATCTGAGTGACGTATGTG
Source organism: Gibbula magus (assembly GCA_936450465.1). Classification (NCBI taxonomy): domain Eukaryota; kingdom Metazoa; phylum Mollusca; class Gastropoda; order Trochida; family Trochidae; genus Gibbula; species Gibbula magus. The sequence goes on along the minus strand of OW388293.1, from coordinate 70,613,129 downwards.
CTCATCCTCTTATTCCTCCTCTTTCTTCTGTCTATCTACCTTAACTCCTCCCTCCTTTATTCACTGTGTGTTTGTGTGTCCTTTCCAGTTTGCACTTGCCTGTTTGAGTGGCAGCAGGCCGACGATAAAGACCAAGAATTTTTATGCTTGTTTTAGCAAGTTAATCATAAGCCAGTGTTATGTGTGGTAGATAGGACTATCTCTTTAAGAGAGCTTCAAAAGTTTAGGCCCGAATTGTTTGTTCTCTTTTGAATTAAGAAGATGTACAGAGTTCCCCTGCAATTCTGAAGTTCAAAGAGAGCTTTAAAACATGGCGAGGGTGCTATTACATAAAACTTTGCAAGTTCTTATCTTTCATTAGTTCAGTGTAAGAAGATGAAGCTTCTTAGTTCTATGTGAGAGTATCCTCAATCGAGATCCAATCAAAATCAGGTGTTCTGATCTGATTCTGGTTGTTATAAGATTGCTTGTATTGTTAGCATGATTCACTGAATGACAATGACGGTAGTAAATGAGATTGTTTGATAGATGTGTTTAGTTAGAAGATGATGCCTTGGCAGATTAGTGTGTGAATAGCTATAGACATGCGTTTTAGTGTGTTTTAGTTTGATGAAATTCTCATTGGTTGGTTAGAAATTGAGACCTTTTACATTAACATTGAAACTATAGTAACTGAAAGAAAACCTTGTAATACAATAATCTATGTAGAAGATATATAGAGATTATTACCCATATGGTTGAAAATAACTGAGTTAATATTATTGATATGAGCTCATGTGCACATATCACGTTTCCCTAGCAACACTTTTTTCACCGCCACTTCCCGTATTTCGTCGACTGTGACGTCATAAAACGATTGTTCGTGAGGTCAGTGTAGCTTGCCTTCGCAAGAGAAGTGGACCTTTTCTTGACTATTTTAAAGCGAATCAAATGAAATAAAATGGGTAATAAAGAAATTATTACACTCTAAAGTGTGCCATATGACTTCTACGAAACTCGTGCAGATTTGTGTATAACCCTCATTCTCGCTCGGGCAATGAAAAAATTCACACTCTTTTTGTAAAAGTCATATGACACACTTCCTCGGGTAATAATCTCTATGTCTTCACTTTCACTAGCTTGTCTGTTAAGCACTTGTCACAAAGATAAATGAGTTATTTATCCAAATTGGACATGTATACAAACAATAGGATCAGGAAGACTTTCTGGATAACAACTTCTTTAATGTGAAAATACACTAAAATGCCTATCATGCCTATACAAACAATACAAACTAATTATCTACTACATATTTCTATGAATAACTATTGTACAGTATCTAAATTGATTATAGCCTTTGAACAATTGTAATAGAAATATTCTCTCAACAATAATGTATTTAAACACTTTCAAAGAATGATCATCTGCAGTGCATTTTCAAACACACACACAAGTTTCACCCTGTGGTTATGTATTTGTGTTTCAAAGCTTTCACACTATTGAGCAGAATTCAGCAACAAGTTTACCGAGTCACTCTCAACACAGTTACTGTTTTATTCTTAATAAAATAAATATCCAGGAGTCCAGGGAAAATTTTACTTCTACATTCATTGCTTAATAAAATTTATAAATATTATAAATCTCTTTCTAAATATTATAATGTGCGTGTCAGTTAAAGGTTTTGAAGGAATATGTCCATGAAAAGGTAATTCTTTCACTTTCAATAATTTGTAATACTATCAATCTAAGAAATGAATTCATGTCCAGCTCTACCAATGTGCATCATATCCATGTTGCAGAGGGAAGGATTCAGAGGTCGCCAGCCAATATCTCAGACGTCCCAGCGTGGAAGAACTTCAAACAGCTCCTCTCGCGCTCAGTCTGCACGCCATTACCACTAACCTGTCTACTACAGAGATACAGACTCACTCCATTCCAGATCCAACAATCAACTAAACACTGTCCAAGTTACTGAGAAAGAACACTACTTCATTCAAGGCCAAATAATAATGGAAGTGCAAGATAACTACTTGAACCAATTATCTCCTGATGTCACACTCTTACAGATTCCAATCTGAATCATTTCACTTGAAAGCTTTCAGAATTTAACAATATTGACAGGTGATGAATTCCATATGAATTGTGTAAATAACTTTAATACAGAGAATATTAAAATTGTTTTCCAAGTAGTGATATCTAATCCAGCAATTTGTATTTTAAGTTTAAATGAAACGCACACACAAGAGCTAGTAGATATTTGCAAATAGAATTCCATCAGTTCATTTATTTGTTATCAATTTAGCTTGTTAGAGATATGTAATTTATGAGAATCTAAAGATTATAGATGGACCCTGATGATTAGAAGCAATAAGCTGCTAATATTTCGACAACGGGTCCGTCCCCTCAGCCTTAAAGCTTCAGTTGTCCATTTGTGCTTGGAATTTCTAATATGTTTAAAAGTATTGATAAGACAACGAATATTAAATGTCATCTGTATGATGCCCCGATCCTGCCTGTACTGTGTGATGTAACACAAGTATTTTGAATAGATTCTACAACCACATTAAAATTCCAAACTAGATTAAATATCTGGATTGTTCCATTTTCAAAATGTTACTGTGTCAAGATGGAGCGAGACAAATATGAAATAAATCAAATCTGTTACTGTTTATAATTTCAAAATGCTATTTATGAATCATCTTCCATATTGGAAATATTGTATAAAGTATTTCAGCAATCTGTGATATATTCTGATATTTGTTACTTGTTGTAAAATCTTCCTGTTGCTAATGTATTTAGATATTCATAGACTTGTTGCACTGTTGTTAGAAATTATTGTGCCACCTTGTGAGCACAATTAGTTACAACTGTTATGATTTTATTATTGTTTTGGAAGAAATCGGACATTTGAACTTTCAGTGATAACTTCAATGTGATCAACTATCCGTCCACATGATCAAGCCATTCCATAAATATTTTATTTTTATTATCCATTCACGGTTCTAATCAAAACGTCCATTTTCATTTATTTATGTTATTGAATAGTTTATCTTTCACATTCTTGCAGATCTCCAAAATGAAAGTGCCTTACGTTTAATTCATCTTGGTCCATATCAGACAGAAATATAAAATATTGATTCAAAAGATAAATAATGATATCTGAACTTGTTCTAATGAAATTAAATTTAATGTACATGCACGATTTTGTAAATTGGTGTATGAAGACTGTACATTTTTAGTTATTGTCATGTAATTCTGCCAGCACATTCCATGTACCTCTCTCAATCATGTCATCATTTTAGGTGCTCTCGTATTGCTTAATAACTGAGGCAATAAAGACATCTATTGCTTACAAACTGGCTTGTTTTTTTGTAAATGACAAAGTACTGCTTCTTACAATTAGAAAGCAGTGTTCTTTGAGTTGGATGTTCTATAATACAAAATACCTCAAACTACATTTGGCTGTTACGGTCTGGAAGTTACCTCTTTACCAGCGGCACTAAATTGTTTCAAACTTTATCTTCTGGCATATCTTCCTTCTGTTCCACTGGTTTGTTCCTCAAGATCAGTATGAAATAGAGGATCCGCTTTTTCTTGAGTAATACCATGTTTATCTCATTCCCCGGAGTAGAGAAAATACATAGAGGATATCTGTCTTTCCTTGATGAATGCCACGGTTATCTCATCTCATGAGGTAGAAAGTTTGTTTTTAAATAGATAACTTTTTACCTCACGAGATGAGATAAACATTGTATTTGTCAAGAATTGACAGATATTCTATTTATTATATGATGTTATCCTTGTAATTGCGCCTCAACAGCATCGTTTTCATGACCATTGTTTTATGACGTAAAATTATATCGGTTATATGTAAGTTATTTTCACTGTAGCTTGATAGATGGTTTGTTTCACTGATAAATCCCAGTATTTCACTGCTCGTCATATAATAAATATTGATAATTTTCTACCTCGCTCGATAAGATAAACATGGTATTAGTCAGGAATTAGACAATAACTAACGAGTGACGGGGAACGATAGATTATCTTTCCCAAGTTATATTGATTGTGTAATTCTTGAGCCTTAGCGAAAGAATTACACAATTCATATAACGAGGGAAAGATAATATGATATAAGTTATTGCAACATTCATATCAAGAGGTCTGCGAAGCTAAAAAAACAAGGCGTCTGAAACTGAAAAGCTGTGTGACGTCATAACCGCTCGCGCCTATGACGTCATTGCATTCAAACGCTAGTTTCTTTAAATTTCAGACAATTTAACTGCTTTCTCCGACATTTGATGCGACGGCACATGTACGAAAATGCTAATTTCAATTACGGGAACAAATAAAACATGTTTAAATGCAGAAGACAGTTTCTAAAGTTACCAGTCGGGAAAAGTTAGAAAGATGAATGAAGAAGTTCCGGCAACCAATGAAATAAAACAATTTTCTGTAACAGCCAATCAAAAGTCAGAAAAAGGTGTGACTTCCAGGAAAAATACTACCCTGTGTCCGTCTTCCCATATGGGTAATATTTGACAAATATTCTATTTATTTATTATATGTTATCCTAATAACAGTCGTCTTCATGTTAAACACTCGCTAGGAACAGGCCGTCGCCACAGTAACAATGTGACGACATAAAGTGAGTGAGTTACAGTTTAACGCCGCTTTCAAGAGTATTTCACTTATATCACGGCTGCTAGTATTATGGCAGGGAGAAAGCCCGCAACGCCATGTGGCTATGCATTGCGGTGAAACCTGCGAGCAACGGCTGGAACTAGCGAACCATGGGTGGTACTGCACTGAAATTCAGTGTAGCATTGCACCCAAACCTTACTGTGTGCAGAACAGTTCTCTACTGCAGACAAAGTTGCCGTGCCCCTGGCGGGATTCTGACGACATAAAATAATTTGTTACATCAGACCATTGCTTTATGATGCTAGTCACTGATCACAGTGGAAACATCTTCACTGTAGCTTGATAGACAATCTATTTCACTGCATATGTCTTCTCACCCTCAGTTACCCAGGATTTTATATATGCTCCGTTACTCTCCACTATATCACCCATGGGAAACCTTATAATAGAAGAATCTGTACTCAAATTACCCGCCCTTGGCCGGAGTGAGCCAATCAAACTGCTACGCAGCTTGGATCTGCGAACCAATGACAATTCCTATCACTTCGTTGCAAAGCACGCAAGGTCATTTTGTTAGCCAACCGTCACCGGTTATCTCCCTTGACCATTTCCGTCTTATCCTATTGAGCATTTTCTGTGGTTACTGACTTCGTCACGCCGGCCAAGGGCGGGTAATTTTAGTACAGATTTCTCTGATAGAGTTTCCCATGGGTGATATAGTGGAGAGTAACGGAGGATATATAAAACCATGGCTAACCGAGGATGACGTCTTCTCTTATAAGACGTAAATGGACATCACACTAGCGAAGTGAGTGTTCGAGGTGGTAAGAGACAAAATGATGAGTTTGTGACATATGATTGCTAACCTTGCAAATGAAAACTGTTGAATTGAAACAGATTAAGACGGGAGATTTGATTTACTGCATTCTCTCTTCATTTAAGTCCTATGTTCCGAATACTCCCTGCTGTTTGCATTAGCAATTTGTGAAGAAATAAGATATTTGTTTCCCATTGCAATAGGAAACCATCTGGTGCTATTTACTGTAAGGCAAATAATACTTCAGATTAACTCATCTGTCAATTTTCAGGAGTATTCATATCTCTTTCCTTTGTTTAACGAAAAAAAAACAGGCAAGAAATTATTTTCTATAAGTATTTTATTGTATATATGGTATATATATATAAATAGTAACAAAATACTTAGATAAATTATTGTTGCATACTCTACATAGCATCTAGCTTTGTAATGGAAGCAAGTCGCCAACAGTAACTTGGGACAGAAATGAAATGTCTGTCTCTAATTCTAAACAAAATGTTATACTCTATTGTCGCTTTATGTGAATAACATTAATCTTGAAAAATACAGATGTTATGACAGCTACATAAGGGTTTAAATTTAATACGACTTTATTGCTTACAATATACTTACTGCATCTTTTATAACAAGGGTACCGTATATTACCGGGTATAAGTCGAGAATTGGATACCAAAAATTAGGGGGTCAAGGAGGGGGTCGACTTATACTCGGGGTCTATGTTTCAGACCCAATATCTAGAGGTAAGTATCTGCGTAAGTGACCGTGAGTCACAAGTTGTATTCTTTTTATTGGTTGTCTACAACGTCTGAAAAATAAATTATCATTTAACAAGCAAAAAAGTGAGCGTGGTTCACTAATACCCCCGACTGTTTAAGTTTGACATTTTTATTTTACTTAAAGAGAGAGGTGTCTGCAAACCTAAGGATTGATAAGCTTTGAAATGTAATTGCTAAGATTAAACTGTTTGTGAAAATGGTAGGACAAGTCTCGATCTTCATGTGAAAAAGGTGGTTTAAGTCAAAATAGGAATAAAAGTAACTTGAAAAGGTATTGGTAATATAATACACTACTGCTATTACCACTGATTTCAACTTTATTTTGGAAATTAATCCATCATAATGATTCATTCGAGTGACTTTAAACAACAGGTACATGGAAGCACACCCCTGAAGGCACAGTGAGAGATATACAGCAGTTTATGGATGAAAGGAAAGAAAATTTAACTTTTCCCAAAATATAACCAGTGGAAATATAAAATAGTAAAATCAACGAGAACACAGAAGTAGCTTTTGATGAAAGTTACATGAAAAAGAAAATGATGAAGTCAACAAATCACAATACAGAAGTAGCTTCAGTCATTCTAGCTATGATAAAGTAAAAGAATATAAAAAATCGCCAAAAATTCAAAAATTCACCAAATCGTGTTACATTTTGCAATGCACCTCTCCTAGTGGTGAAGGAGACATGTGCCAAATTTGAAAAGGATGAGATGAATAGTTTTTTTGTAATCGATCGGACAAAAAATGCTCAGAATTTGACTAAGTTAAAAACTAAAAAAAATCGCCAAAAATTCAAAAATTCACCAATTCGGTTTAAACTTCGCACTGCACCTCTGCTAGTGGTGAAGAAGACATGTACCAAATTTAAAGAGGATGAGACGAATAGTTTTTCTGTAATCGATCGGACAAAAATTGTCTACGGACGGAAGGACAGACGGACGGAAGGACGGACGGACGGAATCGTTGGTATAACTATATACCCCCAACCGTTGGTCGGGGGTATAATAAACAATTGATAAATCGATTGGCCTCACTGCTCACAAATCGCCACTCTGTTGACTCTTGGGCATGTCGACTTGTCACTCGGTGTCTGTCAGCACGTGGTAAAGGGGGGGGGGGGGGGGGGTCGACTTATACATGAGATAAAGGGTTTTGACCAGTATTTGGGTAGTTGAGCAAGGGGGTCGACTTATACGCGGGGTCGACTTATACCCGGTAATATACAGTAGTTTTGTGTTTCAAATGCCAAATATATAAACACTAAGACAAACACACAATTTTCATCAATTTGTTTCACATGAGGCTGAACTTGAGGAATATTTTATAGCACCATTCAACCAACATGCAGATATCACAGATTGTAATGTTCTCTCAACAGAAACATGAGCAGGGTGACAATATACCAGCTGTACCGATTCATCCAACAAAATACGTTTGGCTATTTAATCTTCATCCTCACCACACCGGCCGTTGTCACGCAGATCTATACACTTCTATAGGACCAGTCTAACCAGAGGTTTTCAGAACTGAGGTAAGTTGGGGTTTAACGTCGCTTTCAAGAGTATTTCACTTACATTGCGGCTGCTAGTATTATGGCAGGGAGAAAGCCCACAACGCCATGTAGCTATGCATTGTGGTGAAACCTTCGAGCATTGGCTGGAACTAGCGAACCATGGGTGGTACTGCACTGAAATTCAGTGTAGCATTGAACCCAAACCTGACTGCGTGTAGAACAGTTCTCTACTGCAGACAAAGTTGGCGTGCCCCTGGCGGGATTCGAACCCCGGACCTCTTGATCCGAAGCCGAACGCGCTAACCACTGCGCTATCTCGCCAGGTTTTCAGGCCTACACTCTCTACACTTGGACTGCTCCTCTTTCAGCCTCGCCTGTTCAGGTTGATGTGTAGGTCACTAGCAGTGAGAAGCGAATGTGTTAGCAGATGATTACATGCCTGCACACTCAGGTTTAGCTCTCGTCAGTTCATCAACATTCTCTACAGTTAGAATCCTTATTGGTCACAAGATCCTGTACTGGCTAAACACAATCTACACAACTCTGACCATATCATGTATAAGCCGACCTGACCGGAAGAACCACACCCTGTTTTTGTAGAACCCGTAAAACATCAAGGATTGAGTCAAGCTCAGCACGGAACTTCTGAATCTCATTGTTTTTAATTTCCACTATTTTCCTCCACTTCTCGCCTTCCTGGTCCAGCTCAAGGGAGGCAACTCTCTGTGTGTTTGCTATGACCTGTTTGAGCTCCACCTCTCTCTGCTGGTTTCTCTTCTCCATCTGTATTATCTTCTCCTGGAGAGACTCGAAGTGACGCATCTCCTGAAATTATCCCAAAACACTCCATATGAAACATGTCCAAGGTGAAAAATAATACCCTAATTTTATATCAACAAAAAAGAGAGATCCAAATTATCAAACTCATGAAATGCCTTAATAAACAAAACATCACTGTTCAAAATAGTTGTCTGACAATTTCTGGTTCTGTCCAAGAGCTAAACTGTGGGGCGACGAATTTAAAATTACATTAGGGAACCTGACAAAAAAAAACTTTTGTTATTTTATAACCATGCAACGAAAGCAGCTGTTTTGTTTTACTACATTTGGAACCAACTGGTGGATGAGTCTTCTCATCTCCTGAAGTATTTCTCTGTACAAAAGCTAGTCTGGCTTCCCTGACCACAATACCAACAGCATCAATGGTATACAACATTAACGACTGAACAGTGTTGTGTGTACATCCATAACAATCCAACTGAACTGACCGGAGAGTGACTCTTCTTGGCCTCCTGTAGAAGATCCTGTAGTTTCTCTATTTGGTTCTGTTTGGCGGCTTCACGGATCTTGAGGATGGAGATTTGTTCAGCGTCCACCTCCGCTTTACTCAGCTGCTGCTTGAGGTGGTCTATCATCACCTGGGAATGGAGAGAAAAAAACGTTCGTCAGTTAGTTAATAATAATAATATAATTATAATAATTCATTTATAGAGCGCCTAATATCCACCGTCAAGATGCTCAGTGGCACTATAAATTCACATTATTACCCTGGTATAAGGACCAATGTCGTTCCTTTTTTCATTCTCAACTCCCCATGGAGTATGCAACCTTGACTGCCAATTAAGGCGCTCGAAGGTTATCTGTCACATTGCCTGCACTTCCAAACCAGGTACTCAATTGTACTGCTGAGTGAACAGAGGCACATTTCGAATAAAGTCCCTTGCCCAACTTGACACCACGAATCTCTCAACTCATGTCTCAGTGTGGGGCAGGGAATCACCCTTCAAACTCTCAGTTTTTATTCAGCAATGAGGCGGGTAATAATGTATGATCAAGATAACAAACATTGTGTCTAGATTTTACAAACTCTCTTTGCACTGAAATAGTCTTAAGTAGTATACATCAACGACTAGCTGCCAGCACAAACGTCAGTCATGTCCAGATTTGACCAATACAATGGCCACATACATCTAGACGCTCTGTAAGCAGCTACACGCCCCTCACGCCTTTAGTCTTTTGTACAAAAACGGTCACCACCAATGCAAAATCTTCAGCCATCCTCCCCAGTTGATCTTTTCTATACCTAGTACACATTAACATTAGCTTATGACTATTTTAACACTTAGAGAGCTGAGAAAATGTAGGCCCAGGTTAGTATCCTTAGTCACAGTGAGGACAGAGGCTCTGAACTACTATAGATCATATTGCGAAATTGCCAGTTAGGACCAAGTTACAAGGTTTTAGGCTGTCATTTCCATCTTTCACTAAAGTGACCATGATATGTGAATTTATTACTCACCCGTTGAAGATATCGCAGTTTAATAAATCTACTGCGTTATTACACTAAGTGTAATAACATCGCATGCTGCTGATTGACGTGACGTCATAATTGCAAAAATATGACATCACAATGTCAGCGCCGCGGTCGCAATGGAATGTGTCCCATTTATCGACGAGTTTGTGAAATTAAGTGGCATTTAAATCAGTAAGTAATAAATAAAATACTAAACTTGTTTCCGTTTAATAACATATTTATGAAACTCGTGAGATGGTATTTGTATTTAACGAGCGAAAGCGAGTTAAATACAAACCACTCACTCGTTTCATAAATATGTTATTAAACAGAACGTCGTTTAGTATTCTCTATATATGTATTGGTCTATCTGTCTATAACCTTTGAATTGATGAGAACATCTAAGCATGTATTACCTCCTGAGTGTCACACTTGCTGTGCAGCTGGACGAGTTTAGAGGAGGAGTGATGTAGAGCCTGGTTACCCAGAACCTTCTGTAGCTCCTCCTGGTGGGACAGCCTCAGAGTCGAGATCTGCAAGTACACGACATTTATATAGACTATCAGTTACCAGTACGTATACCTCAGGTAAAAGGGGCAGTAGCACATTTTTTTCAAATTTTATTTTTTCAAATTTCCCATTTATAATGATAGTTTATGTCATTTATATTTACTTTAAAGGATAAAATATCTTATTACACAAGCCAATTTCCCGTAGTGGTACAAACAGTGTTGCGTAGAAAGCAAAAATTGCATGGCGGCCATTTTATTGTGAACACATTTTATTATTTTGAATGACAAAAAACGATTTCCATGGCTTTACGAACCATGTACACTCATTTTTTAGATTGATTTTCCGAAGAGGGAAGGGTGTTTTACTATTGGTGAGATTATTTTTCAATTACATTTCATCGACTTATTTCACGGGAAAAACGTGCTACTGCCCCTTTAACATCTCTGATAATCATCAGTTGATAATTAGATAGTAAAGCATAATTAAACAATAACATTTATAAACACTTAACAATTGGGTGTTGAATTAATTAATGAGAAATCACTCTGAGAGGTCAATTTATAGAAATCATAATTATCTAGAAAGGTTAGAATCTGATTGTCTACCGGGAAATCACGGTAGGTTTGAAAAGAGTTTGAACTGTCACATCTTCCCATCTCACCTGATCCTCATAGTCCTCCCGACACTTGCGCGCCACCGACTCGGACTCCGCCAGAGACTTCCTTAGATCAACCCTCTGCTGGCTTAGTTCTAGTGACAACTCGTCCACCTGCAGCGTGAAGCATCATCTTTAGCATTAACATGATATCTCATAGTGCATCTGAATATTGGGAATAGGTGCACCTCACTTTCGTGTGAGGAATCACACCAGTGTCAATGTTTCACTTTGTTCATACGTGTGTCAGTATTGTTCAAACAGTCTTTCATATGATTGAGTGAGCGACCTCTTGATCAGAGCCAAAGTGGCAATATTTCAGAAATAATTTGCATGTTTCTTTAAAATGATAAAGAATTGAAGATCCTCAAAAACTTATACAACTGTTAATGGAGTTATCAGTGAAGAGTCAACGTGTCACAGGACATGTAGAGGAAATAATAATTGTGCATCATAAATCAGTGAAAGACGTCCTCTGACATTGGTAACGACTGAATCATTTAAGATTACCTTTGCTCTCAGCAGTTCGTTCTCATGGAGCAGTTCTGTGATGTCGGAATCAGCAAATGTCTGCGGTTCATAGTCACGGCCATTTATCTCGGTAAGTGGGAAGCTGGCAAACTTTGCTTCTTCTGTTATCAACTTCTTCTTGGAACTTTTACCCTTTGTTTTCGATTTTGACTTATTATCTGAAAGAAACCAAAACCACTTTTATATGACAGTCAGTTAAAACATTACTACCATGGCAGATTGAAGACTCACTGGCTTTGTTGAAACTAGTTTTAGTTTTGCTTGGTGTACATGTAACCACTCAGCAAATTGTCAAACAAATGAAACCACACCAGACGAAGATATTAACTGTTTGTTGTGAGTGCCATGCTCTTGCTTGTTCTAGCTCATACTCGGTTACCCATGGTTTTATATATGCTCCGTTACTCTCCACTATATCACCCATGGGAAACTCATGTCAGCGAAATCTGTACTAAAATTACCCGCCCTTGGCCGGCATGACGAAGTCAGTAACCAATGAAAATGCTCAATGGGATAGGACGGAAATGGAGAGAGGGAGATAACCGGTGACGGATGGCTAACAAAATGACCTCACGTGTTTTTCAACGAAGTGATAAGAAATTGTCATTGGCTCGCAGGTCCATGCTGCATAGCGGTTTGATTGGCTCACGCCGGCCAAGGGCGGGTAATTTGAGTACAGATTTCTCTGATGAAATTTCCCATGGGTGATATAGTTGAGAGAAACGGAGCATATATAAAACCATGGGTAACCGAGGATGGTTCTAGCTATTTTATTTCTTTATTTAGTATTTACCTTCAAATATTTGTACAACCAGTTGACTTCAATCACTATTTATCTAAACCTTCCATAAAGCTGACTGCAGCAAAAAGAAAGAGTTATCTCCCCTACTCACCTAGGTTGTTATTCTCGACCCGCTCCTTCCTGAGCTTCTGCAGTGAGGTGTTCAGCACGTGCAGGTCATGTTTCTTCTCCTCCAATTCCTGCTGCAGCAGCGCCACCTGCTGGTTTAACTCCGACTCCGGCCCACTCGCCTCGTTCTTCATCAGGTCTGATAGAATCAATGGGGGATTGGTTACTAACTTGACGGATGTGTTGAATGGTGCTCGGTGGCACAAAAAAGTATTAAAGTGAATGATTGTGATCAATTTCCAAAATCTGAATTTTGATACATCTGTCGGAGGTTAAAAAGGGTACTTTTGGATGGAAAATTGAAAATTGCTTTCTATTTGGATCAGTGACACATGTGAATAACCATCCTATTTATCCTTTACATATCTTTATGCATTCAGGAACTTAAAGTTCAGAATTCAAAACTAAACCACATGACTGCCTCAACACTCCAACAAGCTCCACTAGACATCCTAAACGTTCAGTCGGTCACTCACTGTGCTGGTTCTTGTTCAGCTTGGTCAGTTCCCCGGTCAGTCTGTCCACCTCTGCCTGCAGCTGGGACACCTGACGTCGGTTCCGATCCTGGGCCTGGTTAAGCTCTGCCTCCAACACCTGCACCTGTGTGGTCGAGTGTCCGCCCGGCACGTCCGACTGCTGGTAGATCGACAACTGCTTCTCAAGATCCGCCACCCGAGCCTCGAACTTGTACTGAAGTGTGCATATTTTGAGAATAAGTCAATTTTAGTAAACTTTTGAGAGTCATTTGGAACTGTTAAATTACAATGAACGTGAATTTCAATGTATTGTTTCACCTGAACCTAAATTCACGATAAACAGGGAATAATCTTTTGATGAATAACCTTGACATAAATGTACTTTGCTTCACAGCTTTCACAGTGACAGATACCTTTATATTGTGGTACTTTTGTTCCACGGCTCTCAGCAGTGTGTTCGACTCCTCGTCCTTCTTCTCCAGCTCCTCCTCCAGTTTACGGATCCTGGTCTCTAGAACCTGGACACTGCCTGACTTCCCGGCCGACCCCTGGTTATCGGGAGCGGTGGCAGCCACCATCATCAGTGCTGGGAGCGAGTTGGGGTGGCGTCGTCTTATTATCTGTTCCATCTCCTTCACCTGGTTGAGGAGAATATAGATCATTGTTACATTGGATTGATTTTGACAGAAGGCTTACTTACAGTGAGTCTTTACTAACAAATATTTCTTTGAAATATTCATATGGGATAACGTCACAATATCACTTCTGATGTTAAATTAATTAAAAATAGAGCCATGGGCTCTGTAGCTCATCAGGGTTTCATTGATTTATTATCTAAGGTTGAATATCTAAGTTATCTCAAGTATCTCTAGACCTTTTGGAACTGGAGAAGAAGATGAAAATAGGTTTTTAAGGATGTGACCCCTGTGACCCCATTTGGGGTCACTGGGTCACGAAAACGACAATATAGATCCCATTGGCCAAGGAGTCTGCACATAAAATTTCAGCTCTGTGGAGTTATTGGTTCTGGAGAAGTAGTAAAAAAAGCGAAAAGTTTACAGACGGATGGACAGACGCCAGATCATACCATAAGCCCATCGGGTCTTTCAGGCCTGATGAACTAACAATTCAACTCAAAGTGTATTAAGTGCTATTCTTGAACCTGAAAGCATTTAAATTTATGAATGACAATCTTTTTTAAATGATTGACATGGACTAGAAGCATGATTAAAATTCGAACCAACCTGCAGAGGTTGCAGATTCTTTGAAGAGGATCCTCCTTGGGGTACATATAGCATAAAAATCCTATTTTTTGAGTTATGACAGTTAGAATTTAATATTTTTAATAAAATAACCGTAAAAATAATAAATTACTAAAAAATAAACATTTGGACCACCCTAAGTGGGCCCCCAATCTGGCGGTTGCTAGTGACGCCAAGGGCAGATAACTCTAACTCACCACTTATAAATCTGACAGGCAGACAGAATAAGGGGAGGTGGGTGGCCCTACCCCAAGGAGGATCCTCTTCAAAGAATCTGCAACCTCTGCAGGTTGGTTCGATTCTTTTTCAGAAGGGATCCTCCTTGGGGTACATATAGCATAAAACAGACTCCCAAAGCAGAGTCCTGGGAGTGGAATTCTGTCTGCTAGACTGTACAAAATAAAGATGCTCGCAGATAATTTCTTAAAATTAAAGAATGGAAAAGGAGCAACTAACCTGAACATCCTAAGGCCGACTCCAAGGAATGGGACGTGCCAGTGGATCAGGGAAATACTAACCAAAAATGCCTTTAAAACAGGCATAATTTAGCATTGAGTCAAATGAACGTTTGTCGAATCCCTCCTCGAAGCCAGTATTGTGTCTGCAACTCGTGCAGGAATACCGTCCTCTTGGAGGCGATTCCGGATAGAGGCCAAGCCACCCATTGAACCTCTGGTTTGGGGTGTGGCTTGCCCTCCTGAGCCAGCAGTCCTGGTCGACACGGTAACAGCACAGGTGGCGAAACCAGATACCTGAGTACCAGTGGAAACCAGGACTGCGCTATCCACAGCGGCGTGAGCAGCACCAGCAGACGAGCTGGCTGAACCGCTAGCTGTGACAGGACCTTGGAAATCAGAGGCACTGGTGGGAAGGCCCACAGTACTCTGCCGGTCCATTCTAGCGCGAATGCGTCCGCAGCCACCGCCCTTGGGTCTGGCAGCCGGGAGCAATACACTGGGGTCTGATTGTTCATCCCTGACGCAAACAGATCCACCTGGAATGACCCGAACAACCGGGAGATAGCTGCGAATATCTCCGGGTCGAGCATCCATTCGTGTGGGGCAAGGATTCTGCGCGATAGCGCGTCCGCCCTCACATTGTCCACCCCCGGAAGATAAACCGGAAGGACTGTGATGTCGAACTTGTCGCACCATAGGAGGAACTCCCATGACTCCTGAAGAAGTACTGGGGACACTGTCCCGCCTTGCTTCAGGATGTACGACATGGCTGTCTGGTTGTCCATTTCTAGACGAACCTCTTGATGACGAAGCCTCTGTTGAAAGCGTTCGTAAACCAGCCTGACTGCCTTCAGCTCTAACACGTTGATGTGCAGGCTGGCCTCGGCCTGGGACCAAAGCCCCGACGCCGAGTGGGGCCCTAAGACCCCTCCCCAGCCCGAGAGCGAAGCGTCTGTTTGGACTGTGCATGAGGGCACTGACGTCACCAGAGAGATACCCCTCGCGAGGTTCTCTGACCTGGTCCACCATAAAAGATGCGGCGAGAGCCACCCCGGCGTCTCGAGCTGCTTCTCGTAACTCTCGGAGTGAGACCACAGACTGGCTAGAGCCTGCTGAACTGGTCTCATCCGAAGTCGAGCTCTGTAAACCACGTCCACTGTTGCCGCCATGAACCCCAGTAGCTGGAGCCATCTGCGAGCAGTGTGACTGTGGGACTATAGGAACAAAAGTGTGGCCCTCTGAACCTTCAGAACTCGGTCTGGAGCGAGAGATACCGTCTTCAGATCCGTCTGGAACCTGGCCCCGAGGAAGATCTGATCCTGAGAGGGCTTCAGGTCCGATTTCTTCAGGTTGATTATCCAGCCCAGGGATACCAACAAGTTGATAATCTCCGTGGTGGCCGCCTGGTTCAAAGCCTGAGACAGCGCCCTGACCAACCAATCGTCCAGGTACGGGTGACAAAATCGACCTCGTGCCCTGGCGACCTGAGCGGGAATCAACATAAGTTTCGTGAACACCCTCGGCGCCGTAGAGATGCCGAAGGGTAGAACCGTGAACTGATAGCACGTCCCGTCGAAAGCAAACCTCAGATATTTCTTGAACTCTGGGTGCATTGGGACGTGGAGATATGCGTCCTTGAGGTCTATCGAGGAAAGCCACTCGTTTGCCTCTACGGACGCTATGACCGACCTCAAAGTCTCCATCTTGAACGATGGAACCTCTATCTTCAGGTTGAGATACTTGAGGTTGAGGATCGGTCTGAACCCCCGTCTTTCTTGGTAACAATGAAGTAGGTGGAATAATATCCACTCTGCTCCTGACCTGGGGGGACCACCTCTATGGCCGACTTCTGGAGCAAAGCTCGCAGCTCGGACCTGAGGATTTCGGCTTTCTCCGGCACAGAGGGGACCGGTGTGTACCGTATCCCGGAGAAAACCGGTGGCTCGACCTTCCACCGAGGCAGGTGTCCGTCCCTGAGCGTGGACAGGACCCAGGGGTTGTCGGTTACCTTGGACCAAGCCGGAAGGAACCTCGACAGACGCCCACCTACTGGGATGTTTGGCTGCAGGCAGTGAACCCCCGTCTCCGGCAGCTCTCGGGCTGCCGGAATTTTGGGAGACACCTCGGGCACCGGAGGGGTTAGGAAAGGCTTGTTGGAAAGCTTTCCCCCACGTGCCTGCTTGCCGCCCCTTGGTTTCTGGCCCTGGTAGTGGAGCGGTTTGATCCACTCCGGAGCCTCTCCCGCCGACGGAGTCTGAGAAACCTTGGGGAAAGGACGCTTGTTCTTTTTGGTAGGTGGCGGTTTTGTAAGGAGCTCAGTGTCCTTGCAAACCGTCGCCATCTCCACCGCGTCCTTGAGCACCTGCTGTGCCCCCGGGAAAAGGGAGTCCCCCAACCGGAAAGGCAGAGCCAGGAGCCGCGCATGAGTGTCCTGACCCGCCGACACAGTCGACAGCCAGAGACGCCTCATACCCATCACGGCGACCATCATCTGGCTAGATGCGCTACGCAGAGCGTCACGAGCCAGATGGGTCCCGACCCCCACCGATTGTGAAAGGAGAACCACCGAGTCGGACTCGGGGTCTCCCAACCTCCCTACTATCTCCGACTGAAGCGCCGAGAGATAGGCCCCATGCACGGACACTCGCACTTGCTGCGCCGCGTTGCGGAAAGAGTCCTCGAAGGACCTAAACGCCGAGCGCAAGTGTGAGGCCTGCTGGGTGAAGGGAGGTACACGGAGGCCTTGCTTCCCAAGAAGGGATTGGGTCCCAGACCCAGCAAGGGAGGTGAGGGCAAGCACGTACTCACCGACCCCCGGGACATCGAACAAACCCTCCTCACCGATCTGGTACCTCTTCACCAGGTCTGGGCAATCAACCCGTACCCTGGTGCCGACCAGTTGAGGAGTAATGCTCTCAGCCTCGAGGGAAGGGAGCAGGCTAAGCTGCACCAGTGGTGCCTTCGGGGCGGAGAAAGTATCCCCCGGAAGGCGAAATCCACTAGAGATCAGGGCCGGGGGCGGTATCACCACCTGAGGCAGAGCAACAGCGATTCTATCGCGCATCTGCCTCAGTGCGAAAGTCGGTGTTAGGGGGACATCCCTAGCGTCCACCACATCATCCGCATCGACATCGACCTCCATGAGGTCGTCGATGTCTTCCCCATCCCCCCGATCCAAGACGTCGGAGACCTCCAAAGAGGAATCGACGACTGAATCGATGGGAGAGGAAGACCTGATGCGAACGATGGGCGTCAGCACAGTCTGCCCCGCGACTTTCGTGACCACCCCCGAACCCGGTCCGGTGGACCCAGGCTCGGAGCCCGGCTCCGTGGCTCGGGTCTCCTGGAGCCGAGAGGCTTCAGGGTTGCTCGGCGTAGCCGACGGCACCCTGGCGCTTCGCACCCTGGATTGGCTCCGAAGGCTCCGAGCGAGCTCGGTAGCCTGGAGCTTGGGGATGGACGGCATAGCAAGGTCGGAGCCTTGGTTGCCGCCACCCCCGGCGCCACCGGAGCCACTAGGGACTCCGGGCTGCGCTGGTGCATCCGGGTCTGCCAACCTCGGGGCCTGGAACTCCTTACGGAGCCCCGAGACCGCCTCAGCCAGCATTCCCTTCATTTGCTCATGCAATAATTGTGAGAATTGATTGATATCAAAAGGTGCAGTTGGGAAGGGAACCTGTCTTTCTAAGACAGGGGGCTGCAACTCAATCTCCTCCTCTGATTCTCTAACGAGTGTAGGAGGAGAAGAGAGAGCTTTATCTGGGGGACGGGCCTTACCAGAGCCCTTACCCTTGCCCGACTTCCTCTTAACTTTAGAGGGGGGATCGACTGCTGCAACGTCGGCACCCTCCTTAATCAGCTTGAAAAAGTACTGGAAGTCCTGGTGTCTGGACTTCCTGGTCTTGGGGGTGAAGTCAAGGCAGACATTACATCTGCTGTCGTCGTGCCCATCCTCCGCTAGACACTTGAGACACTTGTCGTGTTTGTCAGCAGGAGGTAGTCTGATGCTACACCCCGAACACTGAGTGAAGGACTGAAAATCCAACAGTCAGAGTGTGAGGCCAATGGGGGTTGGGGTAGGAAAGTGCATATGTAAACATAACAAATGCAAAAGACCCCCGGCAGAGGTAGTTATATTAGTCCTGCATAGTACTAATAATAAATGCAAGCCATTGATACGTACCTGATGCCTGAATGAAAAACATGTAAACAAACATGGCTGACATGAAAAAACGACTAAGTGCCAATCCCGATCGGAAAGTCAAAACTGACCAGAAAGGGATGGAAACTGCCGTGCATCCTACATAAACCTATCGTACACCAACATAAACGACCCAAAAACACTTTCGAACTCTGTGGAAAGAGAAACGAAAAATACAAAAGGGCCGCCATGATGGTCGTTTTTTCCCGCCACGTTGTCAAACTGACCACGTAGGTAAAGAATGCGACAATAAATGGAGAAACTCTGCCGAGACAATATAAGAAAAGGTTACCACTCCTACAGTATTGAGATCTTGGTCCATTTCTTAAGAAAATCTGCGACACTGAACAAATTCTGAAACACGTCTTCTCTCTTGAATGACAGATTTATAAGAGGTGAGTTAGAGTTATCTGCCCTTGGCGTCACTAGCAACCGCCAGGGTGGGGGCCCACTTAGGGTGGTCCAAATGTTTATTTTTTAGTAATTTATTATATTTACGGTTATTTTATTAAAAATATTAAATCAGTGTTCCCAATAACCGGCAAATACCGGTTATAGACTGGTAAAATTTTATAATGACCGGTAAAATAAATGTCTGCCAGTCCCAGGGACCGGTAAGGTTCAACTGTTAAAAATCATTACTGCACTACATGTATCAAGTGAAACATTTAAATTGGCCATTGATTAAAAGACAATGATCATTTTATTCTGAAAAAATATTTACTTGGACCGTAAGATCGTATCTCTAAGTCTTGTAAAGCGAAACTGGGTTTCCCCCATGGAGCTATTTTTAGATATATATCCTGGAACCAATGTTCAACACATTACGTTTCCACTTTGCTTCGAGGCTACATGCACTGAAGCGGCAAGCATGGCGTCCAAACAGCAGACGAATTTGAGTGCGTTTTTCAGAAAAGACCCGGAAAAACGTAAAAACAGCGAGAGTCATGAAACAAGTGAGGGCCAAAATGATCCTAGCAAGGATAATACAAACATTAAGAAGTCGAAAATATCTAAAACGAGAACTTTTAATAACGAATGGTTGGCAGAATTTAAATGATTACGATACGGTGATTCAGAAGGCTCAGAAAAAGGTCAAGAGAAAATGTTTTGTCGTATATGCGAGGCTGCGTCAAAATCAAATGGTTTCACAAAAGGCTGCATTAATATGCAGAAATCTGCAATCAAAGAACACAGAGACAGTCAAAGTCATAGGGATGCGGTATTTGTGTTAGCAAACAGAAAAACTATGAATGTGCACATGACTGCCGCTAAAGAAAAAACAGACGATACAGTGACAGCGATGATGAGAACAGTTTTATTTTTAGCTCAGGAAAACATAGCAGCAAACAAGTTTTCAAATCTTATAGAATTACAGAAACAAAATGGGTGTGTGTCACTGAGTGGTGTCGTTTATTCAGCGGGGAATACTGTAGAAGAGATGGAAACTGCACTTGCTGAAAGTACTATTGAACATTTAAAAGAAAAACTGTCACGAAGTCGATTCATTGGTTTGATAATTGATGAGCAGTCAATATCACTGTGGAAAAAAAATTGATCATGTTTGTCCGTGCAGTTGTTAACGGGAAATCAGAAACAATATTTCTGGGGAACTTTTCTGTTCACGGGGGTACTGCCGAAGTTATCACTGAAAAGATACGGGAAGTCATGGCTGAATGGGGAATTCCTATGAATAAAATTGTTGGCCTTGGTTCTGACGGGGCCAGTGTGATGACAGGTGTGAGAAGTGGCGTAGGAGTTCGTCTTAAAACTAGTGACTGTCCGATTCTAGTGCACGTGCATTGCATTGCACATCGTGTCGCACTTGCCTCTCAAGATGCAGCAAAGTTGTCAAATTGTATTGCCGAGTATCGCACGACTCTAAATGACTTATACAAACTGTATGAGTACTCAGCAACACGATATGATCGTTTACGTGAAGTGTCGAAGGTTCTTGATGACACCGAATTTGCGAGTTTGAAGCAGCCAAGTACGGTGAGATGGCTCTCATTGATACGAGCTGTTCGCGCAGCAAGGATGAATTGGGCTGCAATTGTTATTGAACTTGAGGAAGAAGCGACAGAACGAAAAGATCCTGTTGCGCTTGGCCTTACAAAAAAAATGAAAACATTTGCTTTTGTCGCAACAACGTTCATGTTATCTGATGTGTTGCCATACATGGAAAAACTGGTCACGATGTTTCAGAGGGACGATTTGAATTTGTCACAAATTCGTCCAATGGTCAATTCAACTATTATGTGTCTGGAGAATTTACTAACAGAGATAGGTTCTTACGAACAAGGTTTTCTTGACAATTTTGCTGAGGAAACATTTCGTGACATCAAACTTACGTATGCAACTGAGCGATTTATTCAGGCGTTCAAAACAAGGAGAACAGGATTCATAGAAGATTTAATAAGTTCTCTCAAGCGGAGGTTTCCAGATGACAGTCTCACAGTGTTGTATTCGTTAGACCAGGTCTTAAACCCGACAAAGTACCCTCAAGACCCAGATCTTCTCAGAAACTACGGTGGGGATTCCCTTGCATGCCTGCTGGATCATTTCAGCCCTATTGGTGAAGAAAATGGTGACGTCATGGACGACCAGCCAATCAGCAGAGAGCGCACTGAGAGAGACTTCCCCCAGTTCAAGCGTGTTATTGCAGGCCTAGGAACGACATCGTTTAATCAAACATGTCAAATTTTGATCCAGGAATATGACGATTGTTTCCCAGATTATGTTACCCTTGCAAAAATAGCTTTGGCTATACCAGTGAGCAGTGTTCCAGCTGAAAGGGGTTTCAGTGTTCAGAATCGAATTCATAATTCGAGTCGAAATCGTCTCACAGAAAAGAGGATGAACAATTTGATGGTGTTAAACATGCACTCTAACACTGGCGATGTAGACAGAGCCAAAGAACTGTTCCAGTCTAAGAAGAAACGAAGGTTGTAGTATGTACACGGCTGTCACAAAAGAATAAAACAGGTATGAAATTTGAATATGTTTTTATTATTTAAAAAAATATAACAAATTATCAGGACTGGTAAATTTTGATAGGGACTGGTAAATTTTTATGCTACCAGTCCAGAGGACTGGCAAATTAAAATTCTAGTGGGAACACTGTTAAATTCTAACTGTCATAACTCAAAAAATAGGATTTTTATGCTATATGTACCCCAAGGAGGATCCCTTCTGAAAAAGAATAAGGGAAACTGTGTCCTGGTCTTCTACCACTACAAACACTCACTTGTCTCTGCAGGTCCTGTATCTTTTTTGCGTCTCCAGCTCGCTCCTTCGCTCTCAACTTATTCTCTTCCAACTTCTTGCCAGTCTGGGTAGGAATATATAAACACTGGTTAGACATTATCATCACTGAAAATCAAATCAGCGCCTTGGTTAGACACTACATGTATCATTGTGTAACCAAATCAAACGTTTCTAACTTTGAACATTAGCCGTGAAGAATTTGTTCAAATGATATTATCAAAATAAAAATTTATTTCAATTCATAGGTGCATCAAATTTCATACATTGCATACAACCAATCACATCGTTTACCTCAGTAGCGAGACCCTCGAGCCTCAGTTTGAGTTCCTTGATCTCGTCATCCTTCTTCCTGCGTGAAGCGGCGCCCTTGTCGAGGAGCTCCTGGTTCTCTGCGTACCACTTCAGCTTCTGTTTCAGTCGCCCCACCTCCTCACTGTGCTTCTCCTCTAGCACCTGCAGCACAATACACTCGGTCTAGCTGTGGTAGAATAGTCTTACACGTTAAACAGCTTAAACCATTGCGGGAAACCGAATTGCCCTTTTCTATGGGTTCACTTACGTGAAATACAGTTTGAGAGAAAAGTGTAAGCATTTGGACTTGCACAAAGAAAACCAGAAAAAATACTTACATTCAAAGACTCATCTATGTTTGACAATCTAACAGGGTGATCCCTGGCATTGTTGATCTACTCTGTTTATCTGACCAGTGCCCTCCCCTTCCATCTGTCACTCCCTTCCCATTGCCCTAGTATCCTGCTACCCAGTCTGAGTTGTACTAAAGAGAAAGTGGCTGCCCCCTGCAGTTGCCGGGTGAACTTCATAATAATCACAACTGCCCCAGCCCCCAGTCCTCACCATCATGCTGCTCTGCATGCCTCACTTCATCAAATCAATATCCCACCTTCACACACCCTCAAATTCTATCTTTCCTGAGCTGTTTGTGTGAGTGTAACTGCTTCATACAGCTGCTGGGTGAGATCCATCACTATCACAACTCTCTCAGCCCCTGCTCCACACAATCATGGAACTTTGCCTTTCTTACCTCACAACATTTCTCCCCCAAGTTCTACATACCCTGAGCTGTTCGGGAGTGAGTGTTGCCGCCTCATGCAGCTGGTGAGTGAGGTCCTCACGTGTGCGCACCAGCTGGTGGATGTGTTGGTCCAGCTCCAGTTTGGTCTGTTGTAGAGCCTTCACCTCTCTCGCGTGCATCTCCGACTCTCGCTACAAGACGTTTTACATAGTTATATGGTTGGGCCATTGTCTATTGTTTCAAGAGATCATAGATGTAGTTATATACTTGGGCCATTGTCTCTTGTTTCAAGAGATCATAGATATAGTTATATACTTGGGCCAATGTCTCTTGTTTCAAGAGATCATAGATATAGTTATATACTTGGGCCATTGTCTCTTGTTTCAAGAGATCATAGATATAGTTATATACTTGGGGCGAATGTCTCTTGTTTCAAGAGATCATAGATATAGTTATATACTTGGGCCAATGTCTCTTGTTTCAAGAGATCATAGATATAGTTATATACTTGGGCCAATGTCTCTTGTTTCAAGAGATCATAGACATAGTTATATACTTGGGCCAATGTCTCGTGTTTCAAGAGATCATAGATATAGTTATATACTTGGGCCAATGTCTCTTGTTTCAAGAGATCATAGATATAGTTATATACTTGGGCCAATGTCTCTTGTTTCAAGAGATCATAGACATAGTTATATACTTGGGCCAATGTCTCTTGTTTCAAGAGATCATAGATATAGTTATATACTTGGGCCAATGTCTCTTGTTTCAAGAGATCATAGATATAGTTATATACTTGGGCCAATGTCTCTTGTTTCAAGAGATCATAGATATAGTTATATACTTGGGCCAATGTCTCTTGTTTCAAGAGATCATAGATATAGTTATATACTTGGGCCAATGTCTCTTGTTTCAAGAGATCATAGATATAGTTATATACTTGGGCCAATGTCTCTTGTTTCAAGAGATCATAGACATAGTTATATACTTGGGCCAATGTCTCTTGTTTCAAGAGATCATGGATATAGTTATATACTTGGGCCAATGTCTCTTGTTTCAAGAGATCATAGATATAGTTATGTACTTGGGCCAATGTCTCTTGTTTCAAGAGATCATAGATATAGTTATATACTTGGGCCAATGTCTCTTGTTTCAAGAGATCATAGATATAGTTATATACTTGGGCCAATGTCTCTTGTTTCAAGAGATCATAGACATAGTTATATACTTGGGCCAATGTCTCTTGTTTCAAGAGATCATGGATATAGTTATATACTTTGGCCAATGTCTCTCTTGTTTACATCTTACTCGCGCAACAAGAAGAGGTTGTAGATATAGATTTATCACAGTGCCTATGTCCTAATAGAACCTTCATGTCAACACTACTACGGTAAATCAAATGGATGATGGAGATATGAGGCCTACCTTGGAGTGTTTCAGCTCCGCCTCCAGTTGAAGCACCTTGTTGGCGGTGAGTTGAGAGTCGGCATTCCCTGCAGCTATCTGTTGTTGGGCTGCCAGACTCGTGATGATCCCCTTGCTTCTCAGTGCCGTCTCCTTCTGCTCTAGCTGGGCTCTGGAACATAACAGCAGACAGGTCAAACAAGAAACAAGTTAGCATGGCTCACATAGCCCCGCCATCCGCTATCCGTCCATTGAGAATTATAGATGTGAAGGTTACTATGTTTAAAAAACAGCTTCAAGCATCATAATATTGTCCAAAATAATTTAAGGAACTGACTGTTATTACAAAATTTCATTCACCCAGATGTAATATTTTTCAGGTAACTTAATTTTTCCAATTAGAGCATCACATAATATTTCGGAACTGGACTGTGAACTCGATGAAGAGTATCATCTGGACTACCTACATGTAAAATTTCATTCACCTAGATGTAATAGTTGCCGAGAAAACTTGTCCCAATTGGAGCATCACAGCTCTTTTGGTACAAAGTTCAATTTCGGATTCAAGGGTCATAACTCCGTAAAAAATAATATTTCGGAACTGGTTTTCGAACTCGATAACGGTATGGTCATGAGTACTCACAACCAAAATTTCATTCACCTAGGTTGAACAGTATCCGAGAAAACTTGTCCCCATTGAACACAATAAAACTAAGTCCAAAAAGTGACGTTTCCATGGAAGCGACAAAAAATTGTCTGTGCGCGATCAGAAGAACATGGTTAATAACTGTACAAAGTTTGGTTGATGTACCTTTGACGGTATTTGAGAAAATTGACCGGACGGAAGGACGGAATGACCGCTATACTTCGTAGCGGGGGTATAATAAAATCAAAATTGACTTTATAAAATAAAATACATCAGAAACATACTTATAACAAGGCTGTTTGATGATTATCCTATTGTGCATTAATAGGATGGATTATAAGGCCACCCTTTTTTTATTACTTGGATTACGGATCCGCCGACTCTAAATTTTTAAAAATCAAAAAAAAAAAAAAATTGGAAATGCCTATTTTTTTACCCGCCGACTGTGCACTTTAGTGAAATTTTTAAATCAACAAGTCCCTAAATTTCACTATTGGGAATTTGTGTCATATTATAAAATCACCAACCCAGTTTATTTGTAAAATAAATCTTGAATAATCTTGCAACATGTTTTCACGCATCGCATGCGAGGTAGCTAGCGATCGGCTATTAAAATTCCAACCCCTTCAGATCACGTCATGCTGTTAGTGTCTGCCATTAAAATTGTCTTGTTTATGGTCTCTTAAGTATAAACAATTCTGAGCAACAAGTCATTGTCAGATCCAGCAAGAGATAATTTGGAAATGTACACTACCGTTGAGAGTCACATGTGTTGACCATTAGTCAAAACGAAAGCATGCAGTCGTGTTATTGTCAAAACTCGGAACATTGCAGTGATACTGTAACAGCGAGAAGCGATGCCTATCTGACGCAGTGTGGAAGTGTCAAAGGTTTCTTGACAGCCAATCACAGTGCTTCATTACTAGTCACATGACCTTACAGCGTGTCTAGTTACATTTTCTCGTAACTTAGTTCTTGAAAGATAAATACGTAAGCGTCTGATTTTCTTGAAATAAGGCAACCAATCACATCAATCTGGGAATTAATATAACCATTCGCGTGAAGGATAATTTTAAACTGTAAAAATATTCTGTTTTATTTAGAAATTCATGCGAGAAAGATTTTGAAAACGAAACAAATTTATATTATTGTCAGTGTGATTTACTTACTCAAAAAATGCCATCAAGTCTATTAATAAAATTGAGTCTCGATATTTCTTGTAACTTTTATTGGTAAAATTAAATTAACTTATATTTTCAAAGTGTAAGATATTATTTGTGCCTATTTATGTTTATAATCTCAAAAAAATTGCTCCTGAGTATTTCAACCATGTGACTGGTGGCATTGAAAATTTATTTTTTTAAAATCATTTTCCACTTCCGGTTTATCATAATGTAAATTTCATTTCCCTCAAACATTTCATTAATATCTATTTTGATATTGTACATGTTTGTGACCGTCTTGGTGAGTTAATATGACAAACTTTATTAAATCTCTTTTCAGATGCTTTTATGTGCAATAAGATCATGATAAAACTCCTGCAAATAAGTTTCATTTACCATGTTTTTATTCACTTACTTTTCAAATGTTATGTGGAGACATAAGACAAATACTGTTTTTAGATTTAATACATTTGACACAAAATCTTTTTTCAATTTATTCTTGGTTTCCTGAAATCAAAATAAATTGTTTATCAATCAAAACTATAAATTAGTTCCAGATTATTGACAATGATCTTAGCTTGAATATTGTATGCAACATGACAATATTTTACTGAAACAGCCTTTGAAGACAGTCAATAACAAAAGCTGTACAAGTCATAATTTGATGGGAATTTACCCAGGATCCAGGGATTGACTCACTGTAGCTTGCCATAGATAGTGTGAAGTCGGCTGAGCAGTGGCAAGTTATGATACATGTAAAAGTATAAAATTGACAAATAAAATTGAACAAAAGTCTTTTTTTTTTCCCTCCTACCCCAAAGAATTCAATGTGAACATGAAGGGTGGTGAAAAAAAAAATTGGGGTGAATTTTTTTTTTTTTTTTTTTCCCTCCTCCAACTCCAGGGTTTGGCTGAAAAAATCCGTAATCCAAGTAATAAAAAAAGGGTGGCCTAAAACAGTCAAATAACTCATGTAGTTGTATGGTAATTTCTCGTCTTTGATATGAGATTTGCACTGAGAACCACTTTGCCACTGGACCAATATATAAGCAGTTATTGGCCTGTCCTAGACACTTAGTTTTAAAGGGGCAGTAGCACGTTTTTTTCAAAAAGTTATTTTTTCAAATTTCCCATTTATAATGAAAGTTTATGTCATTTAAATTAACTTTAGAGGGTAATACATCTTATTACACAAACCAATTATCCGTAGTGGTAAAAACTATGTTGCATATAAAGCAAAAATTGCATGGCGAAAATTTTATTGTGAACCCAATTTATTATTTTTTATTACAAAAATGATTCCCATGGGTTTACCGAAACATGTAAACTCATTTTAAACTTTATTTTCCGAAGAGAGAAGGATGTTTTACTATTGGTGAAATTATTTTTCAAATACATTTCATCAACTTATTTGAGTGTAAAAACGTGCTATTGCCCCTGTAAAACCAAGCATAAAAGCTTATGACTGGACCTGAAGTTGACACTTACTTGAGACCAGTAACCTCTGTAACCAGACGCTGATTCTCTGCGAACATCTTCTGTTCGGCTGTACGTGTGTTGGACCTCAGAGCTTTCATATCCTCGTACAGTCTCTGATTCTCCGTCTGATACCCGGCTATCAGCGACTCCTGCTCCTTGATTTCCCTTTCCAGCAGGTTCAACTGTTCTCTTGTCACTGCGTCTCCACTCAGCACCTCCCCCAGTCTCTTCCTGGCCTCGCTCTGACCTTCACCTTCGTTCATCTAGGGGCAGATAACCAGGATAAGATATATGACATAACGGCTAAAGCGGCTAAAAATCTGAGTTGCTAATTTACAGGACTCAGAACATGGAAAAGGAAATAATCCATGATTGGCCTCTGTCTAAAGATGAACTCTCACAGAATATTCAGAGTTCAGCAATTAAAGGTTCAAACTTCTCAACTTAATCATTTTTGAGTGCTTATACTTTAAGAGCTTAATTCTATGAAGGTTATCGGTATTCATACAAATGTAATATCTTATCCAACAAGGCTAAAGGCTATCTATGTTGAATGGCTTGCAATAACTTTAAGCTAGTCCACACATAGCCTTCCGATTCTAGGGAGACCAGATCAATGAGAGAACTGACAATCTCGACAGAAAGAGAGAAATCAGTAAGATCTTATCCCTACCTTTGCGGCGAGTACGAAGTTCTCCTGTTTGAGTTTGAAGAGCTCCTGTTCGTGCTCCACCTTCACCCCGTCCATCTCCTCCTGGTGCTGCTGTCTCATGCTCAACATCTCACCTGTACACAGTGAAATAAACCCTCAACATCTCACCTGTACACAGGGAAATATACCCTCTATCAAGCTCATCGTCACACTACTAAAAACATCCATTTTGTTCATCTTTGCTCGCAGCAAATATTCATTAACATATCTCTTCATCAAGATTATTTCCTCACACATGCAATACTGGAATAGCCCATATTAAGCAAGTAGCCAATACAGGATTGCCATTGTTAATCAGTCTCAGTCTCTCCGATTCTCTATACTCATTACTCAAATGCAAGTGTTTAATTGCTAAATAAAAGATTCATTTTGTCAATATGGATGGTAAATGAACCCTAGAGCACAATTTGGATGGTAAATGAACCCTAAAGCACAATTTGGATGGTAAATGAACCCTAAAGCACAATTTGGATGGTAAATGAACCCTAAAGCACAATTTGGATGGTAAAGGAACCCTAAAGCACAATTTGGATGGTAAAGGAACCCTAAAGCACAATTTGGATGGTAAAGGAACCCTAAAGCACAATTTGTATGGTAAAGGAACCCTAAAGCACAATTTGGATGGTAAATGAACCCTAAAGCACAATTTGGATGGTAAATGAACTCTAGATCACAATTTGGATGGTGAATGAATCCTTAAGCACAATTTGGATGGTAAAGGAACCCTTAAGCACAATTTGGATGGTAAATCAACCCTAAAGCACAATTTGGATGGTAAATGAACCCTAGAGCACAATTTGGATGGTGAATGAATCCTTAAGCACAATTTGGATGGTAAAGGAACCCTTAAGCACAATTTGGATGGTACCGTATATTACCGGGTATAAGTCGAGAATTTGATACCAAAAATTAGGGAAGGAGGGGGGTCGACTTATACACAGGGTCTATGTTTCAGACCAAAAAAACTAGAGGCCAGGTAAGTATCTGCCAGCCCAGCAAGTCGAACGGACGATGTTTACAGGGGAAACAATTCACAAACATCGATGTCCAGTCAATATTAAAATCATTGAATAAAAAACATATGCTTTATTGTTGTCTTTTTAAAATACAAATATAGCGTGATATATGAATAAAAAATTACATTTCAATCACGAAAGTTCATTAAAGTTTATATTATAATCTTCACTATTACCTGACAAACATCGATCGATATCTAGCCTTGATGCAAGTCGAGTGACCCGATACGGTCACGTGGACCAATGAGATTCTACATAGAAGCCGGTGACATGCGAGATAGATCCTCATGAAAAAATAATCAAGTGTTTACGCAGTGATAAGTGCAAATTACGGGTACGAGTAAACGTATAATTTCTGAGATGTTCTAACATAATAGCATATATTCAAAAATATTAAGAGGAACATAAATTGCCGATTGTCATTGTATTGTTACTGAGATGTTCACCATTCATCTTGTATAATAGTGTATATTCAATACTTGTTTATAGACAGACGTGTGAGTAAGGTTGTGAAGAGATTTGTTAATTGCCAGTCAAGGTAGTGATTCATTAGCGCATCCGGTAATTATCTAAGCTTTGATGTTTAATTAACAGTAATTGATAGTAATTAACATTAATTAAAGCCTGTCACTTCTCATCTCAAAAGTAAAAGCAATGTCATTTTACGTCTTTTTCTACTAGGTAACAATTTAACTATTCACCGGTTATCTAATAAAGCTTTGTCAACATGTTGGTCGTAGTAGTATTCAGCTTGATGAGAGATAAATGTAATTTGATTGAAACAAATAATAACAGACACCGTGAGTCACAAGTTGTATTTTTTTTATTGGTTGTTTACAAAGTCTGAAAAATAAATTATCATTTAATAATATTTAGGGCAAAACAATTGATAAGTCGATCAACATAACTGCTTACCAATCGCCGCTGTGGTGACTTTTGGGCATGTCGACTTGTCACTCGGTGTCAGTCAGCACGTGGTAAAAGGGGGGTCGACTTATACATGAGATATAGGGTTTTGACCAGTATTTGGGTAGTTGAGAAAGGGGGTCGACTTATACGCGGGGTCGACTTATACCCGGTAATATACGGTAAATCAACCCTAAAGCACAATTTGGATGGTAAATGAACCCTAGAGCACAATTTGGATGGTAAATGAACCCTAAAGCACAATTTGGATGGTAAATGAACCCTAAAGCACAATTTGGATGGTAAATGAACCCTAAAGCACAATTTGGATGGTAAATGAACCCTAAAGCACAATTTGGATGGTAAATGAACTCTAGATCACAATTTGGATGGTAAATGAACCCTAAAGCACAATTTTGAAGACAACCCTAAAGCACAATATAAGAGGGAATGACTGACCTTGTAGTTTGGTGAGTTGGCGAGTCTTGTCAGCGAGCTCCTCCCGCAGTCTCCGCTCCACACTGGAGCCCTTCTCCTGGTCCACCTGCAGACTGCCGGACACCGACGGCTCCTCAGAGGAATACTTCACCTGCATATTGTAATGGAGTTAGGAAATGAGATTTCACTTGCAATACATCCCACTCAGGATGGTAAACAAATGAAGCATTTCTATATTGTAATGGAGTTAGGAAATGGGATTTCACTTGCGATATATGCCACTCAGGATGGTGAACAAAGTTAGGATCACACTTTATTACCCAAATGGTTGAAAATAACCGAGTTAATAAAATTGATATGAGCACATGTGCACATATCACGTTTGCCTAGCAACCATTGTTTCACCGCGACCTCCCGTATTGTATCGTCTGTGAAGTCATACAACGATTGTTCGTGATGTCACTGTAGTTTGCCGTCGCAAGAGAAGTGGGCCGTTTCCTGGCTATTTTTACGCGAATCAAATGGAATAAAATGGGTAATAAAGAAATTATTACACTCGAAAGCATGTCATATGACGTTTACGAAACTCGTGCAAATTTGTGTATAACCCTCGCTCTTGCTCGGGCAATACAAAAATTCACACTCGTTTCGTAAAAGTCATATGACACACTTCCTCGGGTAATAATCTCTATATCTGCAATAGTACAATTTCTTGTGGGATTTCGAACTGACATCCTAAGTGTCAGGCACCAATTGTGAGCACTGACTGTCACAACATCTTATCCACTCAGCCACTGAGACCATGGTATACATCAGCAATATAGAAACGGATACAGAAGAGTTCTTCAACTTCAGGAAAGAATGTTTTAGAACTTCTTTAAGTTCATCTAGTTACATTCATATGCTGTTTCTTGGTAATAATCATAAAATACTATTTTAGATATTAACATTTCTTATCTTTCATCCTCAATTTATTCTTTTGTCAACGTAACATATGGGTGCAGGACAATGAGAATGATGAATATAATAATAATCCATTGCAAAGATCACAATAATGTTCATTGGTTGACTCATACACATGCTCAATACCAGAGAGGGGAACTTCCTTAGATATAACATTTGGCATAGCGACAGAACATGATATTTCTTTTATTTTTCAATGGAAACATAGGGCCAGTTGCAGGACTCTACAAATACAACGGTCAATTGCCCAAAGGCCAGTGAAATTTTTATTTGGCCAGTAGTTTTTATATTCAATTGGCCAAACTAGCCAGTAACATTTTAAAGGGGCAGTAGCACGTTTTTTTGCTCAAATAAGTTGATGAAATGTATTTGAAAAATAATTTCACCAATAGTAAAACATCCTTCTCTTTTCGGAAAATAAAGTTTAAAATGAGTGTACATGTTTCGGTAAAGCCATGGGAATCGTTTTTGTAATACAAAATAATAAATTGTGTTCACAATAAAATGGCCGCCATGCAATTTTTGCTTTATACGCAATATAGTTTTTACCACTACAGATAATTGGTTTGTGTTATAAGATGTTTTACTCTCTAAAGTTAATTTAAATGTCATGAACTATCATTATAAATCGGAAATTTGAAAAAATAAATTTTGCAAAAAACGTGCTTCTGCCCCTTTAAGACTTCACCTTCATGATTACTTAGCTCATATTTAATTAGAACTCTTAGAGGTTAAATTGTTACAGAAATATTGCATAAGGCCAGGCAAAAAAACAACTTTGAAATGCATACTTATTGATGTTTATATTAAACAAAAAACGCCTGTACTAAAAGTATTCTTTGTGTGAAGTAAATTTACTAAGGATAATGAGTTTTGCTAAACATACACATAGGGAAAAAAGTGAACTCATTAAAGGGGGACACTTCGGCGAATTTAGCTGTGGAAGGCATTAATTAATTAGCTCACAGCCAGTCGGAAATCTCAATCAGCGCTCCCTCTACTCTGCGGTGTTTTCATTGCGCAGAGGCCTACTCGCCACTACTTGCCGTACAAGCGCGATACTCAACCGGATGCGAGCGTCTTATATATATTAAAGTATAGAGAAAACATACACGCGACGTACAGGCCAATTATATCATTTTTGTAAATATAACCAAAGTACAATTGTGATGATTTTGGAAATATTTCACATGCGAATAGCAATCTACAATGTGTGATTAGAATAACGAACCTGTGAGCTTGATAATCCATGCACATCGTCGTAACACCCTAAGTTGCCTAATTGTTGTTGGACTGAGGTTTAACGTCTGCGTTCAGAGATAGTGACCGTTAGTAATCGTCCAACGATATGGTTTTATTCAAATGAGTGTCAAACAAACAAAATACAAAACTATCATCCTATTCCTAAATTCCATTGGTCGAATATATATTCCTAACTTTGATTGGCTGACAATATCTAGACTGAATGTCGCATTAATGTGTATTTGTTGTCATGATCAGCATTGTGTCACCAAGACCGAACATTTGACAATTAACATGTCTATTGACATGCCGGTCACCGAGATGCCATTTGTTGTGTAATAGAACCGGTCCAGTAAACTTGTTACCTGTAAAAACATAATAATTAGACTCGAGGCTCCTCCCTTTTTCTCACCTATACTCAGCTTATTTGACTTTGTTCTGCTTAATTACGTAAACTAATTTGCTGTAACAACACTTCTCCCCTCTTTGATCTTGAAGAAACATCTATATGGTACGCTAAACTGATCATTTGTATTGGAGCGGCAAGTAAATTCTATCAGCGTATTTACCAATCCGTGTCGTGTTCATTTACGAGATGTACAGTAAGTTTGGTAACAAAAGTGATTTCATTCGATCTTGTTCGTTGTCTATAATTGTGTATAATCACAATGTGGTTTAATTGTATTTTATTCAATAAGAAGAAATGAATTGGCAAAAAAGTCTAGATGACCTTTGTAAATGCCAATCAACAATGCATGTATGGTTCACATTTATACATGATGTTTAAATGATGAAACATTTATGAACACAATAATCATAAGGTATATGTGTGCGTGTACAGTGCAACAATCTTCATGTAAAATTCAGTGAGCTTGTTCAGTTGTTGACCAATCCAGTTCATGTATTTATACATGAACTAAATTTCATAAAACTCATATAGCAAGTGAAAATGGTTTGCATTGCATTGCATCATATAGGGGTCTAAACAATATTTTGATCGACAAACTTGAATTAGAATAACCTTTTATGTTTTTGTTCTTACACTTTTGGATATAGTTTGTCATTGATATCAAACGTGACAGCAACAAAGAAACGTTGAATGAAATGTGAGTCGTAACCATGATATTTTCACCAAAAACGCACACATCTTTTCAGGAAATCGATGTCGTAATATTACCTCTCTAATGCATACTATGAAACCATTTAGTAGCATTTAAATTATATTATTATTTGTTGGTATTCAGAAGCTTGGTAAACTATGACTTTCTCTATGAAATATTGTAACAAACTTGTTGAAATCACAATCCTGGACGAACATTACATGCAGTATAGCAATGATAAATGTGTGTGTACCTGTAACCCTGTTTGTCAATCCCCATTTCCATGTATCATCTTGAAATACATGCCGTTTACGTAATATATTTGCGTTATTACATTTACATTTAATCCCGTATGTTAAGTTTTAATGTAGAAGTAAATTCCAAAATATTGTATCAACAACCTGTCAAATAATTTCGAGTTGAAAATATTTCTATTAATTTCATTTCAAGATGTTATATTGTCAGTACTAATAATATCAATAGAATTTTTTAACTCTTCAAATACGACATCAGAAGCGTGAAAAACTCGGGACAAGGTGTACATGTCGGTGTACAGTGAGATGAAACAGCCAATCAGCGATCGCGTGTCAAAAGGGGAAATTCCCCGCTTAGACATTGACGAGCTCGCTCGACAGAAGCCCAGTTTGATTCACGTGACCAGTATACCCATAAAATCAATTACGTAACGGGCTCGTTAGCGGTGGTCCATTTGGGATGACACTCGTGAGACTTGTCCCCCTTTAAACTATGTACATTTGGTGGGGTTTTTTTTACCATCATTTGGCCACAAGGATTATATTTTGGTCAGTAAATATTTGTTGGCACTGGTCAAAGTGACCAGTAAGTAAAATCATATTTGTTGAGCCCTGAGTTGTAAGTTCCAATGTTTGATATAGCTTCCTGCCCACAAGAACGTTGCTGCTTATTTTCAGATGGGGCCAGTAGCCAGTCAGCCAGCATGGTTAAACTGACTGTCCCCTACACACTGATCTTGTCTGACTTTGAAATGGGCTGACTGACTTTTCAAACTGAAGCCATAGGTAAAGAGGTGAGTTGGGGTTTAACGCCGCATTCAAGAGTATTTCACTTTTATCGCAGCTGCTAGTATTATGGCAGGGAGAAAGCCCGCAACGCCATGTGGCTATGCACTGCGGTGAAACCTGCGAGCATCGGCTTTCAGAAATTCAGTGTAGCTTGCACCCAAACCTTACTGTGTGTAGAACAGTTCTCTACTGCAGACAAAAAAAAAAGAAGCGGTATCAAACCCCCTCGGGAAATAGAAACGCTGGTACTACGGGCAGTAAGGCCTATTCTGTAATGTCTAAGGATTTTCAAATTATTCAAATCGTCCAAGAAAGCGAGTCCCACCTCAGGTATGGGTCCCTTCCCGGTGAAATGGTCCTGGATGTAGTGAGCAAAGGATTCCACGGACTGAAGCAGTCGCGTGTCGGATGACATCTTCTTTGCTGGAACTTCCTTCTGAGCTGCTCCTATTGATAAGGTTCCTGCAGTAAAATACAGCAGATTTCAAAATCATGAACAAAAGTTTCTAACAAAACCATTGGGTAGAAACTTTTAAGAATATTCCACAAGTCTAAAGATATCTATTTGGTCAAATATGGGAGAAAAAGAAAGAGAAACTAAAATATATTAAATGAAAAAAAATAGATATCGTTTGATGATGAAGACTGAAATAGATTGTTTTCAATATAACACACAATCCCAAACCCTGAATAATCTCAGTCTTGAAACTGTCAGTGCATCAGAAAAACATGACTTGACACTAAATTTTGATAAAATTGTTCGTCCAAGTTTCATGGAAAAGTGAAATGTTTACGGATGACAGAAGAAGGCCCATACCATAAGCCTGATAAGCTTAAAAGCGAAAATTGTCACTTATTACGTAAGCAGAGTCAAATTATTTCCAATCTCACTGATTCAATCTCACATACCACGGATTTTGTTCCTACTGACATGTACAGGAGACCAGGTCTGGTTGGCTGCTTTGTTCTGATTGGCTGATTTGGTTTGGGGTCTTGTTGGGGATCGAGAGGTAGATCTGCTCGGGGATCGTCGACCATAGCCAGAACTTTGTATATGGGAAAATTTAGACTTTGTTTTTTTAGTAGCTGAAAATATAAGAACACATACTGAGTGATGATTTTATTGCAGATAATTCAAAACGATTTTATTAAATAATTAATTAATCCATTTCTTATTACTTTACAATGAGTTAGTGAGTGAGTGAGTGAGTGAGTTGGGGTTTAACGCCGCTTTCAAGAGTATTTCACTTATGTCGCAGCTGCTAGTATTATGGCAGGGAGAAAGCCCGCAACGCCATGTGGCTATGTACTGCGGTGAAACCTGTGAGCAGCGGCTGGAACTAGAGAACCATGGGTGGTACTACGCTGAAATTCAGTGTAGCATTGCTACCAAACCTTACTGCGTGTAGAACAGTTCTCTACTGCAGATAAAGTTGCCGTGCCCCTGGCGGGATTCGAACCCCTACGCGCTAACCACTGCGCTATCCCGCCCCCCAAATCAGTTAGTAAAGAGTCCTGAAATTGATTTTGATCTTTACTGACCTTTGGATCCTTCAATAGTGGATGATATGGTATTGCTGGAGATATCATTCTTCTTGTCTCTCACAGACTGAAACATATTTTATATACATTACTTGATCACTCCTATTGAAGCTTTTAATAATTCATCAAATTAGTTGTCGGTATAAAGCTGTATAAAATCAGAAAAGTAAATGAATGTTTTAAAGGGGCAGTAGCACGTTTTTTCGCTCAAATAAGTCAATGAAATATATTTGAAAAATAATGTCACAAATAGTAAAACTCCCTTCTCTCTTAAGAAAATCAAGTTAAAAAATGAGTGTACATGGTTCGGTAAAGCCATGGGAATTGTTTTTGTCATTCAAATTAATAAAATGTGTTCACAATTAAATGGCCGCCATGCAATTTTTGCTTTATACGCAACACCGTTATTACCACTACGGGTCATTGATTTGTGTAATTAGATGTTTTAACCTCTAAAAGTAAATATAAAGGACATAAACTATCATTATAAATGGGAAATTCGAAAAAATTAAATTTGCAAAAAACGTGCTACTGCCCCTTTAAAATGTGTTCTGTTTATCCAATAGATTGATCACTGCCTCACATGTTGTTGTTCAAATAAGTCTGTTATCTCTGAATATTATAAAATACACAATAAAAATGTTCATTTAGCTTGCATATAGCACAATCATGTTGTTTTAAATTGAGCATATTTCAAGCAACAACATCTTGTTTGAATATGTAATCATAAATTAGGGTAATGCTATCAGGTCAATGTTAGAATAACAAGCACAGCAAAGAGTTAGTTCCAAAACAATCCATCCCAAATTGCATTTCTTAAAAAACATGTTTGCGATAGAAAACCTTTCTCAATTAACAAGTATTTACTATATTTTCCCTCTTAAACCACAGAAGAAAATAGGACTGAGTGTTATCTTTAAATTTACCAGGGTAAGTTAATATTTTGCTCTACTAATGAACTAGCATTCATGCTCCCACACCATGCAGCTATACATAAACACATATCTAGCGCGCCACACTACAGTAACTTTATGTTGTTTTATGACAATACATAAGAATATGTATACTATGAAGGACAGCCCTGAGGTTGAATAACACGTTAATTTGGACATCATGTGAACATGCATCTTCACAATTTCACAGGCGTAACGAAAAGATTTCCATATCTTCTCTTTCCGCCCTTGACCTCAACCCTCGCATTTTCAGTGCTAAGATTTTCACGTACTACAGGCTAAGACAGTTGTATTGCCTCTGTTGCTGTGTCGATCGTCGCTTATTTTGAATTGGTTTCGAATGTAAACGACAATTTCATTGGCTGTATGTTAGCAGATGGGAAGGGACGTAACTCGTGATCACAATAGGTGTCGCTGATTCGTTTCACCACTTCTGGCTTGGTTGAAGGCAAGGTAAAAAATGGAGAGATCTCGATACATTTTCACCTTGCCGTGGGAAGATGGTGAACATGGTTTGCAAGCGGTTTTAAACAAACATCCCGGACATTTTATGATATTGACTACGTCATACATGCATAGATACAATGTTAATGATTCACAGATAAAGCACATAAATCATTCCTCACACACATGACAGACATGTACACCCTCCACACACGCTCCAACATCATCCCTCACTAGTCATAAATTGAGCCAGTTTCTATCACTGACTTAACCTTGCTACATTTTGTTAACATCTCTGTGCTAGCATAGCAGCGCACTGCACCTGAACTTCATAGCGTTCTGCTACGCTAGAACAGAAAAGTTTGCTCAAGCAGTTACCTATTTTAAACATGACACAACCCGAACACATGCAACATTTGTAGTATACATATATTTCTGCTCATAGTGTGACATTCATTGTTCAAGCACTATCCCGTTTAAACATGACGTAACCCAAACACATGCAGCACACAAGATTGCAGGATACTTATACAATATACTTACATACAGTCTCAGAGAGGACCGACCTCTATCTCCCTTAAAACATTTATCAAATACATGAAAACATTTAAATATCAGTTTTGATAAAAAAAAATGTTTTATTAGAGATGATAAGAATTACACATCAAACTATCATTTTTATAAATCAACGAATATGGTTGACCCTTACTTTTCATTTAGAGTAGACTTAAAAGTATGAATATGGATTTTATCCAATGACAACTCACCACTGTTGTGACTGGTTGATAAACCTCGGTGTCATCGGTGTGCGAGTGGTCGAAACCATGGCGATGATCTTCATCAACATGATGCTGGCGAGATATGCCTGATCAGGAAAAAAGTAATAATTTCAAGAACAGCTGTAATAGATTTAAGAACTAACAAGAACACAAGCATGAAACTATCTTTCTGTTGATTGAGTGAGTGAGTGAGTGGCTGGATTCGAACCCCGGACCTCTTCATCCAAAGCCGAACGCGCTAACCACTGCGCTATCCCGCCCCCTCTGTTGATTGAATGTCAGTGGGTATAAAGGATGGGAATGGGACAGGTACGATTAATCATCGCAATTTGATGTAATGCTGTAATGAAGTTCTATCATTAATCAATGTGACGAGACACAGACAGTGCTTCCTTTATCAGAATATACCATTTACATGAGGATTCTAAAATATTCCAATTTTAAGCCACTGGAAAACAAATTTTTTTTCCCTTTGTTAACGTGTTGTGACTTCTTTAAATTGACCCCACAGAATGATTTGACACTAGTCAAGTAAATGGCTAAAGAACTTAATCGAACATTTACAAGGATGCAAAAGTAAGTGTGTATTGATAGCCAAACTAACCTTTACTGTTGGAGCTGTGACTGTGGGGGCTGCGGTAGTCGGACCTGAGGTGGACGTCCTCGTCTTGATCCTCCTTCTCCTTGACCTTCTTCTCAATCTCCGACATCTCCCGGAATATGTCGTCAACTGTCCGATCTATGGAATAAAAAAGATAAATAATATTAAGTTGACTTTTATTACAATCTACTTCATTGCTTCCATTATCCCCCCCCCCCCCCCCCCCCCCCCCCCCGTTATCATCTCTCGGAATATATGGTAAACTACTGGATATGCAGAATATAAAAGCAAACTAAAAATTTTCTCTGAAGATGAGTCAACGTGTTTTTAGCTGAAATACTGAACTTTTCTCCCTACAAGAAATGAGTCTATTGGAAATAGCTACGTTAAATGATGTATTTGCTGCAGGAATAATCCCTTGTAGTGGGAGTATATTATGAGCACCTGAGCATCAACCTACGAAGGGTTGACATCCATTACCTGAGTGTCCCCTCTCCCCTCTCTGATCTCCCCCTCGCAGCATCATGTCGCCGGTGTCAGGGTCGTCCTGTCTGATAGTTGGGGAGCTGGCGACCTCAAGCAGAGCTTCTTGTAGAGCCTCCATCTCCTTGCTGGTGTTTGTTCCCATCATACCTACAGTACAACGTTGTTAGCACTGATCAGGTGGTGAGGTGAGGCAAATTTCAACTTTCGATGCACTCATTTGTTTCAAAACTTTTTGGCAGAAGCTAAACAAACTGGCCCAGTGACCCTCAAGAGTTTCAAATTAACTACATGCAATAAAGTGAGTAAGTGAGTGAGTGAGTGTGTTGGGGTTTAACGCCGATTTCACTTATATCGCGGCTGCTAGTATTATGGCAGGGAGAAAGCCTGCAACGCCATGTGGCTATGCACTGCAGTGAAACCTGCGAGCAGCAGCTGGAACTAGCAAACCATGGGTGGTGCTACGCTGAAATTCAGTGTAGCATTGCACCCAAACTTTACTACGTGTAGAACAGTTCTCTACTGCAGACAAAGTTGCCGTGCCCCTGGCGGGATTCGAACCCCGAAGCCGAACGCGCTAACCACTGCGCTATCCCGCCCCCATGCAATAAAAATCCTGACCCTGACTCTCAACTCCCCTAAATAACCAGTCATAGGATAATCTTGAGTCATAGGATTAAATTGTAAGCTGAGTTTTCCATGCACTTATGATAATGTAGATGAACTACTCCTACCTGTTCCAGTCCTTGTTTTCATGGTATCCGGGAAAGTTTGTCCGAGAGTGTCACGTCCCGTGTCCCGGTTTCCGTCCCCTGGAATACTGGCCTTTGGGGAGGTGGTGGTGTTGAGGGTGGAGTCAAGGGAGTCCAGCAGGGCAACTGAGCAGTCAGAAAGTTATAATATTAGTAGGGGAGGTGAGGTGATTTGGTGTTCAACGCAGCTTTCAAGAGAATTTCACTTATATCACGACTGCTAGTATTACTGCAGGGTGAAAGCCTGCAACGCTATGTGGCTATGCAGCATTGCACCCAAACCATACTACATGTAGAACGGTTCTCTACAGCAGACAAAGTTGCCAAGCCCCTGATGGGATTCAAACCCCGGACTTCTTTAACCGAAGCCAATCATGCTAACCACTGCGCTATCCTGCCCCCTATAATCTAAATATGATCTAAGCAAAAGCTTTGACTTAAGACCCTATTATTTGTTGATTTCATGTTTGAAGTTTCAGTATTGACTTCTTATACTAGGACAGATCAATCTTTGTCTTGAATAATAATAAACTTGAATATCGAAGCCAATGCCCAGCTTACCTCTAGACAACATGCTTGGTTTCTGTTCAGATGCATCCTGAAAACAAATCGCAATAAACTTTCAAAGGGTATTTCAAGGATGAGACAGCAAGGTGACATCAATCTTCAATCAGTTCTTCTCATTACAGAATAGATAAATTTGAGCAATTATAATACATTGCAGAAAGAAATCATGTAACATCCATCTGTTTAGAATCAGCACTCTTGAGTAACATATGAACATTTATTATATGACGAGCGTTGAAATACCGTGAATTATCAGTGAAATAA
The DNA here is from genome assembly GCA_936450465.1 of Gibbula magus. Taxonomy (NCBI): domain Eukaryota; kingdom Metazoa; phylum Mollusca; class Gastropoda; order Trochida; family Trochidae; genus Gibbula; species Gibbula magus. The sequence continues at coordinate 70,571,304 of OW388293.1, read as the reverse complement.
ACTGCCTATCAAGCTACAGTGAAAATAACTTATATGGTCTAACGCGGTGAATTGGCTTATGACGTCACAGTGTTACTGTGGTGACGAGCTGTTCCTAGAGGCCACTCGGTGTGAAAATGACCATTTTCCGACGTAATTACATGGATAATATCATATAATAAATAGAATATCCATCAATTCTTGACAAATACCATGTTTATCTCATCTCGTGAGGTAGAAAAGTTAAATGTTTATCTCATCTCGTGAGGTAGAAAAGTTAAATATTTTCACTCATGGCTGCGCCACTCGTGAAAATATAACCTTTCTACCTCACTCAATGAGATAAACATGGTATTAGTCAAGAAAAGACAGATATCCTCTATATATTCTTAGTAACTGTTTGCTCACCCCTTCATTTCTATCTCCTCTATTTGCTGAGAGTCCGGAGTTGTTCTGGCTCTCCTTGATCTTGGAGTCGAGTGCGGCCATCTTCACAGCTCCCCCTGGTGAGAGACTTGTGCCCGTTTGACTCAAGTCGCGGTTTAACTGCCCATAGTCAATAGTTCCGTTAGCTTCCACCTCCTATAGAGAAGAAATACATATACCATACATAAGGAACAATATCATCTATGATGGCAATCACATTGGGGTTCATATTTACCATACAATGCAAAATTGCACTTTCTCATGGTAACGTGACATCATTAATAATGCCATGGTGTTACATTTTGATTGTTAATTTCACTAACAAATCTTCAATCAAACAACTTAAATTTTTCATATATTGAATGTTTAGATATCCAACTAGGTAATTCCGCAGATGACAATTACATAATTATTGCATAAACATGTGTTTTTGGCGTTTTAACACACCTCATCAATTCATCTAGCGGCAGTGATAATCATCATTAATTAATTAACGAGGCAGCACGGAACGTGGCGGTCCGCTGGTCACAGACGACCCTTCGTCTGTGATTAATCAGTCACACCTCAATGATTCTTCTCAAAACTTTTCCCGGCAGAAATCAGAATATATTGTTTCGATTCTATGCTCAATTGATTCCGATATACAATATACGTAGAGATACTCATCTGTCATTCTTGAGAAAAAATAGAGCCACAGGCTCTGTAGCTCATCAGGCTTCATATACATTAACTAATTCATAATGTCAACTTTTAGGTGAAAGGTAAAACACATTTTAAATGCCCTTTAAATGGAATAGATGAAATAGGTCTTAAGATCCTTACCGCTCTGACCTATCTTTGAGGCAAGAGATAAAATCCCCTACAAATAAAGACACACTTGAAGATTTAATTCATTACTTTTGTTTCCTTTAAATTACCTCCCTTTAAAGATTACATAAAATCTCAAGATGAAATAGCTTTTTAGATCATGACGTCTGTGACCTATATTTGGGGTCGCAGGATCACAAAATCTACAATTTAGAATCCTCATTGGCCAACGAGTCTGCAAATGACTTTTCAGCTCTCTAGACCTTTTGGAACTGGAGAAGAAGATGAAAATGGGTTTTTATTGTTGTGATCCTTGTGACCCTATTTGGGGTCAGAGGGTCACGAAATCTTCAATTTAAAATTCCTATTAGCCAAGGAGTCTGCACACAACTTTTCAACTCTCTGGACCTTTTGGAACTGGAGAAAAAGATGAAGATAGGTTTTTGGGGTTGTGACCCCTGTGACCCTATTTGAGGTCACGGGGTCATTAAATTTACAATTTAGAATCCCCATTAGCCAAGGAGTCTGCACACAACTTTTCAGCTCTCTAGACCTTTTGGAACTGGAGAAGAAGATGAAAATAGGTTTTTGTGGTTGTAACCCCTGTGACCCCATTTGAGGTCACGGGGTCATGAAATTTAGAATTTAGAATCCCCATTAGCCAAGGAGTCTGCACACAACTTTTCAACTCTCTGGACCTTTTGGAACTGGAGAAGAAGATGAAGATAGGTTTTTGGGGTTGTGACCCCTGTGACCCTATTTGAGGTTACGGGGTCATGAAATTTACAATTTAGAATCCCCATTAGCCAAGGAGTCTGCACACAAAATTTCAGCTATCTAGACCTTTTGTAACTGGAGAAGAAGATGAAAATAGGTTTTTGTGATTGTGACCCCTGTGACCCCATTTGAGGTCACGGGGTCACGAAATCTTCAATTTAAAATTCCTATTAGCCAAGGAGTCTGCACATAACTTTTCAACTCTCTGGACCTTTTGGAACTGGAGAAGAAGATGAAAATAGGTTTTTGGGGTTGTGACCCCAGTGACCCTATTTGAGGTCACGGGGTCATGAAATTTACAATTTAGAATCCCCATAAGCCAAGGAGTCTGCACACAACTTTTCAACTCTCTGGACCTTTTGGAACTGGAGAAGAAGATGAAAATAGGTTTTTGGGATTGTGTCATGAAATCTACAATTTAGAATCCACATTTACCAAGGAGTCTGCACACAAATTTCAGCTCCCTCGACCAAGTGGTTCTGGAGAAGAAGATGAAAATGCGAAAAGTTTACAGACGGACGGACGGACGGACGGACAGATGGACGGATGAACGGACGGACGCCGGACATCATGCCATGCCATAAGCCCATCGGGCCTTTCAGGCCAGATGAGCTCAAAATGCATTTCACTAGATCTTTAATAATGTCACATAGTACATCAAATACCCCATAGAAGTACTCAATGTTGTTTTGTAATGTTAATAATCCTTTATTTCCCTGGCATAAAGGTTATCATTTTGTAACATGTGGATAAATAAAATGTTTAAAACCAAAAATTCATACCGTAATACTGAATGAATATAACCTGACCAAAAGAAGACATTTTCTAGTTATATTTACATTATAAAAGCGTTGCTTGTCGACCATTTCATCTAGAGTGTCCATTCCAAGTTTTCCCGGGCTCTCCTGTCTGTCTGTCAACATGTCTGGACATAGAGAACATAGAGTACATGGGATGAAGATAAAGAATATCTGGAGTATGTAAGGCTTTGTGATGGTAACAGTGACATCAAGGACATCTTGTTCTCATTAAATGAAGGTCTTTTATGATAGAATTGTTATCAATACCTTTTATTTGTTCTCAAGTTACACCAGATAGATATTAGTTATGATTTAATTACGGGACACTCACCTGCTGTTACGCTGTCTTTAGTTGTCTCCATACTGGAGTCTAGACCGGTGAATCTGTGGTAGCATAAGAATTTATTTTTATCGGAACACAATCACACATTTAGTCCATAACACATTACTTGCTACATCAGTAACTTTCCGACAAATCTATCTTTTGAATAAGTGACTCGTTGATTATTTTTAAGTCTTTGAGTTGAGATGTCAATCTACCACGCAGAATGGTTTCACACTACTTCATCAGCTAATATCTGAACAGTACCAATAATTGAATATGACAACTTTACTTTTAAACTTTATTCTGCAGGTGACCCCAATAAGCATTAACAGCAAGCAATAATAGTGTCTATTTTGAGAATCCTATCACTTACAAATGCTGATGTAGTTAACTTATCAATTGTAAAATATTCTTTTATACAATATATGGTTGAGATGATTCTGATGTGTTGATATTCAGATTGATATGGTTGAGATGATTCTGATGTGTTGTTACGCTGTGGTGTTTTACCGCTTCATATAGAAACAGGAAGATATTGTAAACCCCCCACACCCATTAGTCATAGATTTTGCCCCTTTTGTGATACTGTTGAGTCTGAAGCCCATTTTCTTTTTATTGTGATTTTTACCATGTTTACCATGATCTTAAAGGGGCAGTAGCACGTTTTTTCGCTCAAATAAGTCAATGAAATGTATTTAAAAAATAATGACACCAATGATGAAACATCCTTATTACTTCGGAAAATCAAGTTAAAAAATGAGTGTACATGGTTCCATAGCCATGGGAATCGTTTTTGTCATTAAAAATAATAAAATGTGTTCACAATAAAATGGCCGCTATGCAATTTTTGCTTTATACGCAACACCGTTATCACCCTTAGGATAATTGGTTTGTGTTATAAGATGTTTTACCCTCTAAAGTAAATATAAATGACATAAACTACCATTATAAATGTGAAATTTGAAAAAATAAAATTTAAAAAAAAACATGCTACTGCCCCTTTAAAAGCACCCTTATAGCTAACTTTAGTTTTAACCTTGACCAAAGTGATCTTATAAATTTCAATGCAGTTATGAACGCAACTGACATTAAGGCTCTTAAAGTTTTAGCTGATTCTGTTAATGATATGTTCCGCAGATGTCAGTTACATTCTTAATTTATTTTACCTACACATTATTTTATTACATATTTTTTATTATTATTATTATCATCTCTGTTGTATATATCATAGTTCATGCATTTTAATAGTGTCTCGTAAGCCAATATTATGGCTGGGTGATATGTTCTATCCTATGTTTTACAATTGATATTTTACATGTAACATATCATGTGACACTTAAATAAAATATTTCTGTCTGTCTGTCTGTGTTCTCACCGTGGCGCCTCTCCATGATCTGCTTCTTCTGACTTCTCTGAAACTGAACACAAACATGCTTCTATCACAAGTTGGACAGTTTAACACAGAGAAATAAAAGTTTTGCGATTTCAAGCTGATTCAAGCTGATTTCGTGTTCAGGTGTAGCTTGAAGGTGTAAGTACATTGAAAATATTGAAGTTAAATCAAATACTGGACTTATTCTTGTCTGTTGTGACGTTTCGCCCGATACGACCAGGCTTTGATAGTTGGAACCGTTGCCAGCCTCTCCGACTGCGATTCCAACTATCGCACATGTGGGACCGGGTGCTACAGGATTGTCCTCGACGTCTATCACGTGTGACCAATCAACCGACTCACAGTCATAAGCTTGTCAAAGCTTGGTGGTATCTGCCGAAACGTCGCAACAGACAAGAGTAAGTCCAGTATTTGATTTAACTTCAATATTTTGATAATACAACTAGATGACTGATTATCCATGATCATTATCTTTCCAAGCCTCCTGCTATAGCATTTAAACAAATCCTTTCTTCTGATAACAATAACAGCATTCTTAGACTTGCACAATATTTTACATATGCCATATTTCATCGAGATGACAAGTTAAAATCAATCACCTTTGTATCCATTTAATTTGTTATTGAACTGGTGATTAATAATGCATGTAACTCAAATGTATATGGGCCAGAGGCCTCGAATACAATAAAAAACTTTTGACTTTGACCTTGACTGAAAACATTCATAATTGTGTAAGGACATTGTTACATTTGCGATAAGACTACCTTCAATAGTACAAATTCTTGTACTTTTTCGGGCCGAGTACCTTGCACACACACTCAGAGTCAGGCAACTATGGCCAACTTTGATCATACGAACAGGTTAACACACGACCATGGGGCCTCATAAAAATCGATGTCCAACAATCGACAGTTAAGGCTTTTTCTACATTCAGTACACCTTTGATGGATGTATGACTTACTGTCTTCCAAACTGTCCTTGCTCATGGAAGCTTCAGTCCGACCACGTCCTGCTCTCTTTGGACTAACCTGAGGAAACCAGAAATTAAAACTTTTAAAGTTGAATGAGAGATCTTTAACAACATAATTTTGCATTCATATTTATAAATACAGTCAGGCCTCGATAATCCGAACGCTTCCATTTTTCATAAAAAACGTTTGGATAGTGAAATCTTCGGACTACTGAAATGAACCAAACAAAATGGAGTTAATTCACTTTGAATCTACAGACAGACGAGAACGTATTTAGAATATCAAATGAGATTGACACGCTGGATATTAAAAAACTATCACACAAAATGATAAATTTCAATTTATTGCAATCACAAACTACCGACACACAGTGTAAGACATTACAACTTATTAAAATCACAAACTATTGACACGCTCAACTCCTGTGTCAATCAACTGTCATTGAAGTTTACCAATAAAATCAGTGTGGTGATCGCTTGTTAAGGGGATTACCCGAACGCTTTGATGAACCACCGGATTAATGAAGCAGTTATAGTTGTAATTAGCTAATCCGTTACCGCTAATTAATCAATCAACATTTAATGAGTTTATATAGAGATTAGTTTGGTTACAGCTTGCTACCGTTCGGAAACTGCGAGATTCTGATTATCGGTGGCCGCACTATCGCGGCTTGACTGTACATATAATTTCGAATGTTCACAATTTATTCCAAATTACTTTGATATGGTTGAAATATTAATATTTTCAAGCTTAAACTAATTATCACTTTTATACCTCTTTTTTCCTTCCTTGTTTCACTTTCCCCTTTGCCCCAGTTCCAACCTTGCCGACTCGGCCAGACTTAGCTGTTGCTGTTGCAGGCTTGGATTTCTCAGGACTTTTTTTGGCCTTTAAAAAGCTTTTTCCTCCTGATGTCAAACCTAAAACAAAAATACATATGAATGATTACAAACATTCTGCAGCTTAATTTGAATTATATGTTAAAGGGGCAGTAGCACATTTTTTCGCTGAAATAAGTCGATGAAATAAATTTGAAAAATAATGTCACCAATAGTTCAACACCCATCTCTCTTCAGAAAATCAATTAAAAAGTTGAGTTCACATGGTTCCGTAAAGCCACAGGAATCGTTTTTGTCATTCAAAATAATAAAATGTGTTCAAAATAAAATGGCCGCCAAACAATTTTTGCTTTATATGCAACACCGTTATTCCCACTATGGATAATTGGTTTGTGTAATATTATTTTCTCTCTCTAAAGTAAATATAAATGACATAAACTATCGTTATAAATGGGAAATTTCAAAAAATAAAATTTGAAAAAAACATTCTAGTGCCCCTTTAAATAAACAAGTCAATCTTGACTTGAATCAATAACTAAAAGTTTTCTAAAGCATTACAAAAAGATAAAATATTTCATTTTACAGTGTTCCTGGTAGCATTTATATTTGCCAGTTCCAGGTACCGGCCAAATAAAAATACCAGTCCCTGTAATATTTTGTCAGCCCTGTAATTTTACTTTACAAAATAACAATAAGTGTCAAGGTTTGTTTATTTTTTTAATTCTGTATACTTCAAACCTTTTAGAGTCCTAAAACTGTATTTAAAACATTGACCAATAGCCAGGGGAAATCTCAATCATTAATGTTGGTTTTGGGGACCTACAAAGCACACCCCTGAAGCTGAATTTTAAACATCGACATTCAGGAAGTTTTAGTGTTACAGATAAAAACTAAGGAATTGAGGATTGTATATGTGTGTTCCAATTCATATTTTGACAAATGGTTCATGGAGGTTGACAAAGTTCAGGAAATGATTTACATATCCGTATCTATCATAAACATGGTGAATGGATTTAAATTCATTTAAATTCATTGTTCTAATTTACCAATCTATCTTCAGTATTTTCTGGTTAAAGGTACATCCATTGTGTTGTTGGGGTTCAAATATGCCAAACTTTATAAATGGTCATATTTTATCGAGAAGTACCAACTGTTACCGAAAACTACCATTTTGATTATACTCGACTAACAGGGATAAACCTAGGAATGTTTTTGGGTGGGCCAATGCCCCACCAGGGTAAATTTAGGTGGGCCCATATATTTGGTTGGGGGTCCAGGGGGCCCCACAAGGTTTAATTTAGGTGGGCCATTTTTTCCTGTGTTTGAAATTTAAAGATTAATGTATTTAAAAATATGTATGTGAATTAAAATTGAATTGAGTTGTTTTCATGCTGTATTGTTTTAATTTTCAGCCAGATTGAACATGCAATTACTGTACGTAAGTCAGTTGGCCAAATAGCAGTGAAATTCTGATGTTATTTGACCAGTAGTTTTAATTTTATACTAGCACTTGGCCGGTTCAATTTTCTAATCTGTCATCATGATCATACATGCAGATGGTTACTGAGCTGATATATATTAACATAATAATATATCCAATATAAATAATATGCTGATATACCCAAACTTTAGATAATCCTTTTCATCGTGATTTAGATGAAAAATAAAAATGATAAATGGAATATATTTATGTTCTCAAAACAATATCGTAGGAGATGCCCAATGAACACTGGTACATGTTAGCATTGCATGATATCATACTTTGAAACACATATAAATATTAATACAACAAGTTACTTTGACAGTTTCAAGTTCGGTTTTTAAATTATGTAATTGAGAAAAATTATGATTAAACTATATATAACCAATGAGGACAAACTAACAAATGATATAACTTTACATTTAATAAAATGGTATGTGAAGCCATTTCGAAAACATTGTCGGCAAACACTACAATCTGTCAGGTGTCTTGTATCACCAGTCACTACTGCCTATTTTCATTTTCATGAAATCAAAACGAATATGAGTTTTTCAAAAATAATTAATTTTACATCCAAACTACACAATATAAATATGCTATACCTCATTATCTCGATGAAAATCACATCGCAATATACGATGCCAGATTTGATCTATGACCCTGTACCGTAACTGGTTACAGAATAGAGACAGCTCATTGGCTGACCCAGTTACTTTTCCAAGAATTTTGCGGGATTTTTCACCTTTGACCTGTCACTGTGAATGGATTTAGACACATTTGATTGGTTGTCATATTTTGACTCCAATACGGGGTGAAGGAATGTTTATAATGCTGTGTCTTTGCGTGACACGATGTCAAAAATGGAACAGCAAATGCTAAAATTTGCGATGATAAGCTGTCATCCTTGAAAATCAGACATGTTGACAGAATGGGTAAAGGGATACTAGTAATTAACAGATGATTGAGACAGCACATGGCACAATATTTTCATTGTATAAACCAATGTCGGCAATGACAATTACATTGCAGTAATATAAACAGAAGTACGTTACGGTCATTTTTACAAATAAAAAGTATCAATCTGAATATTATTTAAGGACTATTACAATTCTATGCATAGATTTTTAACATATATAACAGTTACGATGCCTCTGAAATTTGTTGGAAAACTTTATTCTGGTCGTATGACCAAACTAAAAATAGACTGGTAATTCCCGAAAGTCGAAATGTCGTACATATTTTTAGAAACACTTGTTTTCATTGGCTGAATTTATTACAACAACCAATCAGGGATGTTCATGCATGTGTATCAAACTGGTTCAGTTTATCGTCTTTGTGAGTTTGAAGTAAACAATGACAATAATTATGGTTTGCCGGTTGATGTATTTTACTTTAATTTTAATCCATAGGCCGCAATAGTATTTTTTGAATGCGGTAGTTTCAAATAGTATGCGTTAAAAGGCCGCATCCAACTCTTCTGTCTGCGGGAATTTGCGTTTTGATGCGGAAATGCCGCAGAAACGCATCCTAGGTTTATCCCTGGACTAAGGATATTGAAGATATGAAGGTAAAAGGATCGATTTCTGATCGAAAACCGGACAATGCACCGCGTGTGGCGTGCGCCAATGAGTCAAACGTAATTTTGGAATATTATTTAAAACAGACAAAATAACAAATTTGGGTTGATAATGTTCAATAGGTCATATAACTATTGTGCATGTAAATAGGACGTGCACTTTTGGTTTCTGCACATGCATAATGATGTTACTCGATTTTAATTGGGGATGAATATGCAAGCTGAGTGAATGTGTTTGTATTATAAACGGCACATATGGTGTGTTGGAACGTATTAAAGCCAAATGAAATTTTATGAAACACAATGGATGCACCTTTAACAGGAACACTGTTTTAGCAAGTTTGCAATGTATTAGCATTAATGAAATTTACCATATACATATACCATTAAACCAGTAGTTCACTTCAATTTGTTTTATTTTTTATCCAGACAAAACAGTATAAACCAAGTTACCAGTTCCTATTTTCTTTTCATCCTCGTCATCATCAAGCCACCAGGGTTTGGGGGATTTCTTAGATCTTTTGCCCAAAGGAACCTTCTTCTGGATAGCATCGAAAGATTCGTCTGACGACCCTGACTGCAATGAAGAGCAAGCATATCCATTTGATGATTCACTTCTAAAAGGATATTGTTATTATTCACCAACTACATATGTCAACAACAGAGTACAGATTCTCCTGATAAGGTTTCCCATGGGTGATATAGTGGAGAGTAACGGAGCATATATAAAACCATGGGTAACCAAGGATGTGGGCACACATGAATCTTGGTAATATCGTACTATCTTTTAACCCTTGGATTCAAGTTAGACTGTCTTCTTTAGCCCTTGGATATCTGTAGACTATCTTTTTTAACAGTTGGATCCCTTTCGACCATTGGTTTTAACAGTTGGATCCCTTTCAACAATCTTTTAGGGTTAGTTTGTCTAGCGTAAGGGTTGGTAGTGCAGTTATTAGCGCCCGGTAAAGTGCAGTATTTCCAAGATATCTTTGAACTTTATAATGCAAACACAATATTAAAAAATTTAGAAAAAAGTATGCAAATTTATTTACTGGAAATAGACACGTTTTAATATTTACATAGCTCATCACAAATTTGAAATATTAATTACTTGTTACATATGATTCATCTCAAACTTTTAATTATTTACATCAATACCTGCTTCAAAAAAGCTTGGAACTGCTCTTCAAATTCATCCGAATCTGTGTATTTTCGAGGCATTTCGGCTGGATTTTATGAAACGAAAGTCCTCAGAACGATGTCGTTGTTCGATGTTTTCAATGTAGAGGCCTATAATTTGCGTTTTAGCAACCGAAGACTTTGCATTCTTTTGCTAAAATATCACATTCAAATATTGGCTGAAAATCGCGAATCAACTGTACCAATCTAACATATTTGAATTATCAAATAACACCGCTTTTGGTCATCAAATATCAAACACAGCAGTCAGATTTTTAAATATGTCACTACATGTTTTCAGATTTCCGCCATTTTGATACAAGGCAGAAAAACTCTTGACATTGTTAATCATTTTTATCCAATCCTGCATATTGTATGCGATGCCTAAAACGTGTTCGGAGTTCAGCGGTTGCCGACTCAATTATTTTCGACTTCTTTGAGGAACTCTTCATTCCAGTTATGTCCCTTGATAAAATAAAGCGCTCGTAAAATATATTCATTATACCTGGATTATCACCACACTCCCCAACCTATCCTACTGGCCAGAAAAAATAAGAGGTTGAGGATATGTTCAAACCTTTACTTTAATGCCAAGTAGAAGCACAGAAAATGTACAGTTAGGTGGTTTCATTTTCAAAATTGAGCATAATTATTTTAATGACTAAATACAAATTGTTTTTAATGAAATATATTGATTTTCCACTAAGCTGTTTTATTGCGAATCAGCTCCTGATTAAATAATTAATTTATTACATAAATGCCAAAGGAGTTGTCAGAATGGCTTAAAATATCATCTAAAAGAACTATTTACTTTTCCCCATGAAAATGTTATTATTTTTTTAAAGGAAAAAAATAATAACCCACTCAATGTGGTCATTTTATTAATGAAATTATATAAAACATGCCTTACAAGGTAAAGCCAGATTTTACCCATTTCTCCAAAATATACTCAAATATCATAAGGCTACAAAATACATAGCCTTTTCAAATGCGCAATCAGCGATATTTTATACCTTCTGGTCTTCTGTCCATACACATTTCCCCCATAAGAATGATCCCCAATAGCTGCGATCTGTATTTAAACATGAATGTATGATCATTTACATATGTTATACCTATGAATATCCATACCGGCTCATATATGCTGTAGATATGAAATGTATACTGAAATACTTTCAGGTGATGTATGCTATAGAAATTTTTTTATTGTTATAGTTTTTACAATTGTCAGTTGTACAGTTGTAAAGTGTACTCTGGGGGAAAATACAATATAGTATGTACACTAGCTGTACGGGAGAATATAAGGTAAAAAGAGAGAGCCCAAAAGTCAAAACGGGAAATGGCAAAAGGGCAACAAAAAGGGACCGAATTTGAAAGTAATTTGATTTATATTACAATGTCAAAATAATTATGATAAATGATTGGTTTGTGTTCCATCTTAATATGTCGACGATTTTAATAAGTGTAGCACGAGCCTGGCATGTGCATGTCATGTTTTCATTGTAGATCAGACAGGCCTACTAGATAGGAGAGACTCAACTTCCAAACGCAAGGTATAACTCTTGCCAGTCTGCATTACTGGCTGATTTAAAGAGCCATCACGGATGTTAGTGTTTCAAATTTTTGGAAAATATACTTATAACGTCATTCGCCAGAGAATTTTTTTTATCTACAACATGGCATATGTTAAATAATTTTCATATCACGACAATGTATTGCAATTTGGTTTCAAAGAGAAGTATCACTTCGACTAGCGCGCGCTACGGGTATCTGACGTATATAAACAGAGTCCCCTTTTTTGCGTAATACGTACTACACAAACAGCAAGCGCTTCCGAAGTGTGAAGGCTCGTCTCTAGCGCAAGTCGCCATAACAACCCATATGATGCACGTGCTTCACGCGTCGCATTTGCAAAGTACCCTTGTCACACATTACTGAATGTGACGATTGCTTTACAAACTATGTTTCTTAATGTCCTGAGAATATACAAATTATTTCCTGTTTAATGTTCTTTTTTTTTAGATAAGACCAGCAAATTATGACAAATTTTTACTCTCATTAATTATAAAATTCAAGCAAAATACCTAGTTGGGTAAAACAATTATTCCAATATCTGTAGCAAATACATAATTAAATGAAATGGTAAACAAATAACCATCAAAAAAATATATATTCGATTTCTTTCATTGCTCATATTTTTTTTTAATCTTTCGTGTCTTTGTTTACTGTGTGTGAGCTAGACCATAATGCTTTGCGCTTGAAAATAATAGACTGGATCTATATTTAGACTGGAAAACACCTTTACTAATTAATGCAATTTCTCGGCTTATTTTAAGTTGGAAAAATTAGGGAAAAATTAAGTGTATTTATTTCACGGAGATAGATTTTTGGAGAAATTTTGATATTTTCATCAACATCCGTGATGGCTCTTTAACCCTTGCGGTATTTCCCTCGCTTTCTTGTGTCGAGGCAGTGAATCGCTGCACTGGAAATGCATAGCGGGCCTGGATTTCTAAACACAGATTTCTTAAGGAAATACTGCAAGGCCTAAATCAGCAAGTAATGAAGACTGGCAAGAGTTATGCCTTGCATTGGGAAGTTGGGAGAGACTATGGGCGAATATACTTGTTCTCTTCATGAGTGAAATATATACTAGGATAAAATCAATTAAAGTACACGGTAAGAATATAACCCTCAATGATCACTGCTTAAGTGATCAAATAGGACACACTGGATAGCTATAGGCAAAAAACATAAATTATAACGAGGAACATTGGTTGGTAAAACTATCAACTAACATTTTTTGTTCTAACCGACTAACTACTAGTTTCGAACCCGGCCCTGAAATGCCATAGGCCGAGGCACACACTCTTCAACACACGATTTAAGTATTGTGGTGAGGTGAGTTTGGGTTTAACGCCGATTTCAAGATTATTTTACTCATATCACGGCTGCTAGTATTATGGTAGGGAGAAAGCCCGCAACGCCATGTGGCTATTCATTGCGGTGAAACCTGCGACTATCGGCTGGAACTAGAGAACCATGGGTAGTATATATTGACGAAACAAGGATAAAGGATCACTTGGTCCTACAAGACAGAAGTGCGAACTTTGAAGGAAATCATTCAGGAAATCAATGAAATCACTCAAGTGTTAGCATGATTAAATTCATCTCCCTCCCAACAAACACTTTCAAAACCTTCTTGTATCTAAATAAAATGTTTCGGGGAAATATGGACTGAAAAAGTTTTTAATCTTTTATCGGGAAAATATAATGTTTGACGAACTACTACATTGCTCTCCAAAGAGATTTAATTAGTTCAAACTTTTCAAATCAAAGAAATGAGTTAGTAAAATAAACATATTTAAATTTTGTTTCTTATAAATGAAAAAGCATTTCAAGATATATCTTAATTCATAACATTGAAACATTAATAAAGATTTCATTATTAGCACCCTACTTAATGACATTAAAAACAAAGAGTTTACACCTTGAACTAACGAACAAGATCGAGACTGGATTGAAAATTTTAATTTTTTTACAAAAATCTATTTTCTATGTTCTCAGGATTTATTATATTTTTAATATAAATTTTGGCCCTTGCGTCCTTGCGCCCCTTTGACAGTCTCATTAAAATCAGACCGTTATTTGTTGCACTAAATTATACGTCGTGGAACTTAATACGATCTGATTTTAGTGAGATTGCCTTTATGGTCTCTGCCCTGATCAAACTCTAATTACGTCCTAAGTTTAAAATAATCAATTAAATTAATTTTTAAAATACGTCATTGGTTTGTATTCTTTAAAAGTTGCAGATTACTTTCAAAAAGCTTTGCTCAGCTGGTTATACTTTTATGTCGATAAAAGGGAACATCGAACAGCCAATGCAATTTTCCGTTGTAATATTTTAGCGGGATGCGTCAGTGAACAAACCCGCTAACTTACCTCCCTTGAATCTTGTCGCGTGCAGTTTGGTTCAAGATTTGTTTGTTTCTGGTATTTTATTTTACAAACACTGTTACATATGGCGGCGCCCCATTTGCCGCAGAACCCACCGGTTCAACCCCCTTTACCAACGAGCAGCTCTGGAGGTATTCAACCAGAACCTTCAGAGGCATTCGACGAATTCTATCAGCAGGTAGGGTCTCAGGAAAGTGTCAAAGTGTTGTTGACATTTTCAACATTTTTGTATCCAAAACTTTGCTCTTAAAAATTAAATCATCTAAAAACAACACTTTGATTTATAGTAGTATATTAACTAGATAGTTGACAAGATAAGGAGTAAAGTAAAATGTATATGGGTGTAGATATAATGTGTTTTGAAAAGCTTTAGTCTGTAGAGGAAGAAGAAAACTATGTCTGATCAATTGACGAAATAAAATGACGAATGGAAAGCTTATCTCGTTCTTCATATTTACAAAGAGGATATTTTACATGTTTGAAGTTCAATGAAAGGCTCTAAGTTCATGTCTCTTGAGTGAAAAATAAAAAAAATATCAGTAATGAGACATTTTGGCACTATTTGTTTGTAATAGTTGAAATGTTTTAATTCATAATTTTTAATTTTTTATTATTTTAGACTCCCAGCTAACAAAATAACGTTTTGAGGACGTTGTCACAACGTTACGTTTACGTCCCGAAAACGTCAGCATATAACGTCCCCGGAACGTCCCCCGTGTGGAGTCGAAATAACGTCCTCACAACGTTATTTTGGACTTTCACAGGACCAAAAAATAACGTCCCCACAACGTCCAAGTAAAACGTTTCCATAACGTTATCACATAACGTCCCCGGAACGTCCCCCGTGTGGAGTCGAAATAACGTCCCCACAACGTTATTTTGGACTTTCACTAGACCAAAAAATAACGTTCCCACAACGTCCCAGTATTAATCAGTCCCTACAACGTTATCGTATTGAAGATTTCGACATTTGACCAAATTACACATATAAAGCACAATTGTGCTTGACTGCATTTATATATACCTTATTTACTGTAATACACGCCGCTCTCTAAAGAATGCCGGGTGTTTCATGATAGTGAAATAACGTAATCCCTTAAAAAGCAATTGAATTTTGTAACAGAGCTTGACTTCGGAGTAAAGGTACGATTGATAAAAAGGCAGAGTATCTATTACAGCATATATGGTATATTATACTTCTGGCCAGCTGTACCAATTACGGGATAGTTATCAACCAAAATTGAACAATACAAAAATAGACAGTGACAGTTTCCATAAAATTTTATTCACCTGTAAAAAGAAAATACAAGCAAAAACGAGATTCTTCATGTCTTCAATGCACATGTTTCTTCATTTCATCAGCGAAGCAGAATTCTGTAAAAGAAAAATAGAAATAAATTTTAAAGAGAAAAAACATTAAAACAATATTGTCTAAATTATAAACTCCGTATGAAATGCATTACTATTAAATTATTATATACAAAGGTTGTTTATGTAATTTATGTAATGTAACAATCTCATTAAAATCAATCTCTGATTCGTTTCTAAGGCTAGACCTACAGACTGTATTTGGGTTGTCGCACATCCAAGAGCTGACGTAAAGCTCCGTGTTTGCCGGAAGTTGTTACTTTCCGTTGGAAATGCATGCTTATAGATTTCTGAAAGCGAACACGGGGCACAACTGGATTCCGTATCTTGGATGAGTGACAAGCCAAAGTTTTAAAGCTTGAGTTAACCTTGGGAACGAATTAAAAATATGATTTTAATGAGATTTGAAATGGAATTGTTTTTTAATTGTTGGAATTTTGTGATGTCGGAAAGGACAGATCAGATATAAAGTATAATTGCATATCATTAGTTTGTAAATACCTGAGAACACTATGGCCCCCTTTGTTTGGACGGAGCATGCTAGAACACCCTGCCTCTCCTAACTCCAGTCCGGCTCTCTCATCTGTCTCTAGCAGTCGACTATTGAAAGAGAATGTATTATATAATATGTATGTTAAATTTCAAATTTTATATTGTTTGTATATATATAATATCTATAATACTAATTGTAACCAATAACATTTATTTCTTTGAAATAGTTATCATACAGTTACATCGATAACATAACATAAACATTTGCAAGCGAGAATGTATCAACTAAGTGAAAAACATATTATAACTGTTGTACATGATCTTTAGAATTGAAGGTTATCTCCATCGATACGAGTTATAGGTACATACAGGTACAGGTACATAATTACCTTTTATTAATCAGTTGATTAGTTTTTGAATGGCACTTCTTTAAATCATATGTACAACATGTGACTCCAATGTCCCATTGTCCGCCATGTTAAATCTAATTCGGTATGTTGTATATGTGTTGTTTGATAAGAGGTAGGTTTCTTAATAATTGTCAGAAAGTATTATAGACATTATGTAATGATAAATTATGTAATTATGTAAATTATGACATGATATTTTGGTTAAGATTTCATAATTAATCGACAAACAATAGATTCATGAAAATTATTTTTGTAACAGCTAATTAATACGTCTATATCTATGGGAATTTTACAAATGCTCCGTTACTCTCCACTATCCTCGGTTACCAATGGTTTTATATATGCTCCGTTACTCTCCACTATATTAAATTACACTTGTGACGTCATCCTATTGTTCTTTCACTCCATTATTTTCCAGTGATGGAGAGTTGCACATCACATCATATTTTTTAAGTTGAAATTTAATTTCTTTAACTTTTTAAAGCAAATTTGATAAAAGCAATACTTTGAGTGTAATTTAAGTAGGGTAATATCCGAGTAACTCTCCATTCCTTAAAAATAATAGGCCTCGGCTCCATTATTTTTAAGGAATGGAGAGTTACTCGGACATTACCCTCTACGTAACGGATCATATATAAAACCCCTCGGTAACCGAGGATGGTAATAATATGGCCACCCGCTGTATATATAGATAAGTGTATCTTGTCAAGAATGTACAGTACCTGGCCAAAAGTGAGTCATCAAAACTGAAATTCCCATATACTTTCATGTCAATTTACCGTTGCGAGAATAATTTACATTGGTTAATTATTGGCTGAATTGATTACAAAAGGTATCTACAAGTTGAGAAGTCATCTCTGCTGCATAACCATAATTTCCATTATAAATGCGGATGACAATAAAAAAAAACTGCCGCTATTTAAACAAAAAAGTCAGAACATGGCAGTCTATAAAGCAGCGGTATGACAAGCTGTACATGTGTCACTTTATCAATTGTCATTCTAAGACTAGTCAACGGGGTAATTAAGTTTGTATAGCAGATATGATCTCCTTGCTGTGTACAATAAGTAAAAATAAAAAGGACTTCTTCTCAATGTAAATTATCCTTCCAATGGTTAAGTGACAGTCTATGGGATTTCAGCTTTGATGACTCTCTTTTGGCCAGGTACTGTAGTGTATGAAACTAAATATTGTTATTGCTAAAAGTCTATACAGTAGTGACATGCCAGTTATGTTCGTACCTTGCCCTTATCAGAGTTAATATATTTAGTGTAGCATATGTATTTTCGTCTGATCCGGTTAACATTTTTTTTTCAGGAAGTATCTTGGATACCGTCTCACTATTTCCTTTAAACATTGAATTTTTAATCCACGCAATTATAGCAAATTGATAGCACATGGTTGTGAAAACTGTCTACATGGTGGTCTATAATAAGAAATAATTCTATGTACAAATGTAGGTAAATTAAGTTAAATAGACTCCAGGAAATTTAATTTAAATCAACTTGTCTATTTCAAATTCAGTTGCGAATATATCCGACACGGCACTGTTGATCAAATAAATCCATATGCATTTGCATTTACAAATATTTCTTGAAAGCAATTGAATTTTCAAATATATACCATTGACAAGGAATTAAAGACACAAACTTATTCCTGTACGCACAAGTTAATTCTGCTTAATTCTATGTTGGTATCACTCTACTCAATTAGGCTATTTCACCCGATATATGCATTGTTCATGAACACATTTCGGAAATTTAATAAAGTATACATGCCATAAGTTAACCGACGGTGACGTGATTTCCATAGACTTGCATGTTAATTTAGTCCAAGAAAAATAATGTTCATAGATGCAAGTTTTGTCCGATTAAATTCACATTTATTGAGGTTGTGAGGAATCATCTTGGCTACAACCTCGTAATTTATGTTGAATTTTCCGTTTTCTATCCAGGGAATTACAGTAATTTCAACAACATATATACACAATTGTGAGAAATTAACATGGCGATCTATGGGAAACGTTTTTATTTAATGTACATATGCAGGTGAATCGGATGAATCTATGTGAAATTGAAGTCAGAAAATGTCATTTATATTATGTACTTCAAGCTGAAATGATTTCAAATAAAGCTGTGAAATGTGAGATTGATGCAACGAGAACTTATTTTATGAAAATTATTTATCCTGGACTAAATTAACATGTAAAGTCTACTGTATGGAAAAACGTCACTGTCCGTTAACTTATGGCACGGCACTGTTGAATTACAATGAAGCTATCAACATATGAAATCAAGGGTCATTAATCCAGTTACTTTGACGCATTGCAACAATCAAAATAAACAACGAAGCTGAACAAAGCTTGCACCCAGTGAACTCACAAACAGCTGATAGAACAATTTGGAACTCCGTGCAACACTTGTGACGGAAGACACGTCATCAAGCATGTTATGCTATGCCGTAACCCTGCAAAGAGTTTGGCTGTGTTTCTGAAACCGGCGTGACAGTAAAACTTGGCCAGTGGCATGCCTAAAATATTTGTCTATTGTTCAATCAATGTAATCACACTAAGCAGATACATTCTACTAACAGAGTAGATGCAAATTTCATCATATTTATCGTAAATACAGTAGAGCCGTGATGCATGATATATAATATAATTCAGCACACGTTATGCAATGTGCGAGGACGATCAGCGATCAGGGTTGATCAGCTGTCTAGGTGTTTGTGACAAATATCACAGAGTATTTGGTCGTCTGTGTTTAATGTTAATATTGAATAGTGTTTATATGTAGGTAGATAACTTTACTTACTTGTAGTAATGAAGAGGCGCGCCAGTGAAGATAACACGCCATAAAAATATTCCCGTTGACGTCAAACATGGCGGCGATAGTGCGCGATAGTGACGTCATCGTGGCATATGACGTCAAAGACATTTTCGTTGGCGCGAAAACGTACGCAGTTTTTGAATGCAAAACATTTTAGTAATATTTGGTACCACAATAAATTTGAAAAAGATGTATTAACATTTTTTTTAAATTCAGTTACATTGCCTATACAAAATCGTGACTGAATAAATATTGCTTAAAATATATGATTGTATTTTGACATTAACATCATACGAGTCGAGGCCAAAACGTGTTCAGAATTTATTTCACTTATATATAATAATCATTAGGGTATTTATATACTAAATCAAGTATAAAGATTAATTAAAAAATGTAACAGGATGTAATCAATGTAGGATGTAGTCAAACGTCCTTACAACGTTGTGAGGACGTTATGCACTTAACTTGTTGGACGTTGTGGGGACGTCCGCAAGACGTCATATGTAACATTGTCAAAATGTTGCAAAATAACGTTCTGAGAACTTTTTAGGCCTACAATTCATTTAATTTCAATAATAAAAAACAACCATGACATGAATTTTGGTAATATAGCCTACTTTCAGACTTCGAACAAGTATTTAAAAAAGTATAAACACACAGAAACATAGAACAAATTGTAAAATAATGAATATTTTAGATAAAACGTCCTTACAACGTTATGTAAACGTTGAGTTTGGGTTTGAAAACTACGTTGCCAGGACGTCCTAATAACGTAACGTGTGACGTTGTGGCTTGGTAGTGGAATGACGTTATGTAAGAACGTTCTAATAACGTTATAGTTACGTAATTTCCTGACGTTACCAAACCGGGACGTAAAAATAACGTTGTGAGAACGTCGCGTGTTAGCTGGGCTGATCTTTGGAGGTAGCTTTGTTATTATGTTTTCCAATATTTGGTCATATTACAACTTAATGCAAACAAATCTTCATAAATTCAATTGTGATCATAATGTAGACCAAAACCTCTCTCGCCCGAATGCTCTATCTCACTCTGCGAGCCACAAACTATCCAGTGGGGTTGCAGGTAGATGATCATGCTTGCCTCGTTCAAGCTCCCCTACGCTGGGCTACGCTCAGCTGTTACCGAGCGAGCATTACATCTTCTAGGTTGCAGGTAGAGCCTATCAACCTAGATGGGTTGTATTTTAATCATATGACGATGTTCAACTCAATCTTTTCCCTCATTCCCTTGGCTACGCTTGACTGTTACCAAACACAGGTTTGCATAGTTGATCATCTATTATCGACCTACAATTGAGCAATATTTTTGTGCAGGTGAAAGCAATAGAGCATCGAGATTCTGTGCTGACTCCCAAACAACAGATCGACCGACTCAACCGGCCTGGCTCCACCTACTTCAACCTCAACCCTTTTGATGTAGGTACATTTGTCTTACTAACAGCAGAAATGATTGTACATAACTGCTGCTTGATTATTTTGCATATTAGTATGTTTTTAACACATTTCAGGGGTCAAAATTAACCATTAGCCATTCAGACTTGTGCATTTCTAAAAGTACTGGTCAAGACTTATTCCAGCTAGCCAAATACATCTCCATGATCATTTAACCTCAAATTTTAACTAGTCGTTCGGACTACCAGTTTTTACACGCTTCTACCCGAGCTTCTTTTTCACTAGGGATACCATACGAGGGCTAATTTTGAATCCTGTACTTATCCATGTTAATTATGTATACATGAATGAGGACAGGCAAACAAGCCAAAGACTTATTAAATGCAAGTCCCTGTCAAGATACAAGAACATATGTGGATGACATCATGTATACATAACACATTAACACATTCCTCGCATAGATAACAATCATAACAATGTCAGATAAAGTACTAAATTATTAGGTTACACATTTAAGAAACAGATCAAATTTAATGTTTACCAAATCTGCCTGTTTGTTCAATGTAGCGATGAATAGATTCTAAAATTTTTTTTTTTTTAATAGTATCAATTTAGTTGAATTACATACATTGGCGTCTTTATTTGAGGAGATAGTAAATTCATGGAATCAGATTAGAATAATATGTTTTAGAGTGTTTGAAGAGAGTTTTCTGAGAAAGATAACATGGGACTTCTTTGGAACGGTTAGACTTGAGATTGAACCTGGAGAGATTGAAACAAGGGGTCAACATAAGATTCAATGACATTGACATATCTTAATTAATAAAAAGATAGATAGATAGTTTTTCTTATCTTATTATGTAAATTTTTTAGGTTTTACAAGTTGATCCTGATCTACCGCTTGCAGATGTCAAGAAGAAATACAGACAGGTATGTGGAAAGTATTTGTAGTAATCTAAACAGTAAGTATCATATATATTACTAAAACATTTTTCAAAGAATGTTATTTATTTTGTGATAAATCAAATCAAATCTAATCAATCATCATGTTATGTGCAGAGTGTAAAGACTTAGAGATAAAAAGCTTGCATATCTTCCTTGTGATGTTTTCAGATGTCAATATTGGTCCATCCTGACAAGAATCTAGACGACAAAGACAGAGCACAAAAAGCTTTTGAAGGTTAGTAATTTTACCAACAATTAAAAGGCAACAAATTTGATCATGATTTGCTCACCTTTATTTACATATAAATTTGCATTTTTTAATAAGATTTCAAGCAATTTGAATTTAAAATTTGTATGGACTTTTATTTGTTTTTAGTAATTACTAATAAAGACTTTAACTTTTATTTTCTCAATGTAAACAACCTGTATCATATGCAAGATGGGCTTATGGCATGGGACATGGTCAGGTGGACTTAACTTATCACATGTTAGATTTCACCGTCATAACTGCTGTACTAGCAAAGTTGAAATCTTGTGAGAAAGTACCTTGCATGTAGACGATCAAAGTTGGTATATTTATTATATTATTAACCCAATTCGGGGCGGGATAGCGCAGTGGTTAGCGCTTTCGGCTTCGGATCAAGAGGTCCGTGGTTCGAATCCCGCCAGGGGCATGGCACCTTTTTCTGCAGTGGAGAACTGTTCTACACGCAGTCAAGTTTGGGTGCAATAGTACACTGAATTTCAGCGTAGTACCACCCATGGTTTACTAGTTCCAGCCGATGCTCGCAGGTTTCACCGCAATGCATAGCCACATGGCGTTGCAGGCTTTCTCCCTGCCATAATACTAGCAGCCGCGATATAAGTGAAATACTCTTGAAAGCGGCGTTAAACCCAAACTCACTTCACCTATTAACCCAATTTCATTGTCTAACATTACACTGAGGGAACACAAAAGACCTATGATCACGTAACTCAGTGCTTTCTGAAAGGAGGCCCAGGCGTCAGCAATATATTATCATTCTAAAAATTATTTGCCATTTATTACAGCATTGAATAAGTCCTACAAAACCCTGGAGAATGAAGAGGGTCTGAGAAGATGTAAGGAGATAGTGGATGAAGCAAAAGTACGCACTGACGATATGGTGAGGAACATATTCTTATGATATTGATTAAGGATGTGCAACAGTTGATAGTATTGTACCTCTCAGTTCACATTGCCAGGAATGATGTTGAGTGTATCTTTATAGCATTTATAATGAAGTCTTTTATAAGTCAATACCAATATATTGCAATACAGAGTTGTGCAATACGCGTATTTGCAATACGATTTTCATATCACAATATATTGCATCAACAAATATTAAGTTAAATTTATTCATTGATCTTGTAAAAGGCACATTTACAGGCTTAACTTATATTAAGAAAATTATTTTGAAGTTTTAGAATGTGTGTTACAAATGATCTTATAAAATATTTAATGTATTTTTATCAAATGTCTCATGTTTTAACTGCAAAAAGAAGTATAAAAGTTGAATGTAGAGATCATTTAGCATGTTGCAATATCATTGGCACTAGTTAAAATGGTTTCTAGAGAAATATCTCATTGTCAGAGGATCTTGCAATATATTGTGGTACGTATTGCAATACATTACAGTTCATAATACATATCGCAATACAAAAATTGAGGCAATACACAGCCCTAATATTGATCGAGTAGTCCAATATCAAGTTATCACTTTGATATAGATGTTAATTCTAGAAATGTTCACCTAGGGAACCTTCTCAGGATTATAGAAACATTATAACACTTTCTGGTTTGAGCTATTTGTGCCATTGATAGGTTTTGATATATTCATATCATACATATGTCCTGTTTATCATACATACGTATATCATATATATATCATACATGATCAAAAATGTATTCTATAAAATGACTTTACATACTAAATTATACATATGATAAGATACATATTTGTAATAGATTTATTGTTTTCCCTTTGGTTGACTCTTCACCATGTTTCAAGCACATTTGACAATTTTGTATATCATATTTTTACCTCTCAGTTGAAACAAAAGAAGAAACAGCTGAAGAAGGAAGGGAAATCAACAACAGTTCCTGAAGATGAAAACAGCAAGGTATGAACTCCTTACATCAATCCTGCAGTAGTAACCAGGACCCATATTTTCGAAGCTCTCTTAGCGCTAAGATAGTCGTATGTAAATGTTAATGTATAGCACTTATGACTATCTTAGCGCTAAGAGAGCTTCGAAAATATGGGCCCAGTATTGTACGATGATGAAATTGTATATCCACCTGTCTTCTTGTTCCAGTACAAACACGCTGTCTATGTGCAGACATGTAAACTGTTTGCTGACCTGGAGCGGATGAGACAGGAGCGTGAAACCAAGGATATGCATGAGAGGTAACTATAGACTTGACTTGATAATCTTATAAACCACAGATACTAGGAAGGTATATTACTTTATTACTCAACCGTGGTGAGATCACTCATTAGATAACAATGAGTTGTTTACACACATGTGTGAAACCACCGTGTGCTGCCGCAACGTCATAATCGGCGCGTGACGTCATAGTCGTTTTTGGTTGACGTCACAATGTTAGCCGTGCGACTGCAATAACGGGTGACCTATTTGCAAGTAAGCGTCACTAAAAACGATTTTCTTGCAATTCAGCGCTATTTACATCATTGAGTAATAAATAAAATACTAAACTTGGTCCCGTTTGATAACATGTTTATGAAACTCGTGAATGGCATAGGTATTTAACTCGCTTTCACTCGTTAAATACCAAATCATCCACTCGTTTCATAAACATGTTATCAAACGGGACGTCGTTTAGTATTCTATATATATCAATTATTCTTTACCTCAACTTTATTTTGTTTTGGGTCCCAACACATTCCGCTTGTAGATTGGTCCCTCAGAATGATTTACCACTATAGACTTGACTTGAAAACCTCATCAATAATGGGATAATAGGAAAGATTGTTATTAGAATGTGATTCATGCAATATTTCTTCACCTCGCTTTCACTTTATTTTAAGTCCCAATTCCCAAAACATTCCAAAACATGATATCTTTATTCCAATCCCAGATTAATGCTTTGTTAATGAGTAAATTTTTCACTCAGAATTATTAGCCTCTGATATGTCCTGCAGCTTAAAGATTGAAATGCCTGGACAACCAGGAATATTGCCTTTGTCAGGAGCCTTTGTCAGGAGCCTTTGTCAATGGAGCTTTGTCAAAAGATTTGTTGAAAGAATTTGTCACAAACCTTTGTCGAATTTATAAAAAATTGTAATGAGCCTTTTCCTTTTGTCAATGAGCGTTTGTAATTTCTTCAAATTCTTTTGCTCAATCCCCTGATTGGCTTCACAGCTTTTGCCTCCCATCGCAGTAACCAACCAATAAAAGAACTATATCGAGCAGCATTTGTAGTGCCTGAGTGTTAAGACTGATTAGCAACCATCAAATTTCAAATCACGACATTTCATTCACTGAAATAATCCCTACTATACTAGTGTTGAATCACAATACAATACGACTTTGGCGCTATTTCATTCATAAGGTAAAGCACTCATGACCAGTAAAACCGTGGAAAGGAAAAATCCTCTATTTGCAATAGCTACAAAATAAAATGTGCATGCTTATAAAACTTCATAAAATTGTTTATAACTTACAAATGTTGATTTGTTTATTTCACAGGAAAAGGAAAGCAGAAGACGAAGCCAATGAAGAGGAGAAGAAAAAAATAGAAGTTGAATGGAAAAAGAATTACGAGGTGAGCCCTTCAACTACTTTCTATTGAAATTATCTGTGTCAGGCGATAGAGTAAGCATATACTCTGAAACGTTATATATCTTTTTAAAAAAAAGTTATTATCACGAAATATTGTTTTCTTAGGTATTATACTTGCAAATGCCTCTCAAATACATAAGGCTTGCTCAACCAAACTTAGATATTATATCTTTATAATATGATTAATATTATCAGGTGTTTATGTTTATGAGAGTTTGAAGGGTGATTCCCTGCCCCACACTGAGACATGAGTTATGAGGCTTGGTGTCACCATGTGTAAGTGACCTTAGTCATGTGCCTCTCTTCACCCAGCAGTACAAATGGGTACCTGGTAACTTAGTGTTGGAGGGGACGTTCTAGCGACATGTATGTCAGTTTGGGTTAGACCAGGGTAATAATGTTGAACATGCATTAGTGGATAGAAAAGTATGCCATAAAAATACCTGTTATATTTTATATACATATCATTACAAGTTTTTAATTTCTTGGGATTTTTAAGTTTGGTGTCTTCAATGGAAACTTAACTTGCAATTTTAAATTCAATATAATTTGAAAACTTTAAATCTAATTTTTTTTAAGAAACTTTTTTTTAAAAAACCTAGCAGCCAGATAATTTTTTATAATATGCTAAACGGTGAGAGACTCAGTATTTTCAGCTTGATTAAATTGTTCTCACCATTGCATTTTGATATCACTTTCTCAATACAGTGAAAATATCACAGAGGGGATGACAAATTAGTCATAATCTTTACAATGATATTATATTATGTCTACAACCTATGCAATGTCCTCGCAGTTGCTAAGTGACAATACAACAATGGTAGAACATCACCAGAATTGAGGCAGTTTCTGACATAAAACACCACATTTTCGACCATGAAGCATATAATAAACAGAATATTTTGTGTTTTCAGTTAGTATCACTTACACATCACATGACAGGGTAAAGCCTACTGCGCCACTAATGAAAATACGACTTTGCCTGTCACTCAATGAGAGATAAGTGATATCACACTGAAAACACAAAATATCATCTTTATATTGCGTTTATCTTCCAGGACAGTAGATCGGGTCGAGTCGACAGTTGGAGGACCTGGAAGGGAGGCAGCAAGAGCAAGAAGTCGAAGGGAGCATTCCGTCCGCCCAAACACAAGGCAGAGACGCGCTGACACCGGCCCTGTCTCTCCCTACAGAGACAACTACACGTGCTACTGGGGTGTACATAAACTGTCCAGATGACGTAGCTGATAGGACCATCTCAGTTTTTGTGTATAACATGTCTGGTCAGTAAATAAATCTCTTGTTGCTCATCACTCTTTTTGGCCTCATACTCACACACATCCTTTTCCACTTTTAAGAAAGTGTTGCAATCAAAATGAAGTTTTCAGGGAAATGAGTAATAACATCTAACATAGGAATAGGAAGATTTTCTTGATAACTTCTTTAATGTGAAAATACAACACGTTTTTGAGTATAGTATATAGTCCGAAATATTGAGCATTTTCACGTTAAGGACATTATCCAGAAAATATTCCTGTTCCTATGTATGCCACTTCTAAATGCCCTTCAAAGACCATCTAACAAATTCTTTTTCAAAAGGTGATGAGAAATAAGATATTTTATTTATTTGGCTTCTTTGTTTTACAAATCAATTACAAGACTACTTTCAATTACAGTCAATGTTGATAGATGTAAATGTTGACTGTAATGATGTAATTGTTTTGTAAACCACCCTGATCTGAGGAGGATTTTATTTTAGAATGCGTGAATGAGAAAGAAAGAAAGAAAGGAGATACTTCTCATTTTGTATTTTTGAAAAAATAATGATGTGTCTGTCTGGATGTCCGTCATGTTCTTGTTCATTGTATCTTAGAGTTAGCTCAAAGGACATGACTTTGTTGTATGGGTAACAACATTGTGTAATTACAGTCAGGCCTCGATAATCCGAACGTTTCCGTTCGGATAGTGAAATGTTTGGACTACTGAAATGAACCAAACAAGATGGAGTTGATGCACTTTGAATTTACAGACAGACGAGAACGTATTTAGAATATCAAATGAGTTGACACATTGGACATTTATAACTATCACACAAAATGAGAAATTTCAATTTATAACAATCTAAAACTCCTGACACACAAGGTAAGACAGTACAATTTTTAGCTCATCAGGCCTGAAAGGCCCGATGGGCTTATGGCATGGCATGGTGTCCGGCGTCCGTCCATCCGTCCGTCCATCCGTAAACTTTTAGCTTTTTCGACTTCTTCTCCAGAACCAATGACTCCACAGAGCTGAAATTTTATGTGCAGACTCCTTGGCCAATGGGGATTCTAAATTGTAGATTTCGTGACCCCGTGACCCCAAATGAGGTCATAGGGGTCACATCCTTAAAAACCTATTTTCATCTTCTTCTCCAGTTCCATAAGTTCTAGAGAGCTGAAAAGTTGTGTGCAGACTCCTTGGCCAATGGGGATTCTAAATTGTAGATTTCGTGACCCTGTGACCCCAAATGGGGTCAAAGGAGTCACATCCTTAAAAACCTATTTTAATCTTCTTCTCTAGTTCCAAAAGGTCTAGAGAGCTGAAAAATTGTGTGCAGACTCCTTGGCCAATGGGGATTCTAAATTGTAGATTTCGTGACCCCGTGACCCCATGACTCCATTTGGGGTCACAGGGGTCACTTCCTTAAAAACCTATTTTCATCTTCTTCTCCAGTTCCAAAAGGTCTAGAGAGCTGAAAAGTTGTGTGCAGACTCCTTGGCCAATGGGGATTCTATATTGTAGATTGTGTGAGTCACAGTGGTCATGATCTAAGAACCTATCTTTTGCTTGTAAACAATAACTTAAATAAGTTAAATATTCAACTTTAGATAGTAAATCAATGAAATCCTGATGAGCTACAGAGCCCTTGGCTCTATTTTTTAAAATAACATACTGACACGCTCAACTCCCGTGTCAATCCACTGTCATTGAAGTTTACCGATCCAATCAGTGTGGTGATCGCTTGTCAAGGGGATAACCCAAATGCTTTTGATGAACCACCGGATTAATTAAGCAGAAATAGTTGTAATTAACTCATCCGTTACAGCTAATTGGCGTTCGGATTCGGAGACGGAATCAACGGATCAATGAATCAACCCTAAATGGGTTTATAAAGAGATTAGTTTGGTTACAGCTTGCTACCGTTTGGACACTGCGAGATTCGGATTATCGGTGGCCGGACTATCGCGGCTTGACTGTATATGATTTGTCTCATGGAGCTAATCCAATCTAGTGAGTGACAGTTTCTATGTCTCCTATAAGATTTACATTGTCATAATGTATGACATGAACAGATTTGATTAGATATTAAGATATTTGTAAACTAAATGGAATCAATACTCAGTAATGAGTGATGTTTACAGGGTAACGATTGTTATTAGATCAGTATCACTTGATAAGCAGATCTTTGGGGAACTTGAAATACAAAATATGTTGGACAGGATCAAAACCTGCCACTGATTCTCCTTATATACTGTATGTATTACATATATTTCTTGTTTTGAAAACTGGCAAGATATCAGGGATGTTTTTGTCATCTCAAATGATTTATTAATTGCACATAATCTCTACATTTGAATTGCGTCTTTACATATCATCTACTTACCTATTGTTTTTAATTCTATGCTTGGCAGCATTCTCTCCCCTCAGAGGTTACTCCCTTCAAATTTTCTTAACTTTTGTGGGGGGGGAATAGCGCAGTGGTTAGCACGTTCGGCTTCTGATCAAGAGGTCCGGGGTTCGAATCCCGACAGGGGCATGGCAACTTTGTCTGCAGAAGAGAACTGTTCTACATGCAGTTAGGTTTGGGTGCAATGCTACACTGAATTTCAGCCTAGTACCACCCATGGTTCGCTAGTTCCAGCCGATGCTCGCAGGTTTCACTGCAAAGCATAGCCACATGGCGTTACGGGCTTTCTCCCTGCCGCAATACTAGCAGCCGCAATATAAGTGAAATACTCTTGAAAGCGGCGTTAAACTCACCTCACCTCTTAACTTTTCTAACCTCGGTAACATACAGACAATGCTTCACTATTCTTGCATAATCCACTGGTGGTGAAAGTATGCAACACTGGTTATGTACTTATTTTTTCCAATTAAACATCATTTTACATCTGCAACCAAATTTTTTAAAATCAGGTCTTGTAAACAGTATGTGCATATTGCAAGGAAGAAGCAACTCATTTGGACTGTTACAGAATGCTCAGTTTGAAATAGTGCTGCTGATTGCACAAACTGAGAAAGTGCTGGATATGTAACATAGAAAATCTGAAGAGAGAAACCTCTGTGGGAAGAGAATGGCTTGGCAGTGTAAAAACAGTTTTTTCCCATGCAGAAACAAACAGTGACATATCTCTTTTCTCATCACTGTGGAAATGTCACAAAAAGAATGTCACTCTTCGAGTCAGTGCAATGTTATCACTGTTGTTAAGTGTTAAAATGGATATGACTTAACCATATATGATATGATAACTTTAAGTGTGTTCAATGTAGGAGATTTGACTTGATTTGAGGAGATGTGCATTATCTCTCTTTTCCATATTTTCATGACTTGGTTTAGCCCATATTTTAATGAATGGCTGTCTCTCGTACATATATCAACATCGCCCTGTCACTCAATGAGAGATGACATAAACTGAAAATAATACAGGCCTACGAGAATATGGAGATGAATGTTAAGTGATATTAAGCTCAATCACAAAACATCCTACAAAAAGGACTTTCTACTTGTAAAAATGTAATCACTTACCTGTATATATTTCAACATTCATTATTTATAATATTTGATAGAAAAAGGTTGATGTATAGCACATGAGGTTGGTGGCTCCACCTGGAAGGCCAGTGTAAGGCAGAGACCTCTCACCATGATTATTTCTACTTACAGAAGTTCCCAATCTTTTAGCTATCTGTCTGGTAATTAACGTTCCTTTTCTGCCAGTTAAAACCTTTAAAACTGTATATTCATGTATACATCATTCCTAAATCATTCTGATAAGAGTGTGAGCGTGTTTGTGTGTGTGTTTGTGCGAGAGGGAGCAATGTGAGAGTGAAGGAGAATGTACAGTATCCATGTTTGGAACCATCTTCATGTCATGTAATGTTCTGGTTCTTCGGGGTCAATAAAGTCATGTCTTTGTTAGTTATATCTTCATCTCTCTTCCTCATTAACACATTAAGCGGAGATCACACTGTCTGATTTCCATGTCAAAGCGTCACGCGATGGTTAAAATAATGTATATTCAAGTTCAACGATGATATGTTCCTCCATCTTCTCCTGTTTACTTGACACTGGTTGCAGAGAAAACCTCCTTTTCTTCATATTTTCTCCTCATCCTTCCTCTTGCAATTTAGTCCCCTCATAGCCAAATACATCCTCGGTTACCCAGGGTTTTATATATATGCTCCGTTTCTCTCCACTATATCACCCCTGGGAAACTCTATCAGAGAAATCTGTTCTAAAATTACCCGCCCTTGGTCGGCGTGACGAAGTCAGTAACCAAAGAAAATGCTCAATAGGATAAGACGGAAATGGTCAAGGGAGATAACCGGTGACGGATGGCTAACAAAATGTCCTCGCATGCTTGCAACGAAGTGATATGAATCGTCATTGGCTCGCAGGTCCAAGCTGCGAAGCAGTTTGATTGGCTCACGCAAGCCAAGGGCGATAATTTGAGTACAGATTTCTCTGATGAACTTTTCCCAGGGGTGATATAGTGGAGAGTAACAGAGCATATATAAAACCCTGGGTAACAGAGGATGAGCCAAATAGAGATATGACAAACTTTTAATAATACGCAATGCAGCTCAAGGTAAATCAATGTAGTGTGCTGGCAGGTAAATGCAATAATAATCCGAGATAGAGTGCCACCAAATCTTGACTGCAGCATTTGAGAAAATATTTCTGGATAAAGTTTGGAAATTCTCTCAGCTCTAGCATAGTATAAGCGGTCATTTCAAGAGAGTTCAATCGGTGAAAACAAAATTCAAAGGGACATTCCTGTTTAATAATACATGATTATAACACAATCCAGTTGAAACACATTACTTAGGGTAATATTTTCATGACTATATTTGTCAGTTTACAGATAAGCACACGCTCATTAAAAAATAAATAAAAAGTAAGAAATGAAGCCATTCTCCAGCTCTATGAGGGAGGAAAGCTTTGCTACGGCTAAACATGACCATGCTGATCAGTATAATGATAAATTATGTTTTATTATTAAAAATCTTTAAAATTAGCAAAATATAGTGTTTCTCTTATTTCACATAAGAACAAAAACAATATGGTGGATACTTCTTGTAGAACTCTTACTTTAATGCATGATACTTATCTTAGTACTTAAAAGGAGGGTTCTATCGGGGTATTTTTTGTGGAAACAAAATTTGAGAGGATATTCCTGTTTACACATGTGTTATTTTCCCCCGCCACGAAGTGGAAGGGGGATATAGGTTTGGGCTCCGTCCGTCCGTGTGTCCGTCCATCCGAGATAAAGGGGACAGCTTTTCTCAGAAACCTTTTAAGATAGGGTTACCAAATTTGGTGTGTGGCCGGATGGCGTTAATACCTTGATGGAGTTCGAAAATGGGAAGCATGCAATTATGTTTTCCGGAGTTATTGCCCTTGTTCCGTATTTTTGGACTCTGTTCATGGTATCTTCAAAGGGGACAGCTTTTTTCAGAAACCATTTAAGATAGGATAACCAAATATGATGTGTGGACTGAGGTCATAAATACCTTGATGGAGTTCGAAAATAAGAAGCGTGTGATTATTTTTTCTGGAGTTATTTCCCTTGTTACGTTTTTTTCGACCCTGTTCCAGGTATCTTCAAAGGGAATAGCTTTTCTCAGAAACTGTTTAAAATCAGATCACTTGTCTGGCTTGAGGGTATCAATACTTTGATGGAATGAAAATGAGAATTGCACAATTATTTCTTCTCAAATTATTGCCCTTGTTCCTGTTTTTAGCTCATCAGGCCTGAAAGGCCCGATGGGCTTATGGCATGGGATGTCGTCCGTCCGTCCGTCCGTCCATCCGTCCGTAAACTTTTCACTTTTTCGACTTCTTCTCCAGTCCCAAAAGCTCTAGAAAGCTAAAATGTTATGTACAGACTCTTTGGCCAATGGGGATTCTAAATTGTAGATTTGGTGATCTTGTGACCCCAAATATGGATCACAGGGGTACTCACTTAAAACAGCTGTTTTAATGAACTGTGAAGATAATGAGATTTTATGTGCACTTCATATGTCAGCTTAAGAGTAATACTACATTATGGACATGTTTGATGTAATCAATGTGAAATAAGAGCTATTGAATAGCCTGTGAACTGAATATTATGACAGGATGCATAGGAAAAAATTTTAAAAGGGTTAACAAATGTTTTATTTTACATTAGATATGTGAACTAAATATGACTGGTGATGAAGTAAGATAAGACTATTAAAACTAGCTACATGAGTTTGTGATACCACATCTTCTTTTCCAATAAAGAAAAATAAATAAAGATGGGGAAAACAAAATTTAAAATATATAATTTACTGGCTGTGAGTCCAGGGTCTGCATGTTGCATAATTGCAGGTGTTGACCTGGGGAGTGACCACTCCCTGGCAGAGATGCAAACAGCAGCTTGCTAATACACGGAGGTTTCAGGTTACTTCTCTGCTGTGTTACTGATTTAGTCTTACAATCAGATGCTCAATAGAATTTATTAATTAGATATTGAAAAGGATCCTATGAAACTATGAGCCTATGAGAAACAGGATTTTTAGAAACAAATAGGGGCTCTTTTTCATTATGTAATAAATGTTGATAATTCCAGGATAAAAATAGGAAGTAAAACAATAAACTGCAAAGGTCTACATTATTTATAATGAATATGGATTAATGTGTAACCAATTTTGATAATAAATTTGATGACTGAGCAATGACTTATTGTGTGATATCTTAACCTTTTCCTTAGGGATAATTAATAACATGATTCCTGATGAGCTTCAGAGCCAGTGGCTCTATTTTTTATGTCTAGCGGGGGATGTTGATGACTATGTCTTCTTGTTAATACATGATTAAAACACGGTCAAATTGAATGATACTAATGAAGTTAATACTATTTGATGACTTTACATTTCACAACTTGATAAAGACAAGCGCACATTTGTTGAAAAATCAAAACAATGAGAATTGAAGCCATTCATTGGCACTGCGAGTGGGGAAAACTTCGCTACGGCCTAACAGCATATTGTTTATTAAGGATTCAGCCATAAGGCTGAATCCTTATTGTTATTGGCGTGTTTTTTTTTTTTATTATTCCACCGATTTTGTGACCGCGGTACTGAACTAACGGCATGACCGATTTCTCTGAACCTTTCAGGGATCGTAGCCTGTGACCTAACTTAGATCTACTTTTTTTACTTTTTGGATTTTCGACTTCTTTCGTGAGTTATCCCCCCTGGAAGTTAAAACTTCAAACCTTAATAGCTCGAAAACTTATCAAGACATTTGCACAAAACTTTCACCAAAATGTGCGCAACAACATTCCTCATCGATTAGGCCTATAGGGGTTTTCGGCCGTAATAATAGATTTTTTGCTATTTCGAAAAAACTGAATTCTATGTGTACTTTTTCGGTTTTGAGGGTACGCGTCTTCAAAAATCTTCTTCTAAATCCCGGCAACACATACAGCTATGTGTGATAGCTCATTTGAAAGCTGGATAAACGTTTAAAAAAGTTATCGAGACAGAATTTTGAATTTTGGCTTATAATTCGAGTTATCTTCCCTTGTATTTGGACCTTTTCGAAAAGTGCGTTTTTCGGTTGCATGTTCAAAGTGGCATAACTCTATAACCAATTACTTTATGTCAAAGTTAATTATTTCAATCTCTTTATCATAACTTGTTTAACAATTCCATAACATATCATGATCATGTAAAAGTTGATCGATTGGGCACAATTTAGAAGTAATCCCTTAAAAGTTAAATTTTGTGATTTTGAGACCTTTCGAGGGGTACCTACTTTGGAGAATTTTCCTTCGTAAACCACTCAAGATACAATAATATTTTATGGATCACTGTGAAGTAGACATGTCTCTCATGAAGAATAATAAATTTCAATTGCGTATCTGTCATACTTTATGTGTGACAAGTCACAGAACATTGTCATTTTTCAAAAATCGCCATTTTCAGCAATGTTCAAAGGATCATGACTGCTTAACCAATTATGCTATTGAAATTTTATTCACACCTGCGAATAGACAATTTCAAGAATAAAAACTTTTATGTTGAACCCTTTCATCAAAATGTTAATAGTTTAGCTTCGAACATCGGAAAAGTGGAATAGGGGTCCGAAGATAAGCATTGTTTAGTATTTTCCTGAATATTCAAAAGAACATTACGCATTAACCATGTATGCAATCTAAATTATGACTACATCAACCTAAGTGGAAATTACGAAAAATGAAATAAGTACGGTAGTGGTGTTCATAACCAATGAGTTACGGGTATTTTAAGTTGGACAGTTTCTGCCTTCTTTCTAAATTGACAATCGCCACGTTTGTAGTGTATCTTTGTTAGTGCATAGTTCAACAATGCAAAGTCATAGCACGTTGTTTGATACCTCGTTGGAATGGGAAAGGATTACTCTATATGGGGAAAACATTATTAGTTTGATAATAAACATAACCAATGAGATAAAAGCATTTTATCTTGATCAATTGCGACTTTATTTTGAACTGTTAACAAAGGGGGTAAATCCTACTTTCGTTTTACATGATGGACAGGGATAGGTTGCTGTAGCTTAACACATTTCCACATAATCGTGTAACTTTCAGGAATGACTGCTGATATAATGTACCTAATAGGAAATGAATCATATATATGCTGAATCCGTTTAAAGTCGCTTGCGACTATATTTATTTTTATGATACATTATGTGTTACTATGTGAATATTCTATCAGTAAATATGTTTTATTATAACAAAAAATTTAATTTGGTTAAATATAGGTCTGTTTTCATTTCACGAATACTGCCGAAGCGGCATTAAACAATAACTCACTCACTCACTCATTTCACGAAATGTCAAGGATCCAAGATGGCGGATGCTGCCGATAGATCTATGATAGAACTGCTTTGCAAATCTAGGTCCTTGATAAAATCTTCTTTATGGTGATGAACATGTCATTCTGTACATTTACTTTATAAGCTCATCAGACCTGAAAGCTTATGGTATGGCATGGTGTCCGGCGTCCATCCGTCCGTCCGTAAACTTTTCGCTTTTTCGACTTCTTCTCCAGAACCAATGTCTCCACAGAGCTGAAATTTTATGTGCAGACTCCTTGACCAGTGGGGATTCTAAATTGTAGATTGTGTGACCGACCCCATGTCCCCAAATGGGGTCACAGGGGTAACATCCTTAAAAACCTATTTTCATCTTCTTCTCCAGTTCCAAAAGGTCTAGGGAGCTGAAAAGTTGTGTGCAGACTCCTTGGCCAATGGGGATTCTAAATTGTATATTTTGTGACCCTGTGAACCCAATCTAGGTCAAGGGTCACGACCCAAAAACCTATTTTCATCTTTATCTCAATTATGTTAACCTCTAGAAAGGGGAAATGTTGTGTAGAGACTTTTTGGTCAAAGGTGATTCTTAATTGTAGGATTGGTGACCCTGTTACTCCAAATGTTGATCACTGGGGTCATGATTTAAAAACATATTTTTTGCTTGTTAACAATATATTACTTGAGATAACTTAGATATTCAACCTTACATAATAAATCAATGAATTCCTGATGAGCTACAGATCCCATGGCTCTATTTTTAGAAGTATGCCTACTCTGAAACATCAAGTTCTTCACAATAAAGAAATTAACATATTTTAATCCACTTTTAAATGGCCAAAGTTTTGACCTGAAGTCGATTACAACACAGGTAATAAAAGTTTGTTTGGTTTTTGTTTTGCACATTATAGCTGCAAGTTGTGTGGTCAACACTAGAGGGCTGCTCCTTTCACTGCCTTGTTCTTGTTCTGAATGTCCGGAACATGTGCGAAATGAAAGGAGAAGCTCCGAACAATGTTCTAGGCGTGCGGAACATGTTCCAAAAAAAGCAGCTACAAGCCGAACAGCAATAGAACATGTTCCGCACACCCAGAACCGTGTTCGGAGCTACTCCTTTCACTTCACGCATGTACCGGACATTCAGAATAAGAACAGATATTTTGAAAGGAGCAGGCCTCAGACTAAAGCAGTGGATCAGTTTCCAAGCATGTAACCTACCGGTGGTGGAGGACGAGAGGATATCCAAACAATGTCGCGCTGACATGCATCTTGGTTATAAAAATTTAACTATGCAAAAAACAAACAGTATACATTTTGCCTGAACCTCTTCTCTTTCACTGCCAGAATCAGTTCTGTTGTTTCACATGTCTTGGTAACAAGCAGCTTGAGTTCTGATATAACAATTTGTGGCCCGTAATATATCACAGTCCCTCCTGTTTACCACTTAAGATTTCTCAACAATTTCTGTTGGAGATCTGGTTTAAAGGTACATCCATTTTGTTGTTGGGGGTCAAATATGACAAACGTTATAAATGGTCTTATTTTATCGAGAAGTACCAACTGTTACCGAAAACAACCATTTTAATGATACTCGACTTAGTATATTGACGATATTAAGGTAAAAGTAGTGATTTCTGATCGAAAACCGGACAATGCACCGCGTGTGGCACGCGCCAATGAGTCAAACGTAATTTTGGAATCTTATTTACACCAGACAAAATAACAAATTTGGGTTAATTATGTTCAATTGATCATATAACTACTGTGCATGTAAGTAGGACGTGCACTTTCGGTTTCTGCACATGCATAATGATTTTACTCGATTTTAATTGGAAACTAGTAATTATGATATGTTTGGCGATTGGGGATGAATATGCAAGCTAAGTGAATTTGTTTGTATTGTAAACAGCACATATGGTGTGTTGGAACGTATTAAAGCCAACTAAAAAAATTTGAAACACAATGGATGTACCTTTAACACTATGCCACCAGGTAACATTACGCAAAAATAATCCCAATAATACAATTCGTATCAACACAATTTCTTTAAAGGTCAAATTCTTATTTTTTGTCTTCTGAATCTCTTCATGTGAACACACAAATACTGACCACCGTGTGGTCAAGGAGAATAATTCTATTTCACTATTTTATTGATTAATAATAACAATTTTTTTTGCATCCACTGAATTTTTGGTCTAAATCATTGGCTGGTTGAGAAAACCATGTGACATCAGAATGAGGGACTACTTTTACAAGACACCAATCTAATTTTAAACAAGTTGACCAAGTCTCTGTCATGATTACAGTTGTAGCATTTTGATAATTACAAACAGCCAGTGCTTGATTTCAAATTAACAGACACAGGATTGATTTTAAAAGTCACGGTGTTGAATTTACGGCGCTTCAGCTGAATTTAATCCATATGACAGTGGGTGTTAGCCTAAAACAATTCAGCAGGCTAAAGGACATGAGCTATCTGAATTATTTTATCTTATTCATCTCATTTATAAAAAATGAGTATGAATGAGCTTTTCGGCCAGTAAACTATGCCAGGAGTTTCAGCTGTTTGGCAATGACAAAGAACCCTTGGATAGCATGGGAAGAGTGTAGGGCTGGGACGGGTAGATATTTCCTACCCGGGTACCCGACCATCTGTTACCCTACCCTACCCGGATACCCGTTTTGTCGATCTCCAACATCTAATTGTAAGATTTTGTACTACTTTATTCAACTGGTTGGCTGGAACATGGAGCTAGAAGCCTAGCATAGAGACCCATGGCTATTTCAATCAAATGTATTATGTATGACAATAGATCATTTTAATATTATGTTAGAATCTTCAAATACATTGTAATCTTGAAATGAAAGAATAGCAAATTAAACTGTCTTATAATTAGTCACATGATAAAAACGGGTCCGGGTAATGTGATGGGTACCCGGGTCCTACTCAGTACCCACCCGTCCCGGGTATCCGGGTTACCCGTCCCAGCCCTAGAAGAGTGTATATCAGTAGACAGGGCAGTTAGGTTAAAGGTACATCCATTGTGTTGATTGGGGTCACATATTCCAAACGTTATAAATGGTGTTACTTTATCGAGAAGTACCCACTGTTACCGAAAACTACCATTTTGATGAGTCGACTTAGTATATTGATGATATGAAGGTAAACGTAGTGGTTTCTGATCGAAAACCGGACAATGGTTGGCGATTGGCGAGCGCCAATGATTCAAACGTAATTTTGGAATCTTATTTATAACAGACAAAAAGACAAATTTGAGTTGAAAATGTTTAATAGGTCCTATAACTACTGTTCATGTAAATGGGACGTGCAGTTTGCATATGCATAATTATGTTACTCAATTTTAATTGGAAACTACTAATTATGATATATTTGCTGATTGGGGATAAATATGCAAGCTGAGTGAATTTATTTGTATTGTACACAATACATGTCGTTAGTTGGAACGTATTAAAGCCAAATAAAATATTATAAAACACAATGGATGGACCTTTAAGTGTCAATTAATCTGCAAATTTGTTATTTTGAATGAGGAAATATTGAGAATTTATACTGAATTACGTTACATTTAATTCTTTTTTTTTTAAAACAAACTATTACATAACAATAGTGATATTTGAGTTTGAACAGAGCCCATAGAGTACATTCTAACGTCTCTGGTTTAAATTATGTTGCTTGAAAATGGTGCTACATTATTAGTCTTATAGTTGTAACAGTGACAAAAGAAGAGATGTATCCATAAGCGTTGACATAATTAACTTCACCATTGAGGATACCGATTCCTTTATATTATTTTTAATTCTGATAGGGACAATAAAGAAAGTAAACACACACAGGGATGTCATTGATTTTACAACTCATAAACCAGTAAAATGGTATTTCCTTGCTCCCTATCAGGAAAATATAATTTTACAGTCACTCATGTTTTAGAAACAATATAACATCCCTGCTTGTGTATTAATCTATCTTGTAATGAAATTGACATAGGCGCTAGACCTTCAAAGCCTGTGTGGATCTACGGGTAATCTGTTATCTTCTTTTCAGAAAAGAAATCCGTTTAGGCCCTGGGACGGTTCCTACTCAGTACCCACCTATCCCGGGCATCCGGGGGCCCATCCGGGCTGAGGCCCTAGCATCATGATTCTTCGTTTACACAAAACTAAAATAAATAAATTATACTACTGTATTACTTACTACTAAGTCTTAACAAAATAATTGGCATATATATTTCATTTCGTCCAAGAAAAAAGTATGGAAATTAGACAGGAGTAGGTATTTTCTTAGATTCCTGTCGGACCGACGATAACCACGCCATCGTAGCAAACTGAAAGTTTGTTTCATTCATGTCAAGGAATTCTAAATCACATGACTTTTATCAGGTCACGTGATTTCCATGTTTGGTTCGTTGCCAGAACGAGATTTCGACACGGACGCTGCTCACTGAGATCATCGAAGGGTCGTTCACCTTTATCTTGAGATATTCACTGCAACATCAGATAAGAAACTAAGGTTGAACAGACATAATTGGTGAGGATATATCCATATGTATTATGTAAACGTTGAAACTTATGTTATGCGCCATAAGCTGCAGCATTGCTACGCGGCGAGGACGAGGGACGGGATACACTCAGTCACTTCCCGTTTTCTCGTCCATGCATGTCCGTAGCAAAAGCCGATAGATATTTGGAGATAAAAGCCTAGTTTAGAAGCTCAACTGTAATGTGAAAGCAAATATGTTTACTGTCTGTGATAAGGCTAAACAAGATCTTAATATCAACGTTTGTGGCCTAAAACATGAACATTGTCACTGTTGACAAGCAATCAATGATCTACTGGAAAGCTCCTGTTTCAAGAGCGTAAAAATCTCATGGCGACATTGGTCGCAGTCATTATCCATAGATCCAGTAACTTATAAGACAAGATCGTAGCTATTGGCGCAATACAAATAGAATCTAGTTGAAAGATACATTAACCATTTGTTATGCAACCTTGAATTCATGTCATTACATTCTAACAGTTTGTGATGATTAATTGACTAAAACTAAAGGCAATGTGCAGTTGTGATAAATTAAAAGTAAAAAATAGATTTCTCAAACAATGGCTTTTACAAAAGAACCTTCAAATATATGTAATTTCCAAGTGCGAGTGTGGTTATATTTGCATCAGTTTTGTAAAGAGTCATATGCCACACTTTTGAGTGCTCTAATTCATTCATTACCCACATAATTCCATTTGGATCATGAGTAGCCATCAAACACCCTACTACTCTTAACCCTCTGAGTGCCCGGCCGTTTCAGTGTCATCATGTTAATTTTTGATTGTGTAAAGACATGCTTGCTTAGGCAGAAGTGATACAGCTGTGTTGGGTAGAGATATGCAAGACATTGTTTCCTTTGCATATTTTAGAAGTTGTGGAAGATTTTAAGAAGTCTTTAAATTGGAATCGTTTTAGAATTTTGATTAGGAGCACAAAATAGTGTATTCTCTTCCTGTAGAGGTTACTTACTTCAGATTTCCTACTCTAACCTCTGTTCTACATCGCTTGAAATCGAGGGCAGAAATGGAGTGTCCTGATCGGTTGCAATTGAATCTAGTTGTGCAATCAGCACCTCTGTGTAAAAGTAACATTTGCCAATGACACGCCATAATGATGAAATGAACATAAGATAAACTTTTTCTCGTTTAATGTGTTTTCCTCAAAATGTGCTATTTGATTTTGTGAAAACTATTGATCATAAACATGCTTATAAGTAAAGTAGAGCAAATTAGAGACCAATACTCAAAATAGTTACTTTGTGTTATTTACATCTGACATATTCGAGGTTATGCTCATGAACAAGACCTGAGTCAATTGCCTAGATTTTTATGTCACTCAATCGACATCCACGCTGAAGGATGAGTTGCTGTTTTCATCGGTTAAAAAGCAGGGATACAGTATGAGGTTTCCATTTCACTGTTAGGGAATTTTGCTGAAGTCCTCGATTAGAACAGAGGTTAGGATTGGAAATCTGAAGGGAGTAACCTCTGTGGGAAGTAAATGAAAAAACTGTAAAATTTACTAAATCTTTTATTGAAGTTAAAAACAAGACGTTATCAAAACAGTTTTCCTTCTTACATACCAAATATCAATGGTAACCAGAACTTTGCTAAACTTCCCTAAACTGATGAAAACATTTTAAAAATTTATATAAATCATAACTATTAATAGTCATCGGGGAACTTTCAGTGTCACTGAAACAAGCATTTATACTTAAATGTTTAACTCATAAGGCCTGAACGGCCATATATGCTTATGGCAGGGTCCTGTGGGCATTGTGTGTTGTCCATAATCTTTTGACATTTTCAACTTCATCTCCAGAACTGCTGCACCCTTAATGCTAAAATTTTGTGGGGAGGTACCTTGTACCTACAGGGGTCGAAATTAACCATTTCAATGCAGTAGCCACTCGGACTAGTGCATTTATAAAAGTACTAGTCCAGACTTATTCCAGCTAGCCAAATGCATCTCCATGATCATTTCGCCTCAAATTTTTAACTAGTCCTTCGGACTACCAGTTTTTACACTCTACTAGCCCAGCTTCTTTTTAACTAGCCATGGGCTACCGGACTAGTGCCAATTTCGAACTCTGTACCTATAGTATGGAATGAAAGTTTGTCGATTTGGTCATTAAAGGGACACTGCGTTGTCGATAAAAATGAGTCTCACTTTTATCTACCTATGCTGATTAACGTACCTGCTAATGAGTTACGCTTCGCTTCACTGTCTACATGCAGTAGTTTTTAATTTGGGGTCTGTGACTCTTTACCAGACACATTAATCAGCATATGTAGATACATCTGATTTCATATTTCTCCTCGACGCGGTGTCCCTTTAACCCCTTCAAATATGGACTTGCAATGCATTATTTAAAAAAACATTTAAAAGACTTCTATGAAACCAATTGGCATAGAATAATATCTTTGTCACATCGAGACTAAAGTTTGTTCATTTTGTCAACCCTAAAATCTTAAAACAGCTTCTCTTCAAGAACCCTTAATGAGTATATCATCTTTGTTGGTTTGAAACTATTTGTGAGTTCCTTGCCGTACTCACAAAACTAAGGATGTGGCAGGGGGTAATTTAAAGGTGTGTATAAAGGGGTCAATGTAATCATATTGGCAGTGTAAACAGCTCAACAAATCCAATGTCATGTTTGTAGCACCAACAAAAAAGGAAATGAAATCACCTTCATTTATAATTCACTTGCTTGTCTATATCCAATCGTGTGTGTTCATTATTGGCTGGCAAAATTTCTACCTGTATATACTAGTATATTGAGAAGGTACACTCGGCAGTTGTAGTGTTCTCTGTATTCAGGGGAGTGTTGTGGCTGTGGGGGTCATTAGACTGGCTGGAGCCCAGAAACTGAGAGTTAGTACGTAGAGGGTAATGTCTGAGTAACTCTCCATTCCTTAAAAATAATGGAGCCGAGGCCCATTATTTTTCAGGAATGGAGAGTTACGAGGATATTACCCTACTTAACTTACATCAAAGTATTGCTCTTTTATCAAAATTGCTTCAGAAAGTTAGAGAAATTAAATTTCTACTTAAAAAATATGATGTGATGTGTAACTCTCCATTACTGAAAATTAATGGAGTGAAAGAACAATTATGAAGATGACGTCACAAGTGTAATTTAACTTTGTAACACTGTGCACCATCGGAGGGAAATATGCTCAAAATATTAGGGCTGTAACGATTCATCGATACCTACGATACAATCATAGCTTGGGATATCGTGATTATTGTATCGTGAGCTTCCTGCATCGTGATACACTAAAAATAGATTTCACTTACTTAAAAATGAAAAGAAAAACTAAGTGGACACTATAAAACCAGCTAGTGTTGTGCAGTAACAGTAACTACAGTAAGCATGAAGCTATCTGATTCATAAATAACTGATTTTAGAAAAAAAAACTGTTTTAATCTTCGATTTTCGATAATCTCATAACACAAAATTTCCACCATCTTGAAAATTTCACAAAATATGCATGAAATTATACTTTAAACAATGTATCGTGATGCATTCTGTATCGCCTGTCTGTATCGTGATACATATTGTATCGTGAGATATCCCATGATACTCATCCCTACAAAATATGCATCCGAAATGGTGCACAGTGGTGGGCATAGGTGCTCATAGTTCACGGAAATGTTACTTACTAAAGTGCGTGGCATGAAATTGCGTACCACAGCTTACCATGAATACGTGAACAGGGATCGAACTTAACCTTTTCAATGTAGTAGCCATTCGGACTAGTGCATTTCTTAAAGTACTAGTCCAGACTTTTTCCAGCTAGCCAAATACATCTCCTTGATCATTTCACCTCAAATTTTAACTAGCCCGTCGGACTACCAGTTTTTACACTCTACTAGCCCAGCTTCGTTTTCACTAGCCATGGGCTACCGGACTAGTGCTAATTTCGAACCCTGCGTGAATTATATATATTTCACCGGATTCCTGGTTTGATTCTCGTCTCACAGAAGTTGTTTTCATCAAAAGTTTGGCCAGGATGCCTACATATCATAACATTGGTGATATCATTATCTTTTGTGAAATTATTTATATATATTAAATGTATTATGAAAGAAGTTTATTTAAAGGGGCAGTAGCATGTTTCTTCGCTCAAATAAGTCGATGAAATGTATTTGAAAATAATGTTACCTCTAGTAAAACATCCTTCCCCTTCGGAAAATTAAGTTGAAAATGAGTGTTCATGGTTCGGTAAAGCCATGGGAATCATTTTTGTAAATTGAAATAATAAATTGTGTTCACATTAAAATGGCCTTCATGCAATTTCTGCTTTAACCCTGTTATTACCACTACGGATAATTGGTGTGTGTAATAAGATGTTTTACCGTCTAAAGTAAATTTAAATGACATAAACTATCATAATAAATGGGAAATTTGAAAAAATAAATTTTGCAAAATACGTGCTACAGCCCCTTTAATAATTTTATTTTCAATTAATAGAACTGTATTGATAGAGAACAAATGCCATTTCATTGCCACGATGATACAGCAGAATGATACAACAATTTAAGTATGTTCATGAATAATGA
The DNA here is from genome assembly GCA_936450465.1 of Gibbula magus. Lineage (NCBI taxonomy): Eukaryota > Metazoa > Mollusca > Gastropoda > Trochida > Trochidae > Gibbula > Gibbula magus. The sequence goes on along the minus strand of OW388293.1, from coordinate 70,526,306 downwards.
GTCATAACTGACTAATCTAGCTGTTTATTAACTAGCAGATTAAGAATTGGTTCTGTTAAATATTTGTTTGGAATTCATCAAATTAAAATATTGTAAGTTCAGGTCCTTTCGTATAAAAGATTATTTTTATGGGTGACTTTATTAACGAGTATCCAAAGAAACCTATGAAAAACTAAAAAATGTTTGGTATTCTGGAAAGGGCAAAGTACTAGCATAATCAGTCCTGCTTTATGGGTTAATTATAGCATGAGCCCAAGAGTCCAAAGTCCTTCTCACCTGTTGTCAGGTGTGTAGTGACACTTCAAATCAACACGTGGTTAGGTCATAATACAGATGTCTAATATATGCTATTTACATGATGTATTTCAGGGTTATAATGTATGTCAGTATTTGTTGTTGATCTTTCTTTGTAATTCTCAACAAAAAGAATTTCACCAGTACAGTTGGTTTGTGGATTTAATTCATTAAATAAATTTTGTTAAAAAACATGCAATAAATATTATTATTGTTATCATATTTATATATTATACTGAACCTATGATAAATTTAATTTATGAAGCTCAACTTTCTGGATTAAGGTTCATGGACATTTAGACAGGCTGAGTAAATAACACTGGAATAATAGGTTTAGATTTGATAGTGATCCGTTGATTGTAGCTATAAATTTAACATTTTTGAAGGGACACACATCATTTGGACATTAAAAGTTTCATTTTCATCTTTCATTTTGACCAAAAATGAATTTCAGGAAGTAATTAAAAAGATAATTTATATCCTTATGATTCATAATTAATGTTTATTGTTAGTATAAAACTTATATTGCATGAATAAATATAGTTTCCATTACCAGCACAAAGAGAGAAGTTGATTCATTTGTCACTTTATCTGATGTATAATGAAACTCGTTTCAAATTAAACTACTTGATAATAGCTTTATTATGTAGTTTTATTATCGATTAACCTCATTATCATAATATAGTCAGACAAAGTTAATCTACATATTGTATCAATGAAACAGAATACAGAGTTTGATAACACTAGTATTTAATTTATTGAAACTTACAAATTTAGTTATGATATTGTATTTCAATTAATTCTCAGTGAAATAAATCTTACTGTGTAACTAAAGCTTATGTAATATTTTATCTCTATTCTTTGTTTAAAAAAATGGAGGTATTTCTGAGAAGTGGACTTTGATATTTTGTGTCGGTTGCTATGAGCTTGACTTGCTACGCCCGAGTGCCCAGAATAGCGCCCGACCTATTTGTGGAGGTGTAGTATACTCAGTGGATGGCGCACACACAGTGGACTTTGCCCCAAGTGTTGTGTTGTTCAGAGTAACTCAACTTTACCTGCCTGCTCTCACCTGAGTCAAGACAGGGAGATCTCGTTGAACTCTGTAAATCACAGGTAGGCTGGCTGCCTTGCTGCTTGCCTATCATCAACAAACTAGGTATGTTGTGATTTAGTTATATTGGTTGATATCATTCGCATCATCATTTGGAAATGTCATGATTAATCAATGTAGTTTTTACTTTAAACTTTCATTGACAGTGTTATACACGTGTGAAATTGCTTTCTAGTATATCGCAGGCTCAAGACATCGGCCTGTCTTTTTGTTAATGATGGTTTTTGTAAAATATATTGAATACTATTTAAAAGTTATAATTCTGTCTGGAACTTGTTGTTAGTAACTTGTTGGAATTTGTGCCGACAGTGAGATAAGACCAGCTGTTGCCAGTTGCCTGTTGCTGCTACATTTAATGCATTATTCACGATATCAATACATCTTTCATAACTTGATATCCTTCATATCTGATGGTTGAAGGTCATAAATATTAATGTTTCTAGTTGAGATTCTGACCATGAAGAAATTTAATTGTAGATATTTGTCTGCATAATTACCCCGGGCTAAATGACTGGAGATAATCAGATTCACAGTTTATCTTAGTGTCCGTGAAACATCAATTAGCTATATATGTTACATATCTCTTTTGCTTCAACATGTTTACAATGTCATTATGAAAACAGAAATAATTCAAGAAGAGAGATATCAATTGTAGACTAAAAGTGATCTGTATTTGATACAGTAACATTATTGATATGTTGTTACATTATTCAACAGCCGCAATATAAGTGAAATACTCTTGAAAGCGACGTTAAACCCCAACTCACCTCACCTCACATTATTCAATTTCGGTCCTAATAAGTTTAGCTTTTTGGCTATATCCCTGATTAATGTAATCAAAACAGAGTTATATAACTTAGTCATGAAGGTAGTAGAGGTCACCCCCTGACCTGAGGGCAAGCAGAGGTAATGACCAGCCAAGTGTGTTTGACCACTGGTCTGTCAGTATACCCTGGCTGTATGGATCACTGGTGCGAGGTGAGAAGCATATCAACATATACTGTCATTAGGTACGCCCTAGTGTAGGTGATCAGGGAGGTAATCTGTAATTGACTCTTGACACAGTTCAACACAATAACTTGAGAAAAGGAGGCTCGTGAAGATCTGTCTGCTCTCATGTCACTCACTTACCTAGCTGCTTCTACTTCCTTTATTTAGTCCGATTCATCATACAGGTAATCAGTATCTCAGGTGAATCAACAGTGATTGTTAAAAGAATTTTTAAAGATATTGTCATACTTACTTTCCTGAATATGTATGTATGTCTATTGTATTCCCCCTTCATGTTTATGAATGTATATTTATCTTCTTGACATATTTGATTAGATTCTGCCGTACAATAGCAAGCAGGATGTGTGAATAGAGCTAAGCTTTGTGTGTATTGGATACAGGTGGTTGTATTCATTGTTCTTCACACGCGGGAAATAGCTAGCGTTGATATGGCGAGGTACTAAGACACATGGCAGGTTATTTATAAGATGGGGTCAGTAGTATAAAGATACATCTTCTCCACCCTACTGCCCTCTGTAAGTGTGTCAAGGTGTGTTCCACTCACTGCTTGCCATCTGAGAAGTAGGTCAAGGGCTAAATGGTGTTGACAACACACATGACAAAATTATGTGTATGCACGCATTTAGCTTTGTTTGTTTTCTGGTGAATGTATACCCTCTGAAGCATGTAAGTTTATTGGTGAAAGATTTATTTATAGACTCTCCTGCTTGGATAACATCCGCCTTCTCCTGAGACCAATTATATTACCAGCAGGGTTCGAAATTAGCACTAGTCCGGTAGCCCATGGCTAGTGAAAAAGAAGCTGGGCTAGTAGAGTGTTAAAACTGGTAGTCCGAAGGACTAGTTAGAATTTGAGGTGAATTGATCCTGGAGATGTATTTGGCTAGCTGGAATAAGCCTGGACTAGTATTTTTAGAAATGCACTAGTCCGAGTGGCTAATATTGCAGAATAGAATTTAAGTAAAAAGAAAACTCTTGGGAAACTATTATATGTAAAACATGTAATTAAGTTGGTTTGGCCTTTTCATATATACAATATTTCTGGATATCTGAAGGATCTACTTACTACTGTCCTACCATCTATTATGGTCACGTGATTTTGAAGTCATTAAATAAAAAACTGTTACGGGAAATTATATTTCCTCATTGTGAGCAACCAACTGATAATTGCTAAGTACTTGAAGTGTTAGTAAAGCATGACTTGAGCAGCAGCTGTTGCTTGCTGGTTTGATCTGGTTACAGACAGCGGGATCAGTCTCATACACGCATAACTCACTAGCTGAGTCTCTCACACATGTTTTGTCATCAGAAAAAATATATTGATTAAATATGTTAATTCTGATCACATGGTGTTATAGACTGGTTTTGGTTAAATAAAGGGAAATAATGATAAAGGGGACTGGGCACAGTCTGCCATGTTAATGAGAGGTTTTATATTACCATTTAAGTATTAAACTACAGTATGTTCATTTAATTAATGGTTTTATTGTGCATATAATATATATTATAAAGGATGGAGAGTATTTAATTGTATGTGAATACATGGTAGAATAACTTTGATCTACTTACAAGACTACAGGAAGGGAAATGGGAGAGACTGTCTCTAAGATCTGTGAACCTTTTTCATTGTAAGATTTGTTAGAAAGAGCTAAAAATAAATCAAGATTGGATTGATGTTGTTCACTTTGGTTAATATGTTCCTTTCAGTTTATCAGTAATTCAATAGCACATTAGCATATATTTAGGCGTTTTGGATACTTTATTTCATACCAAGTTGTTTATGGTAATTTAGCATGTATTTATTTAAGGATTGTTTTACATGTTTTGTGCCTCTATCAATGTATAACAGCAACAAATTGTATAACATCGCGTAGCGGAGCGATGTTATAAACAATTTGTTGCTGTTATGTGCATTCATCGAGAAATGGCAGCAAGTTTTTGAGAGCTCTCGTCCAATCAGAATCGCGGATATTAGTGTAACAAAATCATTTTGTGATTATTCATATTTGCAAGTCATTTCGTAGTGATGAGCAATTTAGGATGAACTACACATGTTCTAGTCAGAGTACATTTATTCACTTGGTATAAACAATTGAAGGCTTCTTCGTCTGCAGTAAAAAGTAACATTGTATTAACGTTTTATGTTTTTGTTATATTTATTGAAAAATCTCCTGTGTACTTGCTCCAGTTGAGTTGTGTTGTTCAAAATGGTTATTCTTATACAGTAACAGTTTACTATTCTGCCTGTAAGCGATACGTTTTTTCCATTTTCAATATAAAAAATGTCTAGTTAAATGATGATAAAGTTGATGAAAGTCACATGCTGTGAACTTGTGATACATTTGACAGTATGAGATTGTTTCATAACAGCACATTCCAATGTCATGCTATCAATATAATCAAGATATCCAGTTGAGTTTCAAGTTCATAGGGCATAGTATCAAACCAGAGTGAGTATACTATGAACCCAACATAGTTTATCTTTCCATTCAGAAGAGTTACCTATAGTATTGCAGACACTTGACCCATAGATATTATCATATTTTGTACTTTGATGCGACGGTCAGACAGAATATTTCATCATGTCATGCTGATTATCAGCCAGTGATGTAACACAAGCTCTTGTTAGCTTTCATTGTCAACTAGAGTGCATAGAAGTGAGACTGAAGTCAGGCTGGAGATTTAAAGGTAGAACTCATCAACTAACTGTAAACAGCTTGAATATAAGAGGGGCATTGCCAATGCCAAGTAATATTGTTAAAATGATAGTTTATGACTATCTTCTATTTATTGTAGATTTGGTGAAAAAACCTAGTTGAATCTTCTTCTCCAGTATGCAAAGCGATGGGATTATAATTGTAAATTTGTGACTCTCTGGCTCCATTCTTTTGCCACAGAGGCTACACCCTTGAACTTATTTTCTTTTCTTTTCAAGAATTGAAATCCTTAGAAAGCTGAAATATTGTGTACAAATGACTTGCCAATATGCGTTATAAATTGTCAGTCTGATTGAAAGCGACGGTTTTCCCATGGAATAAATATTGCAAAATAGTGCATCTACCGGGATACGAACTCATATCAGTCGTAGGTTCCACGCCAAACCGCCCGTAGACTTGCGTGTTTGAGCGCAATTCAGTTAGCCAATCAAAAGACGCCCAATAAATACTTTCGGTGCGAGAAGCTAGGGGCAGTTTGCCAGATAACTCCAAACAGCTATCCTTTGGTCTGTTCCGAATGCTTTCAAAACAGTGACCGTTTAAAAACTACGTTGTGATTGGTCAGCTATTTGACTGGGCTTTAGCTGTGCTAAACTGGTTCGGAACATTCGCCTATACGGGGTGTTCTCAGACCTTGTGGAGAGGAATCTACAGAACCTGTTTGTATCCCGGTAGATGCATAATTTTGCAAATTTTATTCCTCGGAACAAGTTCGATTTTAATCAGACTGTATAAATTGTAGATATGTTAACCCTCAGTAAACTACTACTGGAAAATTAAAATTGTTATATATCATGTATTATCTAAAATCCATTGAACTAGAGTCAACAGCTTTATTGTTTTCAAATGAGCCATCATCTTTTGCAGGTAATCACAGAGTGACCATCACCTCTCAGTGAGTAAGCAAGCAAGATGGCGGAAGCACACGCCGCCGTTGCCTTCTCCTTCACTGTCACCCCGGATGGAGTAAATGTGAACCTCAACCATGAAGCCATCAAGGCGGTGTGGGACAGTGGACTCCTGTCATGGAAGAAGAGGATTGGCAGGTTGAAGGTTGGTCCATTCACTCTCTATATAATAACTAATAGGCTCCACAACCACTGTTTGCTCTTGTTCTATTTGTACATACGTATACTTTCAATGCATGGCACAACACAGATTATTTTAAATATGTTGGTTAGATTGTTATTTTAATTACCGGTAATGTAAAAACAGAAACATCCCGATAGATTTTATTTTCATCAAAAAGACTCCCAATAGTACTGTCCCTTGAAATCAGCTTGAATCATTTCCATCAACTGTCATCCTCTTGATACTCTGGAAATAGTGCTACCGCACTTTTTCCACTTGTTACATTGCAATGTTCCACTTTGTGACTCCTTTGGTTTGGAGCTTTTCTCCCTTTGTCTTGTCTGAGTTGTTGCTAAGGAGTTTATATAAGCTAGAGTATTATCATTCCAGTGTTGATCACAATGTTATCTCTCACACTGGGTAAATGACCTCCAGCTATCCCAGTTTGGTGTGCTGTTGTGTAATCTTACATCCATGTTAAGGGCACTCCAGCCTTATGCAATAGTTTGTTTACATTCACAGTACACCTGCAGGGCCATAATTAGCTCCATTTAAAAGGTTTAACGCACGTTTACATTGTAAATTTGTATGATTTGGTTGCCAAAATAACCTTGGTATAGGTGTACGTTAAAGTTTTGCAATTTTAAAGTTGAGATTATTCAAAAAAGCTCAAAGTGCCCAAAATAAAATTTATGAATTAGAATATCTTTAGTATGTCTATTAGATTCTGTTTACTAGGGCTGTGTATTGCCTCAAGTTTTGTATTGTGATACGTATTGCTGAAAAAAATGTATGAAACTTATGATAAATTCCGATTTTTACAGAACAATTTCCGCAATGGTGTCTACCCAGCATCCCCAGCATCTCTGGTGTTCACCATCACACTAATACTGGCTGTTGTGCTGGCCGGATGGGATCCCTCGTATGGTTGCATCTCCTACATAGAAGAGCATATACCTTTGTAAGTATACAGCTTCTTCACTTTCAGGGGGCGGGATAGCGCAGTGGTTAGCGTGTTCGGCTTCGGATCAAGAGGTCCGGGGTTCGAATCCCGCCATGGGCAGCTTCGTCTGCAGTAGAGAACTGTTCTACACGCAGTAAGGTTTGGGTGCAATGCTACACTGAATTTCAGAATAGTACCACCCATGGTTCGCTAGTTCCAGCTGTTGCTTGCAGGTTTCACTGCAATGCATAGCCACATGGCTTTGCAGGCTTTCTTCCTGTCGTAATACTAGCAGCCACGATATAAGTAAAATACTCTTGAAAGCGGCGTTAAACAACAACTCACCTCACCTCTTCACTTTCACACAGGTTTCATTTGTGAGAATTAATACAATCTCATTTAAAAAGCTGTGGGAAATTATAATTCTAAAACATATTATTGATCATTCTTTAAAATATTTCAATTGCAAGAGCCTTTAAGATATTTTTCAGTTCCATATGAAAGAAGCACATATTCAGTTCATGTATTGGTATTTTTGTAATCTCCCAGTTGTGGTATTTTGTAATTAATGTACTCTATTGAGATCTGACTAATCACAATTCTGAATTGATTTAAATTTTGAAAAGGCATGCTATACCTTGATGCTCACTCTTTAATACAAATTTATGATGCTTTCTCACCACGAGAAACTTTGGTCTACTATACCTTAAATATAAACTGTTTCTGCCTCTACCAGACTGGGTGTAGCAAGTCCGTCCATGTGTCTGTACCTGAGCTGTGTGGTGTTCTCCGCTCTACTCTGGCTGGTTGTTATACTCATTCTGCAGTACATTCTCAAAGGACTCCTCACATATCACAAATGGATCTATGAAGTCCGTGGACCAATATCTCTCAAGACCAAGGTCTGGATGGTGAGTACTCGCTGATCTTATACTAATGATTGAATTACAACTACAGTTTACTTTTGTACTGCTTAGATAAATAATCCTACAGTTTCTATTGAAACGTATCCAATAAATTCAGGATAGAACTAGATATGATTTGTAAAAAGAATAAAATTTCTTAAAATTAAATTTTCGAATGAAATGTTCCTGTCACAAATTTAAGATGATTTTGTAATTAGATAAGGCTTAATATTTGAAATTGAGAATATTGAACATCAAAAATAAAATAAGTGTTCTCAAAGGTGTTTTTCCCAACAAACATTAATTTTCCTGTGCTAGAGGAGACAGTGAAGTGTTGGAATGATTATGTCAAAAGATCTTCTAGACAGTTAGTTGTATGCAATATCAAACCCTAATGTTGCAGGGTTTGGTACGAGTGTTTGGAGGCAGGAAGCCACTACTGAACAGCTACCAGAGCTCTCTACCTAAAATCTTTGTGCCTCCCCTTGACGGGACTGTGTCCAGGGTAAATATCACTGCAGTACATCAACTTTGTTGTCTACATAACTGTCGCTGTTTTATTTGTGATATACAGTAACTTAAACAGCAAACATAATGCACTAAGTTTTACTTCATGGTCCTTACCATGTTTCATATTTAATCTGTTTTCACCCTGCAGAAATTCTAGTGATAAAAGAGCTCCCTGTGTTTTAGATATCAAGTTACCTTTTTGCATTAATAATGGTGACGGTGAACTTTGGGGGTGGGATAGCGCAGTGGTTAGCGCGTTCGGCTTCGGATCAAGAGGTCCGAGGTTCGAATCCCTACGGGCACGGCAACTTTGTTCTACACGCAGTAAGGTTTGGGTGCAATGCTACACTGAATTTCAACGCAGTACCAACCATGGTTCACTAGTTCCAGTCAATGCTTGCAGGTTTCACCGTAATGCATAGCCACATGGCGTAGCGGGCTTTCTCTCTGCCATAATACTAGCAGTGATATAAGTGAAATACTCTTGAAAGCGGCGTTAAACCTCAACTCAACTCACCTCACGGTGAACTTTTCCTGTAAACTTTCCCTCACCTCTGCTCCTATTTCTCAGTACCTGAAGTCTGTCCACCCGCTGTGTGATGAAGAGAAGTATGCTCGTATGGAAAAGCTTGCTGCAGAGTTTTCTAGCGGCATTGGAGTGAAGCTGCAGCGCTATCTGATTCTCAAGTCGTGGTGGGCGGCCAACTACGTGTCTGACTGGTGGGAACAGTACGTCTACCTCCGGGGCCGCTCTCCTCTCATGATCAACTCAAACTTCTACGGAATAGTAAGTGCATTGCTATGTGTATTTGGAAATTATTTCATTTATTTGGTCACAGTTGACTTTAAATTACTGTTAAAGTGCTTTTACCAAGTGTTCCTCGCCGCTAATGGCTGCAATACTGCCGAAGCGGCGTTAAACAATAACTCACTCACTCACTAACTCACTCACCAAGTGTTCTGTTTACCATACACATTGATTTCCCTTGTGTCGTTAAATCCTTTCACATGTGATTTATGTTTGTAACTCTTCGTTTTATATGATAAGGTCATGGTACTATATTTACATGTCAAAGATGGTGGATTATGATCAATATAATATATTGTCATAAATAATCAAGTATATTACTTTATAACTGCAGCTACCTAAACACAATAACTGGACCTATTCATACGTTATCACTTTTCATGAAAAAGTGTTGTAATATTACAGGATGCTGTGCTGGAGAAGCCCCATGTAAAGCAGCTGGCGAGAGCAGCAAACATCATCTACTGTATCCTGCAGTACAGACGGGAGATCGACAGGGAGGAGCTCAGTCCAGTTAGTAGAACCAAACTTTCTGTCATTGCACAAGCACTTGTAGCCTATATATTGTAAGTTGTCACATTCTTTTGAGTTTGACAACAGTACTTAAAGGGGCAGTAGCACATTTTTTCGCTCAAATGAAATGTTTTTGAAAAATAATGTCACCATTAGTAAAACACCCTTCTTTCTTCGGAAAATCAAGTTAAAAAATGAGTCTACATGGTTCCGTAAAAGTCATGGGAATCGTTTTTGTCTTTCAAAATAATGAATTGTTTTCACCATAAAATGGTCACCATGCAAGTTTAGCTTTTTATGCAACACTGTTATAACCGCTACAGGTAATTGGTTTGTGTTATGAGATGTTTTGCCCTATAACGTAAATATAAATGACATAAACTATCATCATAAATGGGAAATTTAAAAAAAAATGTTTGGCAAAAAACGTGCTACTGCCCCTTTAACAGCTCTGCATCCAGTTTTAACCATAAAGCCATTGCTAAAGTGGATAATTTTATTTTTTGGCTGATAAATAATAATGTCAACCTTCACTGAATGTGATGACAAATTCATCTTACTGAATGTTTAAAGATCTTTTGAAAAAAAACTTGGAATAAACCAAATCTTAACTCATCACAACAGAAGTTATTCAGAGCCCTGACAGGTGTGTTGTGGCTACAGGTTATATATGTCAACAATCAATGTATACACAGATAACGGTCATGATGAGTAGGCAGTCTGATTAAAATCGACGGTTTTCCGTGGAATAAAAATTGCAAATAGTGCATCTACCGGGAAACGAACTCATATCAGTCGTAGATTCCACGCCAAACCGTCTGATTACAGCCCGTAGACTCGCGTGTTCGAGCGCAATTCAGGTAGCCTATCAAAAGATGCCCAACACATGCTTTCGGTGCGAGAAGCTAGGGGCAGATAACTCCAAACAGCTATCCTTTTGTCTGTTCCGAATGCTTTCAAAAAAGCGCCTGTTTAAATACTACGATGTGATTGGTCAGCTATTTGACTGGGCTTTGGCTGCGCTAAACTGGTTTGGAACACACGCCTATACGGGATGTTCTCAGACCTTGTCGCGAGGATTCTACAGAACCTGTTAGTATCCCGGTAGATATATTATTTTGCAAATTTCATTCCTCGGAACAAGGTCGATTTTAATCAGACTGTATGAGTAGGCTTGGAAAGTAACCTCTGTATATATAAGTGACTGAGATATACTTTATTTTGGATGATAAAGAGCATGAATAGTATGATCAAAGATTACCTTTATATGTGCCATGCCCCTTTCTCAAAATTTATCATTAGGTGGATTTAGAAAAATAATCACCCTCTGATCAGCTTAGACCAAATCCCCAAATGGGTACCCTCCCCCCCTCGAGCCCCAAATAGGTAAATATTCAAGTTTAGTTTAGGGTCACTTGGACCAATGAGAGATTGAGAATCTCATGTAAGATAGGATAACTTGCATTTGCCGTCATTCTGTAGACAAGTTATACCTTCATTCTTAGAACTGAACAGAAATATACAATGCTATAAAAATGTTTCATTACATTAAATGAAAGAGATGTGGTTTGGTACTTGTATTTGTTAAATATCTGGTAAATACATTCCTCATAATTTTAACTTTCTTTACAGATTCTTCTGAACAAGACTATTCCACTTTGCTCAGCTCAGTATGAAAGACAATTTAACACTACTCGTATCCCAGGAGTTGAAACCGGTATGTTAAATCCTAGAAACAAGTCTGATTTAAAACAAGTGTTGTATAACCAGTTGGAAGTTAACCAATGAGTATTGTATAACCAAAACAAGTTATTCAACGATAGTGTCGTCATCATACTGATAAAACTGAACTCTCTCGCTTCTTCCATTTTCTACTTCATCATATATATATTGTCATTTTCATAATTTATTCCCTTAAGAAAATGATATCATAACAAAGATAAATGTGCAAAATTAGCAATCATATATCTTTGTAAACAATAATCATTTGCTTGAATTTAGTTTTGAAAGAGTTATATTCGTTTTTTCAACTTTCTTGTTTTCTCAACACGAATCAGCTTTCCATGAGTAGAGTGCCTAGAATCATCATCCAGAAGTTGTTTTGATATTACTTCTGTCAATATATACCCATGCAAAGTTCACAATAAAAAGTTTTGGGCTAGAAACTTCAGCATGGATGTTTTTTAGAAAACAGCCTAAACACAATCTTGTTAGATGTTAACAATGTCAGTGTTTAGTATTAGAGTGCTTGCTGATGTATTGGTGGTGAAAAATTTATCGACAAATGATTGAAAATGATTTAAATGTGGTATTTTATGTAACAGCAAACATAACGAAAAACAAGGCTTTTGTTACTGAAGCAAACTCCCATCTTGTGACCATGTGCGCTGTAACTAACAAAACTTGTTATATATACTAGATATTTCTACTAATTATTTTCCAAAACTTTTATTAGTTCACTTGCTTATGAATGTACAATAACATTAAAAACTTTAAAAAATTACTATATTCAACATTCATTCTATCTCTATGTAATCATTTTGATGAGCTGTTTGATTGAACTGTATAGGCTGTGATGATATTCACCGTTTGATGTTTTACAGACACACTGGTGCATCATAAGGATAGTAACCACATCGCCGTGTACCATCAGGGACGTTACTACAAGGTCTACATCAGACACAAGGGAAGGCTTCTCAAACCAAAACAAATTGAAACGTGAGTCAATCATCTTTGTCAAAACAAGAAAGGGTTCATAAACTTCTAGTTCTGCTTTTTTCTTGATAATAAGACACACTTAAACTTGATAGTTTATAGTTGTAATGATTTATGCTTAGCATCATCCTCGATAATCCAGCGCTATTGTTCCGATAAATCTACACACAAGCGCTGGAAAACAGTAAGGGTATTTATCCCTAACCTAGTTACCTCCCTTCGCAATGACTCAGCGAAACGCTTGCTTTCTAACAACCAATGAGATCACTTGAAATCAAGTGTGAAATAACAAGCACTCTCGTGTCAGGATCTTGGCTTTCGCAGTAGCACAGCACAGCACAAGGATTTTAATCATTTACGTCCACCCGTTTTGATGGACATGAATACACCCTTCTCACGTACAGACTTCTTAAAACTTTCTTTTGAGTTTCTGTCAGGTTTTCTACGCTGAATTTGTTACAAATTTTATCGTAATCGAGTGAGTGAGCCATGTTTGTTTCTATAAACAACGGTAGTGATGCGTTTTGATTGGTCGAGTTGTTTACGCAGATAGTGTCTGCGTTTCGTTTCTGATTGGATAACATGGACCCAAGGGAGGTAACTAGGTTAGGGATAAATACCCTTACTGTTTTCCAGCGCTTGTGTGTAGATTTATCGGAACAATAGCGCTGGATTATCGAGGATGGCTTAGCATTTGCTATCTCCGTATATAGAATACTTCATCACCATGACAAAGTAATATCTTGCCCTAGGACATTGTATGAAAAATATGAACCCTGATATGATTGCCCTCGTAGGTAATAATACCCAATATCACACCTGCAGTTTCAAGATATAGTTTCAAATATATAGACAACCCAGTGAAGAGTCGGACAATGAATGAACTTGCCGTCACTGCTCACACTGTAACAGTGTCAGAAAATAGGTAGAATATGAGATGGATGTCCTCCCTGTTACAGAATGCTGCAGAAGATAGTGGATGATGAGTCTGAACCTGCGTATGGAGAGGAACATCTAGCTGCACTCACAGGTGGAGAGAGAGCTCACTGGGCCAAGACAAGGCAGGAACACTTCGCTAAGGGCAAGAACAAGGCTTCTCTACATGCCATTGAGAAGGTACACTCAATCGGTTTGGTCATTCCATCAGGAATATAGTCAGTGATTGAGGTGGTACTCGTGTCTGGTTTGCTGATGTCAGTGTTAGGCAATGATAAAGTAATTCTGTCATCAGTGTTTTCAATACATTTATGTCAAGGTTTCATTTCTACCTCAAGTCTACTACTTTTGCTTAATGACTCGTTTGTGTCAAGGCCAAATTTCGTGAAAACAATATATGAGATATCTTTCTTGGTAAGCGATAAGAATAACAAATATTTTGGATTCAAGATCGATATATCTCTTGTTCCCTTGTTTGACGACTAATGGAGGTTTATGCTTCTACCCACAGGCTGCCTTCTGTGTAACACTGGATGAAGAACCACGTGGAATTGTGAGTAGTATTTTGTATCTTCCATAAAGATTCTACAGTTTGATGCATCAACACTGTGTATTACTTTTGACAGATATCAAGACAGAATAAGCAATCAATTTGAAAAAACCTGTTTCTATATTTGCAGACTGAAAAAGGAGGTTTGGATAAGTTTGGAGAAGCCATGCTACACGGGACAGGGTATGACCGCTGGTTCGACAAGTCTTTCACTCTTGTTGTCTGCAAAAATGGCCATGTGAGTATTATAATTATTAATATAGGAATTATAATATCACTCTCATTATTACTCTTTATACAAAATGCAATAATAGACTTACGTGTTTTAAATGTACCCTTTATTCATATCAGATGTTTTTTGCATATATTATTTGTGCATCCTTCAGATTGGATTCAATGCTGAGCATTCCTGGTAAGTAGTTGAATTTCTTTAATTTGTGTAGGTTTTATTAGATAAATGATCAGATTTCTTACATAAATTGCACATGTATGATATTGCTCTATCAGCATTTTTATTATTGAAACCTCATTTATCAGAGTAATTTTGTTTTAAAAATTGAATATAAAGTAAAGTTTGTTTTAGATATACATTTTTGGCATGTTTATGAACTTCAAACTATTACATTTACTTTAATATATTACAAGTATACATTCATCCATATATCTTCATAAAGAATTCTGTCACCAATTTATGATCGTAATGGTTCAATATATTGAGCTGATTGAGACTTATTTTGTGTCTTTTCCCCATTGGCAATACCTTAATTGAGCTATGTAAGGGATATTCCCTGAGTTGTGTCCCTTTATGTTCATGACCAAGTTATCCTGCTTTGAATCTCCAGTGATTGCTAACAATGACTTATCAGCAAGGCTAGATAGGGTCTCATTGTAACTTTACAAAACACAGAGGCATGGTATGTGACAGGTGACATGGATTACTTGACATTGGTAGGCACATCTTCACAATGTCACAGACGTAACAAAAAGCTTTCCATATCTTCTCCTTCCGCTCTTGACCTCAACCCTCGCATTTTCAGTGCTAAGATTTTAACGTACTGCAGGCTAATCCGATCAGCCAATCAGAAGACAGTTGTATTGCCTCTGTGACCGTTGCTTATTTTGAATTGATTCCGAATGTAAACGGTGATTTCATTGGCTGTATGTTAACAGATGGTAAGGGACGTAACTCGTGATCACAATTTGTTTCACCACTTCTGCCTAGGTTGAAGGCAAAGTAAAAAATGGAGAGATCTTGATACATTTTCACCTTGCCGTGGGAAGATGTGGTAGGCAGGGAATGCAGTGGTATTAGTTCCGACTATAGCTGTTCATGTGGCTATTGTCATCACTTGCAAAATGACACCTCAGACAAAACGTACATTGTTCAGAAATGACAGTATGTGTGATAGAAATATAATTTTAAGGTGCTTTTGATTTCGGCCTTGAGATAGGTGATAGTTACTAATGGCTGAACTAAGCTATCTGACTTTTAATATGTACAAATTTGTAAAAATGAAATGCCTTAAATAGTTTGATGTGCGACTGACAAAAGCTGTAAATAAATTTTAGTTTATACAAATAAAGGGCATGATTAGGTTTTCTGCATTGATAATGCATGTAAATGATATAATAGTTTTATCAGATGTAATAAAGAAAACAACTGTCAACGTTGGTATCTCATTTATACAAATTCCAGAGATATGTATAATATTTGATGGCTTTTATCAGGTGAATATTTTATTTTGCAAATTTGGGTGGTTTTTCATAGGATATTGGACTCTGAGCTGTGATCATCATAATAGATATTCCCACGCACTTGCAGCGCTAATTTACATATCTTGCTACCTTCCCCTCGTGTGTTTCACGCTTTACCTGCCTTATGAATACAGGGTTCACTGACAACTGTATAATTTCTAACAGACCTTCATGACATAATTGGTCGCCGCTAATGGCTGCAATACTGCCTAAGCGGCGTTAAACAATAACTCACTCACTCACTCATGACATAATTGATAAAAACTCTGTTAACACACAAACGGTTGCATGTTAAAATCCTGGTTGGCACATTACAAAAATGTTTTACTTTTTGGGATATTTCAAGATCCTATGTAGATATACTTCAAGTAAGACAATCTTAAAAGATGTATTTTAGTAAGCTATGTATTGCTAAAAGTGTCAAAACCTGACATGCCTCTCTACTGCGAAGTCAATGAGCAGCGGATTGTTAAAAATAATCCATTGTTACCACTTGGTAGAATGAAGTTTTAGTTAATGATAGTTAATAAATAAGAAGTAACCAGCTGCCTCTGCTATGCACCAGGGCTGACGCACCCATCATGGCCCACATGTGGGAGTATTGCATCAGTGAGGAGAGGGACCAATTTGGGTAAACCTGCTGTTCTCATTGTTCACACATTTCATCGTCAGTGACTCCACCCCACATCTTTGGCTCTCATTGCTTGCTTTATGAGCTTCATCACTACCAGACACATAGATACATGCTTCACAAAAGTTACCTGCTTTTGTAGAAATCCATTAATCATCTATTTGACTGGATGTAGTGATTATTGCACTTATTTTAGTTTTAGTTGCTGTTAGACCGTTCGATTGTTAGTTGGTTTATTCGCCTACTCATGACGTTTTTGTTTTTTATTTTTGTGTCGTCCATGTACTGTCTTGCATGAATTGCATGCTATTTCTGTCACTAACCCGGTGTTGTTGTCACCATTCCCTGTTGAATCTGTCTGTATGTCTTGTGTCCATGACAACAGGGCTGATGCACCAATCATGGCTCACATGTGGGAGGTGATGCTGAGCGAGGACTGGATCTTTGGGTAACATGGCCTTTGTGTTTTAGAAGACGGTCAATTTACTCTTTATCTAGAGAGTTTCCTTACCAAAAATTAATATAAACATTACCTTACTTATTGCATGACATCCTACAAGGATGTATCCCTCTTTTGGAAGTATTTTCTGTTATATTTCATTGTTTGATGGTTTTTTTTGTTGTTTTTTTTAAGTGGCAAGGAACATATATTTATTGAAGCTTTGCTTAAGGTTTTGGTAAATAATTTAACTCCTGTAAATAAATATTTATCATTCAAATAGGAGCATGGGGGGCTTTTTACTGATATTACTAAAACTTATGAAGTGTGGATTTTTTTTTATCTATCAGTCAAGATCATTTGAAATTTATATGTAATCAAGTCCAAAATAACAGTGATTTTGTATGTTTGCATGAAATGCTTTTCATAATGCAAAAGCTTTAAGCTTATCATTAGAAATACAAGTACATGTTAAAAGGTGTTTCAGTACATGAAAAAAAGAATATTCGCATACAGTGTTCTAATATCCTTAGATACAAAGCATGCACGTTTAACAAAAGTAATGTTTCATTATGGCGGCATTAATAAAAGCATAACCATTCATTCATAAATACTAATAATAACAACAATAACATTCATAATATGCACGACATCACTGAAATGCATGATTGATTTTTTTTTTAGTTATAAAGTAAATGTTAATAAATATGCTAAAAGAAAGCTATTTGATATCATTGAATTTCATTTAAATCAAGCACAGTAAATGCAATTATGCTTAACAATTAAAACTGATTTATAATCATAAAAATACATACCTCTGTATATAGGGATGTCACGATACGATACGTATCAGGATACTGAGGTCACGATTCGATACATATCACGATACAGTAAATGAGACGCTCTTGCGGAGAGATACCATCTCAGGATCTCAATACAACATTTCTAACAAGATAGTTAACAACAGTTGAAAACAAATACAAGCTAACTTGATCATGAATCTCATATTTTAATAGTTTTCCCACTTGAATGTGAACAAAAAGTCAGAACTCTATCAATTTCAAGAACTGAGTTTCTGAAATAAATAATGATGGAAACTTTTATTTTTTATTGGATTAATAAACACTAAAAAAATTATCGATATACACTAAAATTTGGATCGTGATTTATTTTACTGTATCGTATCGTGAACTGAACCACGGCGGTGCATCAGTGTATCGTGACGTTCCTATCTGTATAACAATATGTCTGCAAGACTGATGTGTCCATGGTGTATAACAGATACACCGCCGACGGTCACTGTGAGGGGGAGTGTGATCAAGCAACACCCAACCCAATCAGACTGGAGTGGGACATATCAGAACAGGTATGTCCTTCAGCACACTTCTTTACAGTTATTTGAGTTATCACTACTAAAATGGGATCAGCAAAATGAGGCAGTTTCAATAGGTCTAAACTGTAATCCCTGTAATGTTTTTCATGACCAGGGCTCTGTTCCATAACATCCATAACAGCGAGCATTTATAATCGCTCATTGAGCGCTACATTAAACCTCTCGTGAACGCGATTGCTCAATGTAGCGCTACGTAGCAAGGCGGGCAAACTTAGAGGAATTTGCACCGTTTCGTTCAAGAGAGAATGAGCGCTACTTGAGCGCTACTCGAGCGCTACATTGAGCACTACATTGAGCGATCAATGAGCAATTATAAGCGCTCGCTGTTATGGAACTGAGCCCTGAACTTGATGGTCACTGTGTAATGAATGATCTTGGGAACATCACCAAAGCAAGCATGAAATTATCTCTTGAGGATACATTTCAAATCAATATGACAATGAAATATGACTTTATTGCCTATTGATGGTAAATTATGCAGGTAACAGTATTTTTTTATTTCAACCCCACTGCATCAACAAAATCAAAACCTTGAAATCAATAACTAATTCAAACCCAAAGACAGTTGAAATTGAAAAAAGAGTTCTTTGAGTGACGTCCAATGATGGAAGTAAATCAAAGCGCTTGTGAGCAGCGGAGCTTGATAATGATGCCATAAAAATGTTTATATATGCTTTCTATATTGTAGCTATGTTCACAGTAGATTAATGGAAGGTTTTGTGAACATAGCTACAATATACAGTAGATTAGGGGGATCAGATCAATAGTTCCGGGGTTCGAATCCCGCCAGGGGCACAGCAATCTTGTCTACAGTAGAGAACTGTTCTACACACAGAAAGGTTTGAGTGCAATGCTACACTGAATTTCAGCATAGTACCACCCATGGTTCGCTAGTTCCAGCCGATGCTCGCAGGTTTCACCAAAATGCATGCCACATGGTGTTGCAGGCTTTCTCCCTGCCGTAATACTAGCAGCCGCGATATAAGTGAAATACTCTTGAAAGCAGTGTTAAAACCCAACTCTCCTCACCTCACCTCACCCACCTCACAGTAGATTATTTAGGAATGCCGTCTGCAGATATGGGATGATCAAATAGATGGTAACTTGTGCCTATGTGTATAAAACATCGTCTAAATGTTGATGTCTACCTCCAGTGTAACAGTGCGATTGAGAGCAGCCTGCAGGTTGCCCGACAGCTGATAGCCGATGTAGACCTCCATATCCTGATGTACCGCGAGTACGGCAAAGGTTTCATTAAGAAATGCAAGGTCTCACCAGATGCTTACATTCAGATGGCTCTCCAGCTCACTTATTTCAGGGTAGGTCACAGATTTGCATTGGATTTGTAGCCTCTAGTAATTACACTGAGTTACAACTAGGGATCGACACTCACACTAGTCCGCTTGCCCAAGGCCAGTGAAAATTCAGAAGGGCTAGTGAAATTTGTTTGAAGCACTACAGATTAAGATATGTCACTAGCCCGAAGAGCACTTGGGGCTAGTAAAGATTTCTAGCAAGCGTCTACCCCTGGTTACAACTGTACATATTGAAGCTGGAACAGGCTTTAATGAATGGCTTGTAAATACTTGGTCTGGAGTGAGTGTTTGAGTATTTTTTTTGCTTTACAATAAATGTTTGGTTACTTAGTGATCTGAATTACATATTTTCTTTCCTTCATGAATTAGCGTGTCAAATTTAATGCTTGGAGATTGTAACAGTAATTTACTCGGGCACAGATAATCACTCATTCCTGGCAAGTTGTTGTTTATACTCAAAATAATTGTGTGTGTTTCAGTCTGCCAAAAAGTTCTGTCTAACCTATGAATCATCCATGACCCGTTTGTTCCGGGAAGGACGTACAGAGACTGTGCGATCTTGTACAGAGGAATCTTGTGCTTTCGTAAGAGCTATGGAAGACAAGAATAAAACAGTGAGTTGACAGCATATTTTCTGCATTGTGAATAATGTAATAAATGCACAAGGATATGTCAGTTTCTGTATATCAATCCAGCCGATGCTCGCGTGTTTCACCGCAATGCATAGCCACATGGCGTTGCGGGCTTTCTCCCTGCCATAATACTAGCAGCCGTGATATAAGTGAAATACTCTTGAGAGAGGAGTTAAACCCCAACTCACCTCACCTCACCTGTATATCAAACATTGAGGTGTCACACATGTCTTCTATTTGCTATTGCAACTTGTCAAAGATATAAAACATATCTAAACCAAACATGACAACATGCTCAGTTTCAGCATTGTCATACAAAATAAAGAGGCGCATCTAAAGAATAGTTTAATAATTCAGATTATGGATTATATAGATTAAGATAAGATAGATTATATAGATTAAGTCTTTGATTGATTTGATACAATCATGATGCATTGGTCGATCTCATACAGAAAGTGAACATCAAGAGTATCTAATGAGGTTGTGATCCTATATTCCTATCTCAGAACGAGGAGCGTATCAAGTTGATGAGGAAGGCAGCCGACATACACCAGCACGGGTACAGAGAGGCAATGACCGGTCTCGGCATCGACCGCCACCTCTTCTGCCTCTATGTTGTCTCCAAGTATCTTGGGGTCGAGTCGCCCTTCCTTGCCGAGGTGCTCAGTGAACCATGGAGGCTCTCCACCAGTCAGGTAGGCTTGCCAAAACTATGATTTATTGGTTCTAATTACTTCTTTATCTCGACGATTTTATGAGTGCTTCCAACATTATGTATCATAAATGGATGAAGACTTTACTTGCTGATATGTGTACAATTTCCTTTGCAAGGCAAAACTTGCACCAGTTTCCATCACTGGCTAATTAAGCCTTGCAGTATTTCCTCAATGTTTCTGTACTGGCGAATCAGAGCTAACAATGCATTCAGGTACAGCACTCTGCTCTGCCAGTGATGGAGACTGGTGCAAGATATATTGAGAAGTTGGTATGCTTATGGCCAAACAAATCTTGATGTGGATAATTAACAGCCAGCGTAAAAATCATTTAGACCAAATATTTTTTGTGTGAACATTTATTAATGAAGCATACTTTTACAGACGCCCCATCAGCAGACTGACAAGCTTGACCTTAAGAAACACCCTAATAGAATCTGTGCTGGAGGCGGCTTTGGACCTGTGAGTTGTTTGTGGTTTAAGTGGAAGAGCAATTGCAACCTTGAAGTACTGTACTGATTTAATATATGAGAGACAGGATGTGAAGAGTTAACTTGATATTGTCAGTATTTGCACCTCATCTGAGACAAGTTCTCCATCAAGATATATCAGACACAAAAGTTGACTCGACGATTATCTATTTATTTAAGTCTGGAACTACCTGTATTGTGATGCAACCTAAAAGTTGTGAAAATCAGAAAAAGTTTTGAAACTGATTATACCTACTTTGATTATTCAACCGTGACCCTATCATGCCCAGCAATCACACCATTATTTCCTGGATCTTTAATAAAAAGTGTCAATTATACTCAACTGATGTTCATTGCTAATTGCATTGTATTTGCAGGTTGCTGATGATGGTTTCGGTGTGTCCTACATCGTGGCTGGGGAGGATACTATTTTCTTCCATATATCCTCCAAAAAATCCTGTCCAACCACTGTGAGTTGACATTTGAACTTCTTGTTTTGAACAGCACATGATTACTATCGTAAATATATATATATATATACTATATATTAGGGCTGTGTATTGCCTCAATTTTTGTATTGCAATACGTATTGCTGAACTGTAATGTATTGCAATACGTACCACAATATATTGCAAGATCCTCTGACAATGAAATATTTCTCTAGAAAACATTTTAACTAGTGCAAATGATATTGCAACATGCTAAATAACTCTACATTCAACTTTTATACTTCTTTTTGTAGTTTAAACAAGACACATTTGATTAAATTAATTTCATATCTTTAAAAAGATCATTTGTAAAACAGTCCAACACACATTCAAGCACTTCAAAATAATTTTCTTAATGCAAGTTAAGCCAGTAAATGTGCCTTTTACAAGATAAATGAATAAATTTGACTTAATATTTGTTGGTGCAATATATTGCAATATGAAAATCGTATTGCAATACATGTATTGCACAACTCTGTATTGCAATATATTGGTATTGCAATAATATTGCACAGCCTTACTATATATACTATATGGGATGTCACCCAATGAAAATGAGGACCCCAACAAAGATGAAGATTTGAAACAGTATGTGGAAAGAACTTATGGCACCTTTCTCAGACAACAAGCAGACCAGGAAGCACGTAGACTGGCATGTGCAAAACGAAAATCAATATCAAAGATGTGGAATAGGAAACTCCATGAAAGACAGCAGGCTTTCTACCACTCCCTGAGGACCAAACAAACGCCAGATATCTACAATGAATATCTGAGTTTGGAAAAACCATACATCCCAAGAAAATTTACAGAAAAAACTTGGAATGAAGAAGACATGACACAATTCTCCATAACCCAAATGGAACAGGAGAGTGATAAACTCCTTAATGAACATATTAAATATGTAGAAACATATTCTGAGATCGATGCAGAAATGCTCACTTTCAGTGAGTCGACTGGAGACATTATCAAGGACAAATTATATACTCTGTGGTATGAAGATACTCAAAAGGGAGAAACTAAATGTAGGGCAGCATGGACTAGAAAAGAAGAGTGGATGCGCAATCTTCCAAATGCGACCCCAAAAGATGAATCACTCCCTGCCCACAGACAACCAAACAACAAAAACTTCAAGCATTACGGGCAACGCCAGCGTTCTGAACGAAGCCATCACCAAAGGGCACCATATCACCATCGTCAACATCACAAATATAATAATTCACACCGTCACCATCACCAACAGCAATAATTAAGGATGAAAACTTAAGAAAAAAACGGTTAGAAGAATTAAAAGTTGCTCTGCTAAAACGTGCCTTTCCTCACAATATGATTGACAAAGGCATTGAAAAGGCAACAAATCACACCATTTCAGAATTGCGAACTCCCATAGAAAAAATGGTACCAACAAGTAGCATAACATTTGTAACTACCCATAACCCTAACAATCCTAACATCTACCCCCTAATACGAGACAACTTAAACATTCTAACACAAGACAAAAGGCTTAAAGCTATGCTTGATAAAACCACTATAATCAAAAGTAAACGACAGCCAAATAACTTGAAAAAAATACTCACAAGAGCAAAATACAGCAATAATGAAACTCAGCCCGAAGTTTCAAAATGTCAAGATAAGAGGTGTGGTACCTGCCCAATCATTATGGAAGGCCACGAATTCCAATTTGAAAATGGACAAACTTTTAAAGTTAAACACCAAATGAGTTGCAAATCTAAAAATGTAATATATGCAATCCTCTGTCCCAAATGTAATCTCACTTATATTGGCCAAACAAGCAATCTTCAAGCTAGAGTAAGGGTCCACAAACAACAAATAAATGACCCTAATCTCCGTCACCTAAAGATAAGCAAACATATAGCAGATTGCAACAATGGACAATTTATCATCTTCCCGTTCTATAAAGTATTTTCCAAATCAGACAATTCAAGCTTAACTTTAGAAACCAAAGAAGCATTTTTTATCAAAAAATACTGCCCCTCACTTAACAGTTAGTTCACAGAAGGAAGTGATTACCTGTAAATTATTGCTTGTGTCTACCTAGTGATTAATGAGGCAGACTCATTGATCCTCACAAGGCTGCATTGTTCTAGAGTCACACCCAATTAGTGTGCTCAAGGCAATTATGACGTGCGTGATTATCAAACAATGACAATGTCCTACTGCCATGTAAGGATATTGATGTTGTAATTATTTATTGTTCTTGTTCATGTATATATATATGCGATCTTCCACTTGTCTAAACATACTTGAAAAGACCGATATACTGGTCGAAATGAGCTCATCGTATTAAAGAAGATTGATCCAGTCAAACCCATCTGATGTTTACTCTTTTCTATATATAACCTTACTTCACGTGAGAAACGACTCATTTTTATTTATATATATATATATATATATGTGAAAATACAATTGTCGAAGAAATCACGATGATTTATTCATAATTCACAAGCATGCTTTCGACCATCACGGGTCTCAACAGGTCTCATCTCATTCACCTGATGAGACCCGTGATGGTCGAAAGCATGCTTGTGAATTATGAATAAATCATCGTGATTTCTTCGACAATTGTATTTTCCTATATATATATATATATATATATATATATATATATATATATATATATATATATATATATATATATATATATATATATATATTAATATATATTAATATATATGCTGACACTTCACTAAACTAACAATTTATGAACATTTATTATATATGAAGATTTATGACAATTGTTGTTACAATGTTCCCGTGTACGTCTGCAGGACTCCCACAAGTTCGGAGAGCTGTTGATGCAGACAATGTTGGACATGAGGAAATTGTTTGAGAGCAAGGATTGAACACTCTAGCACATAGGACCAGACCACTCCATGCACAAGGAGACATCCGACCGTCTGACCCACTGACTGACCACACACCTTAGCTGGACCCCGGTCAGTTGACAACTCATCCATCCACTGTACGGACGGACGGAGGGAGGAACCGCTTTGGATCTGAACGTAGGACTTCAGCCTGACTGTGATGCTGTCTATCTATCTATCTATCAGAGTTTACTGTCATGTTATACTTGTTTCCGTTAATCATCAACCCTCATGCATATCTTATCTACTGACATACCATCCAGATCATAGTTTTATATGGATCTTTTAAAATGAAATTCATGGGAAATCAATGCTACTGTTTTGAAAGATTTTTGAATGTAGAACCCATTTTTCTTTCATGGAAAATTAACAGTAAATGCTAAGAGCATGAGGACAGTCATTTGAGTACTTTTGAAAATGTAAATGTTTTGAAAATTCTTTGTGCCATTCTAATAAAGAAATACATCGTATCATTTTAAATGCATAAGAAATGCATTGTACCTTAATCCAAATGCACAATATGCATTTGACTATGTTTGAAAAGCACAGAAAATGCAACTTTATTTTGATATTAACTGTTTGCATTTATGATTATATTGTATGTCTGCACTTGCTTGTCATATTTTCATTGAGTGTTTGATCTTGACCTAGTGTTTGTTTGTTTGTCTGAGTTTTATAAGTTTCTCCGGTTATTTTACAAGTAGAAATATACCATGATTCACCCATGAGCATAGGTTTATTGCATTCCAATGTTTGATTATGCCATCACTGAGTGCTTAAATGTTGACATAAATATGTTTTGTTTGTACAGGTGTATAAATCTACCTGAAAGAAAAACCTATTTAATGTTTATTTTGTAACCTTGTTTCATAATAGTCTTATATATATTTGTGATTTGGCATTTATTTTGTAACTGTTTCTTAAAAAATCCATCATTTTAAAAATGCTGTTTTGAGAATGACCACTCAGACTTTTTTTTATCTTTTTTTTCAAGGAAAAAAAACTTTTGATTTTGTCATTTTTTTCTTATTCTAGATACAAAAATATTTTGTGTTTTGTTTTACATTTGCAAAGTTTTATTCCTATCAAAGCATCTTCTTTTTAAAAAAAAAAACAACAACATTTTACAAGTTATAACAAAAAAAATTCTTGTAAATAGTTATTGTTGAATTCAGGCCATGAAGTTATTTTAGTATTTTACTGACCGATTGTGTAAGTTAGATTGTACATAAAGTGTTTGATTGTAGTGAGAGAAATGTGGTTGTGGGATCAGAATGATGAACCAAGACCAGACAGTAGGTCAGATAATGATACTCATCTGTGGGCTTACACCAACTGTACTCAACCGTACAGCTTTGTATTCTTCATTCATCAAGTGATCGCGGGGGCCGGATAGCGCAGTGGTTAGCGTGTTCGGCTTCGGATCAAGAGGTCCGTGGTTCGAATCCCGCCAGGGGCATGGCAACTTTGTCTGCAGTAGAGAACTGTTTTACACGCAGAAAGTTTTGGGTGAAATGCTACACTGAATTTCAGTGCAGTACCACCCATGGTTAGCTAGTTCCAGCCGATGCTCGCAGGTTTCACCGCAATGCATAACCACATGGCGTTGCGGGCTTTCTCCCTGCCGTAATAGCAGCCGCGATATAAGTGAAATACTCTTGAAAGCGGCGTTAAACCCCAAATCACCTCACCTCACCTCAAGTGATCGCATAATTCATTATTCACTTGAAATATGCTTTTGAAAGATATTCAGTAGCAATAATTTTAGTTTGCGTGTATTCATATTAGATTATATATATCTTTTTTTAATTCAAATTGTTTTTCATTCAGTCTTACTAAACATTTGCATTCTGAGGGAGTAAATAATATTTTTCAAGGTTTTTAAACAATGGTAATGGCACAGATATCCATCGTATATCAAGGCTGCATAATAACTGTTGGGCCCTCTAAGCAAAGCAAGGCAAAGTTTATGATCTGTATCTGAGTTTAACTTTGTTTCCATGCATATTATTTTGTTCTCATTGAAGATCTCCATCTCCCTGTAGCAAAGTCAGTTAGCGGTTCCATTTCTTTATAAATGAAAGCGACTTAAGGGTACACATATTTACTTGTCACCTGGTGAAACCTGTATTCACTGTAGATGAATAGTCGATGGTGATCATGGTCTCATAGCCAATCATCACTACCACTCCTTGAAATGAAAGCAGTAATTTAGCAATAAAATATTATTTTAGAAAAATATCCCAATTTGGGGTAACCAAGTGGTAAGGTGTCCTCATTTATATCCTGATATTAAATTATTCTTCTTACCATCGGCCACTCTTTTTGGCAATTAATCAAGTGATTTCCTGGAAAGTCCATTTAGTGACCAAGTTTCCCCAAACTACATAGCCAAGCTGCTACCGCTGATGTTCTTATAGCCTGAAACTGCATGACTCAGTTTCCTTTAACATCTTAGGTCAGCTCTTGAACCACACTAAGAAAAAGGCTCAATGTTGCTTGATTTTCTTCATGTACTAACATTGCCATTTGCTATGTGTGATAGTGAGAACTTGTGTGAAGTTGCTAATGTATTTTCAAACATAAGCTAAAAACAGAAGCACTTTTTAGTTAATTTATTGGAAGAATGTGTTTTATGAAAATAAAATAAAATTGTTGCAAATTTGTTGTTGTGTTTTTTGTAGATTTATTTTGCAACCCTTTGATTTTTTTCCAGTGTCAATATGTTATGTTGGAAATATGAAAGAATGTCTGATATTATGTTTTCCATTAAAACAATAAGGTATTTCAAACCACATGAAATGAGAGAAAAATATTATGGATGACTTCTTTATTGTTTCACACAATGTTTCTGGGCTACTTCTTGCCCCTTCACATGAAATGAAAAACCTCAAGTAAGAGACAAGATCATCATAAAAATAACTGTCATTAGAAATGTTATTGAAATCTACCTTTTGGCGAACCTTTATAAAAGCTTCATTCTCATGATAAACAAATAAAGCCATTGACTCTGTAGCTTATCATGTGTTTCAGTATTTATAAGATAATGACTAACATATCAAATGAGGCATTGCCCAATCACTAAATTTACAATTTATTATTCAAATTGGTCACGGTCAACTTCCCAATGCAAGGCATAACTCTTGCCAGTCTCCATTACTGGCTGATTTAGGCCTTGCAGTATTTCCTTACAAAATCTGTGTTTAGAAATCCAGGCCCGCTATGCATTTCTGATGCAGAGATTCACTATTTTGACACAACAAAGCGAGGGAAATACTGCAAGGGTTAAATCAGCCAGTAATGCAAACTGGCAAGAGTTATGCCTTGCGTTTGGAAGTTGGATCAAGGTATGCCAACACAAACATTTGATAATTATAGACCTTTGAATTTTAAGAAAGAATATACAAGTTTATTTTAAAGATGTGACATCTGTTGTTTGTCTCTATTTAAAAAGAGGTTCATACAAGTTCACTCAAAGGAGAACAGGCATTCCAAAATAACATTGACACAAGCTTGAAATTGGACTCCCAACAACAAAACAATCCCCTGCCATGCCCCTATATTTGGGAGTAGGGTAATGGAATTCATAAATCTTTGTCCTTGTCCAGCAAAGATGATATTCTAAAAGTTTTAACCTGCCGTCACTACTACAACTTGTCTATGCAAGGCATAACTCTTGCCAGTCTCAATTACTGGCTGATTTAAGCCTTGCAGTATCCCCTCACTTTACTGTGCCATGATAGTGAATTGCTGCACCTGATATGCACAGTGGCCTCTGATTTCCTAGCACTGAAACCTTAAGGAAATGCATCTAGGCTTAAATATAATTTTTGTGTTGTGGATGGAGACTTAGATTTGTAAATATATTTGTCATGCTATGGTATTGGTCTAATCATAAAATACAAATCCTTTTAAATATTATTCTACCATGACATTTGTTCGGATAGATTGTGACGTCACAATGTAGATTTGTCAATACGCGGTGAAGCGGCGCTAAAATCAGAGGAGGTTCAATCTAGAATTGATCACGTTTGATTTTGCTGGAGAACCAATCAGAATCGAGTATCCAGCAATGTCATGGTAGAATAGGAGATAAACCTACTACGCGTTTGGTTTCAATTTTAAATTTACTCGCTATCAATCCAGTATAACATGTCTCTGATTTTCAAACACAGTAGGTTTATCTCCTAATGAAAACATTGTCATTGGCAATGATGTTTAAATTAAGATTCTCTTCAAATTGCATGTCCATAAAAAAAAAGTAAAATATTTTCGACTTTTTCTCAAGAGCCACTAGCTCCAGAGAGATGAAATCTTTGTGTACTGGTACCATGGCCAGTAGTGATTATAAAACAGTAGTTACCTCTTCTCCAGAACCAAAGACCCCAGCAAGCTGAAATACTTGTGTGCATACCCTTTAGCTTACGGAAATAATAAACTGTAGATTTGCATGGTGACCCTTCGTATTCAATGATCATAAAGTCAAAGCATTAATATGGGAAGCAGAGGTCACACCTGTTCTTTAACATGTATTTGTTGTCTCAAGAACTAAATTGTAGAACGCTTAAATACCGAGTACAGATTACTTGGTCTCGTGGGGTTATACAATTAAGATTTAGATAAAATTTACGACATGGCAACTTATTTACGTCTCCTCCATGTCTAGTCATGAAAAAGATGAAATCTTGTGCACGGACTACTTGGCATCTGGGGATTATAGATTTGTTGCCTCTCGGACCACAGGAGCCACGTCAGACAGTTATTTTCAATTTCTTCTCCAGAAGTGGAAGCCGAACTCTAGTGTACAGACTCCTTGGCCAATATAAACTGTAGATTTGTAGATCCCCTGACAACAATTGTTTTCCAGAGGACATTAGAAATCGGACACAGAACACAACAATCAGAACTGCTAAAGCTGTGTCCGTTATGCAAATCCCATTTGGAGACAAAACCACTGAGGATCTTTTGAAAGCTCGCCTTTACAAGCAGTTTCGGATCAGTCTCACATCGAGTGAAATAACATCATGCTCGTAGCAGCATCGTTGAGGTATGCTGTCGATAAGATACGCAAAAACATCTAGGAATAGCCTGCCAATATGCCTGGGTATTGCACCAATTCTGGAAGAGAATCCGATTACATCGGACAGGCCTGGCCCCCTATTCTCGAAACGTTCGTAGAGCTAAGAATTCTAAAAACGTTCGTAGCGCCTACGAAGATTTACTTTCCCAATTCTCAAAAAGTTCGTAGCGCTAAGAATTCGTAGACTTAAGAAAATATCTAAGACAGGTCCTAGGCTGTCGTAAGTTACATACGCACAATAAAGATGGCGTCTTACATTGTTGTCCGACAAGCGACAGACGAAGAGCTACGAACTTGATAAGACAGTTTCGAGAATTGAACTTATCTTATCTTAGAATTTGTCGTAAGAATTGTCGTAGGAGGTTACGAATTCTTAGCTCTACGAACGTTTCGGGAATAGGGGGCCAGGTCACCTTCGTCCCATGCAAGCTCAATTAGTGCCAAAATAAAGCGATTATACAGGCCAATCCATTCGTCATTTGCCATTTTGGGTGAGAAAATCGTTAGTTAACAAGCCTTGCTCGCTGTATTCTGGCATTGTGTTCTTGAAGGAAAGAACCTGCTCCAATTTGGTAAAGATGGGGTCGAATGTTGTGGGCTCGCAAACGAGTTCGTATGATCTGGTCGGATACCTGAACACCAATTACTTTTCGTAGTTCATCTCGCACACCTCTAGATGTAATAGTGCGCTTACGTAACGTCATTTAACCAACCGGCCTTGACGTTGTGGTTGTCCCAATCTTACTGTATGGTTCTGAAATCTGGGGGTTTGAAAATATATCCCTGATAGAAAAACTACACATAAAATTCCTAAAGCTAGCGACTAATTTAAGAAACTCTACGCCTAATTTTGCATTGTTCGGTGAATTGTGAAGAGAAGCTCTATATACTAGAATTTATGTAAGAATGATACATTATTGGCATAGGATAGCTACTAACAACGAAACATTAAAGATATCTAGTTTATTATATACATTCATATCGCAAGAAAATTCAAACTTCGTGAAGAATCTACGATGGATTTCATTTATTAAAAAGATTTTAAACGATTGTGGTTTATCCTTGGTATTTAGCAAACCATGGCTGTATACCACGTCTGATCTCACTTCTAAAATTAAACAGATTCTATCTGATCAACACTTACAAAACTGGCAAAGTTCGGTTAGAAATAGTTCGAAAGGTATATACTATCAAATCTTTAAGACATCCCCGTGTTTTGAAACTTATCTGTTCATGCCTCGATCTGTATACTATCCAATTTTGAAATTTAGGACAAGTAATCATAACTTCCCGATTGAAACCGGACGCTGGCAAGATATTCCAAAACATGAACGTTTATGTAACTTATGTAATTCACCAGCTATAGGAGACGAGTTTCACTATCTCTTTCGATGTGAAGCTCTTCTCCAACAACGTATCAAGTATATCCCAGACAATCTTATGAAATTTTCTAACCTTTTAGCAATGAAACAATTATTGACCACAAAAAAGATTAAGTATTTAAAACAGTTGTCATTATTTATAAATCATGTCCTTAAGATCACTAAAACTCTTAGTTAGTATTTGCACATTGTACATATTTATTGCCCTACTTGTATTTTGTATCTGCATGATATATGTATATGCATACGCCATCTTGATGAATTTATTCTGTATATAAATGTGAATGTATTATGCTCATGTACCACCGAAGGTGGAATTGAGTTAATAAAAACCTTGAACCTTGAACCTTGACATTGGCCTACCAGACAGTGGACAATTTTGAATTGAATTGTTTTCTTGAAACCGCTACTATAGTCTACCAATCACACTTTTGTTGCAATCAGTTCTCTGTGCCACATGGCCTCTTCCTCTATCAATATCGTTAATTCGTCTGCCCAAGATGAAGTTAATTGAGTGCAACATAATGATTGTAGATAATTTTATGCTCAAATTGTTAAAGGTGCATCCGTTGTGTTTCATAAAATGTTATTTGGCTTTAATACGATCCAACTCACCACATGTGCTGTTTGCAATACAAATAAATTCAACCAGCTTGCATATTTATCCCCAACCGCCAAATATATCATAATTACCAGTTTTCAATTAAAATTTAGTAACATCATTATGCATGTGCAGAAACCGAAACTGCACGTCCCATTTAAATGCACAGTAGTTATATATCTTATAAACATTATCAACTCAAATTTGTGTTATAAATAATATTCCAAAATTACGTTTGACTCATTGGCGCGCGCGACACGCTGTGCATTGTTCGGTTTTCGATCAGAAATCACTACTTTTACCTTCATATCAATATGCTAAGTCTACAATCATCAAAATAGTAGTTTTCGGTAACAGTCTGTACTCCTCGATAAATTAACACCATCTATAATATATATTTGAAATATGTGACCCCCAACAAAACAATGGATGTACCTTTGATTCGTCTGCCCAAGATGAAGTTAATTGAGAGCAACATGATGATGGTAGAGAATTTTACTCTCAAATTGTTGACATAAATTGCGTATTGCACATGGAAGGACATAACCAGCTAACAACGGTCGGACCTCGTTGCGTTTGAGTGATGCAAATACCTTCTTGGGCCCTTGCTTTTAGCTTAAATTGATGGTTTCTCAGGAGACTCTCATACTCGTTGTATTTACAAATTACATATGCTTTGTACACAATGCTTATCGTTAGGATACACTGAACCCATTTTAAAACGATTTCTGCTTAGAAATTGTAATTTATAACATTTCTATTGGTAGAATATTGTCAAGCAAAAAATCAGGTTTGACCCTTCGCTTTAGTAGTATATGTCTAGCACAGTTATAAATAGTTACAGATGAAAATAGAGCCCTCTATGACACAATTCTGTCTGCAGCTGGAGAATAAACTACCGGGCAAAAGAAAGTATAACAATCACTTATTTTCGATTAATTCAATATTTTTAAGAAATGAGATGCTTTTGATGATGGCACGATACAATAACACCTTTTGGCAGTAGTTCGAATGACAGGGGTAAGAAATGAAATTTACACCAACATGACCCCTACCATGTTCAACATGTTGTAAATGTGTGCAGGACGAAGCACATTTATTGATTTTCACACAGAGTATGTGGCATATGTCGATGAACAGTTGTGTTTTGTCCAAATTAATTTGGGGGAATCAAAAAATTTAAATTTAAAATTTTAATTTAAAAAAATTTAAACCGCGTAGAGATATTCTTTGACTGATTTAATGTTTTGGACTAATTTCACAAACTAGTCCGTTTTTGAATACGACGTCGAAAACTCGAGATATATGACTTTGAAAATTATACATATGATAAAAAAAACATCTGAGTGATATACTTTCTTTTGCCCGGTAGTTTATATATAGCCTGGTGAGCGCACTGTTGACTATTTTGCGTGACTCTGAATAAGTGAGAATTGCAATTGCGGATATTAGCACTGTCCATCTTCGACAACAGTCGGAAATGAAGAATTTAAAATGTTTCAACATTTGGTAAATCAAGCGCATAGAATCTGATGAGCAAATGTCTTTACTTTACTTTCAGCTCTGGTCATTGTCCTTTAATGTGTCTTCTCATCGTGTTTCATTTCACAATTGATTATTTACATTGACTTTAGAGAAATATATCTTCTGGTTCGTAAGCATTGACATTTTGTAAAGTATAGACCAGAACATATTTTAGTATCAAAGGTGTGACCCCTCGACATTGACCAGGTCATAGGACGTCATTGCTGACGTAATTAGCACATTTGGTTACAATTACTCCACCGTCCGTGAGAAGTGAAGTGAGACTTAGGTTGTCACCTTGAATAACAGTAGCCTATCCCATGTCTAGACGATTGAAACCATCTTTACTTGTCTGTTTAAGACACGTGTGCAACGAACGCAGATGAAAGCGTAATGTTTTACCTTTCCATTACGTATTTTTACCAATCACCATATATGGTATTCTTTGAAAATTACTCATTTATTCGTTGGATTCGTAAGAGTTGTTTCTTGATGATATCATTTACAGTAACATATCGAATTACTGTGTTTAAATATTGGTTTCTCGTTGTATCAATAGAGCCACTTTGCGAAGAAAAGTACGAATTGACATACCCAAAGCGTTTTTTAAAAAAATAAATAAGCAAGGTCATCTTATATCTATCTTTGGGTCATTCCGGACAACTGGTTCTCTGATCTTATAATCAAATGAAAATAACAAACTCTGAAAATATATAATTTAATCATTATATTCAGCTAATTATAAATGTTCACTTTTCTTAATAAATTTCTTAATAATACACAATGAAACTGGGATACGTTAAAAATTTAAATAATCAATCTGCGATAGTAGTATCTTATTGTGGGTGTATATGCAGTGATATCAGCTGCAGTATGTGTCTCGCTGTATCTGGACAAGACAAGACATTCTGCTTCACGTCGACCCCAGTCGAACCCCTCCGCTGATTGGTTTGAGCGACTCTCGACGCGACGTCGTGTTCAGATGACGTCGACGTTGTTCTTCAGTTACAGCGTTGTACAGTTTGTAAGCCTGGTGTTCGTCATACATGACGTCATCATATCGGCGCACGCGCACACGTTCTCCTTCAAAAGTTATTCCCTTGTGTAAAAGGAGCATGCGCAAAGCCTCGTTCTCAAGAGTGAACGCCCACAGACACGCCCCGTCGGTATTCTGAGGTCCCAAATGCATGTACACCGGGTCGTAGAGTAAGGCACCAATGCGTGCGTCGATCTGTTCCTCAAGAAGAACCTTGATTTCCTCGTGGCTGTAGGGTCGTTTACGTTTCAAGCAAAAACAAAGTGCATTTGGAGAAGGAGGTGGAACGTTACGACGCATGCGTATTGAGGGGAGTTTCGCTTTCTTCCGTTTTGAGGTCTTCTTGACCTCATCCAGCAGAACCTTCTCTTCGGCCGTGGTCATCCCGGACAACTGGTTCTCTGATCTGCAACAGGAATCGACATATGTTGACACTTTATGCATTTATGTATGTACACATGTTGGTTCTTATAAATTAGTTCTCACAGCTGATAGTCAAAACTCCATCTAGAAGTTTGGCCTGAACATGACGTTGGTTTGTCTGCCTTGTTCAAGAAGGTTCATACAAACAAATGACAGTTTTATTTATATAATTACTTTGTCAGAATAAAATACGAACATAATTATGTACTTTAAAATTTTTTGTGTTCATCTGAAGGCAAACACCAGTGAACCGAGACAAATCGATGACGTCACGAGTTCATATCTCGGGGACTCTTTCAGCTGACTGCAGCGGATGTGTTAAGTCAAACCAAAAGACATTTCATCGATTGCTAAAAAAAATATCGGTTTATCTATGCCAACATGTTTGAATCGTTCCAACCTGGATAATCTTTTAAAGCGTCGTGACCTTGACGTTGAGCGTGACCTTGAGTAAGGACGTGTTTTCTCAAGAATCGGAGGAAGTGGGATCGTCCCACGAAATGGATTCTGGGAGAACACAGCTGTGTCCGGTTTCCATGACGACTTATATCTAGACGCTACAGATGGAATGACAACTTTCCACGATGTCCGTCTCAGAATCTGTTTATTTGGTTTTCTGAGCATGTTCAATGAATATTGTTACCTCCGTTCAATGTACCAAATTTACAAATGTTATTATTACTTCAAAAGCATTTAATTCACATAGCAGTAAATGATATAAAATGGACCATTTAATTACGAGATTACACATTTTTTTTTAGTTCGTATTCATTGCATTATCACAGTTATCTCATTTCTTTGCTGTTGAGTAATGAAATAATCATAGCCATATAAACTTAACATGCGCATCAGAGAAGAACAACTTAACAGCAAAAATAGAGAAATACAGACGCCATGCAAGTATATGAAATTTCGTGTAAGATGTTATTCATATGGGTGTGGAATATAAGCAATTATCATGCATTTCATGTGTGGTTATTGATGTTACAAGCCAGTGCTAAGTGCCAGATGTTATACACACATGCAAACATTATCTTGCAAACGTTGTCACGCAGTTCACTCTCTGGTGGTTAAATGATGTCAGAGCTTAGACAATATTACTGACAATAATTTATTCACATTCCTGATCAGATCAAAACCGTCTACACGCTGTCGTCCGAAATGTGCATAGCGGAAGATAGAACCTATTTTGGACGTCATATAATCTATAAGTATTGCAATAGTAAAACTATATAAGATAAACACAACAAATTATAATAAAGGGGTGTTATGTGGCACCTTGAAAGGATATATGTAGATTTCCAACCTATTTTGGACGTCATATCATCTACAAGTATTGCAATAGTAAAACCATAAGATAAACATAACATTTGATAATTTCACATATCTGCATTTGCCACGATGGCATAGGATTCGTTTCGGACATAAAGATAAAGACGGAAAGAATTGTTTCCTCCCTTCTCTGTTCTGATTACACTGCATTGGTCTTCATGCCACTCGTAAACATTTCAAAGCTATGAAGTATAGGAAAGGTGTTTATACGAAAGACGAGCAAGCAGAATGTACAAACATGCATGTCTACTTGTCCCCTCCAGTCCAAGCGTCAATGTGAAAGTTCCGGCGTTTTAATGAGAACAGCCAATAGCTTTACATTCTTAAGACATTTCAAAGCAAGGCGAGGGCATGTATATAGCAGCTTAGCATGTACAGAATCCTGGTGATCGACATGCAGACGTATTACCCCAGAGGATATGTGTCCCCTCCCCTCAGTGTGGTTGCCCAAGGGCGGGGGTCGCTCCAGGATTCTCTGATTGGGTCATCATCAGAAGGGGCGTGGCCTGTCCGGGCGAACTTGGAGTAATGCTGGTTGGTATTGGAACTGTCAGAACGGTTTAGAAACATGGATACCCTTTTTGTGACACGATTTGCAGTTAATACATGTAGTAATCAACTTCAGTCGTAATAGGAAAACCACAGGACTTTTTATTGCTGAAAAAACATTTCCTAGGTCCAATGCTTCGATACGATACACCCCATACTAATAAATAAAGAAAGGAATCCAACGCGAATTAACCCCTGGTATAGATCTAACACATTTCATAGCAAGAGGTTGGCGGCGCATAAAAATCAACTGAAACCGAAAACCCCAGTGACGTTCTCATCTATGACGTCATTGCAGTCATTTGCATTATTTGCGACTGAAACAGCCATTAAACACTTATTGCTGTAATTTTTGGGGAATTTTGGAACAACCTAACTGCTTCTCCCGACAATGCATGCGTCGGTACATGTAATAAAATGCTAATAACAGGAACATTTGTAACCTAAAGACCTAAAGAAAAATGCTACGTACCTATGTCTGTCTTCCCACATGGGTAATTAACTTTTATAAACATTGTTTACAGTAAGATATTTGGGCCGTGTTCAAGATAGGTTTCAAAGTCGATTACTTTTAAACCTCTCTTGAACGCGATTGCTCAATGTAGCGCTACGTAGCAAGGCGAGCAAACTTCGAGGAATTTGCACTGTGTCGTTCAAGAGAGAAGAAGCGCTCATTGAGCGCTACATGCATTGAGCGATCAATAAGCGCTACGAAGCGCTACATTTTGTTGAACCGCCGGTTGGTATCCTCAAATTCCTGTACTTCAAACTCATTGATTTTCACTATTTAAAGTCAATGTGCAAAGTAATCTTTGGATTTTATTGTTTCTCTTTATTTTGTTCAAATATCTACATATTACATACATCCACTAAACAAACGTCATTTAAATATTGTCTATCGTTACGTTTCAATGTACAAACGTTTAGGTTTACCATATGACATACTTTCATAAGTTTTCAAATGTTCTGCTGTTACGAATTATTGACATTCATCTTGTAATGCAATATAGTTTGTACTGAATAAACTGTCTGTCTGTATGTCTGTCTAAAGAGTTCTCACAAAATGGAAAATATTTGTTACCAATTGTAAAACAATATTGCCGAATCAATTAATAGACTAACGAATGGTTATGGTCCGATTAAGCAGGGGTTCACACTAAAATGGCCACTAGCAATTTTCGTTTTATAGTGACACCGTTTACTGAAATATACATAAACGTTTATTATAAATGACAGGTTTCAAACATGTGAAAATGCAAACACAAATGTGCTACAGTGACTGTAATAGTCTCTTAATCATTAGTTGTATTGTTGGGTCATTGTTTGGTCACTTTTGACCCAACGGTTGTACTCATATCCAACTACCTACCCCTTAACTAGGCCTGCGCGTGGTCATGAAAAAAAGGATGGAATTTCAACACCAAATTACATCCTTATTTTGCATGATAAAAGATGTTTTGATGTGTGAAAGTCAACTTGGTAACAACAATGTTCTTTTTATCATCTCAAACCTAAAGCTTATGTCATTGTTTTATCACAATAGTTATTTTTGGAGAAAAATCTTTACCCTTACAACCTCTGTTGTAATTTCCTAACTGTCAACATGAATGATTTTCTTTGAAAAAATTAGTCGCATAATCAACGTGTATGATGTCGAGAGTGAGAAGTCCAGTCATATAACCGTAATATATCCACAGAATCGGTTTTAAATATAGGGGGTGCTTAACTTTTTTCTTTGTGTACATTATAGGAAATACGGTATGCTGTCGAATGCTATATACCACACTTCGCGCTCAACGCTCGTCGGGAATTAAAACTAAAAACGTATCACATTTGTTTAGTCTAGATGTTTTCAAGTTACCCTTAAAACTGTAAATGAATCATGAAATTGAATAATTATACAGGTAATGTGGGAAAGGGGGTGAGAGGTACAAGTGAACAGTGTGACAACATCCATTGGAAACTAATTTACAACCAAATTGAACAAATAGTTAAATCAAGAAGAAAGCTCTATTTATTGACAAAACGCGAGGAAAGAACAAATGTCATAAATTTGAATTTGAAAGCTCAAACTTTTGAAGTAGGGTCGATATTTCTTACGAAACTATAACTTTAATTATTCGTATCAAAACTTTGTTACAATTACAAATAAAGAGGTAGGCTACACTGAAATACTACAGTGTACCATTACCACAAAGAAAGAGACCGCAAAATGACAGTGAATTCTGTGGACGTTGCATGGCTAGAGTTTGTAAGCAATGACTTTCACTACGCTGGATGCCAACTCAAAATACATTTTAAAAAGTTCATTAGGTGACATTCGGCCAACAGCCAAAATCTTCCTTTGTTGTGGTTTAAGAAATGTTGGAGTCAGAATGTCTTGAGCGAAATAGAACATGATACGTTTTTCAGTTGAACATTACTTTACTGTCTTCCAACAATTTGTTCCAGTTAATGATTTCAGGGAAGACAGGCAAACCCAAAATAGACGTGTTATTTTGGAACATAAGAGAAGACAACATATATACGTCGATTACCAAATGTATTATTATACATTGAATGAAGAAGAAATCATATATGGACACTTGTCATAGCTTATCCTTTTGTTAGGGACATACATTCACATTAAATTACACTTGTGACGTCATCCTATTGTTCTTTCACTCCATTATTTTTCAGTAATGGAGAGTTACACATCACATTATATTTTTGAAGAAGAAATTTAATGAAGAAGACAAATATTTATGGATGATCAACTTCTTTATTAACAATAGCGACGTTTCGGTATAGATCCTTATACCGTTATCAAGCATATGATCATCCATAAATATTTGTCTTCTTCATCACACCAACTTCTAGAATGCCTCTCAAACAGTTTAAGAAATTTAATTTCTTTAACTTTTTAAAGCAATTTGGATAAACGAGCATTACTTTGAATGTAATTTAAGTAGGGTAATATCCTCGTAACTCTCCATTCCTTAAAAATAATGGGCCTCGGCTCCATTATTTTTAAGGAATAGAGAGTTACTCGGACATTACCCTCTACATATCCTCAGAGAAAAGCAACCCTCGCGCTATGACCTCGTAAAGTGGGATGACGAGTTGCGAAAACTTTAAGACCAACTTTACCATTTCGACTAAGCCCAAAGATTCTCCATTCTTAATTGTGTAGGCCAGACATCCTTGAACAACATACACATTAGGCAGCGCGTCATAACCAACAACATGATCTGGTTTTCCGAACCGGCCTTCTGCTGGTATTCTCAGCACTTTGACTTCATTGTCACGCCACGTTGACTCCTACTCGACGAGGACGAGCAGACCAAACTTAGATGTCTTCATTAGGGCCAGTCGTAAAATCGATGTTTAGGTTCTGCAACTGATAGGGTTAAGATTTCTGTTTTGGTGGACACTTTAACACACCTGATTAACCCGAACTGAATCAAGCATGCAACGTTACCGTCAACACCGAGACCAGGAGATGGGCGGTTGAAACTAAATAAAGAATCTCACCCAAGTGTCTTCAGATATTAAATATATCAACACGAGTTGATTAAAGTTACAAATATCCGAGGCTTGACGATATCTCACTTACTAAGCAGTGTTCACTTACACAATATTCACTTACTAAGTAGTGTTCACTTACACAATATCTCACTTACTAAGCAGTGTTCACTTACACAATATCCCACTTACTAAGCAGTGTTCACTTACACAATATCTCACTTACTAAGCAGTGTTCACTTACACAAAATCTCACTTACTGAGCAGTGTTCACTTACACAATATCTCACTTACTAAGCAGTGTTCACTTACACAATATCTCACTTACTAAGCAGTGTTCACTTACACAATATCTCACTTACTAGGCAGTGTTCACTTACCCCAATATCTCACTTACTGAGCAGTGTTCACTTACACAATATCTCACTTACTAAGCAGTGTTCACTTACACAATATCTCACTTACTAGGCAGTGTTCACTTACACAATATCTCACTTACTAAGTAGTGTTCACTTACACAATATCTCACTTACTAGGCAGGGTTCACTTACACAATATCTCACTTACTAGGCAGTGTTCACTTACACAAGAACTCACTTACTAAGTAGTGTTCACTTACACAATATCTCACTTACTAAGCAGTGTTCACTTACACAAAATCTCACTTACTGAGCAGTGTTCACTTACACAATATCTCACTTACTAAGCAGTGTTCGCTTACACAATATCTCACTTACTAGGCAGTGTTCACTTACACAACATCTCACTTCCTAAGTAGTGTTCACTTACACAATATCTCACTTCCTAAGTAGTGTTCACTTACACAATATCTAACATACTAAGCAGTGTTCACTTGCACAATATCTCACTTACTAAGCAGTGTTCACTTACACAATATCTCACTTACTAAGCAGTGTTCACTTACACAATATCTCACTTACTAAGCAGTGTTCACTTACACAATATCTCACTTACTAAGCAGTGTTCACTTACACAAAATCTCACTTACTGAGCAGTGTTCACTTACCCCAATATCTCACTTACTGAGCAGTGTTCACTTACACAATATCTCACTTACTAGGCAGTGTTCACTTACCCCAATATCTCACTTACTGAGCAGTGTTCACTTACACAATATCTCACTTACTAAGCAGTGTTCACTTACACAATATCTCACTTACTAGGCAGTGTTCACTTACACAATATCTCACTTACTAAGTAGTGTTCACTTACACAATATCTCACTTACTAGGCAGGGTTCACTTACACAATATCTCACTTACTAGGCAGTGTTCACTTACACAATATCTCACTTACTAAGTAGTGTTCACTTACACAATATCTCACTTACTAAGCAGTGTTCACTTACACAAAATCTCACTTACTGAGCAGTGTTCACTTACCCCAATATCTCACTTACTGAGCAGTGTTCACTTACACAATATCTCACTTACTAGGCAGTGTTCGCTTACACAATATCTCACTTACTAGGCAGTGTTCACTTACACAACATCTCACTTCCTAAGTAGTGTTCACTTACACAATATCTCACTTACTAAGCAGTGTTCACTTACACAATATCTCACATACTAAGCAGTGTTCACTTACACAATATCTCACTTACTAAGCAGTGTTCACTTACACAATATCTCACTTACTAAGTAGAGTTCACTTACACAATATCTCACTTACTAAGCAGTGTTCACTTACACAATATCTCACTTACTAAGCAGTGTTCACTTACACAAAATCTCACTTACTGAGCAGTGTTCACTTACCCCAATATCTCACTTACTGAGCAGTGTTCACTTACACAATATCTCACTTACTAAGTAGTGTTCACTTACACAATATCTCACTTACTAAGCAGTGTTCGCTTACACAATATCTCACTTACTAGGCAGTGTTCACTTACACAACATCTCACTTCCTAAGTAGTGTTCACTTACACAATATCTCACTTACTAAGTAGTGTTCACTTACACAATATCTCACTTACTAGGCAGTGTTCACTTACACAATATCTCACTTACTAAGCAGTGTTCACTTACACAATATCTCACTTACTAAGCAGTGTTCACTTACACAATATCTCACTTACTAAGCAGTGTTCACTTACACAATATCTCACTTACTAAGTAGAGTTCACTTACACAATATCTCACTTACTGAGCAGTGTTCACTTACACAATATCTCACTTACTAAGCAGTGTTCGCTTACACAATATCTCACTTACTAGGCAGTGTTCCCTTACACAACATCTCACTTACTAGGCAGTGTTCACTTACACAACATCTCACTTCCTAAGTAGGGTTCACTTACACAATATCTCACTTACTAAGCAGTGTTCACTTACACAATATCTCACATACTAAGCAGTGTTCACTTACACAATATCTCACTTACTGAGCAGTGTTCACTTACACAATATCTCACTTACTAAGCAGTGTTCACTTACACAATATCTCACTTACTAAGCAGTGTTCACCTACCCCAATATCTCACTTACTAAGTAGAGTTCACTTACACAATATCTCACTTACTAAGCAGTGTTCACTTACACAATATCTCACATACTAAGCAGTGTTCACTTACACAATATCTCACTTACTTAGCAGTGTTCACTTACCCAATATCTCACTTACTAAGTAGAGTTCACTTACACAATATCTCACTTACTAAGTAGAGTTCACTTACACAATATCTCACTTACTAAGCAGTGTTCACTTACACAATATCTCACATACTAAGCAGTGTTCACTTACACAATATCTCACTTACTAGGCAGTGTTCACTTACACAATATCTCACTTACTAGGCAGTGTTCACTTACACAACATCTCACTTACTAAGCAGTGTTCACCTACCCCAATATCTCACTAGGCAGTGTTCACTTACACAATATCTCACTTACTAAGCAGTGTTCACTTACACAATATCTCACTTACTAGGCAGTGTTCACTTACACAATATCTCACTTACTAAGCAGTGTTCACTTACACAAAATCTCACTTACTGAGCAGTGTTCACTTACACAATATCTCACTTACTAAGTAGTGTTCACTTACACAATATCGCACTTACTAAGTAGTGTTCACTTACACAATATCTCACTTACTAGGCAGTGTTCACTTACACAATATCTCACTTACTAAGAAGTGTTCACCTACCCCAATATCTCACTTACTAGGCAGGGTTCACTTTCACAATGTCTCACTTACTAGGCAGTGTTCACCTACACAATATCTCACTTACTAAGCAGTGTTCGCTTACACAATATCTCACTTACTAGGCAGTGTTCACCTACACAATATCTCACTTACTAAGCAGTGTTCGCTTACACAATATCTCACTTACTAGGCAGTGTTCACTTACACAATATCTCACTTACTAAGCAGTGTTCACTTACACAATATCTCACTTACTAAGTAGTGTTCACTTACACAATATCTCACTTACTAAGCAGTGTTCACTTACACAATATCTCACTTACTAAGCAGTGTTCACTTACACAATATCTCACTTACTAAGCAGTGTTCACTTACACAATATCTCACTTACTAAGCAGTGTTCACTTACACAATATCTCACTTACTAAGCAGTGTTCACTTACACAATATCTCACTTACTAAGCAGTGTTCACTTACACAATATCTCATTTACTAAGCAGTGTTCACTTACACAATATCTCACTTACTAAGCAGTGTTCACTTACACAATATCTCACTTACTAAGTAGTGTTCACTTACACAATATCTCACTTACTAAGCAGTGTTCACTTACACAATATCTCACTTACTAAGCAGTGTTCACTTACACAATATCTCACTTACTACGCAGTGTTCACTTACACAATATCACACTTACTAAGCAGTGTTCACTTACACAATATCTCACTTACTAGGTAGTATTCACTTACACATTATCTCACTTACTAAGCAGTGTTCGCTTACACAATATCTCACTTACTAAGTAGTGTTCACTTACACAATATCTCACTTACTAAGCAGTGTTCACTTACACAATATCTCACTTACTAAGCAGTGTTCACTTACACAATATCTCACTTACTAAGCAGTGTTCACTTACACAATATCTCACTTACTAAGCAGTGTTCACTTACACAATATCTCACTTACTAAGCAGTGTTCACTTACACAATATCTCACTTACTAGGCAGTGTTCACTTACACAATATCTCACTTACTAAGCAGTGTTCACTTACACAATATCTCACTTACTAAGCAGTGTTCACTTACACAATATCTCACTTACTAAGCAGTGTTCACTTACACAATATCTCACTTACTAAGTAGAGTTCACTTACACAATATCTCACTTACTAAGCAGTGTTCACTTACACAATATCTCACTTACTAAGTAGAGTTCACTTACACAATATCTCACTTACTAAGCAGTGTTCACTTACACAATATCTCACTTACTAAGTAGTGTTCACTTACACAATATCTCACTTACTAAGCAGTGTTCACTTACACAATATCTCACTTACTAAGCAGTGTTCACTTACACAATATCTCACTTACTAAGCAGTGTTCACTTACACAATATCTCACTTACTAAGTAGAGTTCACTTACACAATATCTCACTTACTAAGCAGTGTTCACTTACACAATATCTCACTTACTAAGCAGTGTTCACTTACACAATATCTCACCTACTAAGCAGTG
Source organism: Gibbula magus (assembly GCA_936450465.1). Taxonomy (NCBI): domain Eukaryota; kingdom Metazoa; phylum Mollusca; class Gastropoda; order Trochida; family Trochidae; genus Gibbula; species Gibbula magus. The sequence goes on along the minus strand of OW388293.1, from coordinate 70,481,376 downwards.
TTCACTTACACACTATCTCACTTACTAAGTGGAGTTCACTTACACAATATCTCACTTACTAAGCAGTGTTCACTTACACAATATCTCACTTACTAAGTAGTGTTCACTTACACAATATCTCACTTACTAAGCAGTGTTCACTTACACAATATCTCACTTACTAAGTAGTGTTCACTTACACAATATCTCACTTACTAAGCAGTGTTCACTTACACAATATCTCACTTACTAAGCCGTGTTCACTTACACAATATCTCACTTACTAAGTAGTGTTCACTTACACAATATCTCACTTACTAAGTAGTGTTCCTAAGTTACCTCTACATCCTACTATGACATTGTAAGCACTTGTGTCCAGTCTGAGTTAATTACTGCTTTGTATACAAAGATTTCTCTGACCAATGTCAACTGTAATCAGTGCTAGAAGATGTAATGGCATCTGTAACGTAAGTGCAATGTAGCTAATTTAAACCTTGGATGTCTTACAATATCCAATGGTTGTAGCCACGACGCCATTACCTTACCATATGTACCGTATTTCCTTACCGGTAATTACACGCCGGGCGTCTATTTTTTTCAAACGGTCTACACCATAGGCGTCTATTTGAGGCAATAAGGCTCAAGGCAGGCGTCTATTTCGCAATAAGGCTCGTAGAGATAGACGACTACAGTATGGAGCAGCAATAGTAGAAGTTAACTTCGGTTTACCCGGCGTTTTAATTAAGGCAGGCTTTTATTTTTTTCAGAAAGCCCTGTGCAAGGGCGTCTATTCGAGGCAGGCGTCTATTCAAGGCAGGCGTGTTATTGAGGAAATACGGTATAGGTTATTTCTTTCAGATTCTCTGTCGTTACCTGGTTAAATGTGAAGGGAGTAAATTCTTAGGGAAGTGAATACCATAAAGCATGGAACTGAAGATGGTTGAAATATGAATGAAATATGGTTTGAGGATGTTTGAAATTCAATTAGGTGACAACTTTGTTGTGTTTCTTACATCTGAAACATTAATTTTATCTCGTACTGTCGATACTGGGACAATAGCTATTTTATCTTAAACAAAACAGTATTATCATAATTTTGTCTATAATTTCTCAAATTATTCACATGAATTATATAATTTTATGAAAACACTAAAGTTTCAAGAAATAATTTATGTATGTCATGAGTTGTTAAATCGCTCAATTATCCCAACATTTCAACAGTATTACATTTTATGATGTAGCTCAGTTAGTAGAGCGTCCGCTCATCACCCGGGAGGTCGGGGTTCGAATCCCGGCAGCGTCATACCAAAAGATTTTAAAAGATGGGAGTTGTTGCTTCCTTGCTTGGCGCTCAGCATTATGAGGATAGAACAACGCTTAAACTGGCGCTGCACAGTAGCTGCCGGGTGCCATTGGTACAACCCGCATTTCCAAAATTTACATTGTAATGAGGACAATAAAGTGTTACTATTATTAGTGCATGTGCGTAAAAGTATTTCATCATAAATAAATTTGAAATATAAACAACGTGTGATAATGAATTTGCGTAGTAGAAAATACTATTTGAGTCAGTTTAAAAATGGTTGTATTAGTAACTATTATATATGTCGAATACATTATAAAAGCAATATTTATAGAAAATAACTGTTTATTATAGTTTATTTTATATAGAATATCCTTACTTCTCCAATTGGGGAATTCACCTGAGGTAAGCACGCATTATAAAATTTCTTGCTATTTCACTATAAAATTATTGCTTTTCGAATGTACCGTATTTCCTCCAATGGACGCAGGGTCTCGAATAAACACCAGGGGTGTGACCGTTTGAAAGAGATAGACGTTATAACATGAGCGAAGTTTTAAAAAGTGCTATGCTTATATGTTTACGCATGCCTTTTAAAGAATATATTGTTCCCATTCAATAATGAATAAATATTCACCGAAACATATCCATATTCACGAACTTTTGTCATGATTGCACTTCTATTGTGTCTAAGTTTGTAAGTGGGATGATTTATATGCCAAACAATTAAAACTGAATAGAAGCCGGGTCTCGAATAGACGCCGGGGCTGAAGGTCTGAAAATATAGACGCCGGGGGCGTCTCTTGGAGGAAATTCGGTACTTACTTATTTCGTATACTCAGGTTGCGATATATAGCGGTTTGAAAATGGCATAAAGTTAATTACTGCTTTGTATACAAAGATTTCTCTGACCAATGTCAACTGTAATCAGTGCTAGAAGATGTAATGGCATCTGTAACGTAAGTGCAATGTAGCTAATTTAAACCTTGGATGTCTTACAATATCCAATGGTTGTAGCCACGACGCCATTACCTTACCATATGTACCGTATTTCCTTACCGGTAATTACACGCCGGGCGTCTATTTTTTTCAAACGGTCTACACCATAGGCGTCTATTTGAGGCAATAAGGCTCAAGGCAGGCGTCTATTTCGCAATAAGGCTCGTAGAGATAGACGACTACAGTATGGAGCAGCAATAGTAGAAGTTAACTTTGGTTTACCCGGCGTTTTAATTAAGGCAGGCTTTTATTTTTTTCAGAAAGCCCTGTGCAAGGGCGTCTATTCGAGGCAGGCGTCTATTCAAGGCAGGCGTGTTATTGAGGAAATACGGTATAGGTTATTTCTTTCAGATTCTCTGTCGTTACCTGGTTAAATGTGAAGGGAGTAAATTCTTAGGGAAGTGAATACCATAAAGCATGAAACTGAAGATGGTTGAAATATGAATGAAATATGGTTTGAGGATGTTTGAAATTCAATTAGGTGACAACTTTGTTGTGTTTCTTACATCTGAAACATTAATTTTATCTCGTACTGTCGATACTGGGACAATAGCTATTTTATCTTAAACAAAACAGTATTATCATAATTTTGTCTATAATTTCTCAAATTATTCACATGAATTATATAATTTTATGAAAACACTAAAGTTTCAAGAAATAATTTATGTATGTCATGAGTTGTTAAATCGCTCAATTATCCCAACATTTCAACAGTATTACATTTTATGATGTAGCTCAGTTAGTAGAGCGTCCGCTCATCACCCGGGAGGTCGGGGTTCGAATCCCGGCAGCGTCATACCAAAAGATTTTAAAAGATGGGAGTTGTTGCTTCCTTGCTTGGCGCTCAGCATTATGAGGATAGAACAACGCTTAAACTGGCGCTGCACAGTAGCTGCCGGGTGCCATTGGTACAACCCGCATTTCCAAAATTTACATTGTAATGAGGACAATAAAGTGTTACTATTATTAGTGCATGTGCGTAAAAGTATTTCATCATAAATAAATTTGAAATATAAACAACGTGTGATAATGAATTTGCGTAGTAGAAAATACTATTTGATTCAGTTTAAAAATGGTTGTATTAGTAACTATTATATATGTCGAATACATTATAAAAGCAATATTTATAGAAAATAACTGTTTATTATAGTTTATTTTATATAGAATATCCTTACTTCTCCAATTGGGGAATTCACCTGAGGTAAGCACGCATTATAAAATTTCTTGCTATTTCACTATAAAATTATTGCTTTTCGAATGTACCGTATTTCCTCCAATGGACGCAGGGTCTCGAATAAACACCAGGGGTGTGACCGTTTGAAAGAGATAGACGTTATAACATGAGCGAAGTTTTAAAAAGTGCTATGCTTATATGTTTACGCATGCCTTTTAAAGAATATATTGTTCCCATTCAATAATGAATAAATATTCACCGAAACATATCCATATTCACGAACTTTTGTCATGATTGCACTTCTATTGTGTCTAAGTTTGTAAGTGGGATGATTTATATGCCAAACAATTAAAACTGAATAGAAGCCGGGTCTCGAATAGACGCCGGGGCTGAAGGTCTGAAAATATAGACGCCGGGGGCGTCTCTTGGAGGAAATTCGGTACTTACTTATTTCGTATACTCAGGTTGCGATATATAGCGGTTTGAAAATGGCATAAAACTCACTCCACGTGTCCCATACTGCTGAAAAATAATCTCAGTAAACCTATAAATATCCCATAACTATATATAAACTTACCAGTAGGCTACCTCTCAAAGACATTGGGAACATGTTGCTGTTAAATTGATTGGTTAAACACTTTGTTTGTATAAATAATCATTGACAAAACTTTTCGCAGAAATTCTGTCATTATCAAGCTGTGTTAAAATCTAGTCGCACAAATTACTTTACCTAGCGCCACATCATAGTTCCAAGTTCAAAACATTATATTTTGATTGACTCCTTGATATAAAATCAACGTCGTTTATTTGAAAACAACTCATCAGAATTTAATAATTACAATTGAAAAGGGTTATAGCCATGTAAATTATATCAGCGACACTCTATATATCTAAGTACTAGGTCCCTGGTTATGTCCACTTACCCGACAACATCTCGTGGAGGCGGCGGATGCGGTATTACGAGTCCGACAGTTGGAGCCGAAACAGTCCTCTCCGACGTGAATCCGTTTTGAGGCGACCGGATCCGCGCTGTGGTTGGACGAGCCGGGTGTTGCCGCCGGAACTCGGTTTCAGGAGTCCGACTTTCCCAAGGTTCCGGGGCCAGTGGTGCGTCTATTCCCCGGAAGGATGACGTCCGGAAGCCGAGGTCCAGAAGACGCCGGTAGCTGTTGTCGTTACTACTCGTCCGGTCCGGGAGGTCTTCAAGGTTCGTCAAAACTACTTCCTCCTGTACGCGGTCGTGTTCCTCAACATCCGGTGTCGAGGCGGACCTTTGGTTCACCTTCAGTCGATCAGAATTAGTATCCGTCGGATCCGGAAGTAACTGCCAACGAAAAGACTTGAGCATCGGGTCGAAAGAGAGCACGCCTCGGTAACCATTGACAGTGAGTCCTTCCAAGGGTTTGCTGGCCTGGAACCCCTCCCGGTGCGAGTCTACCATCACGTCCGGTCCAGACATGGTGCGTCCCCGTTTAGAGGAACTCCCCTCCCCGGTCAGGTTGACCTTAGACAGAGGGAAGGGTGCAATGTCGGGCGTGATACGCGTTCTGTACAGAGTTGACAACCTCCCGCTGTCCGTCTTGATGAGGATCAGAGCCTGACTGGAGGTGGGCATCTGTAACAACACAACACGCCGTGTGTGAATAACGTTCTCTGCTACATCCCCCTCGTCTCTCGGCTACATTCTCCCGCTGATCTACTCGTGACAATAACGTGACGTCAACAATCGCAATACTATTATGACGTAATTAGAATTGTGACGTCATTTGATTGCTACACGGACAGCCTCATGGTCGACCTAATAAGGCGCTAACGAAATTACCCCAATTACTAAGGTTAACTAAGGTTAACAAATTTGTCATTAATACATTGATCAAATACGAATATTTAAAAATAAAACTACATTAACTTGGAAACGGCAATGGAATCCATAAATGTGATAGTTTTTTTATTTATTATTACGGGTACGTTTTTAATAATAATAATAATAAAACTTTATTACCTCGAAAGGAATTCATTTTGTATCATGACAGAGCCCGTGTACATGAATGGCAATTAACAGTCATAGATTACATGTAATACAAAACACCATCACAATTGGTTAACTTAAGGATCATTTAACAAACGAATGCTGAAGGGAATAAATGTATTCAGACCTCTATTGGTTTTGTATCGAGGTAATAGATATCTCCTTCCAGAAGGAAGTTGAACATATTCACTGTGCAACACATGATCTGGATCGGAGTGGATCCGACAAAATTTTCAGAGATAATTTCCAAACTCGTTTTTCATAAAGATAGGACAGTTTGTAAAATGTACTCCAGCTATTTTACCAGCGATGTGGACAACTTTTTCTAGGCGAGATTTGTTAACAAGAGACAAAGAACCATACCAACATTGGAAGGAAAAGGTTAAAATGCTTTCAACAAAATAGTGACATGTTATGTTATGATTATGTTGACAATAAAAACTTTACAATCACAAATATAAGCGGCCGTAAATCAGTGTTTAAAGCGACACGCAAACAAAGAAGTATATCAATTTACAAGACGTTTTATTGTTATGATTAATAACATAACTATTTTTTGTATGATCAATGTATAATAATCCCAGACACACATAATCAAAATGCAAATTCTGTGAAATTACATGTATACGTCTACGCACAAGTAGCATTCTTGGCCATGTTCAAGAGAGGTTTCAAAGTAATCGCTCAATTAGCGATTACTTTTAAACCTCTCTTGAACGCGATTGCTCAATGTAGCGCTACGTAGCAAGGCGAGCAAACTTCGAGGAATTTGCACTATGTCGTTCAAGAGAGAATGAGCGCTACTTGAGCGCTACTTGAGCGCTTCATTGAGCGATCAATGAGCAATTTAAGCGCTCGCTGTTATGGAACGGAGCCCTGATGTTTGATTACCATGGTACCAAAGCATTTAATATGTTGCACAATGTCACATCGATGATAACTGTTACTTACTTTATTATAAATACATTCAATTCACCGTGGTATAATGGATGAATTTAATGGTATGGTAAAGTAAATATTCTAGGATAGCTACTTACACAGGGGCTTGTATTGTCGAAACTAGCGATTACAACGAATATGAAGTCGACGATCCAGCCCCATATACTATAAAAAAGTAAAGGGATGTAACGGGGTCAACACCCCATGTCCGTTTGAAATTATATTTCAGAATGTTGTCATCATATTATCATTCAATGTTATATATCACGGCAAAGCCAATACATTTGTCTTTAAAACAAGCCATCAAACGTAAAAATCGAACGGATAATAACAAGGATATGATTTTTCAAAGCCAAAAATATTAGCACATTGCTCATGTAAGCCATTTGCCTGGCCCACCAAAATGATAAAATATTCGCTTGAAAAAATTATTATAAAATACTTTATAATATCCTGTCAGCTAATAGTGACCCAGTTACAAAGCCCAGTATTTGTTGCATCAGATCGCGCAAGAATTATAACATGAGGGACATTGTATTTGACATACCAGGGATTTTACATTATATCAAGTGTGTTTCGAAACATCGTTTGTCAAGTAGTCATCCATATTGAATGACCTTGACATTGGTCTATTTTTGGAAACGAAATGATGTCATAGGGCCTCAAATTTTTGGCTTTGAAAAATCATATCCTTGTTATTATCCGTTCGATTTTTACGTTTGTTGATGGCTTGTTTTAAAGACAAATGTATTGGCTTTGCCGTGATATATAACATTGAATGATAATATGATGACAACATTCTGAAATATAATTTCAAACGGACATGGGGTGTTGACCCCGTTACATCCCTTTACTTTTTATAGTATATGGGGCTGGATCGTCGACTTCATATTCGTTGTAATCGCTAGTTTCGACAATACAAGCCCCTGTGAACAGGAATATCATCTCGAATTTCGTTTCCGGCACAAAACATACCCCGATAGAACCCTCCTTTTAAAGGGGTAGAGCTCAGACTTTAAAAAGTCACTTCCAGAAAATAAAATACTGAACAGAATTAACAGAATTGTGTATATTCTGGAACACTTGAATCTAATTTCCTGAACCCACCTGTAATAAGCGGGAGGGACGTCCAGCACACTTCGCTTCCTCCAGACCCAACTTAGTCGAAGTGTAAGTGTAACACACTTGTAGACAATAATCTCTTATTTGTATATACACCTCCCGTCACCCGCCATAAACTTTATGACAGGTTTACTTTACGTATCAGCAACTTGATATAATGACATACACAACTCTCAACAGCGCCTGTCAACCATCGACCGTGCACTCGACCCCGGTGGACGTCCTGTAACCACGGTATAAAAGGGAGGAAATATTAATTCTACATTAGCGCCTGCAGGGCGATATATTCTGACATTTTATTGATTCAGACCAGTTTCGTAGAACCTTCATTCTCTGAGAGGTGTTGAGAATAATGCTAATATCAAATTCTTCTCACACTGAGACCAAACGTGCAAAATGTCTGTTGTTACGTAGAAAGGTCAACTTTTTCTTTGAAATAGCAATCCATACAATGGTTACACGTTGAAAGTTGTTTTATTAGAACAGTTCCCTGTTTTTTCTTTATCGATTATATATACCGCTTTAGATTAAATGAGCCTCTAGTATGAGCGTGGGATGTTTACAAAGATTACATTCATATTTTGAGGGTCAGAAAGGTAATGAAGTTTCCCGTTTCCATAGTAACATGGAGTTCTAATGCATGTATGTTACAATTCTATGACCTCACAGCTAGGGATTCTTTAACAAAGAAAGCTTTACTAAGGTTAACCTTGACTTCTGTTCTTTGACATCGCAGTAAAGTTGCTTTAAGGTTTTGTTGTGGTCACCAAGAAACGTGGTAGTTTTGTAAAACAACGCTTTAGAATTTTACCAGAATCTGGTTAAAGGTGCATCAATTGTGTTTCATAAAAAATTATTTGGCTTTAATACGTTCCAAAACACCATATATGCTGTTTACAATACAAACAAATTCACTTAGCTTACATATTCATCCCCAATCGCTATAATCGAGTAACATCATTATGCATCTCCAGAAACCGAAAGTGCACGTCCTATTTACATGCACAGTAGTTATATGACCTATTGAACATTATCAACCCAAAATTGTTATTTTGTCTGGTGTAAATAAGATTCCAAAATTACGTTTGACTCATTGGCGCGCGCCACACGCGGTGCATTGTCCAGTTTTCGATCAGAAATCACTACTTTTACCTTCATCTCGTCAATATACTAAGTCGAGTATCATTAAAATGGTTGTTTTCGGTAACAGTTGGTACTTCTCGATAAAATAAGACCATTTATAACGTTTGTCATATTTGACCCCCAACAACACAATGGATGTACCTTTGAGAATGATGCGGGTGATATATAAAGGAAAACCCATGTGTGTATATATGTGTTGGTATCAGAATATACTTGAGGTTTTATATGCACTCTTACATATGACATGGCAAAGAGAATGATCGTAAAATAAGAATGACCTCTGGCCGAAGGATTAAAGACTGATCTGTTGGACAGGACAGATGGTAGAAGTTGATAATTGGTTCACATTTCTACTTTGGTTTTGCTCTGGAGACTCGGAAGGTAGGGAGACCACTCTTTGAAGCAGAGTGGATACAAAACGAATATGTAATACATTTTGCATACAACGAGCTAGTCTAACACTTAGACTATATATTAAAAAAAATAATTGAAAAGGAGCCTTTGTTATATGAAAATTCCATTTCTTACAGTCTCCTTTTCAATATTTAATAAAATGATGATATTTTCAGAATAAATACTTTTTAGTCTGAGTGTAAGACTAACAACGAGCTAATATCAACAGTTATTACAAAGTTATGTCACCTAAGTAGGTGTTAATGACGGATTGTGTCACTCACACACTCAGTACTGACAGTAGTCAAGCGGCTGGAGGTGAGTATTTACCTGTCCTGTGATCATCATAAACGTCGAGTGTTTATTTAGGGGGCGTAACATGACACGTTCCTTACAAAAGTGAAACACTCGAGTATACTGGGAGTGACAGCGACTTGACCCTGGTGTATCTTTATTTCCTTTGAAGTGTTTATCTATACTTAGCGCTTTGCTCAATGTTTACGCATTGGTTTTATGTTGTTTAGTAACTAAGTGTACAAGTTACAACTTCCTTTGTTTTAGCTGTGAAATTTTTTTTTTTATGGACGGGAATATTTAAAATGATGTTAATAAGGGGACTGAAAAGTTGAAATAATAATATTTTAGTTTCGAATAAATTTACCCATATATACGTAAAATAACGTGACATAATCTACTCGATTGCCATAAAAAAATACAATAGTCTTTAAAATGTGAAAATGTTCAACTGATAAAACCAAGTCATTGAATATATATAGTAGAGAAACATGAGGTCGGGTAATACTACGTCGTATAATTATGACATTAATTTTATGCTTCCACTCAACTGGGGCAATCATCTAATAACAGACTATCGTTGTAAATTTCGGCACTTGACATTCTGACTGTGGTTTTATGAGAATATAAGGTTAATCTACAAGCTGCACACAACAAACAATGATTACTTTTGCATGAAATAAATTTAGAATATATATCTTATATTGAGCGCTCTAGCATGGTACACCCATTTGCTACGGCCTTGAGTTAGCCCACCGAGAAATACGGTTTGAGCACTTTATGCAAATGAGTGGGACTTTCTTAAACTGCTTTGTTGGGTTGATAACGTTTCATAGCTGAAAGCCCAACCATGTTCCACACACACCATGCTGATGAGGTCCTAAAGACCGAAACAGCTGGCTGTCCATGGTTATCTTATTTATATAAAAAATGTTCAGACTCGGGGCCATATTTCGAATGCCTACTATGTTGTGGGACACTACGTTATGTATAAGACATATCTGTTTATTTATTAATTAACTATCAATGTTATGGCACGTATACGATATTTACGGCCTAGACCATATGATTCGACAACTGGGCCAAAACGGACAAACTGGACAAATACGAGACAAACTGGGCCAATATGAGTCTGAGCATGCGCAGTCGCACATTTGGTGAAAGCCCGAAGCTGTCGCTTCACAACTTTGACCCGTGCTATTTGTTCACCAATCTTGTTTATAATTATTATTTCAATATAAATGAGATGTCTAGTGTTCTGCAAATAGAATGAAAAGAAGTTAATTAATAAAATTGTCATTAATTAAGTATTTCCGTATTGGCCGAGTTACAGGTCCTCGGTCCGTTGTATTGGCCCTCGACTTCGTCTCGGGCCAATACAACGGACCTCGGACCTGTAACTCGGCCAATACGGAAATACTTAATTAATAACATTATAGTAGGGTTGATGTGTGTACATGTACATTCAGCCTCCCGGGCGTTAGTTGGTGTTCCTCTTTCCGGTGTCCCATACCGGGACATTCCCGGCGTAGAATTTGTAATTACCTCAACATACATGAGAACATAAAACACTTTTGCTTGAAGGAATAATTAGGCCTATGCTTATCGATTCAACACATTATGGTACTGATTTAACCGTTAGATATCGAGTATTACTTGTGTATAATAATGTGTAACTGCATAGAACAAGAATACTGCATTCCAAAAAATGGATGTCTGAATCATGTCATTCCACATTTAGATAATAATTCAGTTGCATCAAGGTTATTCCTCTTATTCAAATATACGTTGACTCCAAATATTTCGATGATCCCTTTATTGTTCGATGAAGAAGTCATGTTTCTATTTGAGTAAAATTCGTATAATTCGATTCTTCAACGAAACAAAACCATTATCTCCAACATACAGCACCAACACAATCAAGGTTATTCCTTTTATTCAAATATACGTTGACTCCAAATATTTCGATGATCCCTTTATTGTTCGATGAAGAAGTCATGTTTCAATTTGAGTATAATTCGTATAAATCGATTCTTCAACGAAACAAAGCCATTATCTCCAACATACAGCACCAACACAATCAAGGTTATTCCTCTTATTCAAATATACGTTGACTCCAAATATTACGATCATCCCTTTATTGTTCGATGAAGAAGTCATGTTTCAATTTGAGTAAAATTCGTATAATTCGATTCTTCAACAAAACAAACATTATCTCCAACATATTACACCAACACAATGCATAGCAGTTTCAAACTGTTCCACTTACCTCTATATACTACACACCATCCAGAAGGAAATTACGAGCTGTATTAACTAGAGAAGCACAGAGTGACCAGTGGTCAAATTCTTCTGTTGACTCAGTCCAGTTGAAGCTATGCTCTTGTATCCATGACCTCTGCAGTGGACAGCTAATGATAGGTGGTGTCCACACTTACGATAACCACACACTAATGATAGTTATTGCTACACAGATTACGCTTCCTACTACTGATCCGGGGAGTTGGGCTTACATAAGAAAGATTCGTTACTTTTCATGCCTTAACAATGTCATATCCAAACTCCAATGTCCTCTAAACCCGTTACATCAGTTCTTCATCAACCTTCACGCACCTGTACCTTCGCCGGATTATGCAATTATGCAAATATTGATTCAAGGAAAGGTGATTTTGATTAATTTGTATAAAACGACATATACATTGAATCAAATCTCGTCGAAAGTAAACATGGGAATACATTTGTATTAATAAAAGTGGTTAGTTTTCTCTTTGTTTATCAGCCATAATGAAATGTCCAATCTACGTCATCTACAAGACTCTCCACTGCGTTTCCTCCTCAAACAGTGCGTGGAGTAGTGGTGCGTGTCGTTGCTAATGTTAAAATGCAAAGTTTCGATTTACACAGCACACAAGTTAAATATCAACGCCTCATTACTCCGGGAAATCATATTTACACGCTCTGAGCACAACGGAAAAAATGAACAGAGTAATATCTGTCCCCACTAACAATGCTCTGTATAGCAAGGGGTTCAGTCATGCAAGATGCAATAAGCTAGGGTTACAGGCCTTCCGGACATTACAATTGTGCCAGGATATCTGTAATACAGACGAGTTGTTATCAGTCCTTGCTGAGTTTGTATTTAATTTGTTCTTGATTACCCGAAACGAAATTAACTGATATTTGGTTGTTGCTCTTATTGAATATCAACAGAAGATAACTGATGGAATATTTCTCCACATTCTACTCCGAGTGAGTAAGAGAGTGAGTTTGGGTTTAACGCCGCTTTCAAGAGTATTTCACTTATATCGCGGCTGCTAGTATTATGGCAGGGAGAAAGCCCGCAACGCCATGTGGGTATGCACTGCGGAGAAACCTGCGAGCAGCGGCTGGAACTAGCCAACCATGGGTGGTATTACGCCGAAATTCAGTGTAGCATTGCATCCAAACCTTACTGCATGTAGAACAGTTCTCTACTGCAGACAAAGTTGCCGTGCCCCTGGCGGGATTCGAACCCCGGACCTCTTGATCCACTGCGCTATCCCGCCCCATTCTACTCCGACAGAGTATTTTAAATCGTTACACTACTAGTAGGGAGCGATATGATTTCTTCATTGTCATGACTCCGTCAAGGTTGTCACGATACTTAGACAAGATATATATACAGAATGTACTTCATTACAGATATCCCACACTATTTCAGAGTATGTATGGCGACGTTTCAGCAGAGATCCTTATAGCGTTTTTAAAGGTGCATCCATTGTGTTTCATAAAATTTTATTTGGCTTTAATACGTTCCGACACACACCATGCTCGTAACAGTGCCAATAAATTCACTCAGCTTACATATTAATCCCCAATCGCCATATATATCATAATTACTAATTTCCCATTCAAATCGAGTAAAATCATAATGCATGTGCAAAAACTGCACGTCCCATTTACATGCACAATAGTTGTATGACCTATAAAACTATCAAACCAAATTTGTCTGTTTGTCTGTAATAAATAAGTTTCGAAAATTACGTTTGACTCATTGGCGCGCGTCAATCGCGATGTATTGTCCGGTTTTCGATAAAAAAAAAATCACTAATTTTACCTTCATATCGTCAATATACTAAGTCAATTATAACCATAATGGTAGTTTTCGGTAACAGTCAGTACTTCTCGATAAAATAACTCCATTTATAACGTTTGGAATATATTATAACCCCAACAACACAATGGATGTACCTTTATGGTATGGCTTCTAATAGCGTTTCTCATTCTCTTCCCAGAGATGGTTACTCCCTTCTGATTTTTTACGATAAATGTGCCTTATGGGGTTTTCAACTTTTGGAAAATTTTATTAATTTTTTTTCACTGGTAACAATTTGGACTTTGGCTATTTGAAGGGTAGGGTTTGTTTCCGGAGCAGAACTGGTTGATCATACCTCACCAAACTTGGTATACTGCCTCCCCATATCATGAAGATGTGCCTTAAGAGGGTTTAAACTTTTTGAAAATTTCATGTTTTTGTTTCCACAATTTTGACTTGGTCTATTTGAAGTTAGAGTTTCTTTCCGAAGCGGAAACTGTTTGACCATTTATCACCAATGTTTGTATAACGCCTCCCCATATCATGCAGATGTGCCTTTTGGGGAGGTTTGAACATTTTTAACTTAATTTTTTTTCTGTTTCCATAACAACATTTTGTCCATTTGTCTTTTACAAAGGTTAAGATGAATTGGGGGAAGGAGGAGACATCTGTTTTTATGAACCAAAAAACCTTTTAGTTTTAATTATATACTGCTTAAACTGATTACTCAACGTATGTGGGGCAGGGGTATATGCCATCTCTCCTGATGGTTCTTGTTTGCATCCGTCCTTTAACTCTCTCGTGTCTCTGGTTCTTCATTTCTCTGGAAACCATTTGATAAATAGATCCAAAATTTTTCGTGGGATCCTCAAGTTGCTCTTCACCATTTTCTTCCTACAAGCAAACATTCAGTGGATTCATTAGTCCAAGCAGAACCTCTACCCTTCTTTTATGCTTCCATTTCTATTGAAACCAGACAGCAGAATTAATCTAGGAGTCAAGCTTACTCCCGCCATTTCTATATATAGGTATTAGGCTCTTGCATACAGTTAGAATATAAAATCCATTCTCATGCATGACACAATTTGCGCAGTGTGTGTAATACGTATATGTAAATTAACCTCCTAGTGCAAACATACCCATGAATGTAATTGCGTTCTCGTGACACTTTTACATACCCCAAATGCATTTAAACACAAACATTAAAAAAAACCCAAAACATAACATTATAACTTTAAAGTATTTTCATTTTAGAATGTTCAATATATTCGTTTTCATACTGACAAATACACATATGATTGACTAATAACCCTAAACTATTTCTATAAATATCACACGAACTGGATTCGTATTCATTTAAAAGGAGAGTAAACCAACTCACGTGCATTTTGCAAAAGATGGGAGAGAACATGTCCGCTGTGAATGTCGACAAGTAGACAGACAGACACCAAGGACAACATTCAGTGGATGAAGGAGACCAATACTATACAACTCTATACGTGTTTATTGTAATATATGTAATAGTTCGTGCCATCTATTACAACAAAGAAGTTGACTATACGCAGAACTGGTTCTCCTTCATCGCATTAGCTTCTTAACTATAAAGATGTTTCAAGGATTATCTATATAAAAATATGTTTCAAATCTCTCTCAACAACTAAAACACGTCTAGGTCAATGCTAACTGACTGATGTTTCAGTCCATGACTGTCCTTCTTTATTTGGTAAAATATCATCAGATACGAAGCGCCTATCCTATGAACCGTACCCAAGTAACATTCATCTAACATTGGCCATTCATCATTAATGAGACAAGGTGACGATTCATTCAAGGGTTAAATTACAACAGTTACCAAATCACCACAGAGATCCGGTTACTAAAGTAACGCACACAAAACTCAATCGTTCATAGCACAGTCTCACATTACCCTGCTAAAAGTGCATGTTGTTATTGACCTTTTTGATGCTCAATTAAAATGCCAACCCATAGGCTATGATTAAAGTCGGACTGAATCGATGACCGGCAACTTCAGACGTAAATAATTAAGATGGCGGACCGCCATCACGCTACGATGTCTGCAGCTGTCGTGTCTGCACGGAGAAGGCGCAAGAATCAACTGGCCACCTCCCCATCCTCCCGCTCCCTCCGACCAATCACCGTCCAGTTCAGTCCTCCAAGGAAGCAGCCATATTGTGTTTTTGGACGAACGTCAGGATTCAAGTTTTGAACATTCGATTTGTCGAATAAGGTAAGCATTTTGTGCATATTTCAATGAATATTTGATAGATTTTACTTCCAGTCCAACCCTTTCGGCTAATCAAGATGTAAGTTTCTCACGCCCAGGTGCTAAATCATTCATATAAAAACATCAAGCACCGCTTAACCAATCTAGCTAGCGCTATAATTAATTGTAAGCATGCGATGGTGTCAGCGTTTAACACCAAATGCCACCATCTATGCCAAAAGTCCTAAAGCATCCTCTGATTGGCAGTTACTGTGGTGTAAACTGTTTCGCATCTCACCGTTCCTCCCCAACAGGTTGGGAGTTGGAATGTTTTCAACTCGACCATTGTTGTTCTCTCACCTCTACTTAATAGTTCTAGTAACATTGGGTAGTTAGTATCGTCATGTGATAGCTTTAATGAAGGTCCGTTTAGGTGATCACAATAATACTCATTGACCAGAAAACAATACTTGAAAATAACGGATGGATAAGTGGCTCGAGTCTGGATTCATATCAGGCACGAAGACCCGAAGACTCTAAGACTTCTGAGATCTCCCATTTTTGTAAACTTCTAAAGCAGTTTAACAATGCCTACAGCAAGCCAGTGCCAAATCCTCAACAGCCTAGTCGCCCGGGAGGCTCGACGCTCCTACACGCCTTACGTTCTCGATGAGGCCGACACGGACATTGCCGCGGAGACACAGGTACTTCCGCTCCACGGTGCTCCACCAGGATATATTCCAGCCCCCACCCCAACCACCCCTCTTCCCGAGCTTAACTCCTCACCCCTCGTCGCTGCTGCCCATGCGGATTCACCTCTCTTCACGAGACGAACACATCCGGTTCCCCTGGGGGGTCCCGGAGCACCTTACCAAGGTAGAGGTGGGTCCGGCGATACACAACATCCGGTTTACAGGCCAAGGGAAAATACGGAGTCTCCTGTCTTCACAAGACGATCACATCCGGTTCCGGGTCCTGGCCATGCACTTCCTTTCCAGGGTCGGTCCGCGAGTTTCCATAATCCGGTACATAGGACCAGAGAAGATCCAGAATCTCCTGTATCCAGGAAACCAACGCATCAGGGTCGGGTGGGCTCCGGCGGCTGGGGTAGGGCTCGTACTTTGTTCGCCCCTCGTGAAAGATCGTCTCCACACCTTGGTCGGGAACGCCATCGGGAAATGACGACCTTCCAACAACAGTGCATGGAAAACATCGAAAGGTCACTCATGCCTTCAAATACCATTGTTCACGATTTGGAGAACCAACCGGAAGTAGAATCAAAGGGAACCGTTGTTGTGAATATTCTAACGGACATGAGGGAAAAATTGACGGCTGAGTTATCGCAGACTAGGGAACCGGAAGACATCAAACCGGCAACGCCACAACGCACAATAGTCAGGTTCGACAGTACTGTTGAAGTATTAGGATTACCCCTATCAACAGAGACGCCGCAAATCATGAGCAAGCCTTTCAGTGAACAGGAACCGGAAACAGATAATCCTGAAAAGGAAGTTGACGCTCCTGGGGGTTGTAGCGGCGGAGCTGAAAACGGTGAAGTGCCTGAATCCAGCGTCACCATGACAACGCCAACCCCTTTCCCACTGACTATGAGACTTCCGATTGAAATTACTGAAGAAATGAGGACAAGATTGTTTGACCTTGGGTGGAGGAAACCTTTTCAAAAAAGACCGAAAAAGAAGTAAGTTGTTTGATCAGTTTGATTCCCATAGGTTAGCAGGCATTTAAATTTCTGGATACAATGACTTAGCATAAAACTCTGGATTTAATTAATATGGTAATTTAAAAATTATTTCGAAACACTGCGTTAAGTGTATTTCAACAGTTTCAGATAATTATATAGTTTCCGTTGCAGCATATATTATGAAGCCAAAGTAGATTTAAAAACCGGACCCAAAACAAAAGGTTGATGTCGATAGAATAATTATTTTATTCATAATATTTTGTTTGTTGGCGACATTTACAAAACCTATCATCAAGTTTTAAACAAATCAATTGACTGAAACAATCACATTATCTTCTTGAACAAATCATTAATAATATTTAATCGTTACTTTTACATATCGAGAAATACAATGTATTATCTCTATTTCATACTGTATAAACTGATAATAATATAATATATCGTGTTATTTTGTAACATCTGCTAATTTTATTGTAATATGTCTTGATCCAAATTATGTCAAATTATGTTTGGAGCCTCAATATTACTTTAAACTAGTATGTCTATTTTATTACAATGTTACATTTAATCATTTTCTGCTGGCCAACACAAGCTATCAGAAACAGAGAACGGTCTGAAGAATTGAGTTGCCAACAAACAAATGGATAAACAAAGCGTAACTGATGAACCCGGTAACCCGGTCTGTTACTTGTTTGGTCATCCCTGCGTAATTAATCCGTTAATGAGGAGAAGCAACCGTCATCGCACATGTTTGTCACAGTTTATCCAATTTCTGAAAGCATTTTTTAAAAGATAAAACCATTTCAAAGCTTTATTTAAAAAAAATAAATTTTTTTTAATGTTTTTATTTCCCATCAGATGTTTACAAGTACATAAGAAAGAGTGGTCCTTTAATGGATACATCAAATGTGTGACATATAATATGATATAAACTGAGGTGCAAAAGAAAGTATATCACTCAGGTGTTTTCCATTAATTCGATATTTTAAAGAAATTAGATGCATTTGATTATGGCACGATACAATAACACCTTTCGGCAGTAGTTTGAATGACTTAATAAGTGACTGTTTTATTTTTTAACTTAAATATCATTATTTAAAGTAGACGGGGGTAAGAAATGATATTTACACCAACATGACCCCTACCATGTTCAACATGTTGTTAATGTGTGCAGGACGAGGCACATTTATTGATTTTCACACAGAGTATGTGTTATATGTCGATGAACAGTTGTGTTTTGTCAAAATTAATTTTGGGGAATTTCAAAATTTAATTTTTTAATTTTAAATTTAAAAAAAAAATGCGTAGAGGTATCCTTTGACTGATTTAATGTTTTGGACTAATTGCCAAACTAGTCAGTTTTTGAATACGACGTCAAAAACTCGAGATATGTGACTTTGAAAATTATACATATGATAAATACAACTGAGTGATATACTTTCTTTTGCACCTAAGTTTATATTATGTTCATATTATATTCAAGTATTGCAGGTTTTCTGCATCTGGCACAAATAATTCAAGTTCCATCATCGAGTTACATTTGGAGTATCTAAGATTTTACATAATTCAAAACGGTGTGTGGAAAGAAGACCAAAATGAAAAGAATTTCGGCTGACTATTATTTACAAAAGCAGTATATATATACATGCTTGGTAATATTTTAATAATTCTTTTTGTATATGTTCAAAATTGTTTATTACCCTTTTCTACTCGCAGTGTAGATTTTATATTTTACCAATAAACAAATGGCATTTAACGGGTTGTTGTTTCTTGCCTTAAAACCAAAAAGGATGTTTTCAGGTGTTTCAAAAGCTTTCAAAGCTTTATCGTTAAATAAAAATGGCACATGACGAAAGAACACCATAATTGACTATCATACAAATATCGTATGTGACTGGCATTGTCCTTGGAATATTAGATGTTGTTGTCATTTCAGTCAAACCTAACAAAATGTTTCCTTGATATCATTAATTATTTCAATTTACGTGCTTTCTAAAATCTAACAAAATAAGCTAAATGTTGTATATGACTTACAAAATGTAACTCAATATTTCGGACAGTCTCGAATTTAATCAATTTTAATTAATTTTAATACACATAAAAAAACGAAACGTAATAGTCATTTCAGAAATAATTAATTGCGTTGTAAGAGTTATCATATCATATGAATTCAATCGTAAGAAGGTAAAATTTCACCTGGAAAAGGTGTTCAACACATCTTCGTTTGTTACGTACTGTTCTAGGGTACTCAATGTACCCTACAATGTCAGAACTTTGTATAGGCACCATGGGCCGCAATAACGGACTCAGTAGGTCGAATAAGTCATTCTTGCAGAATTCTTTACTACGCTTCCTGAAATGTCAGTTGAGGGAATGTCTGAAGCGTGTACTGACGTTGACGTTGACGTTGACGTTGACGTTGACATCCTATGGGTTTTCAAAGTTGGGGTGAGATGAGGAAAAGATGTGTCTAATGTCTAACGAGGGGAGTTCGCCATGAAGTTCACATGATGTGTGAATACTGCCAGGTTCACCTTTGTGTGGACAAAGGTTGTTTCAAGTCCTGGCACTTACGCCGGTTCCAAACCACCGAGGAGTGAAGCTCCGAACTCTTTGCAATTTCTGACATTTGTGATGAAATGATGAAATGATTTACAATGAAATGAAAGTATTTATTCATAAATGATTTGAGCAAAATTTCCTTCTTTGTTGTTTTTAATATTTTGTATTTGACAGAGAAGTCTTAAGACAAACGTGTATTACATTGGTGTAACATTGGCCTTTTTAAGGAAAAATTTGGAAAATGTAGCTCGAAATTAATTGAAAATGAGAAAATTTATATTTTTACAGTTAATAATATCTGCATGGCCCGATTTTCATCATTCTAACACCAATAGAAAGTATTTTTGATGAAATAAATTTGTTGGTATTTTTTTTAATGATTTTTGGCTGGTATTGAGGCCAGAAACAAGGTCTGGTATTTTCGGCAAAAAGTCATGTTGAGTGTCGGGGCTGATAATTCATAATTTCAGAAAATTTATTAAGGTATGTAAAGGGTTAATGTTAGTTCCAGTGATTACCCATTGCATGCAAGATATTGCAATAATTGCAAGATAGCGAACCGTGAAGCGTTTTGATTTAAATTATTTATTCAAGAGAAAGGAGTGGGTACAAGCTATCCAACTTAAAGGAACCCTCTCCTCTCCGAGAAGCGGGAAGCGTGCTGTATGAGAATTAACGTTATTATGCTGCGATAAAACCTCTGTTGTACCATACGTATCATACAAGAACTTCGTTTAAGTACTGGGTCATTTCAAGAGAGGTTTTAAAGTAATCGCTCAATGAGTGATTACTTTTAAACCTCTCTTGAACGCGATTGCTCGATGTAGCGCTACGTAGCAAAGCGAGCAAACCTCGAGGAATCGCACCGTGTCGTTCAGGAGAGAATGCGCTACATTTAGCGATCAATGAGCGATTATAAGCGCTCGCTGTTATGGAACGGAGCCCTGATGTACAGACCGCTGAATCACAACTAACTCAAATCTTGTGTTGGATATCGCTCCATACACCATCCGGTCTGAGTCGAATCTGTCGAACTGTTGAATACAAATTGGGGCGAGAGGTTCATTTCTCCTGTGGTAGACACCTTGTCTTGCATCACGCAGGTGAGGAAGATCACGACTAGATAACGCTCTAGATAAGATTTGATCTAAGTTGCCAATTCTGGACTTTACGGCTTCATTGCAGGCGATTCCATCGCTACAGGTCTCTGATTACAGAGACGTTGACGGACTTTCTTGTCGGATACTCACTTGAAGCAAACGATTCCTGACAGTCTGGTGGGGAAAAGTGAGCGAAGATGTAGCGGTTATTGACTTTTTTCGGGCGATTGTGATCGATATTAGTTTACAGGAAATTAACCTACTTATCCACAGGGGTTCGAATCGCTGTTTTGACCATATTTTTCAAAATTCAAAATCTCGATTTTTGCTTTCATATACTGTTTATATACGATACTGTGAGCTCATATTCCAAATTTGAGCGAAATCGGTTAAGAAATAAAGATTTGGGATAAATATACCCGCTATTGATATAAAGACACAAGGGAGGACACTTGCTCTACGAACTTCTGATCGAAAACTGGACTGCCAAACTATTCTAACGTGCGGTTCGATCAATCTTTGCTTTCCTCATAAAATGAGGCATTGAACATATAGACAAGTATTTTGGCTTTCTGTGAATCCCAACCAATGTCTCCAATTTCACGCCACATTTGACCACTGACCCTCGCAATGACCCAACCCTCCTTTTTGTACATATATGTGGACGACATCGGGAAAACATCGGTTTTTCCGGAAATCACACACGTCTCCTCGCAATCGCTCGGAAATAGAAAACGCCTCCCATTGGTCAATTATGACGTCAGTTAACCACGCCCCTTACTCAAGGGAGATAACTGTTACCAGTTTGGCCAAGGCGAGTCACTTACATTCCGAATGATTTGCTCAGTTATTGTCTGCGAAACGGAAATATCGAATGAAATAATGAAATAAATCATTAGGTTTTCTAATTATTAGTTCGATAAATGTTAAACACATTTGACAAGCATTTATTTTTGTTGCACCGTAAAACGAATGCTGAAATATTGCAAATGTGGAATGACGAACATACAATGACCATCGTGCCGATTGATAGGCAACGATCATACATAAATGTATCCGATCCTATTTACAAACTATATAAGCACCACTTCCCATGAAAATAATATTTTTTTTATAAACATTGTGTCCGTTCACTGTCACGTTATTTGATCTCACTCTCAGTTCAATGATATTATGCCAACACTCACTCCCATTTCCATTGCAATTCTAAGTTTATTCAGTAAAGTTTCATTACTTTGATTTAGGAAGTTTTGAATAACAAAATCGTGATATTGAAAAGAATTATCGTTAGTGGGATACCATTAAAATAGTCAAAAACACCAGTTTGTTTTTTCAATAGTTGGAAATGGATCAACAAGCAATAATTAGAAGCAGGGTACAAAATTTATTTCCTTTTTTTTTTTAAACCTGCATTACACTTCAATTATAATTGACTTATGTTCTAATTAAAAATACGTGTTTAAAAACGATTATCCATTTCTAATTTAATTTATAAAGCAAAATATATAACAAGTAGTTGGGGCAGTCAAGGGTGAATTGTTATGGAACCATATTTTCCCATGATTTATGGCATTGGTAAAACGGTTATTGATATGTTTCAAATAAATGTAAAACTTGCATTAAATGAACTTAAAAGTAGTACGTATTCTTAAGGAATATTTCTGAATTCAATACATTGAATTTAAATACAAGAAAATTCTAGATCAGTTGATTTACATTTTAACTTCAACAAATCCCAAAACATGAAAATACATAATTATGATTAAAGACTGAAAACTGATAAACACAATAGCACTGGTAATTTCAAAAGTATAGTTGGACTGTTGAATTTTATAATAGAATCGACTGTAACAGAATATGATGTTTCTCTAAATCAAAAATATGTACTGTTTTGGATTAAAATGGCCAGTCATTATTACATTGATTGGAACGAGCATTGCTTCAAAGAGATTGTAATTTCAAAAGATGACGTGTCCCAACTGTATTTTCTGGTTCACATTTATTTATATATTTTCTTCAAAAGTCCTGTTCAAGAATAAAAATTAATGATAATGAACCAAACATGATAAAACTTGTAGAAAACGTACCGCTGAAGAATAATATATGATGAACAAAAAATAAGTGTGATGGACCTATTTTCTGAGTACTTTGATGCTGGAAGTTGAATAGTTATGAAAAGTATTGGCTAAGGGAGATAACTCCTTACTGGGTAAACTGAAATATCAGTACATAATTCTTTTATATAAGGTTGCAGAGCAGTTAAAAGATATACCATAAAACATAAACTATTTCACACAATCATAATACCATTACCTTTCTTTATTAGTATCCAAAAGTAATTTGATTTTTAATGTTTCTCACAACACATGAACAGTATTGGCAAAGGGAGAAATTGAATTTATTTTTATGACATACTTATTTATATAAGGTTATAGAGCAGATGATATTTTACCATAAAACACAAAGTATTTCACACAACCACAATACCACTACCTTTCTTTATTAGTATCAAAAGGTAATTTGATTTTTAGCTCATCAGGCCTGAAAGGCCCGATGGGCTTATGGCATGGCATGGTGTCCGGCGTCCGTCCATCCGTCCGTCCGTCCGTCCGTCCGTCCATCCGTCCATCCGTAAACTTTTCGCTTTTTCGACTTCTTCTCCAGAGCCAATAACTCCACAGAGCTGAAATTTTATGTGCAGACTCCTTGGCTAATGGGGATTCTAAATTGTAGATTTCGTGACCCCATGACCACAAATGGGGTCACAGGGGTCACAACCTTAAAAACCTATTTTCATCTTCTTCTCCAGTTCCAAAAGGTCTAGAGAGCTGAAAAGTTGTGTGCAGACTCCTTGGCTAATGGGGATTCTAAATTGTAGAGTTCGTGACCCCATGACCCCAAATGGGGTCACAGGGGTCACATCCTTAAAAACCTATTTTCATCTTCTTCTCCAGTTCCAAAAGGTCGAGAGAGCTGAAAAGTTATGTGCAGACTCCTTGGCCAATGGGGATTCTAAATTGTAGATTCCATGACCCCATGACCCCAAATGGGGTCACAGGGGTCACATCCTTAAAAACATATTTTCATCTTCTTCTCCAGTTCCAAAAGGTCTAGAGAGCTGAAAAGTTGTGTGCAGACTCCTTGGCCAATGGGGATTCTAAATTGTAGATTTCGTGACCCCATGACCCCAAATGGGGTCACAGGGGTCACATCCTTAAAAACCTATTTTCATCTTCTTCTCCAGTTCCAAAAGGTCTAGAGAGCTGAAAAGTTGTGTGCAGACTCCTTGGCCAATGGGGATTCTAAATTGTAGATTTCGTGACCCCATGACCCCAAATGGGGTCACAGGGGTCACATCCTTAAAAACCTATTTTCATCTTCTTCTCCAGTTCCAAAAGGTCTAGAGAGCTGAAAAGTTGTGTGCAGACTCCTTGGCCAATGGGGATTCTAAATTGTAGATTTCGTGACCCCATGACCCCAAATGGGGTCACAGGGGTCACATCCTTAAAAACCTATTTTCATCTTCTTCTCCAGTTCCAAAAGGTCTAGAGAGCTGAAAAGTTGTGTGCAGACTCCTTGGCCAATGGGGATTCTAAATTGTAGATTTCGTGACCCACTGACCCCAAATGGGGTCACCGGGATCACATCCTAAAAAACCTATTTTCATCTTCTTTTCCAGTTCCAAAAGGTCTAGAGAGCTGAAAAGTTGTGTGCAGCCTCCTTGGCCAATGGGGATTCTTTATTGTAGATTATGTGACCCCCTGACCCCAAATGGGGTCACCGGGGTCACATCCTTAAAAACTTATTTTCATCTTCTTCTCCAGTTCCAAAAGGTCTAGAGAGCTGAAAAGTTGTGTGCAGACTCCTTGGCCAATGGGGCTTCTAAATTGTAGATTTTGTGACCCCATGACCCAAAATGGGGTCACCGGGGTCACATCCTTAAAAACCTATTTTCATCTTCTTTTCCGGTTCCAAAAGGTCTAGAGAGCTGAAAAGTTGTGTGCAGACTCCTTGGCCAATGGGGATTCTAAATTGTAGATTTCGTGACCCCATGACCCCAAATGGGGTCACCGGGATCACATCCTTAAAAACCTATTTTCATCTTCTTTTCCAGTTCCAAAAGGTCTAGAGAGCTGAAAAGTTGTGTGCAGCCTCCTTGGCCAATGGGGATTCTTTATTGTAGATTATGTGACCCCCTGACCCCAAATGGGGTCACCGGGGTCACATCCTTAAAAACTTATTTTCATCTTCTTCTCCAGTTCCAAAAGGTCTAGAGAGCTGAAAAGTTGTGTGCAGACTCCTTGGCAAATGGGGATTCTAAATTGTAGATTATGTGACCCCGTGACCCCAAATGGGGTCACCGGGGTCACATACTTAAAAACTTATTTTCATCTTCTTCTCCAGTTCCAAAAGGTCTAGAGAGCTGAAAAGTTGTGTGCAGACTCCTTGGCCAATGGGGCTTCTAAATTGTAGATTTTGTGACCCCATGACCCCAAATGGGGTCACCGGGGTCACATCCTTCAAAACTTATTTTGATCTTCTTCTCCAGTTCCCAAAGGTCTAGAGAGCTGAAAAGTTGTGTGCAGACTCATTGGCCAATGGGGATTCTAAATTGTAGATTTCGTGACCCCGTGACCCCAAATGGGGTCACAGGGGTCACATCCTTAAAAACCTGAAAAGTTGTGTGCAGACTCCTTGGCCAATGGGGATTCTATATTGTAGATTATGTGACCCCGTGACCCCAAATGGGGTCACAGTGGTCATGATCTAAGAACCTATCTTTTGCTTGTAAACAATAACTTAAATAACTTAAATATTCAACTTTAGATAGTAAATCAATGAAATCCTGATGAGCTACAGAGCCCATGGCTCTATTTTTAATGTTTCTCACAACACACTGTTGATGAAAAATGGACCTAAGCTATTAAGTTCTGAGAGAGTAAACCTGACGCATCGGAGATATGCTTGGGCAGTTGCTACGAACTTTAACAATGATTCTTCATATGCATGTCGAATAAATACCGTAAATAATATCACTCACAACGAAAGAATGTCTAACCCATAACATATAGGTATGTCCGATATAAACACGTCAAAATGGCAAAACATCATTAATAATATCCTCACACGTCATAATTGACCAATGGGAGGCGTTTTCTATTTCCGAGCGATTGCGAAGAGACGTGTGTGATTTCCGGAAAAACCGATGTTTTCCCGATGTCGTCCACATATATGTACAAAAAGGAGGGTTGGGTCATTGCGAGGGTCAGTGGTCAAATGTGGCGTGAAGTTGGAGACATTGGTTGGGATTCACAGAAAGCCAAAATACTTGTCTATATGTTCAATGCCTCATTTTATGAGGAAAGCAAAGATTGATCGAACCGCACGTTAGAATAGTTTGGCAGTCCAGTTTTCGATCAGAAGTTCGTAGAGCAAGTGTCCTCCCTTGTGTCTTTATATCAATAGCGGGTATATTTATCCCAAATCTTTATTTCTTAACCGATTTCGCTCAAATTTGGAATATGAGCTCACAGTATCGTATATAAACAGTATATGAAAGCAAAAATCGAGATTTTGAATTTTGAAAAATATTGTCAAAACAGCGATTCGAACCCCTGTGTACTTATCAGTGAAATGTATTGTCTGACTATAATGGCAAAACGTTAATAATTCACTGCGCTTTAATAGGCCTTCGTCTCGTAGCTGGCGACATTTTGTCCCCTAAACAACGAAACCGTGGTTTATTTCTTGGTTTGGTTTAACTGCATACGAAGCTAGAAAATGCAGTAAGGACAGATAAACATATTTCCTATTATTGCATTCTGCGCATGTACTACACAACAACAGGGTTTCCGAGGCACACAGAGTTGTCAATTTTACAAGTCGCCTTATCAACCATTCTCTTCCCACATCTGTTACTCCCTTCAGATTTCCGATCCTAACCTCTGTTCTACATCGCTTGAAATCGAGAGCAAAAAGGGAGTGCCCTGATTGGTTACAATTGAATCTAGTTGTGCAATCTTGTAAAAATGACATTTGCCAATGACACCTCATAGGGCAAACGTTTTCTCGTTAAATATGTTTTCCTCAAAATATGCAATTTGTTTTTATGAAAACTATTGATCATAAACATGCGTATAAATAAAGAAGACCAAACCAAGACAAATATTTTTTTTTAGTTCATTCGTGTCATTTACATCATACAAATTCGAAGGACATGTACCAATGTACCATAAATGAGTTAAATGCCAACATCTTTGAAGTCGGTCGACATGGTCGCTGAAAGATGAGTTTTCATTGGTTAAAAAGCATGGATACAATATGAGGTTCCCAATCCCCCACTAGGGAATTTTGCTGGAGTCTAGAAATTCCGGCCATCTAGAAGAACAGAAGTTAGGATCAGAAAACTGAAGGGAGTAACCTTAGTGGGAAGAGAACGTTATTAACATGTTTTCAAATGTGAAAATAAAAATGATTGAAATTTTACCTGTTACATGATATTTTTATTTTATTGTGATTATACCAGCAAACTATGACACATATAATGTATATATTCTCAGTGATTATACAATTATACAAAATACCTAGTTAGGTAAAACATGTTTTTCAATATCTACATAACTGAACTATATAATTGAATGAAATGGTAAATAAATAAACGGCAAAAATGATATATTTCAATTTATTTGAGTACTCATAACTTTGTATAGGGGATATAGTCATTGTCTCCGTCTGTGTGTCCGTCCGTCCGTCTGTCTGTCCGTGATCACATCGTTTCCGGAGCAGAACTAAAAAATCATTAGACCAACGAAACTCGGTATGTTGACCACTCAGCGCATCTAGTTGTATCTTTTAGGGTTTTCAACACTCTGAATGTTTGCGTTTGGGCGGTTTCCACAGAAACGCAACTTGGAATTTCGTTTCCGGAGCAGAAATAGGACACTGCGTCGAGGATAAAAATGAGTCCCATCTTTATCTCACTAAGCTGATTAGAGTGTCTGCTTACGAGTTACGCTTCACTTCACTGTCTACATTCAGTAGTTTTTATTACCAATTACGTCAATTGTCTGAAATTTGGTGTCTGTGACTTGTTAGCAGCCATGTTAATCAGCATAGGTAGATACACATGATCTGATTTTTATTGTCGACGTGGTGTCCCTTTAACAAAATTTGGCGTGTTGACTACTGATCACGTGTAGTTTGATGGTAAGCCATCTCGCTTGATGACTCTTGTGTGTAAAGAGACAGTCAGTATTGTCATACTGTTTTATTTGTCGAATAACAATATGAGGTGATAAGTTCAAATAATTTCCCTT
The DNA here is from genome assembly GCA_936450465.1 of Gibbula magus. Taxonomy (NCBI): domain Eukaryota; kingdom Metazoa; phylum Mollusca; class Gastropoda; order Trochida; family Trochidae; genus Gibbula; species Gibbula magus. Next base: position 70,453,022 of record OW388293.1, on the reverse strand, counting down.
GACTTGCATATGTATACCCTATTGCCAAATATAATAGTAATTTATTGTTTCCAATGAAAATAGCGCAACAGCATTGTACATGTGCATCGAAATTATGCGTCCCATATAGACTATACACAGAAAATAAATTTGCGCGCGTCATTGATAATTTTCAGCAATAGTCAGTACTTCTCGATAAAATAACACAATTTATAACGTTTGACACAATCTGACTCCAACAACGTATGGAATGGCTCTTTAACCTTCTGGCTCTGATATTTACGTCTTGTCTTTGTTGTTTAATATTTCGAAGGAACTATCTTCAAGCAATATAAACCTGAGAATGAATAACACAATTCAGGGCTCACTAATTTATAACAATTACTTATCTACATAACAAATCGTTGAAATTTAAACTAACTTGAATTCTAGAGATAACAAGATCCAACAGCCCACGGTCGACCTGAGCAATCTGCCTTCACTCATGGACCTCAAGAAAGATCCGGTCCTGCGCAAAGCGAGGAAAGCCCGAGTAGTTCCGATTCAGACGAAACCACCCGAACTAAATCCGACTGCCGTGTGCTTCAACATGCTGGGTTCGAGCCTCACCCACAGGGATGTATGGTTAGCCTTCAAGAAGGATATCCTCTCAGAGCACCCCGAGGTGAAAATAACCTCCATACAGTTCATACCGCGCGCCATCTTCGTGAAGAGGCCAAAGGGAGGCGACCCAATCGAAGACCGGTGGGTGATCACCTTCACCTCGGAATGGTTCCGGAACAGAGTGTCCGGCATGGAGATGAACTTCAAGGGCGGCGCCGTACAGGTGAGCTGGTTATGATCTATGATCGTATTGGTTGTGTTCGGTCGTTCTTCAAGATGCCTCATGAAGTGTCATGTGGACTGTCTCTGGGTAAAATATGAAAAAGCAACAAAACAAATTATGTGTGTGAAGCTGGAAGTCAAATAAGAATAATTATATATGAATAAAGGAGTTCTTTATTCCGAGAGCACGACACTTCCATATAGATTCTTGTATCGAGTTCATTCAAAATTCAAAAGGATACAAGCATCTAAATTTATTTTGGAATCGGAATATAGAAGAATTGATGCAGGGGTGCCCCCAATTTTTATGCGAGAAAGAGAAAAAGGGTACACACATTGTAAATTACAGTGATTTCATTACAATGATACAGTACCGCATATTTCGACATTGGATATAAGAGAGACTAGCTTAACGAAAGTGAAGCTACTTCAAGATTAAAGATGTATAACCTTCGCTTAGGTATAGCTATATTTAATGTTCATTTTACATGTATACGATATCATGCCAAATAAATAAATAAATATATATATATATATATATATATATATATATATATATATATATATATATATATATATATATATATATATATATATATATATATATATATATATATATATTATTAACAGAATATTTCTTAAAGGGGCAGTAGCAAGTATTTTCGCTCAAATAAGTTGATGAATTGTATTTGAAAAATAATGTCATCAATAGTAAAACACCCTTCTCTCTTCGGAATATCAAGTTGAAAATGAGTGTACATGATTCCGTAAAGGCCATGGGGTCGTTTTTGTAAATCGAAATAATAGATTGTGTTCACAATAAAATGGCCGCCATGCAATGTTTGCTTTATACGCAAAACATCTTTATTACCACTACGGATAATTGGTTTGTGTAACAAGATGTTTTACCCTCTAAAGTTCATTTAAATGACACAAACTATCATTATAAATGGGAAATTTGAAAAAATAAAATTTGCAAAAAAACGTGATATGACGTCATGTGTGTTGCAGCTGCGGCGGTACGACGACGTGGTGACGTGTGAGTACCGACAGTACACGAGGATGACGGACTACATGAAGATGGTCAACATGAAGAAATAGCAACACCACTGGAGAGAAACCTGCATTACAAGTGACTGTTACAGTATTCCAAACTAGCTCTGTGATAAAAGTTGAGCATGAGGTTGTCCCACTTAAGGTAAAATGCTATCTTCACGTAGGCTGCCAGGTACCAGTTTTATTCTGTAAAACCCACATTTGATTATACGGAAGACGATCCTCTACAGAAAAAGACCTTTGAAGACTTAAAGACTTCAGATTTGCCTATGAAATGAATTTATTTTGGTTGTGTGAAAGTTCAGAACTCAAGCATCAGGAGGCCGTTACACTAGCCGATCTTAGCCCTAAGATCAATCGTAAGCCCATCTTCTATCATTGGCTAAGATTGGTCTTAGGGCTAAGATCGGTTAGTGGAGTCTAAATTTTAGGAACCTAAGAAACTTGAATGCTCCTTGCTGAAGACGTGAGGAAATGACATTTACAGCTATTATTGAAATGACATCGAAACTTACCTCCTGGATGGGATCAATGTATAAATGAGAAAATGACTGCACGATTAAAACAGAAATGCTTTTGTAGCTTTGTAATTTTTATTTCTGTCATATGTTCGAGATATTCGCATAGCATTTCAACTACGTATCTAAATGTTTCATTTTCGTAGGTTATCTGCAGTACTTCGTTCTTACGACTTCCATTATCGGAGATTTTTCTTGTTAACGTTCTTATCTGGTTATAATGCTTCCACACGCTTTGACGGATGTGGATGTAAAATACACGTACCATATGCAGTCCATACTGTGTAATGTTTACAAGTAGCCTATCTCTTGTCAACATGTTTCTTTTATGATAGGGGCGAGATAGCGCAGTGGTTAGCGCGTTCGGCTTCTGCAGTAGAGAATTGTTCTACACACAGTAAGGTTCAGAATGATTTTTTAAAAAAACAACAAATACAATACAATAAAAAGGTAACATTTAAAGCGTTCTGTAATTGGTTTGATTAAATGCTATGTATTTTGGTTCTGTAAATTCGACCCAAGCATGTTGTTGCCTTGAAGCAAATGAATGTGCACGTGGTGATCGGATCAAGAGGTCCGTGGTTCGAACCCAAACAGGGGCTTGGCAACCTTGCTGTAGAGAATATTCTACAGGTAGTAAGGTTTGGTGGAATATTAAAAGGATATTCGGTGCATTACTACATGATTCGTTAGTTCCTGAAGTCTCTTCTCACATAGGTAAATCCACTAAGTTCGTTTGGATGGAAGAGTGAGTGAGTGAGTTGGGGTTTAACGCCGCTTTCAAGAGTATTTCACTTATATCGCGGCTGCTAGTATTATGGAAAACCTGCGAGCAGCGGTGAGCAGAGTAAGTGAATTTCTATGCTGAAATTCAGTGTAGCATTGCACCCAAACCTAACTGCGTGTAGAACAGTTCTCTACTGCAGACAAAGTTGCCGTGCCCCTGGCGGGATTCGAACCCCGGACCTCTTGATCCGAAGCCGAACGCGCTAACCACTGCGCTATCCCGCCCCCTTGGATGGAATAACTGAGTGGACTAACCTGCGTGGAGAGAGAATGTAGTTCCTGATGCTCGGACGTCTCACCACAATACAGGCAAACGGCATTAGTGCGCTTTCCGCCATAATACTACACTATTTTAAAATAATCTTGAAAGCGTTAAAGCACATATCAACTCAAATCACTCGAAATATCTTTTTCTGCTTTATCGTTTAAACTTAACACAAACACGTTCTTTGGAATGTTTATTTTCATGATTTGCAATACAGAATAAATCAGTTTAACATCTAAATAGAACATAGGAACAACTAGATAGAAGACCTTACATATTTGAATTAAAATCATATAATGACATCTAATCCCCCGTAAAGGATTATGAACACGTTTCAACTCTTCTAGAAAAGTAAAAATTAAAAATATATCAAGATTTAGGGCTTAACGAATTTAGTTCAAGTACATATTTATTAAATAAAACCAAACATTTTGTTCAAATATGGTTTCCAATGGTTCTTTAATTTCAAATTACAGACACGTAAAGTTATGTAATGTGTATATTTAGAAATATACCTTCCATGAAATAAAATCACTGTTTAAACAATTTGATATTATGAATCAAAAGTTGCTGAAGCAGTATATGTCGTAGGAAAAACGTACATAGGCTTGTAGTTAAAAATCACAACATGACTTTTATCAGTTCAAATCCATTTTATCATTCAACAGTTATCTGAAGAAAGTGACTATATTAAGGCATATGATAGTGAATCTACACGTGCGATGGTCGGTAGGTGAATTATTAAACATCCTTTCATAGTATTGATACAGTATATGTTAAACAAGGGCGAAATACATAAAATATGTGACGTTCTCTTCAATCGATGGTATAAACAGTGGCAAATCCATTTGAAAAATTAAGTTGAGTGAACCCAATTTACACCATATACGTTACTCCTTCTTTGAAAACCCGGTTCCACCTATGTAAAAATAAACAACGTAAAATAACCCTGAATGTGTTTTACTTACACCCTGAAAATCACAAAGAAAGGGACATAACTCGAGAATGCAATACACTTGACACAAATACAGATCTGAAGTAAATACTGAACAGGTTAATGTCTAAGCATACGCCTACACATTGTATAGATATGCTATCACAGACTGTGCGAATACTGTCACCATATATAAATATATAAATATATATATGCATAAACTGTAAAACACGACAACGACAATGCATCATTAATTTAAATATATATGAAATGTACAATTGAAGTTACATAATAACGAAAGTGAGCATTTCTAACAAATGTAAAATTAATTCTTTCAATTTTATCAGAAAGAAATACTAACGTTCATTTGTGGTGTATCAGTTAATGAAAAACACTATTAAAATGAGATCACAAGGTTGTGATTAATTTATAAATCTCAAAATGTACTGAAAGTTTACAGACATTAAAGGGGCAGTAGCACGTTTTTTGCAAATTTTATTTTTTCAAATTTCCCATATATAATGATAGTTTATGTCATTTATATTTACTTTAGAGGGTAAAACATCTTATTACACAAACCAATTATCCGCAGTAATAATGGCGATGTTGCCTATAAAAATTGCATGGCGGCCATTTTATTGTGAACACATTTTATTATCATGAATGACAAAAACCATTTCCAAAGCTTTACGGAACCTTGTACACTAATTTTTTAACTTGATTTTCCGTAGAGAGAAGGGTGTTTTACTTTTGGTGACATTATTTTTCAAATACATGTCATCGACTTATTTCAGCGAAAAAACGTGCAACTGCCTCGTGAATCAGTTAATGATAATACTGCTATTAAAATGGTATCACAGGAATGTGTATTATCAACGTTTATAAACCTCATAACTTTATATAACAATCGGGACAATATAGTATATTTAACATTTACACACGTAAAACTATTTTATTATCGAAATAGTAAAAATGTATAAACTTAACAAGAATGAATATAAAAGGCAAAAAACAGTCATAACTTTCAGTAGCTTTAACCATGAAGACGAGTTGCTCGTTATCAATTTGTTCTCGTAGATTACGTGAAGGCGATCTCTTTGGTTGTTGTATTTTCAAAAAGACGTAATGGTCATTCATATAACGTTCATCTCATCTCGGCTACAGTAAAGGTTAAAACCTTTGTCATGGTAAGAACATTAAAGTCCATGCTAAAGTTGACACACCAAATGATTTCACTCGTTATTCAATTCAAGAAGTATGTTTTTGTTAGTATCAATGTGGATATGAAGGACAACATAGAATTGTTAACATAAACTGACCTCTTGGTGAACAACAACACGAGACCATCCATGTTCTCTAAATAGAAACATCGAACAAGATGATCAGATTCATTGAAAGTCAAGTTATTGTCTAAGAGTTATGTTATAGCAAGCATCAAGTAGGCAGATTGGAAACTCCTTTGCTTGGGGACATCATGACAGCAACGCGTTTCCGCATCAACGGCAATAATAACAATATTATTGTTTATATATGATGTGATATTGACGCAGTCTTCCTTAAAGAAGCTGATATTGATTAGATTAGAGTATTTACATTTACCATTGGTCTCCTTGTTGATATATGCCAATAAATATGTCTGACAATAAATGAAACGAAAAACAAAATGAAAATCACAAATAAGCAAATATGTGTACAGATCTATCCGGTGTGAGTTCCTCTAAGGTTTTTCTCCTTTCCTCGAAATCAGCTTACCTACTGGTAAAGAGAATATTATTGGAAGGAAGAACAAAGTGTTGCGTTTCATATTACTACTTTTCGGCGAACAGTGGTTCGAATGTTCAAGAAACCTCGACTACCCCATCCTCGGTTACCCAGGGTTTTATATATGATCCGTTACTCTCCACTATATCACCCATGGGAACCTTATCAGGAGAATCTGTACTCAAATTACCCGCCCTTGGCCGGCGTGACGAAGTCAGTAACCAAAGAAAATACTCAATACGATAAGACGTAAATGGTCAAGGGAGATAACCGGTGACGGATGGCTAACAAAATGACCTCGCATGCTTTGCAACGAAGTGATATGAATTGTCATTGGTTCGCAGGTCCAAGCTGCGTAGCGGTTTGATTGGCTCACGCCGGCCAAGGGTGGGTAATTTGAGTACAGATTTGTCTGATGAAATTTCCCTTGGTGGATATAGTGGAGAGTAACGGAGCATATATAAAACCATGGGTAACCGAGGATGCGACTACCCATGTGACTGAATTAAACTGGAATCCATGACCACAACGGGCAAAAGAATCAGTTCAGCCCAGTGCAGTGCCATATCACAGTCCAATGACGCATGTTAGGATTTTTAAAGCCAAACGTAAACCTACTGCGAAACGCATTTTCACCTTTTGAAGAGAAATTTAATCTTTTGAGCAAATAAAAGTAAACTATCATATTTCGTTAAATGAACTATTCACTGACATCAGCTAGAGTGAACACAGGGATAGCTTTCCGAGAATGTTTAACACCGAAGGGGAATCGTGGACTTTTGTTTCCAGTTCCGGTCGGCTCGTACGCGCCAGGCCCCGGCGTCACCATCTTGTAGCCCGGCATGTAGTTCCGACCTTTGAATGTGTAAACAGGTGCGCGTTTCGTCCTCATATATGACGCATCGTATGCGCCTGGTCCGGGACTGGCTGACCAATCGTGAGCAAAGCCGAACTTATCACTCCGACCCCGGAGGGTGGCGGCCTGGGCGCCTTTGTATCCGACCACCTGGTACCCGATGGTGGACGGGATGTTGTACTTGGTGGGGCCGGGGTGGGGTCCGTCAAAGTTCGGGAAAGATCGGGTTCCGAATGAATAGCTTGGAGTCGTCTTATAACGAGGGGAGTTCGTAGAGTCGGTGTTGTAGACTGGGCCGGGAACAATGTCTTTGCTTACACCTGCAATGTATAGCGGAAACATACACATAGGTTGAACCAGTTGGGTCATTTAATTAATTTATTTAAATATGTCCTTCATTTTTGTATACACTTCGGATTTTCTTTCTTTTCTTTCTACAGTATAATATAAGGCTGACCTATTCCATCCTGGCCCCATGATCATATAAATAAATCTTAGCCAAACACAATTCTTTACTTGAGTAGTCAGGATCTGGCTATTAGTGAATGTTACATAACTCAATGTATTATTTTCATGCATAACCTGATTTTTAATTCAAGTGTGAAATTGAGCTAAAATTAGGAACACGAAGTTTTCAAATATCATAATTTGAAATTCCAAAATAATCAAATAAATATGTTGTACACACTAAAAAAAGAGAGACAAGCTGAAACCATGTCAACAGCAGTCGAAGTCAAGGGTCAGAACTTTTGTTCAGTAGTGTATCTGACAAGTCGAACAACTCACGAGGTGAAGGTCTGCCGGTGATGACTGCCGCCCGTTCCCGAACTTTACCATATTTGGTGATGGTACTATCCACGTGGTAGGCGGGACCTGGGCTGTTGTCGCTGAATCCTGGACAATATGAAGAAATGGATAACTGAGTGAATGTCAGAATTAGTAAGATTAAATGAAGAAGGAATGAGGTAACGAATACATGAAACCATATACACTCACAAATACGCCTACTCTGATGCGAGGCTGATCGAAGTCGTTTTGTATATATTTTAAAGCCGCTTCTCTTAGCATTATTACATATAATAAAGGATTATATTTTCGTCATTAGTTTGATTAACGGTTAAACAAGCTTCCAAAATCAAAAGACAGACATACAGACATACGTCTTACCACATAATACATAATAGAATAATTCTGGAGCGGTGTTAAAATAAGCCTTATGGCTTTTCCGCCAATCCAGATTTCATTTTGTGAAATAAAATATGTTTAAAGGGGCAGTAGCACGTTTTTTCGCTCAAATAAGTTGATGAAATATATTTGAAAAATAATTTCACCAATAGTAAAACATCCTTCTCTCTTCGGAAATAAAGTTTAAAATGAGTGTACATGTTTCGGTAAAGCCATGGGAATCGTGTTTGTAATACAATATAATAAATTGTGTTCACAATAAAATGGTCGCCATGCAATATTTGCTTTATACGCAACACCGTTTTTACCACTACAGATGCTTGGTTTGTGTAATAAGATGTTTTACCCTCTAAAGTTAATTTCAATGACATAAACTATCATTATAAATGGGAAATTTGATAAAATAAACTTTGCAAAAAACGTGCTACTGCCCCTTTAAACCATAATAGAATAAAGAAATATACAGATACAATACAAAAACGTAAGCTATCCATACACGAGAGACCATTAGTTTTAAAATATACAAAATACAAGCTTAAAATCCATTAGCCATATTAAAACCACATAACAATAAAATAGTAGAAATTATGCTAATAATATGGGTTGACTACTCTGCTGGTTGCTAACGTAAACAGAGTATATCAGTTTGCCAGTAACAGGGCAGCATACCGGTCTTCATGCCTGGTGCCACAAACTTTACTACACATGGTAAACAACATGGTAATATTATTGACAACATTGGTAAATAAACTAGATTTTCAATGACGTGAACTTCACTTGTGTTAAGCCTAAATGAAACGTACCTTACCTTTATATATATTTGTATTTGGTGTAATGAACTACACTAATTGTATTATCTGTTTAATTAAATAATTAATAAGGACAAGAATCTGTTTTTGATAAAATTTATTAGGGTTGTAACAAGATGATCGTCAAATATATGTTTAGATATATTTGACGTGAAAGGTTTACTATAAAGTTGTGTTCGAAGCAAACAGAACAAAAGAATGCCACCATTTCGAACTTTTCAGAATGAAATAAAGGACTATTACCTTCTTACTAAATGTTCAGCAATTATTGAGTGTAATATTAACCTTTTTTTTATAAATTCTGGTCAACATGTCATATCCTGTTCATGTGAAGTTTATTTGTTTTGGGTAATGTATATACTGAATACTGGAATGTCATATGTTGAGTTTTTAAAAATGCTGTAAAATGCTCTCTTAAAAATAAAAAGTTAAAAAACAAAAAATATAGTTGGGTTAAAATTGACATCATTGACATGTCAAACTATGCTTCCCCATCAAAGCTGGAGGTTTGGGGAGAACATCGGATATTGGATTTCGCGGAAGACTCGGTAGATATTAGACAATATAACATTAAGTTATGCTACTTGAACTTACGAGTGATTGGAAATATTCGTCCTTTGATCACAATGGAAGCTGCACAATGTCTTACCAGATGTCTGGTACTGAGTAGACTCGACTACTGTAACAGTCTTTATGTCGGACTCCCGGATATTCTCATTGACAAACTTCAAAAGGTACAAAATACAGCAGCGCGAATCGTGACTCTAACATCTAAAGGATCGCACATTACTACTGTCCTTAAACATCTTCACTGGCTTCCAATAAAAGCAAGGATTCAACTCAAAATTGTATGTCTAATGCATAAATCTCTGCATGATCAATCGCCTGCCTACATATCAGAGTTGATATCAGCCTATGTCTCAGCACGGGAGCTTAGATCACAACATCAGAATCTATTGACAGTGCCGAAGTGTAACCTCAAGTGCTTTGGTCAGAGATGTTTTGAGCATTTTGCTCCTAACATGTGGAACTCTCTTCTCAAAAATCTTAAATTATCTTCAACATTTGAATCATTCAAATCAAGTCTAAAAGCCTATCTTTTTGTTCAGTTCTATGGTACATAAGAACTTTCACAATCCCAACAATTATATACATGGATTTGTTATTGCTGTGTGAACTGAGCACATTCAAATGTGAATGACTATTATCATTATTTATAAGCATTATATGTTTAGCGCCTTGACCATGCTTTCGAGCGTGGATATGTGCGCTTTATAAATATGCACTACTATTATTATTATTATACTGAAATCTTACAGTCTGAATGAAGCGTTCCCTCCACTTGCACTGATTTCATAACTTTCTCATTTCCATTATATATTTAGATACGGTCAGAAAGACTTTTTCAACGTTATTACCTCAAACAAAGGGTCAGCATATGACCAGCAAAAGCTCTGCAAGTAACCAGTTCCCTGGTCTCGATGAGGTATTATCTAAATCCATTATCGACAACCGCTTCACATGGCCATAGCTACAACTAGTAGAGACCCCAATTCAAACAACCCAAGCTTACATAGATTCAAACAGCTGTTACACGTTTGCACGTCACGGTTTTATAATTTATGTGTATGGTTATACACTAATTTCTGAATTCTCAACCATTGACTTCAATATATATATAAAGGCCATTTTTTAAACATTAAATTTGAAAACGTTCAGTCAGTGTCTTCCATGTGAACAGACAATATTAGGTTGCTTCTCAGGGACTTCGAGACATTCCTGTAAATCGGAACTGACCTTTTGAAAGTTATTGGGGTGCCATATTTACACACTTAGTTATGTCCACTAAACATTGTTTTCTAATTAGAGAGTTCCTTAACTTTATTTTCAAGTTCCATGCTCAGATATTTACACAGGACACATTCATGGTTCAGGACTAGCTGTGATTCACAGAAGTCTGTCAGCACTTTCATCAACTCAAGAACCAGCGCGATAGCGGTCGTTGCTCTATGAATCCAAGTCCACAGACCAGATTAGCTGTTATAAGTGTGTTGTTAGTGTACGTCAGAGGATTACTGGACACAGACTCCAGGCCAGGATTAACTGCCCACCTTCAAAGTCTTCATTACGCAATGTAGTTACTTCCGGTATCGTCGTGCAGCTACTTCCGGTTTCGGCGCGAACACTTAGCAATCACACAATGAGGTGAGCGATAAATTCATATAGTAATGTATTTATCGACTCATTTAGTACTCTTCAAACGAAAAGAGCTTTCTGTATTTCTTCGACGCAAAAAAAATCGTTTATGGGTGAATTGCCTTTTGTAACATAACTATAATTGTTGTAACAACTTCTTCCTTTCGCAGATAGGCAGGTGTTTGTATTTTTTTTATTTCTGGTTCACGAAATATCTGGTTCACATAATTATGTTCTATCTCTAAACTTTGAAGTTATATTTACTGAATGTTTTTTTAGTGTTTTTCATGAAACCAGCAACGTTGAAATGCGGACGTTTCAAAATTGACGATCTACTTCCTCTTCATTGATGTAACCAAAACATCAATAGAATTCAAACTTGAAATGAATCTTCGTCATTTACATGTGCAGCGGAATATAATGAAATACTTGAATTTCTAAATTTTCGTTAATGAATAAAATGAACCTTCATTTCAAGACTCTGAGCATTGAGACATGTCAACATTTTAACTGTTGGACCTGAGTGACAAACTTCATGAGTAAATACAGTGACGTGCCAAAAGTATTGCAACAATCTCTGTTTTCCCATAAGTTTCCATGTTATTTTAGTGTAGCATGAACAATGTTCATGATTGTGCCAGTGAATGAAAACGTATAAAATTCAACATGATCGTAATCTAACATCTTGAGATTATGTTTATAATTTTCAAATTCATTGATTTTGAGCATTGTTTTGGAAAACGGCAAAATATTGACTGGGTATTTTTACAGTGTCACCTTCCCATTGCCACCATTATTTAAGCAGACCTAAAAGGCTGAAAAATGGACATACCTCGGTAATAATTTAACCGTTTTGTTAAATAACGTTGTATCCAACATCAGAAATGTGGTGCGTGTTGCAGAGTAAATTTTCTTTTTCCATGTAAATTTTCAGTGAAATATTTTGAAAATTGAGATAATTAAAATTATCTATGCTACAATTAATTAACATGGGATCCTATGGGGGAAAAGTGATTGTTGCAATGCTTTTGGCACGTCACTGTAAACGATTTGTATAAGTATCCGCGCATTTGAACATTCAATAAGTCTGAATGGTTTCAATGAGCAAGAGATTTTAAACAGCACTGACCTATACTAGTATAATGTATCGAGACTGTTTGTACTTACTTGAGTACCGAGATCCGAATGTATAAGCAGGTGCGCGCTTCAGCCGCGGGTCGTGCCGATCTCTCCCGAGTGTTGCCGGAAGGCTGTACATTGACGTATCGTCCATCTCATCTGCTTAGAAGTAACCACACTTTTGTCAAGGATACACACAATTGAAATTTTCTGATCACATATCACAAGAATTTATATCCAATTTACTGCATGCATAGATTATATCAACTTCCAAACGCAAGGCATAACTCTTGCCAATCTGCATTACTGGCTGATTTAACCCTTGCGGTATTTCCCTCGCTTTATTGTGTCAAGATAGTGAATCGCTGCACCAGAAATGCATAGCGGGCCTGGATTTCTAAACACAGATTTTTAAAGGAAATACTGCAAGGCCTAAATCAGCCAGTAATGGAGACTGGCAAGAGTTATGCCTTGCATTGGGAAGTTGAGATTATATATGACGCCCTTGCTTTGTTTTTGGCATTGATTGTATATTTTAATACATAAACATAATAAATAAAAGCAAAACATGCATCTTAGTTGTGTTAAGTTGTAAAAGTTTAATAGTGTCATAGTTACCATTAGCAACAAAATAATTCGTAATGCCAAATCGATATCAGAATTTATAAAATACCTTGCAACGAATCTTTAATAAAATCAAAAGACTTGAATTATGTGTCACAAATATAATAAGACAAAAACAAATCTATAAATGTTTAAAACTATATAAATCATAAAACCTTTTATTGTCTCATCTTAAAATATCATCTTTGTATACACATGTATACTGTTTTCAAATTAGTAAATATTCTGTTGCAACATTTCACGTTGTTGAACCAATTGCACAAGCGAACAATACCCCTTTTCACATATTCACTCATTCATATAGTCGTTCAATGTCAAGGTGTTCGTGTTCATGAATAGTTTCATCTCGTATATCATGTTCTGGTTTCGACTAAGACTTGTGTATGCGTTCAATGCACATATAGGTTTTCGACATATTCCTTATTACACCTTTTAAGTTTAGTTCAAATTACAAAATTGACAAAGCATCATAAAAATATTCAGGTCAACGACTTCCATCTCGATGGCGGCACCTCATTCTCACAGACTATTTATGTTTCTCTGTGTCTCGGTATAATGTCTTGTATCAGACAACAAAACCTGATTGATTGCTCCACTAGGACCCATATACGTGAAACAGTCTTTGCTTATCCGTGACCCCGTGTACCCTGGGTGATAATCCTACAACTCGCTTCTAACGCAGGCCTCGCGCCGCTAACACAACTCTCGACACTCGCTGTTTACTCTACAAGTAGAGCTAGTTCAATTCCCTTACTATTAGTAAGAGTGTAAATCAGCGGGATTAGTGAGATTAGGCCGACTCTAGATGGATTACGTCAGGTTCACGAAAACCACTTCAGTTCACCTCACATACGTGGTTACCAAGTTGAGTGACATTCTCATCGTGTTTCATAGGAACTTTAAAGAGGGAATGTTCCAGGGTATACACGGTGTGATGTCAACCATTATGACGTCATATGTGCAGCGGTATTACACAAGCGCAATATCAGATTAAACTTTTACACTGCAACTTGCATGAGCGAGTAATTAAATCATATTAAGCATATGCTAATCACCTCAAATATTAAAGGTCAAGATGGCATCGTTACCATAATAGACCCTCACTCCAAAATTATACTTCAGTAAGTTTCCTGTTTATCAATACCTTGTCATATCGTCTTTAACAACTTGTTGTAAATGAATTTGAATCACTTCAGTCATGTCTTGTTGATTACACATTCGTTTAAAATCATATTGTCCAAATTTCGACGAATTGTCTTTCCAAAGTAAACATAAACCAAGGAATTATATTCTAACTTGCAATTGAGGAATTATAGTGATGTCATTCCGTTAGATGAAACGTTTGTAAATGTATACACAAAGAACTGAATCAAGCACCACCTCATATTTTCAGATTTGTGTGACTATGCCGAACCACAGTGAAAATCTTGTGAAATTAATTGAAGCAATTATTTTATGAAAGTGCATCATCTTAGCTAAACAAAAAGACAACACTGAATACAATGTGTAACATGTATCTCATTATATTGCCAGATGAACATGAACAGTGGTTTAACTGGTTTTACTTGAAAACTCACTCCTGTACTATACTACTTCAAAAACGGTGAAAATGTTTGTTAAGCAGTTGGACAATGTTCTTTGTTGTCTTCGGGTAACACATGACCACCACGTTATCAATAACGGGTGTATCCGCCACGTGCCCGGATGATTGCTTCAACCATCCTCCACATGCTGGTGGTGAGTCTCTTGATTCGCTACAGAGGTAACAGCTGCCAATCATGATGTATAGCTGCTTCTAAACCGACTAAATCCTGTACTAATGGGTCCATGGCTTGCACTCGGCGTCCAATCATATCCCAAATGTGTTCCAGTGGATTGATATCCGGGAAGACCATGGAAGTTAAGATAATGCATTGTTCTTTAGAATATCAACCACATGTGGAGAACGGTGAGGCCGAGCGTTATCATTCATGAATACAGGACAAGTGGCCAATGGATGATTGTCAAAATGTGGCACAAGAACAGGCTGCAGAATTTTCCGGATGTAACAATCGCCATTGAGATTACCTCTCACAGTCACCAAATCGAGCTTACAACCGTGAGACATGCATCCCCAGACCATTACAGATCCACCAACGAATGGGACTGATGCTTGGATGTTCTTTGGTGCATATGCTGCGGTTTGACGATGTTTCTGGACAATACGGCTTATCACAGTGTGGCGAATGTCCAACTGTCGTCCAGTAGCTCTACAAGACATTCGGTGGAACTCATTCCAATAATTTGCCATCTTTTTGCTTCAGTGAGTCTCCTACGAGCCATGTTCAGAGGTAATGACACAATCATTTGACATTTTCCAAGATTTATACTGATTTCAAGAACGATTTAAAACTGCAATTTCAGAAATTCGTGGGTGGTGTGCTTCACATGCATTGTGGGGTGTGTTTGTGCGATTGATCTCACAGAAAACTGGAACACTGTTGAGAGGAAATGCAGTCCCATACCAATTACCATCTAACAATACATATCCGTTACTATGTATATTTGTTTCACTGAAAATATTAGGTGGTGCTTAATTAAGTTCTTTGTGTATACATATGAGAAAAGCGAAACCTTATGCCACTAACATACTCCTTTCATGCAGTTAAGGGAAGTAGGTCACTGTCGGATGTTTCATTTAACCATGAATTACATTTATTATGTCCCCCGAAAATGTTTTCGGGAGACATAATGTTTTCGCCTCCGTCCGTTATTCCGTCATTCCGTCATTCCGTTATTCCGAAATGCTTTCTTTTCCTGACCATATCTCAAAAACCGTTCAATATTTTTTCACGAAACTTGGTATGTGGCTAGACCTAGTGGTGGAGTGGTGCCTTTTGCTATATTGGTTATTCCGAATTTTTTTATTTGTTCGGGTTTCCATGGAAACAATTTGAACTTAGTGCAAATTGGGGGTAGGGACCTTTTCCGGCCTCTATTTCAAAATCTATTTAGTATTTCTTTACGAAACTTGGTATGTGGTTAGACCTAGTGGTGGAGTGGTGCCTTTTGCTATTTTGGTTATTCTGATTTTTTTTTTCTGGTTTCCATCGAAACAATTTGAACTTAGTGCATATTGGGGGTAGGGACCTTTTCCGGCCTCTATCTCCAAAACCGTTCAATATTTTTTCACCAAACTTGGTATTTGCTTAGACCTAGTGATAGAGTGGTGCCTTTTGCTACTTTGGCTATTCTGATTTTTAAAAATTTTTACTGGTTTCCATGGCAACAATTTCAACTTAGTGAAATTTGGGATAGGGACCTTTTCCGGCCTCTATGTCAAAATCTATCAAGTATTTCTTTACGAAACTTGGTATGTGGTTAGACCTAGTGGTGGAGTGGTGCCTTTTGCTATTTTGGTTATTCTGAATTTTTTTTATTTTTTCGGGTTTCCATGGAAACAATTTTAACTTAGTGCATATTGGGGGTAGGGACCTTTTCCGGCCTCTATCTCCAAAACCGTTCAATATTTTTTCACCAAACTTTGTATTTGCTTAGACCTAGTGATAGAGTGGTGCCTTTTGCTACTTTGGCTATTCTGATTTTTTATTTTCTCGTTATTAATGCAGTATTGAACTTAGTGCTTAGCATAAGTGAAAAATAAGGGTAATATGACTAGGTTGGATTGAAATTTGGAGCGGGGGACATCACAGTGCATCACATGCACATATTTCTAGTTCTGATGAGTCTTGGAATATGAAAAATATATTAAATAGTGAAATATTCTGATCTGGTTCTGGAGCGCAATTTGCGAACTGAAATGATAATCTGCTTTCCTAGTCTTACTTTATCAAGATGATATTCTCAAAATTTGAAATTTGAAAGGTCTGGCGTGAATGCATGCCTAATGTGACTAATATGGGCTAAATGGTTCGTGGTACAACTAGCAGTGCATACAATTTATACTAAGAACTACTTTTTAAAAAGTGTAATAAAACAATCCAAACATTGCTTGATATATCTAAAAGAGCACCCGTTTCTGATTCAACGTACGTCACTGAGACAAGAGAGCGCCACTTTTCTTTATATTATAATATAATAACATATAAATATTATTACAAATTATAAATATTATCTGTAGTCGTTCTTGAAATGACATATTAAAAGACTTAAGACTTATTAAAATAAGTTAAATCAAAATATTCAAAAGCCATGAGAATATGTTTATGGAATGAAAAGTTGCTCTGACGTTTTTCTATAACACTTTGTTCTTGGACATTGGTGCAGAGCGTTAATATTTCGAATTCTACTTATGAAAACAATTCGTCTGGACAATAACATAACATTCTTCTATACACGCCGATCTGTGTGTCTATAATTCATTAGTTGAGGGAAATGTCATTGCCGCTCCACACAGACGGTAAGCTTGTGAATGGTTGTCGTGTACCAATGTGACCCGGTGCGGATATGCCCGGCCGGTCACAACTACAATGCAAGTGTAATGGATAATAACTCAATTTCTTATTACTTACCGTTGGCGATTGTCATCGTGAACTAGATCCAATGTCCGAGGGTTTGCTATAAAGAAGACAGTCTATTAGGAAACAAATACTGAACCTGGCTCTTTGTGGAGTGCTAGTAACTCTATCTGAGGTAACAGAGGACTCATTGTGGCTTGAAGGAGACACTTTCTGCTGCGATTGTGGTTCAATCCGATACTTAATAGCTTCCACTTCACTAAGCGATATAGTTCAATATGTGTCATATCTTAAACCACGTGGTCAAGTCTCTCTCTTAAAGGGGCAGTAGCACGTTTTTTGCAAAATTTATTTTTTCAAATTTCCCATTTATAATGATAGTTTATGTCATTTAAAGTAACTTTAGAGGGTAAAACATCTTATTACACAAACCAATTATCTGTAGTGGTAAAAACTATGTTGCGTATAAAGCAAAAATTGCATGGCGGCCATTTTATTGTGAACACAATTTATTATTTTGTATTTAAAAAACGATGCTGATGGCTTTACCGAAACATGTACACTCATTTTGAACTTTAATTTCCGAAGAGAGAAGGATGTTTTACTATTGGTTAAATTATTTTTCAAATACATTTCATCAACTTATTTGAGCGAAAAAACGTGCAACTGCCCCTTTAACAACAATGATAGATTTATGATTAAGAACAGCCTGATTTTGAATAACACATTAACACACAAATCTAGAATGCTTCTCAAACATTTAAGATTTATGATTGTTTAAAAATATGTTTCTATTCCTGAGTTGAATGTATGTGTTGCCTCCTTCCATTATCAAATATTTTTCAATGGTATCTTGAACATTTGTAGCATGTTTTTGAAACATGTCATGTCATGGATAAAAATAAATATAAAGGTTAAGTTAAATGTTTGTCATTATCTTTTGTCATGATATACGGGTACTAATTTATATGATAGGCATAGATTACTAACTGTTCAGTTATGAAATGGTCATGAAAGAGAGATTTTTAAAACATCAATTACACCAATATAGACACAACAATCCAACCTTTCTTGAATATAAATGTGATTTCTTTGATAGGCATTTAAGAAGCTAAGTTGAAGGGAACACATTCTATGGATAATGAAGTTCTATTTTGCATTAAATGCATCCTTTACAATAAAGAAGTTGGCTATCCGTATAACTTGTTCCCCTTTACAAATGTAATGTTTTGACATTGAGCGAATGAGTATTCTCCTCGAACTGTATTCCACTGCCAGATAATACTAAAAATGCTGTAGTGAGTGAGTGAGTTACTGTTTAACGCCGCTTCGGCAGTATTGCAGCCATTAGCGGCGACAAAAATGCTGTAAATGAGACGTCAAAGAACCAAATTTGATACATATACTTTCATCGTTGCTTTTGTTTTTACATATCTTCCATGTCTTAACAACAAATAATGTTTAATTAAGAAATAGATTTCATAATGTGTTTGTTCACTGGCTTATACACGGTTTGAAAGGTGCAAGTTAAACTGGTATAAATGCCGGAGCTTGTCATACGTAAACTAATTGCCTGTTTTGAGGATTGTTGTTGTAACTGACAAATTGCCTAACTGTTTACCAGTAACCATGTATATCCCCACACGTAAGTAAGCAGTATGTATGTGTGGGGTGAAGAGTGAAGGGAGGGACTGTAATTACATAGTAACCAACACACTCTCTTGTTTCTGTAGCAGTCCCCGCTCTATCGTGACTAGATCACATTTAGTCACCAATAGCGAAACCCTTCACAAACTGCAGCCATAATGATCGCCAAACATACAAGGCGTCTATACAAACACGTGCACCACGAGGCGCGTGCTGGATACAATCACTACACCAGACAGTGTTGTAGGAGAAGTTTGTTTCTGTTGTATAATAACGACCAGGGTGTACCACGAGAAATTGGGAGGGTTTGACGGGTTGGGGTTTATAACATGGCTACTTGTAATGTGCATAGAGATAGAGACACTAATGCAAACAGAATGGGTCCCTCGACAGGTAATAGACAGGACTGATTTGAGAGAAGTGATAGAGTCTGAAATACTTGACACAAAGTTCATTGCTATATATTACACGCACATGTATAAATGGTTTGAAAAATCTCTCTCTGAAAGAGGTGAATAGTGTTGCTGTAACCACATTCAATTCGACATGAGGTTGTGAATAGGAACGTGAATCTCTAAGCTACCTCCTCGAAGAAAGTTGTTTTCTGATTTACTGTCATCTCTTTTTATACGAGTAACATAGGATCCAAATGTCTTATTAGACAGCCTAATGATGAATGTTCTTTTTCATTCCTTATCCAGAAACATATAAGGCGTTTTCCCAATGAGGGCACGGTATTTAAAGCATTAGTTTGTTTATAATAAAGATTCATCCATGCCAGAAAATCTTTCATTCTTAAAGGGGCAGTAGAACGTTTTTTGCCAAATTTATTTCTTCAAATTTCCTATTTATAATGATAATTTGTGCTATTGAAAATTACTTAAGAGGGTAAAACATCTTATTACACAAACCAATTATCCGTAGTAGTGATAACGGTGTTATTGCATGGCGGCCATTTTATCATGAACACATTCTATTATTCCGAATGACAAAAACGATTCCCATGACCTTACTGAGCCATGTACACTCATTTTTAACTTGATTTTCCGAAGGGAGAAGGGCGATTTACTATTGTTGAAATTATTTTTCAAATACATTTCATCGACTTATTTGAGCGAAAAAACGTGCTACTGCTTGTTTACCAAACCTAAAAGAAATGGTGTTGATTCTTACTCGTGTAAAGACATACCATATGACATTTATTCTTTGCAGTTAACGTTCATAACATTAAGTTGATTACATTAATTATGAGTATCTTGCTGCTACCCTGCACTAGAGAGAACCAAGTTGATTGTAGATGACATGCGATCAGGAGATAAACAGTCATGTTGCCATGCGTTTATCCTGTGTAGTCACTCCTGGTGGTTTATTACGTGGAACCCGCTTACTTAACATGCTATTGTGGACAGAGATCGTACCTGTTTATGTTGGAAACGTGATATTAAGACAGTTTGTCAAATTTAAAGGATTTACTTTGAACGTAAATGTATTTCTTAATAAAAGCTTTTTTTGCGGATTCTTACAGTGATGATTGCTTCTAGAGCTGTATTTTGTATATAAACCTAACCAAACACTCCTACAAAACCCTTAATAATTTATTAATACGCATGTAATCAAATTATAGGTTAATGGCTGATTATGTGTCATACAAACTCATGATACAGAGAAAAACAAAATCTCATAACAAGAAAAATCCTTTTAAATAAATTGTTAAAACATAAGTTTTGTACCTGCACTACATGTGCAAAGGTGCATTGCCTTAACCAAGTGTACTTTTTACTATTACATTGCTTACATTAATATTATGTTGTATATATTATATGCTACTTCAGAACAATGTTACAGTGAATATGTAACACCCGTGGCTATCCTATTTAGTGTACCAAACCCATCAACTCCACAGACACAATATCTAACCATTACCTATTCCCTGTATCTCTTCATCTCGTGCAGTCATTGTGTTCCATATCGACCTGGAAATCTTCAGAACACATAACAATGTGTTACATATTCTTACTTTACATGTGCAGGTTATGCACTGTTCTTATTCTATTGATCTCATCAGATCGATACCATACTGATAAAAGCTTGTAATGAACAATTGACTGACATTATGAACACGCAAATATGACATTCA
This sequence comes from Gibbula magus, assembly GCA_936450465.1. NCBI lineage: Eukaryota > Metazoa > Mollusca > Gastropoda > Trochida > Trochidae > Gibbula > Gibbula magus. Next base: position 70,431,868 of record OW388293.1, on the reverse strand, counting down.
ATACAGGAAATAAATAGAAAATGAACTCGTTGATCTATTTTGACTCTGACCGACCAGTGTTCCGGTCATATCTAATGTGTGTTTTATTGATTCAAATAAAAATGAAGTTAACTTTTAAATAAGCATTATAGACTATTTGATTGTGCCTTTTCATTCACAAATACCTGCAACCTATGAAAGGACAAACATTTGACAGTTAAAGGGGCAGTAGCACGTTTTTTCGCTCAAATAAGTTGATGAAATGTATTTGAAAAATAATTTCACCAATAGTAAAACATCCTTCTCTCTTAAGAAAATCAAGTTAAAAATGAGTGTACATAATTCGGTAAAGCCATGGGATTCGTTTTTTAAATACAAAATAATAAAATGTGTTCACAATAAAATGGCCGCCATGCAATTTTTGCTTTATACGCAACATAGTTTTTACCACTACAGATAATTGGTTTGTGTAATAAGATGTTTTACCCTCTAAAGTTAATTTAATTGACATAAAATATCATTATAAATGGGAAATTTGAAAAAATAAATTTTGCAAAATACGTGCTACTGCCCCTTTAAAGTGGTTTTAGGGTGTAGTTTTTCAAATTGTATCAACACGATGTGATAAAAGTAAAAACAAATCCCAGGTTTGCCGAGGATATTTTCACTTTTATTAATTAGCGTTTATTTATTTGATATAAGAAAATACGAGGATGAGATTCTATTTATCATCCAAAATCCATTCTCTTCCCACAGAGGTTACTCCCTTCAGCTTTCCGATTCTAATGTTAGTATCGTAAATCTGAAGGAATAACCTCTACGGGAAGAATCATGCTTCCTTAGTTCAATGATTCCATGGCATTGTGACGTCATCAAATTTATGATGTCATAGCTTTGAGCTGATGATGTAAAAGCATTGTGATGTCATAGAGTTGATAATGTGAGGTAATTAAATAAAACATACTTTCAAAATGAGATATCGCTTGACCTCTCACAGATATGAATGGAAAAAATATCTACGCGAGATACCATACGTGAATCCTGTACACCACAGAAACAACTTCAAGACATGCACTGTAGAGGATTAACTACTCGAACGATAAACTAAACCTACTTATCGCAGTAGGTGTCAATGTCGATACAGTTAAATATGAAAAAATATGTTAACACTGAGATATTTATATTTTGTTACACAAATGATACCGATTTACTGCTCATATTTAAAACTGAATCACTATTACAGTAAATTTTAAAAAAGATATAGGCTCAGGTTTCCGTCAGAAGATTATTGCAAACACTCACAGTTTGTTTGTATGAACACGATTAAAATCTGCTAACATGTTGAGAGAAATAATTAAGGTAATTGACTTTGATGTTAAAACACGCCATCTGCATCTAAATGTCGATTACAAATCCATTAAAGTAAACAGAAACAACCATGTGTAGATCAAATTAAACTTATCAATTATACATTTAATGACCTTTCAACAGGGATATAAATGCTCAAGTTTAACACGTTTTAATTCCGCTACTTGGCAAGGTGTCAGGCTGTATTGCTCAAACATATGTAAAAACGTTTAAATATAAATCACGTTAGAATAAACCCGATGTCAAATGACATACTTAATATAACACATCTGCAAAAATGTTCAAATTCATTATACAGAGAAAGGAGCAACGATACGGTATAGTCTAATAGTAAAGTATTTTCCACGATACGGTATAGTCTAATAGTAAAGTATTTTCCACTCGTTAAGGAAACCGTTCAGATCTATCATATAAATAATAAGTAAAATCCTGATGAGTGGGTACTACCACCTACCTGCGCGTTATCTCCTCAGGTAACTGATCACAGATCAATCGTTTAAGACATCGATCTCTGCCTGCCTACCTAGCAGTGCTCGCTACACATGACTGACTAGTCAGATCGATACACGCTGTGTTGTGTTGTGTAGACGATCTCTAGAGGCGTGGATTGGTCGGGATTCGAACACTGTACGGAGTGGGGAGTATGCTTAGGGCGTGTTTGTATGTCTATTTTGCTGATGTTTTACATTTGTAAGTAATTATTACACATTGAGGTGAATGTGGATTAAAGACAAACTGACTTATTAACGATTGTTACTCTACCAGCTAAACATTCATGTCATGTATAACTATTGTAAATGCTATGTATGTAACTGCTAGGTGTATATCTCGCACTACATGTTCCCATCAATAAAATGGCATGTCCCGTAACGACTTCAGCAACAGGCTGTATAGCTTGAGTGTAGACCTGCTGAACAAACCCAAGAAGGTTCTCATTATGGCAGTCCGTGTTGTTAGTCGTTTACTAAAAGGATGCCACATTATACCTGTACTAATGCCCTTACACTGGCTACAGTAAAGTGAAGCACGGGTTCAATATGAGATATAGATAAGATATAAGGTATAAGATCTTTTATTTTACTTACACCTGTCTGAATGGTACAACGCTTAGATATCTATCCGAGCTGACCTCTCCATACCAGACTTTCTGCTGGGTGAACAGAGGCACACGTTGAATAAGTTATAGTTAGACCATCAGGCCTTGTTGTCTAATCGTTGAAATGGTTAGTTAGACCACGAGCGCGTAGCGCGAGTGGTCTAACTAACCATTTCAACGATTTGACAACAAGGCCCGAATGGTCTAACTGACTTAGACTATTGCCAAATAATTATAAAATAATACGTTTGTAAAGATGTATCTAATCAGCTAATGTAATATTTTTTCTCACGAACTATATTGTTTTGGACAAAGCACACATATGAAGCCCGTGCCACACACGAAATTGACAACAAAACAATACCGAAGAGCTCGTGAAAATCGCATTCTCACAATCAGGGTGACTATAAGTCTTTTTACTCATGTCTCTGTGTGGCAGGGAATCTCAGTTAATTCAGCAATAGAGCGGTTCACCCACCCATGCGGCCCTTTGTTGCTGAACTTCACTGATACCTATGCACATGACCATGTGCTACTTGTAGTACCTAACTCGAGACTAAAGTCTTGTCATTTCAAGTAGCAGCCCCAGAGTTATGGAACTTACTACCGCAGAATATTCAGGAATCTCAACCATAGTGAAGTTCTGTACAGTATGACTATCTTCTTATGTGAACTCTCGTGGTGTCATTATTAGCGCTTTGAGCATACACCTTTGCAGATGGAACCCAGGGCAATACAAACAAAATTTATTATTGCCATCTTCGGCCCATCCAGATAGTTATTGCCTCAATTGAAGTAAGTATGACAACCTATTTTTAGGCCATAGTTGGATTAATCAAAAAATTTGTCATAATGTATACATAGCATGCATTATTGCACCTGATACAAGTTGAAATATTGAAACTGTAAACCATCTCCCATTAATTTAATTGACATTACAAACGAACTTGAGGATGTTTTCGTTTGGAAACTAAGCAGCAATTTTTCTTTCATTTTGTTTCAGTATGACTTCCTCTTTACCCGAAGATCATAATTTTAGCTGAGCACATTTCTTTTATGGAAAGCATATTTTTGATAATTCGATATACTGAATGTGTTCTTTTTATCTGGACTTCATTGTCATCTTTCCTGATTCTTCGATCCTCCTTCACGATCCCTGGGCTAGGGACCGTATTTCCGAAACCATGTGTTAAATTGTGTCAAGTAAGTCCGAAGAACTTAATCTCTTATAATGGTAATCGGATACCACTGTCTTGACCAAAGCTTAAATGGTCATTTTTAAACTGTGTACACGAAGGACCCTTTCACCCCCCCCCCCCCCCCCCCCCCCCCCCCCCCCCTCGCCCCTGATTTGTTCAACTTTTTAAAAATAACCAACCTTTTTCTCATTCAGTTCAAAAACGTTCAAACACTTCGGTTTTCTATTACTGACCACTCGTCAATTCTTCATGCCGAAACTAAGGTCGACAAAGCTGTTGGGAAATCTAAACCTTTTAATAGTTCCATCACTTCAGTTCAAGCAATATCACGTTCACATAGTTCGACTTCAGTGTTTTATTGCGTGCCAGATCCTCCCGCCCTCTGTAATCAAGGAGGGTTTCTGATTGGATATTACCAACCTTTTACACTACCTTGTTTCGTCTTAAAATCAGCACAAGGACTACTCAGTTACCAACTCTGTTTGACCACTCATCAAGTTCGGATGTCCTGTAATGTCAGATCGCGTGTCTGACCACCACATGGGCTGGTAGTGAGGGAAGGTGTTCAGGTAAACATGATATCAAAGGCTGGAGATACCTGCTGATCCGCTGTTGAAATATGCAGGTGTCTGGAACTGGAGCCTGTCACGACAGCTGGGAGGAGGGTCAGTTCAAATTAGGCCAGGTTTTAACGAGAGTAGGGCAGGTCTAAATTGAAAAACAAGAGCTTTTAACATTTATAAATTCTAACTAGGGATCAACACGAGTACTTAAATATAAATATTTAAAAGTTCAAAGTAGGCCAGGTTTTCATTGATAAACGAGAATAGGGCAGGTTTAAATTGAAAAACAAGAGCTTTTATATAGAATATAAACATCTCTAAATTCTAACTAGGGATCAACACGAGTACTTAAATATAAATATTAAAAGTTCAAACTAGGCCAGGTTTTAATTGATAAACGAGAATAGGGCAGGTTTAAATTGAAAAACAAGAGCTTTTATATAGAATATAAACATCTCTAAATTCTAACTAGGGATCAACACGAGTACTTAAATATAAATATTTAAAAGTTCAAACTAGGCCAGGTTTTAATTGATAAACGAGAATAGGGCAGGTTGAAATTGAAAAACAAGAGCTTTTATATAGAATATAAACATCTCTAAATTCTAACTAGGGATCAACACGAGTACTTAAATAAAAATATTTAAAAGTTCAAACTAGGCCATGTTTTAATTGATAAACGAGAATAGGGCAGGTTTAAATTGAAAAACAAGAGCTTTTATATAGAATATAAACATCTCTAAATTCTAACTAGGGATCAACACGAGTACTTAAATATAAATATTAAAAGTTCAAAGTAGGCCAGGTTTTAATTGATAAACGAGAATAGGGCAGGTTTAAATTGAAAAACAAGAGCTTTTATATAGAATATAAACATCTCTAAATTCTAACTAGGGATCAACACGAGTACTTAAATATAAATATTTAAAAGTTCAAACTAGGCCAGGTTTTAATTGATAAACGAGAATAGGGCAGGTTTAAATTGAAAAACAAGAGCTTTTATATAGAATATAAACATCTCTAAATTCTAACTAGGGATCAACACGAGTACTTAAATATAAATATTAAAAGTTCAAACTAGGCCAGGTTTTAATTGATAAACGAGAATAGGGCAGGTTTAAATTGAAAAACAAGAGCTTTTATATAGAATATAAACATCTCTAAATTCTAACTAGGGATCAACACGAGTACTTAAATATAAATATTTAAAAGTTCAAACTAGGCCAGGTTTTAATTGATAAACGAGAATAGGGCAGGTTTAAATTGAAAAACAAGAGCTTTTATATAGAATATAAACATCTCTAAATTCTAACTAGGGATCAACACGAGTACTTAAATAAAAATATTTAAAAGTTCAAACTAGGCCATGTTTTAATTGATAAACGAGAATAGGGCAGGTTTAAATTGAAAAACAAGAGCTTTTATATAGAATATAAACATCTCTAAATTCTAACTAGGGATCAACACGAGTACTTAAATATAAATATTAAAAGTTCAAAGTAGGCCAGGTTTTAATTGATAAACGAGAATAGGGCAGGTTTAAATTGAAAAACAAGAGCTTTTATATAGAATATAAACATCTCTAAATTCTAACTAGGGATCAACACGAGTACTTAAATATAAATATTTAAAAGTTCAAACTAGGCCAGGTTTTAATTGATAAACGAGAATAGGGCAGGTTTAAATTGAAAAAAAGAGCTTTTATATAGAATATAAACATCTCTAAATTCTAACTAGGGATCAACACGAGTACTTAAATTTAAATATTTAAAAGTTCAAACTAGGCCAGGTTTTAATTGATAAACGAGAATAGGGCAGGTTTAAATTGAAAAACAAGAGCTTTTATATAGAATATAAACATCTCCAAATTCTAACTAGGGATCAACACGAGTACTTAAATATAAATATTAAAAGTTCAAACTAGGCCAGGTTTTAATTGATAAACGAGAATAGGGCAGGTTTAAATTGAAAAACAAGAGCTTTTATATAGAATATAAACATCTCTAAATTCTAACTAGGGATCAACACGAGTACTTAAATATAAATATTTAAAAGTTCAAAGTAGGCCAGGTTTTAATTGATAAACGAGAATAGGGCAGGTTTAAATTGAAAAACAAGAGCTTTTATATAGAATATAAACATCTCTAAATTCTAACTAGGGATCAACACGAGTACTTAAATATAAATATTAAAAGTTCAAACTAGGCCAGGTTTTAATTGATAAACGAGAATAGGGCAGGTTTAAATTGAAAAACAAGAGCTTTTATATAGAATATAAACATCTCTAAATTCTAACTAGGGATCAACACGAGTACTTAAATATAAATATTAAAAGTTCAAACTAGGCCAGGTTTTAATTGATAAACGAGAATAGGGCAGGTTTAAATTGAAAAACAAGAGCTTTTATATAGAATATAAACATCTCTAAATTCTAACTAGGGATCAACACGAGTACTTAAATATAAATATTTAAGAGTTCAAAGTAGGCCAGGTTTTAATTGATAAACGAGAATAGGGCAGGTTTAAATTGAAAAACAAGAGCTTTTATATAGAATATAAACATCTCTAAATTCTAACTAGGGATCAACACGAGTACTTAAATATAAATATTAAAAGTTCAAACTAGGCCAGGTTTTAATTGATAAACGAGAATAGGGCAGGTTTAAATTGAAAAACAAGAGCTTTTATATAGAATATAAACATCTCTAAATTCTAACTAGGGATCAACACGAGTACTTAAATATAAATATTTAAAAGTTCAAACTAGGCCAGGTTTTAATTGATAAACGAGAACAGGGCAGGTTTAAATTGAAAAACAAGAGCTTTTATATAGAATATAAACATCTCCAAATTCTAACTAGGGATCAACACGAGTACTTAAATATAAATATTTAAAAGTTCAAACTAGGCCAGGTTTTAATTGATAAACGAGAATAGGGCAGGTTTAAATTGAAAAACAAGAGCTTTTATATAGAATATAAACATCTCTAAATTCTAACTAGGGATCAACACGAGTACTTAAATATAAATATTTAAAAGTTCAAAGTAGGCCAGGTTTTAATTGATAAACGAGAATAGGGCAGGTTTAAATTGAAAAACAAGAGCTTTTATATAGAATATAAACATCTCTAAATTCTAACTAGGGATCAACACGAGTACTTAAATATAAATATTAAAAGTTCAAACTAGGCCAGGTTTTAATTGATAAACGAGAATAGGGCAGGTTTAAATTGAAAAACAAGAGCTTGTATATAGAATATAAACATCTCTAAATTCTAACTAGGGATCAACACGAGTACTTAAATATAAATATTTAAAAGTTCAAACTAGGCCAGGTTTTAATTGATAAACGAGAATAGGGCAGGTTTAAATTGAAAAACAAGAGCTTTTATATAGAATATAAACATCTATAAATTCTAACTAGGGATCAACACGAGTACTTAAATAAAAATATTTAAAAGTTCAAACTAGGCCAGGTTTTAATTGATAAACGAGAATAGGGCAGGTTTAAATTGAAAAACAAGAGCTTTTATATAGAATATACACATCTCTAAATTCTAACTAGGGATCAACACGAGTACTTAAATATAAATATTAAAAGTTCAAAGTAGGCCAGGTTTTAATTGATAAACGAGAATAGGGCAGGTTTAAATTGAAAAACAAGAGCTTTTATATAGAATATAAACATCTCTAAATTCTAACTAGGGATCAACACGAGTACTTAAATATAAATATTTAAAAGTTCAAAGTAGGCCAGGTTTTAATTGATAAACGAGAATAGGGCAGGTTTAAATTGAAAAACAAGAGCTTTTATATAGAATATAAACATCTCTAAATTCTAACTAGGGATCAACACGAGTACTTAAATATAAATATTTAAAAGTTCAAAGTAGGCCATGTTTTAATTGATAAACGAGACTAGGGCAGGTTTAAATTGAAAAACAAGAGCTTTTATATAGAATATAAACATCTCTAAATTCTAACTAGGGATCAACACGAGTACTTAAATATAAATATTTAAAAGTTCAAAGTAGGCCATGTTTTAATTGATAAACGAGAATAGGGCAGGTTTAAATTGAAAAACAAGAGCTTTTATATAGAATATAAACATCTCTAAATTCTAACTAGGGATCAACACGAGTACTTAGATATAAATATTTAAAAGTTCAAACTAGGCCAGGTTTTAATTGATAAACGAGAATAGGGCAGGTTTAAATTGAAAAACAAGAGCTTTTATATAGAATATAAACATCTCCAAATTCTAACTAGGGATCAACACGAGTACTTAAATATAAATGTTTAAAAGTTCAAACTAGGCCAGGTTTTAATTGATAAACGAGAACAGGGCAGGTTTAAATTGAAAAACAAGAGCTTTTATACAGAATATAATCATCTCTAAATTCTAACTAGGGTAGGTTTTAATTTATCAACACCAGTACTTAAATATTAACATCTGGAAGTTCAAACAAGAGCTATGTTATACAATATAACCATCTGGAAGTTCATACTAGGGCAGGTTTTAATTGATAAACACGAGTACTTAAAACATAAATATGTAAAAGTTCTTACTAGGGGAGGATTTAATTGATAAGCAATAGTTATTATATAAAATATAAACATCTGGAAGTTTAAACTAGTGCAGATTTAAATTGATAAACAAACATATGTAAAATATAAACATCTAGACGTACAAACTAGGGCAGGTTTTAATTGATCAACACGAGTACTTAAATATAAATATTTAAACGTTCAAACTAAGGGAGGTTTTAATTGATAAACACGAGCACTTATACAAGATATATAAACATCAACAAATTATTTAGAATGATATCTAAAACTGTGTTGAATTAAACATTTTCTTTTGTAATCCAGTTTCAATATAATTTTATTTGTTTATTTTTATCTGTGTATATTATATGTATTATACATGGTAACAAGATTTTAAAGATCTTTGTGTCGTTTTACGTTCTTATACTGTATGTTTGTCACAACGATTTGAATGTTTGTTTTTTCGTTGATTCACGAAGCAATTATAGAATGTTATCCTCATAGCTGAAATATGTACGTCAACATGTTATATAACATCTCTTACGTTCAGAAACACTTTTAAAACTGAAGTTCAGTGCTTTACCAATATTACTCATCGTGCTTTGAAAATTTCCCCATATCTGGTAGATCCAGCCACACCATTTCCTTTTAGCCTACATGCTTTTCAAGAGAGTGATTGCCTCTGTTTCTGGCAATACGGTTCACAACGTTTTGCTAATTGATACGTGAATTTTAATCAAGTAATATTAACACAAAATCTAACAGACAGACATCATGCTTCAGAAAATGTTTAGAAACAACAAGCAAAAAAGTGAGCGTGGCTCACTAATACCCCCGACTGTTAAAGTTTGACATTTTTATTTTACTTAAAGAGAGGTGTCTGCACACCTAAGAATTGATAAGCTATGAAATGTAATTGCTAAGATTTAATTTTTTTGAATAGGGTAGGACAAGTCTCTTCATGTAAAAAAGGTGGTTTAAGTAAAAGTAGGAATAATAGTAACTTGAAAAGGTAGGGGTAACATACTACACTACTGCCATTACCATTGATTTCAACTTTATTTTGGAAATTAATCCATCATAATGATTTATTCGAGTGACTTGAAACGACAGGTACATGGAAGCACACCCCTGTAGGCACAGTGAGGGATATACAGCAGTTTATGGCTGAAAGGAAAAATATAACAAGTGGAAATATCAAATAGTAAAATCAACAAGAACACAGAAGTAGCTTATGATGAAAGTTACATGAAAAAGAAAATAATATAGTCAACAATCACAACACAGAAGTAGCTTCATTCATTCTAGCTCCGAATATGATGAAGTAAAAAAATACAGAAAAATTAAAAAAATCACCAATTCGGTTTACATTTCGCACTGCACCTCTCCTATTGGCGAAGAAGACATGTACCAAATTTGAAAAGGATGAGATGAATAGTTTTTCTGTAATCGATCGGACAAAAAATGCTCAGAATTTGACTAAGTTAAAAACTAAAAAAAATCGCCAAAAATTTAAAAAATCACCAATTCGGTTTACATTTCGCACTGCACCTCTCCTATTGGTGAAGAAGACATGTACCAAATTTGAAAAGGATGAGATGAATAGTTTTTCTTTAATCGATCGGACAAAAAATGTCTTCGGACGGACAGAAGGACGGATGGACGGAATCATTGGTATTACTATATACCCCCGACCTTTTTAGGTCGGGGGTATAATAACCAACATTGATGAAACCCAAAAGTACACGCCGCAGAAACTGTTTGAAATATACTAAAGTAGTATTTTGAATATTATCATGGGGAGAAGGGAATCTGTGTCGTCCTTACGTCGATACTTACCTTGTCTGGAATAGTCGCTGTCATACATGCGGTTTCCTCTGATGTATCTTTGAAATACCTTTGTAAAAACTAATCGCCTGGCAACCAATTGTCTCGTAGTCAGGGAACTTGGCAAGCGATTGTCTTATATTCAGGTATTTAATTATTTGTGTTTGTTCAAGAAAACACACACCTTGCAAACAAGTGTCCAATATACAGGTAGTTAATTCTTTGCGTTTGTCCCAAAAAACAAGCACCTTACAACCGATTGTCCTATATCAGTTCTTTGTGTTTGTCCCAGAAACAAGCACCTAACAATCCACTGTCCTGTATTCAGGTAGATACGTTTTTCCCAATTGTTCCAGGAAACAAGGAACCTGGTAAGTGACCAGCATATATTCAGGTATATACGTTCTATGTGTATTACAATGTTTTGCGTCACAGATGAACGAGAATAATTACCCTAGTGTCGGTCTGAAATCGAAAACCAGCACAGGTAGATTTACCTTGTTAGAAGACAACACCAGGGCCGTGTTCAAGTTAGGTTTCAAAGTAAGCGCTCAATGAGCGATTACTTTGAAACCTCTCCTGAACGCAATTGCTCAATGTAGCGCTACGTAGCAAGGCGAGCGAACTTCAAGGAATTTGCACTATGTCGTTCAAGAGAGAAGAAGCGCTACTTTGAGCGCTACATTGAGCGATCAATAAGCAAATTAAGCGCTCGCTGTTACTGAACGGGACACAGATCTAACCCCGTGCTGAAAGAAAGGGCGGAACTTGAACACAGGTGTATTGTGAGCGCTTACACGACAGGTGTCATACCTTTTATTAACCCGCTACAACTCTCTCTGGTTTCTTGCCTTTACATGGATCTATTGACCTGTGTCTTATACTCGATATACTCGATTCATATAATCTGACTTTCGCCTGTTGACGATCAATAGAATATTTGGCTGTGTATGAAGCAATGCACTTATCACTATATATCTCCCGTTATTATTCCTTGTTGCAATAAGCCCTGGTGAATATAGCTTGTATAATACCAATCTATTGAGATGAATGGCACTGGCTTAGTTCAATGTACACTGGTTAAGAAGAGTTCATTGATTTGTATAGAACATATTAGCGATTTTGGATTTGTTGAAAAGACAAGGATAGAAAGAAGAGAAGCCCATTCTGTGAAGTGATGACAAATGTCTTGGTAACACACTGTAATGTATTTAGTTTTAAAAAACATATTCAATTGCATTCATTTGGTCAGTTTGTTCACCTTATAAACACTGCACATAAGACAATTAATCATGGGTTTGACGTTCATGATTAAAATATAGTAACTATCGAATATTTGAAAATCTGCGGAACGTCTATTCCAAATGCAATTTTAGTAAAAACTGTAAATGATTGTGCTTTGGTTGCTCTTCTAAAAGTCATATCATTATGTAATAACATATGAAAATTCCATATATTTTCTTGTACAACGCACAACAACGAAACAGTTTAATAAATGTTTTCTTTGTACATTAGGAAGTTAAATAGTTTTCTTTGCACATTAGAAAGTAAAATAGTATTATTTGTACATCAGGGAGTTATATAAATAGTATTCTTTGTACATCAGGAAGTAAAATAGTATTATTTGCGCATTAGAAACTTAAATAGTAACCTTTGTACATCAGGAAGTCAAATAATATTCTTTGTACATGAGGAAGTAATATAGTATTCTTTGTACATTAGAAAGTAAAATATTCATATGGTGGAGAGACAGAAGAATCCCAAGTCACGTGGTCGTATGGTTGTTACAATCACACATGCGTGACGATACACGTAGGATGTCAGTAATTAACGAGTCGGAAATAATGTCAAAACGTGTGATATTACCTGTCAGTCTACACCCGTTTCCATGGTAACACCGGAAACAGATAACGTTGAGCAATGATCAGTTATTGTATCGTAGACCACCAAGATAGTTATTGGTAATTACGTGATAAAGGTATTAAGCATATAATACAAATCATGTCCTATATATTTTTAGCAATTTATTTTGGAATTTAGTTAATGATGAGCGCAGGAAGCGGAACAAGACAATTTGGGATTTACCTGACACAATATGTCACTGTAATTGTCTATTTTAAAAAAGTTTCATTGTGTCTCTCGGAAAAGTGATAGACAGGTACCCGGGTCGTTTTCAAGAGAGGTTTCAAAGTAATCGCTCAATTAGCGATTACTTTTAAACCTCTCTTTAACGCGATTGCTCAATGAAGCGCTACGTAGCAAGGCGAGCGAACTTTGAGGTTTTGCACCGTGTCGTTCCGGAGAGAATAAGCGCTAATTGAGCGCTACATTGAGCAATCAACTAGCGATTATAAGCGCTCGCTGTTATTGAACAGGGCCCAGATATGAAAGGAACATATTTGATGAACTTGGTGGGAAGGTATGCTCCAATTTCCCTGAACAATGAGTAGATCAAAGTGTGTGTAACAAAAGAGCGAATGTGAGAAATTTCCGAAGAGGTCAATCTGATTAAGATCAGCCCAGTTCCGAGAAATAAAATGTATAAAATATACCGGGATACGAACCCTCTATTGGTTTCCTCGCAATACAACCAGCACACATGGAGAGGATACCATGAACTAGTATCGATATTGTATCGCGGTAATCTGCCGTGTTCAAGAGAGGTTTAAAGGTTTTTCGCAAATTTTATTTTTTCAAATTTCCCATATAATGATAGTTTATGGCATTTATATTTATTAGAGGGTAAAACATCTTATTACACAAACCAATTAGCCATAGTGGCATTAACGGTATTGCGTTTAAAGCAAAACTTGCATGGCGGCCATTTTATTGCGAACACATTTTATTATTTCGAATGACGATTCCAATGGCTTTACGGAACCCTGTACACTGATGTTTTAACTTGATTTTCCAAAGAGAGAAGGGAGTTTTACTGTTGGTGACTTTATTTTTTCAAATACATTTCATCAACTTATTTCACCGAAAAAACGTGCTACTGCCTCTTTAAAAGTAATCGCTCAATTAGCGATTACTTTTAAACCTCTCTTGAACGCGATTGCTCAATGTAGCGCTACGTAGCAAGGCGAGCAAACTTCGAGGAATTTGCACCGTGTCGTTCAAGAGAGAATGAGTGCTACTTGAGCGCTACATTGAGCAATCAATGAGCGATTATAAGCGCTCGCTGTTATGGAATGGGACCCTGTATTCCTCGGAACAGCGTTGATTTTAACCAGGCTGCGAATAGTATGGTTAAGAAGTTAACCCATCATATCAACCAAAAAGATACGTATTAAGATCCCAAATTATCTTCATCATAAAACACGTGTTCTAGTCAAATGATATATAACTCCATAGCTAGAGTGAGAGAAACTTAACAAACTGTAATATTTCAATTAAGTAAAATTTCTTTTTATTAAACAATAAAGCACGTAGATTTTTGTGACGCTGCAAATCCCGTTCAGATATACTTGACTAATATGCATTTATTTATAATGTGTGTTCAGTTTTCATTTAACTTATGATACTAGTGTATCCACGTTTAACATATCTTCATGTTTATTCTTAACAAAATGATAACACTTTTCGTATAACAGGTGCCCGCCGATCTTTGTTTTATGATTAGACTGACGCAGACTCGTTCGTATAAATTGGTCTGATCGTTTCTTATATATGCAGCTTAAAGTCAGAGACATTTGGTATACAAGATGTTTCTTAAATATCAAGTGCAGTGGTTTGGTGGTCAAAATATTGCTGGTGATATGCTCCATCGTTGTGCTAATTAAGACTTGTTCTTAATGATTTTTTTTGCTGTTAACTTTTTTTCCCGTTACGAAATACTTGGGGTATCAACGAGCAAAAGCATGAAAAGCTATGCATTCGAAAAGAAGGTAGTGTTTTTTCATTTATCATAGTTATCTCTGTGTGTGTGTATCTTATATAGCTATATATTCCAATAGTAACTCATTCGTGATTCAACTAGACTTTTAACAAAAATGAAATGAATATTGAACGTTTTTCCTGTGATAAAATCGTAAATAACTTTGGGAAATGTCTTGTAGAACTATGTTCATTCTAAACATCCATATTATGAATTGGAGATGCGGTCGAGATGACAACATTGGTGACTTTACATTTCTAGGTGTTAGTGGAGTTAATGTTATTGACTATATAATAGCTTCCTCATCTCTGTTTGACGGTGTTATTGACTTCGGTATAGAATCTCGCTCTGAGTCCTCCCACCTCCAAGTCACACCGAAATTACGTGCGCATCAAACACGTCCATTTACTCATGAGCAAGAAAAAACACGTTTGTTTGGGACAACAGCAAATTACAAACATTTAGGGATAATCTCTTTACTGATTCTATCCAAGAATTATTTGATAAATCTGTTGATTCTGTAATGTCTAATATAGATAGAAGTGTTAACTACCTAGCAGACGCCCTATGTTTATCTGCTGAAAGAATGAAAAAACAAACTTGACAAAATAGAAATGATGTGTGTAAGATAAACACACCTAAATAGTTTGATGCCGAATGTGATCTTTAAAAAAAAGAAAGATGTAGATCCCTAAACCACTTTAGAAAAAGTAAAACCACCGATAATCTCCGTGAATACCATAATGTCAGAAACAACTACAATGCAACTTGTAAGCGAGAGCAGCAGGCTTATTTTATAGGTAGAAAAGAAAAAAGTATTAATAATTCTAAACAATTTTGGTCTGAAATTAAAAACTGAAGCCAACGTACAACAAATGATATAGACATCAGAGATTGGCATGATAACTTCAAAGATTTATCCTCTTCTTCCGGTAGGACTGAAACTTTAATTGATTCATAACCAAACGGAGAGCAGCCAGTATCACAAACGGATCCCGATATAATGTTTGCCAATGAAATTCTTGATTCGCCTATTAGCAAAGAAGAAATTATTGACAGTATTCATCACCTTAAATGTAATAAGACTCCAGGAATGAACAAAACCCTCCATGATTTTTTTAAAGAATTCCGCGCATATTTTGCTACCATATCTAGAATTAATATTCAACAGGATACTGGAAAAGGGAACATTCCCTGAGACATGGTCCCTTGTGGTTATTGTCCCGATACATAAGCAAGGCAATATGCACGATATGAACAATTATAGAGGCATTACTCCACTTAGCACTTACAAGTATTCACATATATTATTAACAAGCGACTAGTTTTTTGGGCAGAGACATTGGATAAAATTAGCTAAGAACAAGCAGGATTCAGAAAAGGTTATTCCACAATCGACAATATTTTCACCTTGCAAACACTAATACAAAAACAACTTATATGCCAAAGGGGGGAAATTTACGTATTTTTTGTTGACTTTGCCAAAGCATTTGACTCGGTTGAAAGAAACAAGTTATGGAACTTATTAAAATCACATTGTTTGAGTATAAAAATGAACAGATTATTACGCAGTATATATGAGAATGTCAAAGTGTGTGTTCGGAACAATAATGAAATTTCAGAAAGTTTTATAAGACATTCGGGAGTTAGACAGGGGTGTGTGTTGAGCCCGTTTTTATTAACAATGTTCATTAACGAATTAGCAAGTCAAATTAGGAAGAATTGTACGCATGGTATACAACTTCACCCCGATGTAATCGAGCTATTTCTATTATTATTTGAAATGAATGAATTAATGATATTATCCTATTTTCTTCAACTGTAATTGGTTTACAAAGACAAGTCAATGAATTAGAAAAATAATGTAATGAATGGAAACTTAAACCCCCGGCCAAAAGAAACGTCTACTAGATATCTTATCAGATATTGTAAAAACTATTATGAACATTTTAGCAATATTATAACATAATGAAGTTGCACCATTTCTGCATTATATATTTCAATTTCAGAAGTTCATGTCACGAAAGAAGGGCGATTGTTGAAATAAGAAAACAATAATTGTTCAGTTTTCGATCAGTGCTTGATCAGAAAAACATTTTAAACAGATTTTCATACAACCACGAGCAACAATACAGGCGGTGATGATGCTACCGATGTACGTGGTTAAGGTGCGCAAGTGAATCAACCGAAAATAGCAGTCTTCATTGGGCGTGGTTTTCATGAATGTTATTGACTCGAATCAGTTTTCCACGATTTCAATGGACTTTCATATTTACATCAACATGACCCCTACCATGTTTAAAATGTTGTAAATGTGTGCAGGACGTGGCACATTTTTTTTTATTTTCACATAGAGTATGTGTTATATGTCGGTGAACAGTTGTTTTTATTAATAGCTGACTAGTTTGGAAAATTAGTCCAAAACATTGAATCAGTCAAAGAATACATCTACGCAGTTTTAAAAAAATAATTTAACTACGTAGATGTATTCTTTGACTGATTTATTGTTTTGGACTAATTTTTCAAACTAGTCAGTTTTTTAATACGACGTCATAAACTCAAGATATTTGACTTTGAAAGTAATACATATGATTTAATACAACTGAGTGATATACTTTCTTTTGCACGTCGGTGTATATTGAGACGTTTGGTCGTTGCTGGCTTTTCTAAAAATCAAACATTATTTTTACATCTTAAAAATTGCAACCTAAGAGCTCATTTGATATCGATGATTGATGAAAGTATTCCCCAAACTTTCACAAGATGATCATTTATAGGACGCTTCACAAACTTTTGGTCTCGAGTATGCAATAAACATCTAAACACGCTGTAAAGAAATACTAATCAAGCGGCCGTAAAATCTCACTCCATCGTCGATGTTCTTTGAAGGTGCATTTTTACGTGTTTGTTTATTTGTGTCATTTTGCTATGCATTATTACTTATTCTTTTAAGTTGACCTTTCTTAAACATCTAAACAATATACTGCGTGAGGAAATCCAGGTTAATGATAGATGTAATTACACACGAGGTTAACCTGACCCGTAATGAGGTAACAAATCCATCATCTAGACAGGTAACAGCACACACACAATGGTTTGTGAATGATTCACTCTCTAACATTAACCTGACAGTACTGTCCGTAACTATGGGCTATATTTTCCATGTTTTCTACTTAAAGGGGCAGTAGCACGTTTTGAAAAAATTATTTTTTAAAATTTCCTATTTATACTGATAGTTTGTGCCATTTAAATTTGCTTTAGAGGGTAAACACCCTATTACACAAACCAATTATCCGAAGTAGTAATAACGGTGTTGCGTAAAAGGCAAAAATTGCTCGTTATTGTGAACACATTTTATTATTTCGAATGGCAAAAACTATCCCCATGCCTTTACTGGGCCACGAACTCTCATTTTTAACTTGAATTTTCGAAGAGAGAATGGTGTTTTACATTTGGTCAAATTATTTTAAAAATATATTTCATGAACTTTTTTCATCGAAAAAACGTGCTACTGCCCCTTTAAAGTATAGCTATGCACACATTCATACTTACATCACATGATATGAAGACACGTTTAGTTTCAATTGAATTTTACACAAGCAATATACACGTTTGTTGTTGACTGGTAATATTCTAAACATTTTCGTTATTCATCGAAAACGGTAATACGCCATTCTCATGAAATTCATGTTTGATTTGGAAAATGTTTCCTTTTACGAATAAAGATTTATATTCAAAATATTCCATTTAATTTTTCAATTTGCTTATTTGTTACATTAGTTACATGTTTATAAGGTTTTGTATGCAGAGGATGCAAGTGGACAGGATACACAGGAACTCGATATCGTCAATAAAACGTAGGTAAAACGTAGGTAAAACGTAGTTAAAAAAAAACTACGGCCTATGTTATATAGGGTATTTTTACCTACAATTTATCTACGTTTTAATTACGATATCGAATTCCTGTGACACGAGATGCAAAGCTGTGTTGATATCAGTACACTTCCGGGTCTCTGCGGTAATGTTATCTCAAACGTGACAACCTGTCCTAAAATAGAAAGAGTTTTGTTTACAAGTTTTGAATTAATATATGGAAAAGGAAGTGACGTTACAGTTGAATGAACAACACTTATCAGTTTGACAAATGTAGCGGATGTGATTGTAGATTTTTCCATTAACAACATATCACCTTGTATAAATTATCTATATAAATTAATATTGTGTTTAAATGTAGCTCCTTTTTCATAACATCCCAAAATTCATAACGGTAAAAACATTCTTAAGCGAATTTCAACGCTTTTATACCATGTATAGTTAGGAAAACAACATAACGATTTTAGATCGAAATGGGAGGTATTTAACATTGAATTATAAAATTTGGCTCCTTATGCTATCATTCCGTTCGAAGTTTTATTGAAACAAAAAGATACATAAACGTTATATAAATTATAACCAGCAGGTAGGTTTTATCTACATCGATTCATTATACAAATGCCACGTTGTTTTGCTAACTATAGTGGTGCCGCGGGGAGAAACATTAGATGATATTATGACACATGCAGTATCTGGGTCAATGTGACCTCAGTGTATGAAAAATTCACATCAAAATACTCACGGAAATATATTTGTTTTTAAACAGTACATTGGATATAACTAATAAAAGTCATAAATAAAATAAACATCCCATAAATTGTATTACTAACGCGATCGTTGAGTGAAAATACAACCCCTCAGTTTCATACTGTTATGACTATTTAAATTTGTAAAAAAAAGACACGGACTACTTTCCTGTTAATTCATTTCCCCCAATAGTCAATGGACATTTAGCATTATTATTTTCATTGTGTATCAAACACACGAAATTTACGCCGAAAACCATTATATTTCTATTTCCGTGAGGATTATACGATAACCGTTACGTGAATGCTTTGAATGAATAAAAAAAAACCCAATGCACTAAATATCTTGACAGACGGTTTTTTTAATGTCTTTGATGAGCATATGTTTCGTAAGGAATATTCACAATTTCAATAATCAGGGTACACATGCCTGATCGCTTTTTAAAATTAAAATTGTTGACTGAATTTAAGTTAATAATTGATAAAATATGGTCGAGGTTTATGGATCTTTAAAGGATTCAATTGACATTAAATACTTTGTTGGACTTTAGTTTATTGACGCTACGATACCGTATGACGTCATACAATAAACCAAACATCCTGTGACTTTCATATCTCACCTTGGATATTCAAAAACGAAGATTTTACAAAAATCGTCTTTTTCAGAAACATGAACATATAATTTTTCTAAATATAATATAGTTAACTTCCGGAGACGTGACGTAGCTTTGTTTCGTTCGTAGGTATTACTCGTGGATCAAAATATCTTGTACTTTTGTTGGTAACGTTTATTTGCCTGTGAGTGTAGTGTATGTAACATAAATGTAAGAAGAGAGTTCATAATATCTTCTTGGATCATGACAGCTCATACCCAATTGCGATATCCAAAATGTGAACTGCTTATCTTTAGAAATAGAACTTTTAAGATAACTATCAAACAAATAAGTATATCCGTATTTATCCATAGTTCTTATTAGACTTCAGTTTGCAGTATTTAAAGGCGCTGTAGCACGTTATTGCAAATTTTTATTTTTTCAAATTTCCCATTTATAATGATAGTTTATGTCATTTATATTTACTTTAGAGGGTAAAACATCTTATAACACAAACCAATTATCCGTAGTGGTAATAAAGGTGTTGCGTATAAAGCAAAAATTGCATGGCGGCCATTTTATTGTGAACACATTTTATTATTTCGAATAACAAAAACGATAGCCGTGGCTTTACGGAACCATGTACACTCATTTGTAACTTGACTTTCCGAAGAGAGAAGGGTGTTTTACTATTGGTGACATTATTTTATCAAATACATTTCATCGACTTATTTGAGCGAAAAAACGTGCTACAGCGCCTTTAACATTGCAACTAGGACTGAAGTTATACAAAAATGTTCAAAATAGTTACAAAGAACTGTTCATATTCATCTTCCTTCCGATGTCGTAGCTGTTATTAGTAAAACACAGCGGTAAAATTAAGAAGCATACAATTTAAATTCTTTTTTCCCTAATTTATTTTAGCATCTCAAGTTATCGTACTGTACTTGTTAAACCATAAATGATTGGTAAGTAAAAGGAAATCCCCGAAGTACGACAATGAAAGTGTAACTGTTCACTGACAACCCGCGATGCTCCCGGAGAAGGGTTTATGTGATCTCACGGATGCCTCAGTGTGACTTTACCGGTCGAAGCGCAACGTTTGACATCTACAAGTGGGAAGTGGAGATTTAACTTGCCAGTATTTTTCTGCCACGAGTATATAGTAATTAGGTCACTACGTCATCGTCAACAGTCGACAGTGTTTAGTTTCCTGGCTGATTGGCTTTGCTTTGTAATGCAGTATATTATATTTGGTGTATTTTCATTCATTTTCACATCGTCCGGAAACTGGCTGTGAGATTAAAGTATACTTGCTATACTAATTTAAACGATCTTGGGGACGCATTTCATTATTTATTTGTTTGTCCTATATTACAATCAGAAAGAGAAAACTATATTCACAAATAGTATTACAATAGGCCAAATATGTACAAAATGAATATTTTTTATTTAATTCTAATAAGCTAGGAACATTAAGAAAACTCTAAAAAAAATTGTAAAATCATTATGTCTTTGTTCAAGAAATAGCTTTTATAATCATATGTACCTTTACTGAAAACACCAGCTGTACATGCCTATTATATTTTATATTGTATCAATGTATATATGTTTTATGTACCTTTTATGCTGCTGTTTGCAGCCTGAGTTCTTGAATACAGTTCAGTTCAGCGATATGTACATTTAAAATACCACAATGCAGGAATATAATCGACAAATAGCATCACAATACAATGACATCGCTAGGAACAACGTTGATAATGATGACATCACAATATTGGCGAATCAAGTCAGTTTTGTATTATAACATGTTAAATCTTGCTGAAATGATGAAAAGTTATTTTGGATAATAAATAAAATATCACACTTGGTAAGTCTCTGATATATGCTACTAGATATATATTGTGTAATGTAGTGTATTGAGACATACCAGAATGGTATGCAATTGTGTACCACATTATATGGAAATTAGTTGCCGTGGTAATGGTATGATGTGACTATGTATGGTATTGTATGGCATTTATCTATTATTACTTACTTCTGTTAAGGTATGTGTGTATGGTATTGTATGGTACAGATATAATATTAGTTGCTATGGTAATGGTATGATGTGACTATGTATGGTATTGTATGGCATTTATCTATTATTACTTACTTCTGTTAAGGTATGTTTGAATGGTATTGTATGGTACAGATATAATATTAGTTGCTATGGTAATGGTATGATATGACAATGTATGGTATTGTATGGCATGTATCTATTATTACTTACTTCTGTTATGGTATGTGTGTATGGTATTGTATGGTACAGATATAATATTAGTTGCTATGGTAATGGTATGATATGACAATGTATGGTATTGTATGGCATGTATCTATTATTACTTACTTCTGTTATGGTATGTGTGTATGGTATTGTATGGTACAGATATAATATTAGTTGCTTTGGTAATGGTATGATATGACAATGTATGGTATTGTATGGCATTTATCTATTATTACTTACTTCTGTTAAGGTATGTGTGTATGGTATTGTATGGTACAGATATAATATTAGTTGCTATGGTAATGGTATGATATGACAATGTATGGTATTGTATGGCATTTATCTTTTATTACTTACTTCTGTTATGGTATGTGTGTATGGTATTGTATGGTACAGATATAATATTAGTTGCTATGGTAATGGTATGATATGACAATGTATGGTATTGTATGGCATGGATTTATTATTACTTACTTCTGTTATGGTATGTGTGTATGGTATTGTATGGTACAGATATAATATTAGTTGCTATGGTAATGGTATGATATGACAATGTATGGTATTGTATGGCATTTATCTTTCATTACTTACTTCTGTTATGGTATGTGTGTATGGTATTGTATGGAACAGATATAATATTAGTTGCTATGGTAATGGTATGATGTGACTATGTATGGTATTGTATGGCATGGATTTATTATTACTTACTTCTGTTATGGTATGTGTGTATGGTATTGTATGGTACAGATATAATATTAGTTGCTATGGTAATGGTATGATATGACAATGTATGGTATTGTATGGCATGTATCTATTATTACTTACTTCTGTTATGGTATGTGTGTATGGTATTGTATGGTACAGATATAATATTAGTTGCTATGGTAATGGTATGATATGACAATGTATGGTATTGTATGGCATGTATCTATTATTACTTACTTCTGTTATGGTATGTGTGTATGGTATTGTATGGTACAGATATAATATTAGTTGCTTTGGTAATGGTATGATATGACAATGTATGGTATTGTATGGCATTTATCTATTATAACTTACTTCTGTTAAGGTATGTGTGTATGGTATTGTATGGTACAGATATAATATTAGTTGCTATGGTAATGGTATGATATGACAATGTATGGTATTGTATGGCATGGATTTATTATTACTTACTTCTGTTATGGTATGTGTGTATGGTATTGTATGGTACAGATATAATATTAGTTGCCGTGGTAATGGTATGATATGACAATGTATGGTATTGTATGGCATTTATCTATTATTACTTACTTCTGTTATGGTATGTGTGTATGGTATTGTATGGTACAGATATAATATTAGTTGCTATGGTAATGGTATGATATGACAATGTATGGTATTGTATGGCATGTATCTATTATTACTTACTTCTGTTATGGTATGTGTGTATGGTATTGTATGGTACAGATATAATATTAGTTGCTATGGTAATGGTATGATATGACAATGTATGGTATTGTATGGCATGTATCTATTATTACTTACTTCTGTTATGGTATGTGTGTATGGTATTGTATGGTACAGATATAATATTAGTTGCTATGGTAATGGTATGATATGACAATGTATGGTATTGTATGGCATTTATCTATTATTACTTACTTCTGTTATGGTATGTTTGAATGGTATTGTATGGTACAGATATAATATTAGTTGCTATGGTAATGGTATGATATGACAATGTATGGTATTGTATGGCATTTATCTATTATTACTTACTTATGTTAAGGTATGTGTGTATGGTATTGTATGGTACAGATATAATATTAGTTGCTATGGTAATGGTATGATATGACAATGTATGGTATTGTATGGCATGGATTTATTATTACTTACTTCTATTATGGTATGTGTGTATGGTATTGTATGGTACAGATATAATATTAGTTGCCGTGGTAATGGTATGATATGACAATGTATGGTATTGTATGGTACAGATATAATATTAGTTGCTATGGTAATGGTATGATGTGACTATGTATGGTATTGTATGGCATTTATCTATTATTACTTACTTCTGTTATGGTATGTTTGTATGGTATTGTATGGTACAGATATAATATTAGTTGCTATGGTAATGGTATGATATGACTATGTATGGTATTGTATTGCATGTATCTATTATTACTTACTTCTGTTAAGGTATGTGTGTATGGTATTGTATGGTACAGATATAATATTAGTTGCTGTGGTAATGGTATAATATGACAATGTATGGTATTGTATGGCATGGATCTATTATTGCTCACTTCTGTTATGGTATGTTTGTATGGTATTGTATGGTACAGATATAATATTAGTTGCTGTGGTAATGGTATGATATGACTATGTATGGTATTGTATGGCATGGATCTATTATTGCTTACTTCTGTTATGGTATGATATGGCTACATGTGACATTGTATGGTATGGGTGTAATAGTATTAGTTGTTTTAGCTATGGTTTTGCATTACGAACAATCGTTATGATACGATATATACACATGTTGAAATGCGGAGTTGGTTCGCTTTTAAGTGCAACACTAATCACATGTTCAAAGAAGGAAATAAATGTACAGTAAACTGATCATAAATTACATTTAAAACCCTTATGTGACTACAGTTGCCAGAAACAGGATATAGGAAACAACAGCAACCCATCACAATTGACCCAGTTTAAACCTTTACCACACGAGGGAAAACAACAAGCTGTCTATGGAATGTATATTTTCTATATACACCATGATTTCCAAAAGCATTCGACATGAAAAATAACTTTTTTAATGTCAGCAATAATGTAAAAAGAAATGCACTTATAATCGTTTACTAGGATATACATTTAGCCAATGAATGGTATGAAGCGGATCCTGTAGATCTTTTATAAATACATTCTGTTAGATTTTGCTTAAGCAAATCCACACAGTAAATAACGAAATCAGATTCTCTCATAATGAGACAATATGTAGGCCTATGTATTAAAATGTTTTTGATTGATTGAACACATATTTTATCCATTTAAGAAATGGTTTGGACACAAGTTGTGAAACTTATAGAAGCCCTCTCCACGTAATCAACAACTATTTGACAAGACTAAAATACATAACACAATATATGCAGAAGAGAGTAAGAAATCTACAAGTGACGAAGTGGGTAAACATGTAATATACATTATTAATGCAACACACAATTGGAAATGTTATTCTTATGACAAAATGCACTTTGAATATGGTAAATACGTACATTAGTATTTATGTATTAGTTGAACCGTTGACTCTTTCCAATGAATTTATGAACATGGTGAAATATGTTTCCATTGACTGTTTGTGGAAGATGTGTATTTCCATACAGGATTGGGGTTTCTATTAGGGTATATTTTGTGGAAACGAAATTCGAGAGGATCTTCCTGTTTACACATATATGTTATTAATACATTATCAAAACAAAGTCAAAATGAAAGATAGTAATAAAGGTAATATTTTGATTAATTTTTATTATATGATTGCAGGTGAAATACCGGGATCTATCAATGAAAATAAAAGTGTTATCAGTCACTAGTGAAAATAACAATGGAACGTGTTATCAGTCACCGGTGTGTTGTTGGGGGTCAAATATGCCAAACGTTATAAATGGTCTTATTTTATCGAGAAGAACCAACTGTTAGCGAAAACTACCATTTTGATGATACTCGACTTAGTATATTGACTATATGAAGGTAAAAGTGTCGATTTCTGATCGAAAACCGGACAATGCACCGCGTGTGGCGCGCGCCAATGAGTCAAACGTAATTTTGGAATCTTATTTAAACCAGACAAGATAACAAATTAGGGTTGATAATGTTCAATAGGTCATTTAACTACTGTGCATATAAATAGGACGTGCACTTTCGGTTTCTGCACATGCATAATGCCGTTACTCAATTTTAATTTGAAACTAGTAATTATGATATATGATAGGGGATGAATATGCAAGCTGAGTGAATTTTTTTTTTTTGTAAACAGCACATATGGTGTGTTGGAACGTATTAAAGCCAAATAAAATTTTATAAAACACAATGGATGCACCTTTAAAGGGGAAGTAGCACGTTTTTTCGCTCAATTAAGTCGATGAAATGTATTTGAAAAATAATGAGTGTACATGGCTCAGTAAAGCCATGGGAATCGTTTTTGTCATTCAAAATAATAAAATGTGTTCGCAATAAAATGGCCGCCATGCAATTTTTGCTTTATATGCAACATCGTTACAACCACTACGGATAATTCGTTTGTGTAATACAATGTTTATATAAAAATAATATAGTAAATATAAATGACATAAACTATCATTATAAATGGGATATTTGAAATAATATAATTTCTTCGAATCACTATTATAAACGAAACCCCAAGGACATATATTTCCCACATAGTTCCATGTCCTCTTCCGTTGTAACAAGTGGTTCGTCGATGATGGAACGGCATGCAGTCACGTGGTATGAACTGTCGTCTGCGTTCCTTGTCGTCTGCTTGGTCTGAACATCAGACGAGCAGGGGCTGATGGGATATTTGCGGCACGCGAAAGTAAACAGAGGAGAAATCTGACAAGTGAATACTAGTTTAATCAGACGCAAGTACTATCAGCGCCCCGCTCGATTCAACACACAACAAACCTTTCCTACAATACTGCTTCTATGCTTCTCACTGTCCAGTCGTCCAGTTATGATCATTTACACAATAATTAATTCAATAATTCAGTAGAATGCCGGTTGCACACTGACATAGTTCAAGGGTCATTGTAAGAGAGTCCTCAAGCATTACACGTACACAGGGATACACACACTCCATTAGCTACAGAACTGGTGCTATAAAACCTTTCTTCGTATATTGATTGTGAAATTGTGACGTAATAATATCATAGAGCTAAAGGGGCAGTAGCACGTTTTTTGCAAATTTTATTTTTTCAAATTTCGCATTTATAATGATAGTTTATGTCATTTATATTTACTTTAGAGGGTAAACCATCTTATTACACAAACCAATGTTCCACTGTGGTAAAAACGGTGTTGCGTATAATGCAAAAAATACATGGCGGCCATTTTATTGTGAACACATTTTATTATTTTGAATGACAAAAAATATTCTCATGGCTTTACGGAACCATGTACACTCATTTTTAACTTGATTTTTCGAAGAAGGAATGGTGTTTTACTATTGGTGACCTTATTTTTCAAATACATTTCATCAACTTATTTCATCGAAAAAACGTACTATTGCCCCTTTAATTTGGAAAAGCAAGTGTCACTAACAAAAAATATACTCGTACTGCTTTTTGTGCATGACTCAAACAACGTAACTCTATAAAAAGCAATAACTGATTTAGCCTTTATAACTTCCTGTTCTTTCTCTAAAAGCATGCGCAGAGACCATAAAATAAAGGGACTGGACTCAGCCTAAGGCGGGAATTTATTTGTGTGCCTCGCTAGAACAAGATGGCGTCCGGGAAAAATTCAAAAGTGCCGATTTTGTTTCTCTTATAACTCATTTAATATAAAAAATATTGCCTTGGTTACCAGGATGTATGAAATAAAGATATGATAAAGTTTCATTTGGTTTATTGTAAATATTACATGATGTTTCCAGTGTTGACTTTTTGCAATCACAGCAGGGCTTCAAGTCGGGTTGATTACACATCTGGCCGAGGCACACATAGTTGATGATAATCTACTGTTGAGTCTAGTCCCTTAATTGTGTGGTCTCTGCTAAAAGGCAGTAACTTGACAAGTGAATATTTGAACCCCTCTGGAACAATTACCTATGCCGTCATCGTTGACATACTGTACATACTGTACGGGCCTCTCTGACAACGTACTGTAGAGTACATACCCCGAGTAACCCCTCTCCACTCAAACCATAACCTGCAGCCCTTCACTCCCCCGAAACATTTACCTGTCTCAGTTTACCTGTTTATTGTCTCTTCACGGATGTTAGCTCATATGCATTTGCTCAGATTAACCCGCATAAATCCTGCGGGCCTGACAACTTGTTTGGGATTGTACTTAAGGAGTGTAGAGTGCAGCTGGCTGTTATCTTCCAAAAGTTATTTCAGTTATCGATCAATTTTCATGAGGTTCCCATTCTTTGGAAAATTTCTAAAATTATTCCATTGCCCAAAAAGAAAAATCCATCCGTTAACAATGACTACAGACCAGTGACGCTAACCGCTATTGCCGTGAAATGCTTAGAACGTATAATTAAGAATTTATTGCTTAGTGAAGTCAGCCATGTGATTGATCCTTTACAGTTTGGTTATATGGCAAGACGTGGGGTAGAAGATGCATCCATCACACTGTTACACAATATTTATCAGCATTTGGAAAAACTATGGTACATATGTACGGATAATGTTTGTTGATTTTTCATCTGCTTTTAATACCATTCAGCCTTATCTACTTATTGGAAAACTTTCCAAAATGAATGTTAAATCTAATATGCTTAGATGGATAAATGCATTCCTGGTTAAGCAACAACAATTTGTACGGGTTAAGCAAGTGAAGTCTTCAATATTAAATACACCCACTGGTGCACCCCAGGGTTGCGTGATCTCTCCAATTTTATTTATATTGTATACCAACGACTGTATATCCAAAGTAAAAGATTAAATAGTTCTTAGATTAGATATTATTAGATAATCAGAACTGAGTTACAGAACAGAAATTTCAAAATTTGTAGAATGGTGCAAATCAAACTTTTTATTTTTGAATGTGTTGAAGACCAAAGAAATGGTCATAGATTTCAGGAAGGACTAGGACTAGGTCTATAATAAATCCTGTGATTAATGGTGATAATGAAATAGAAAGAGTAACGGAATATAAATATTTGGGTACTGTCTTAGATTTGAAACTTTCTTGGAATGAAAACACTGACAAAATTTATAAGACCGGACAGCAACGATTGCATTTTTTGGGGAAGTTGAAACTATTTTAAAATAGATCAAACTTTTTTGAGGTTATTTTACCAAACATTTATTCAAAGTGTGGTAACATTTAGTTTTTTGAGTTGGTACGGAAACCTGTCAAAAATTATTGGACTTCCTATTGAAGTATCGGCAGTTTTTATGATCAACAACTTTCAAAAAAAGCAAATAAAATTTTAAGTGACTCAACTCACATACTTTTTTCGGAATATTCTTCACTGCCCTCTGGACGCAGACTGCGTATGCCGACGAGTAGAACAAATAGGTTTCGTCAATCATTTGTTCTGAATAGCATTTATGCCTTTAATGGATTTTAATGATCAATTTACACAAGTGTATATAATGTTTATAATATTGTTTTTATGGCTGGTGTATGTTTTTTAATTTTATTTTTTATATACTGGAGACTGTATTAGATTTAATATAAATTTCCCTCGGGATAATAAAGAATTATCTTATATTATGTTGAGAAACTACTCAAACAGACTTCTCAACTCTATTAAAACGTCTGCATTTACTTCTACTATAGGCCTACAAACAGTTTAATTCAGTAAATAGGTCGGTTGTCCATAACACATATATATAGATATAAATGAATATAAACATTTTAAAAAGTTATTTACTTATTAGAATGTAAAGGTTGTTGGTTGATTTCAGGATGTTGAGGAATGTAGGCTTTTCTCAGGACGCTATAATGTCGAGGTAGAGAAGAGTGGGAAATAAGAGTTTAGGGATTAGCTGTCGGACAGTCTACATCCCTTTTATGATGGGCACATTTGTTTCCCGTGATCAACAAAAAGAAATTGTAACAGAGTAACGGATGTAACAGTAAGTGGGTGACAATGTCACGGTCTATAAGCCTTCCGTGAAAACAATGTATGCAAGTGGAATTTTCCTTATGTGTGATGATAATGATGATGTCATCAATGATATTGAAATGATTGTCTCTCGCAATAAAACGTTTTCATATCCAACGATTTGTTTCACGTGTTTTCTTCTCCAAAGGAGGAAACACCATCTCTTTCTCTTCACTTATCAATAATACAGTGCATTACATTCATAAAAAGAGATTATTACCTGGGGAAGTGACGTCATAACACAATTTTTCGTAACGTCATTATAATTGCCGTCGCAAGAGAAGTGGGCAGTTTTTCTAGCTAATTTTAAACGATTCAAATGGAACAGAATGGGTAAAAAGATATCAATACACTCACAAAAGTGTGCCTTGTGATTTTTACGAAACTCATCAAAATGTGTGCACAATCCTTTCTCTGGCTCGGAAAAAAAAAAAAAAAACCACTGGTTTCGTAAAAGTCATATGAAACACTTCCGCGGGTAATGATCTCTTTATAATCAATTCAGTGGTTCAATATAATATAACTGATTTTCCCAAAGTTACTTTTAGACTTAGATTAAAGCTTTCCAAGGGTCTGGAGTTGACCTCTGTTAGACTGCTAGACGATCTTCATTTCACTTCAGAAACAGCTAGTATACCAGAGGCGTGTTCAGGATCGCGAGTACCTCCTGAACGGAAACCTGAGGTCGCGAGTACTTCCCAAGAAAATTTCAGAATATCATCATCATTTTGGAAAAAATAGGTGCCTTGCACGTAGCAATTGACCAAATTTCAATTGAGGGGGTAATAAAGAAAGAAAAATGAGGTAATAAAATTTTGTGACACGCGACTCCATTTTGGATCGTAAGACTGCGCCAAAGTGGTCACGCGTGTATTCGCGAGTATGCGCGAAGTCGTTCAGAAGCGAGTACTCGCGAATACTCGCGATTCTGAACACGCCTCTGGGTCCCGTTCCACAAGCAGTTGGATAGTTACATTCAGCCTCGGGTTCAATAGTCGAGCACGTGACACAGGGTTCCCATCGTATACACTATTACCTATACATTGAAATACATTACTGTTCTACAAGACAATCACTGTTTGGAGTTTACATATCCGACACACTCATTCCTCTAGTATATAATAGAATTAAAAACATATATTTATATTCTGCTTATTGCCTGACAACTTACATGATACATTCACATAAAAAAAAAAAAACACTTTTAAACTTCATACATTCCATTCATGGGATTAAATGATTTAATTTGCATTGTGAATTGTTGATATAGCTCCTGTTCAATTTCGGAATTTCCTTTTAACATATAAAGGAAATTAGTGTTTTACTCACTATTGATTTGTGAAGCCATGATTTGATTCATTCTTAACTTCAAATATTGTAGTTCACATGGGAAAAGATCGATGGTGCAAATGGATTGGTCAACAGAAAATCGTTTTGCAAAGAAATATATTTGTGAAATCTGTTAAGACGTGATGATTTAGACAGAGAGTATAAACACCGACCTGAGCTTGCTTCCCTCATGCATATTTGACTCTGTGCATGCAAGTTTGTATTGCATGATGTCTTAACTCGGGCTTATGGTTTTGATTCCTGGTCGTTGTTTAAGAAATCTGATCCTGTAAACGTTGGAATTTATTCCCATGTGTTTTAAGGAAATGTCCATGGATATAAGCCATGTTGTGTGTAACATTAATCATTCGGTATATTGATAAATGTATTCACTACGGCTTCACGCGTCAGTGTGTCAATTTGTTTTGTGAAATGTGCATTTCAAAGAATCGAACCTGATAGCTAGGTAATTTAATTAGTATTCCCGATCATGCATGTACGCCATTCAACCAATTTGTACAGTTCCAACAACTTATATACATCATGTCGGTGTATGTGATCTGTTTTACGCATCGTTCTGTAAGTATTAATTCACCCTTAAAGAACAAAATATACAAAAGACCTTGCAGAACAATATATGTTAGACCACACAGAGATATATATGTTAGACCATTTGGAGTAATATATGTTATACCATATCGAACACTGTAGTTTGACCATATATAACGATATATGGTAGACCATATTTATAATTTATTACCCATATGGTTAAAAATAACCGAGTTAATATTATTGATATGAGCACATGTGCACATATCACGTTTGCCTAGCAACCATTGTTTCGCCGCGACTTCTCGTCTGTTACGTCATAAAACGATTGTTCGTGACGTCACTGTAGCTTGCCGTCGCAAGAGAAGTGGGTGGTTTACTGACTAATTTTACGCGATTCAAATGGAATTAAATGGGTAATAAAGAAATTATTACACTCGAAAGTGTGTCATATGACTTTAACGAAACTCGTGCAAATTTATGTATAACCCTCGCTCTCGCTCGGACAATACAAAATTGCACACTCGTTTCGTAAAAGTCATATGACACACTTCCTCGGGTATTAATCTCTTTGTTAGTAAGACCATGTTACATATCATATAGAACAATATATGTTAGACCATATGCCGAGCAATATATGTTAGACCATATAGAACAAAATATATGATACAAAATATAGAACAATATTTGTTAGACCATATGCCGAGCAATATATGTTAGAGCATATATAGAACAATATATGTTAGACCATATGCCGAGCAATATATGTTAGAGCATATATAGAACAATATATGTTAGAGCATATAGAACACTATATGTTGATTATACAGAACAATATCTATTAGACAATATCAAGTGCTTTGAGCATGTTATCAAACATGGAATGGCGCTATACAAATAGACAAATTATTATTATGGAGCAATATATATAACACAGAAAAATAAATGTTAGACCATATAGAACAATATAATATTATATTAGATCATATAGAGCAATAAATGTTAGAACCACATAGAGCATGGCAACTTCTGAAATTTAAACTATCATGCAGAAATGGTGCAATTTCCTAATACTATAATATTGCTGAATCCTTCATTATACTGTTTACGAAATCTGAAGAGATATCTGGTAGGCGTTATATTTTTTTAATCAAAGGGAGGGGATGGGGGATTAGGATGAGGGGGTTTCGAACCCAAATTGACATGCAAATCCGTTGTTGAGGTATCCCCATGTCAAAGTGTGTGTAAAAAAATTGTATATTGATAATATATTTTTTTCTGGCATTTTGCTGTTTTTTTTTCGTCGATATGATACCAATACTCTAAAATTCAGTTTGGATACATAAAATACACTACACAACATCTCCATCAAGAACATTTTCCTTATTGAAACACCACGTACCAAATTTATGCTTACACTCAAAGGACACGGAAGTAAATACATTCATGGGCTATATTCATATTAGGCAACATGAAATTGACTTCTTTTAACCAACAATGAACGATCCCACAGGGAGAATGTGGTCACGTGACCGATCGCCATTTTCTGAGCCGCGAAAGAAACATCCTTCATCGGATCCGTTTAAAAACTGATATCAACTTAATCCGGATGTAGAAAGCATTCATTTGCATCTTATGCGAGACATGGGTAAGATATTTATTGATACTACTGAAAAGTAGTGATACATAGTTAAAGGATCGTTTTTAAATACGAACTGTCACAGTGTCAAAAACTGCCGTACACAAGCTTGATAGACCTGAAATATTTCTCTGATTCACCTAAGATAAACGCTTGATTTAGTAACACCTTTATTATGAATTATGGGGAAATGTTGGTGGTTCGATTTGATTGGGAATATTGTCAATATAAGGTTTTTGAAGATGTAGGTTGCAGCAAACGATCCGAATAAGTTCGGCTTCGAAACCACCTGGCTGATTCTGTCAGTCGGCGAGCGATTGATGATGTCCGAACATGATTCACGGGCGGAGGGAAGATGGGACGTGGGGTACTTTAACCAGTACAAGGCCAGACTGAAACGTTTCAGTTTTTGAAATTTCATTTACCGACATCTTAAAAGTATAGATGAGCAAATGTTTTCATTTGACAATGTTATGCACATTTGTGCAAATATTGCAGTGTGTGCACAAGGGTTACCTCCCTTTATTTCCTGGTTCATCTTGGGTCACACATAAGCTGTTACATCAACAGGAAAAACAGTACATTTATGCACCTCACTTTTGTATAGTTTAGATTGAAAAAAATAAACTAAAAAAAACAAGTAAATATATATAATAGCGATGCACATTTGTCAAAAAGTCTGAATATTTGGCGATGCAAGTTGGAAACTATAATTACATTTTTTATAATTTAATTTTTTTTTCAATAGCCGTTTATGACCCCAGTAATGATTTATGAATGAAGTATATACTACTGATCTTCCCCTTGAGTGAATTGATCAGGTAATGATGATGTGTTTCAATGCTACATTCACAAACTATGCAAATTAGCTCATTACTGGTGTCCAAAAATATCATTCTCAGACACTAGGTTACAGTAAACTTTCCATATTGGGTAGGTTAACTACTCTTGTTAACTTGCTTATTGGTAACTAACCACTCACACAACTATTTGTCTAATTATATTAAATAATTATGTAAAAAATTGATATACTCAAAATACTTGTTCTTTATGAGTGTAAAAATATGGGCGTCTATATGATGTCCATCCATCCATCCATCTATCTGTTTGTAAACTTTTTACTTTTTCTACTTCTTATGAAGAACCACCAGCTCTAGAGAGCTAAAGTCTTGTGTACAGACTCCTTGACTGGTCACTGCAACTTTGTCTGCAGTAGAGAACTGTTCTACACGCAGTAAGGTTTGGGTGCAATGCTACACTGAATTTCAGAGTAGTACCACCCATCATGGTTCGCTAGTTCCAACCGTTACTTGCAGGTTTCACCGCAATGCATAGCCAGGTGGCGTTGCGGGCTTTCTCCCTGCCGTAATACTAGCAGCTGCGATATAAGTGAAATACTCTTGAAAGCAGCGTTAAACCCCAACTCACCTCACCTCTGATCCCATATATGGTCACACAGTGATTGGGAAAGACACCTTTGACAATGGGCCATTTTTAGGTCTTTCAGTCATTTTCGGAATTTTAAATGGGCCATTTCCCTTTGTAGCAATAGTAAAATTTCAAATTTTAAAGAGCCATTGTTTCATCCAATGTGCAAAATGGCCCATGGCCCATACCGTTTCCAATCCCTGGGTCACAGGTTCCATGTCCTAAGAAGGAAATGAGTCTTCTCCTTTGAAACTAAATGCAATATTTGTACATCTGTTCAGATGGGAATTATTGTAAATGAGATTATTCAGCAGTTCTCAGTCAAGGCTACTCCCTTGAAACAGTCTTTGTTCCGAGGAATGAAATTTGCAAAATAATGCATCTATCGGGATATGAACAAGTTTTGTAGATTCCTCTCCACAAGGTTTGAGAACACCCTGAAAAGGTATGTGTTCTGTACTCAGTCCAATAGCTGACCAATCAGATCATTGATTTTAACGATCACTGTTTTCAAAGCATTCAGAATCAATTGTTAACACATCCTCATGTTATGAAACCAATAAAACTGTGGCCGTTTGGAGCAACTTGCTTCTAGCTTCTCGTAGCAAAAGTTAATGTTGGACGTTCTTTGAATTTGGTTACCTGAAAAGTGTCAGCAAAGATACTTTAAGATAGTATGCACTAGAATATATACAAGGGCTGAAGGGGAAGTCAGTAATTTCAAAGAATTGCGTATAAAACATTATTACCCACATGGTTGAACATAACCAAATTAATATTATTGATATGAGCACATGTGCACATATCATGTTTGCCTAGCAACCATTGTTTCACCACGACTTCCCTTATTTTGTCCTCTGTGACGTCATAAAACGATTGTTCGTGACGTCACTGTAGCTTGCCGTCGCTAGAGAAGTTGGCCGTTTTCCGACTATTTTTACGTGAATCAAATGGAGTAAAATGGGTAATAAAGAAATTATTACACTCGAAAGTGTGCCATATGACCTTTACGAAACTCATGCAAATTTATGTATATGTTTCTCGGGTAATAATCTCTATGAATCCAATGGTTGTGATATTGATTTTATTTTTAAAATTTAGACAATTATAATCTCCCTGGACGTCAATACCCATTTGTCCTTGGTACTGTCCATGGCCCTGGGGTATAAGTCTTATATCTGGCCTCTCAGCCATGCCTCAGTAGTTGTCGTGAGAAACTTGATAACCACACAAAGCTCAATTTTAGAACTTTCATTCAATGATTACAGGAGGGTAGCTGTGTTCAACAGGCTGTAAATCTCAAGTACATGATCAGGAAGGTTGTCAATGTCTAAAAACTGTCGTCTCAATATGTCTTCAGGGCTGTATCAATACTCCTACAAACTTGTTGACTTTCCCTTGTAGTTATGCATTTCAAAGAAACTTATCATCTCTGATCTAATTTTGATTACTTATATCATGCAAATATTCAACGCCGCAAATGGCTGCGATACTGCCGAAGCGGCGTTAAACAATAACTCAATCAAATCTTCAAAATTTTGTGTCTACATTACATCTTTCCAGGAGTTTTTGTCAGAGACAAAGAAGACTTTGTGTAATAAATCTGTCGATGAGGGTTAAAAAAATCATGTCAAGCTGACATTACTTACTTTCACCATGCAGTTGTTTCAAACTCATTACAACCAATTGGATCTAATGACTATGTGAAAGAAAATGGCTGCTTGTTCTATTTGCATGGCTTCTAGTTCGAGGACATGCTGTTTTGTTAATCAAAGTTTCATGGTAATGGCTATTGTAAGAACGTTTTAGCTGTTTGTCTTGTTGTACATATTTGAATTGATATGTATCTAGATTATCCTTAGCTTTTGGCCAAACAGTATTATTCTCTTTAATAACTAGTTCTGGACAATCAGGAATTGGCCCTTGAGAATGGTTTTTGCCTTAATTTATTCAATTGGCAAAATGTTGAGAAATGGGAGAAATAGATCCCATTTTATACCAATGTTTACACTTGAGTTTACATGCACACAATGCGATCTTATAATTACATTTTTAGCTCATCAGGCCTGAAAGGCCTGATGGGTTTTTGGCATGACATGGCGTCCGCCCATCCGTCCAACTTTTCGTTTTTTCGACTTCTCCAGAACTGATGACTCTAGAGAGCTGAAAAGTTGTGTGCAGACTCCTTGGCCAATGGGGATTATAAATTGTAGATTTAGGAGATAAACCTACTGTGTTTGAAAATCAAAGACATGTTATACTGGATTGATAGCGAGAAAATTTAAAATTGAAACCGAACGTGAGGTTTCAATTTTCAATTTACTCGCTTATCGCTATCAATCCAGTATAACATGTCTCTGGTTATCAAACACTGTAGGTTTATCTCTATTCTACCATGACCGTTTTACCACGGAACTCTTTTTGTCGGATGCTGACAAGTGCGTACAATGGCAACTCGCGAGCTCCGAATTACGTTCGAAAAATCAACTAGCTGTTGACAACAGCAGCGATTTCGTACAAAAACTTCTTTCCCATAAGATCTCTTAAAAAAATCTAAACATGTGTCATTTATTACGAGAGTTTTAATTCTGTTTACGTTCATACAATCAGAATTCGTTTTCCTGAATTCCTAATTTTTGGAATAACCCGCATAAGCATATCACGTGACATTCAAAATGGCTACCGTTTGCCAGTCGCTGTGAATGACGAGCTTGAGGACTTGTATTTATTAAAATGAATTGTTCCAGGTGAGGGTAATTGTCTCATTCGGGTAAAGAATGCACATTCTAGTTATCGACGTAGGTGTGCAGATGATATGACATGTATTTTTTATTTTGCATCGAAACGTTACGCTCGGTTTTTAGAACCGGCTGACCATTGCATCATTGACATTGCGTTTGCTCTCCTACTTAACTGCATTCAGTGTCGCTATTTAAATAGTTCTTGATACTGACGAAGTTTGTCTTGCTAATCTATCATTTAATGTAGCTCTTAAACACGCTACAGGAAAGCTTGACTTGATTAGTATCAGTTATTTTGATTTCCACAAGTAGAGCACACTTTAGAATCGGCCGTTCGGATAGATTGTGATGTCACAAAGTAGATGCATTAATACGCAGTGCAGCGGTGCTAAAATCAGAGGAGGTTCAATCCAGAATTGATCACGTCTGATTTTTCTGGAGAACCAATCAGAATTGAGTATCCAGCAATGTCATGGTAGTATTGGTAAATGTATCACTTCAGATAACTTAGATATTCAACTTTTGATAATAAATCAATGAAGTCCTGATGAGCTACAGAGCCCATGGCTCTATTTTTGAAATATGATTTAATCAAATTGATACTTTCTAACCCTCCATTTGGTTACTTATTTATAGAACTGTTGACAACTGAACATAAAAAACTAAAATTATTTTGTTTTTAGTGAATTTAAAATCATAACTGACTGCTCTATAACCAAGTACATCAGAAAGTTCACTTCAAGTTGTCCCGGGGGCGGGATAGCGCAGTGGTTAGCGCGTTCGGCTTCGGATCAAGAGGTCCGTGGTTCGAATCCCGCCAGGGGCACGGAAACTTTGTCTGCAGTAGAGAACTGTTCTACATGCAGTCAGGTTTGGGTGCAATGCTACACTGAATTTCAGTGCAGTACCACCCATGGTTCGCTAGTTCCAGCCGATGCTCGCAGGTTTCACCGCAATGTATAACCACATGGCGTTGCGGGCTTTCTCCCTGCCATAATACTAGCAGCCGCGATGTAAGTGAAATACTCTTGAAAGTGGCGTTAAACTCGAACTCACCTCACCTCAAGTTGTCCCTATAGTGCAGCTGTCAGACAGCATCAGTGATTTTGAAGCCTAGAAATGTGAATAAGACAAATGTCCTGAGTGTCTGGCAATAGGCCATTGGCCTGAAGTTCTTCAAATACTTAAATCTAATGAAATTATTAAACTAAAATTGTTAATATTTCATGCTGAAACTTGTATCAAAGGTTTAGTAAACTTTTAAATTTTTACAGATTATTTACTCTTTGATAGGTAAGATAAATATTCATGTAGAAATAACATTAGAATTATTGATCAGCCTCAATGTCCTAAGTCAAGAGAAGTTAGTAGGTCATTTGAAAATGTAATAGGCCAATGACCTAT
Source organism: Gibbula magus (assembly GCA_936450465.1). Taxonomy (NCBI): domain Eukaryota; kingdom Metazoa; phylum Mollusca; class Gastropoda; order Trochida; family Trochidae; genus Gibbula; species Gibbula magus. Next base: position 70,393,018 of record OW388293.1, on the reverse strand, counting down.
GGCCTGCAGCAATCTGAATCCCTGCAACATGGTGATCCCAGTGATGGTTGTGTTTCAGTGGATGCATTGGTCGAGTTTGCCTACGAGGCGGAGCAGGATGACGAACTCACGCTGTGTATCGGGGATATCGTCAAGAACGTGGTGCAGAGTGACGGGGGATGGTGGGAGGGGGAACTCAACGGGAAAAAGGGCATGTTCCCGGAAAACTTTGTCAAGGTATGTTACTTTAGATATTATGAATGTTTCCTTTTTGTCTTTAACACATGTTAATACTTTTATGAACTTCAAGCATGTTATGTGCTTTCAGTTATCAGTGTCAAGTTATTGTTTATCTATTCCTAACCCAATTTGACATATATTTTTCCTGAATAGGTCAGAGTTCTAAAGGGAGGTAATCAAATGTTTCACTTCTCACTCTGAATTAATCCAGGGAAGTATCAGTGGGGGCACTTGATTTGCCCTATCCCGGGCATAGCCCGCTATAGCCCGGTCACGTGACCGGGCTATCCGGGTGATCCGAGCAGACGAACCAAATCAAGTTGATTCGGGTTATTGTTATGGCAACCATCAGAGCCAACTTAGTTGCCCTGCAACTAATAATCGAACTTTCCTAAAGTGTTTGCGACAATGACAACGATATCTCGACAACAATAAACAATATTATTACTTCTGCTAGAAAAGTTTGCTACATTAGTCTTTCCCAAGAACAGTACTCTTATAAATAATTGTATTGTAAATGTTTAGATGGAAAGATATACGATATTTTCAAATTTGCAAAAACGAGTTTGGTCCGTATGCCGCCATTATCGCCCGCGATAGCCCGCTCATTTGAAACCGGGTCAACCGGGCTAACCCGGCGGGCGATATTAAACACCCGCCCGCCTGAATCAAGTGCGTCGCCGCTTCACAACCGGGTTGCGGGCGACCCGGGCGATAGCCCGGCTGGCAAATCAAGTCCCCCCAGTGTTTCTGAATGTTGCTCCAAAAGAACCTGGGGGCGGGATAGCGCAGTGGTTAGCGCGTTCGGCTTCGGATCAAGAGGTCCGGGGTTCGAATCCCGCCAGGGGCTCGTCAACTTTGTCTGCAGTAGAGAACTGTTCTACACGCAGTAAGGTTTGGGTGCAATGCTACACTGAATTTCAGTGCAGTACCACCCATGGTTCGCTAGTTCAAGCCGATGCTCGCAGGTTTCACCGCAATGCATAGATAGCCACATGGCGTTGCGGGCTTTCTCCCTGCCATAATACTAGCAGCCGAAATATAAGTGAAATACTCTTGAAAGCGGCGTTAAACCCTAACTCACCTCACCTCACCAAAAGAACCTCTTCAATTTTATTTTTTATTTTTCTTGAAATTACTTTTAAGAGATTAAGGATGTTCGCTCCTTCCTGTTGAACTTCAAAAATGAAATATGATTAAGTAAAGTTTTTTTGTAATTTTTATTTACTTCATGATATTCTACATCATCTACATACTTTTAAAAAACAAATGAAATGAAGAAAATGTGACTTTAGGACCTCTAAAAAGTGTTTAAACAGCATATATGGCCCAAATTTTACTATTAAGGGGGGTTTTCAGGTACATTTTGTGTCAAAGCTTAAAAAAACCCCACACTACCATATATATTTTTTCATCGATTTCGGTAGGGGAACATGAAATATAACATATCAAAAAAGGGAAAAAAGTTTAATACTAGAAATGTAGTAGATTTTAGCAGGTTTTTTTTTATCATTTTCCCCATAGGCTCCCATGTTAAAATTGTACTTCACCGCACTATCTTACAGGCGTCATATCTCGAAAAAAAACCACACTACCCCCTATTTTTTAATGCTGATTTTTCAATCACATTCTTTGATCTTTTAAAAAATATAATTTAGAAAAAAAGTTTTAATACTATAAATTTGAGTAGCGAACATCCTTAATAGTTATACCAGAACAAAAGTTCCACGTAAGATTCTTGATGTTCTCCTTCTGCAGATCATCAAACCAAACGAGAAAGTGAAGCCCTCTGGAGTGGGAAAGAAGGAGGCTCCTCAACGTAAATCTGTCCGGGAACTCGCCAGGACGTTCAAGGATAATGTGCATCTTGGTCCCCTTCCTCCCAAGAAAAAAGGTAAGGTCTTACAGAGTTATCCCCCTTTGTTATGGAGGTGTTGAAATTGAACAGGGAGAACTAGAAAGTGTTTTTATATGTTTGAGTAAAAGTGGATTTGAACTGAGAGACATTGAAGATATTTTATTGCAATACAGTGTATGTATTTCTGTTCTATCTCTGAATGTAGTAAGCTATTTGTCAGGACGGTTTCAAAACAATATTTTTTTATTATTAATATTAGTTTTATTATTTATATATATTATAATTTCTTTGTGCCCAATGCCCACAAAAAACTATGTTGCAATAAATAAATAGCAATTGCTTTGCATGAATCTGATTCACTGAACACTTTCACATGGAATCAGTTCATACCTGCATGAACTTAATTTCGTGACGTCACATCACATTTAACCACGCCCCTATGACGTCAGGTTCATTGCTAGTTGCGTTGTGTATTTTCATTGGCTGATCAACACGTTGTAGGCGGGGCTAATATTTGGTGTCTTCATACGCGTAAATAGTACAGCTCTAATTGTTGCAAATTTGTATATTTGTAGCCATGAAACCTTTTCAAAACATCAGGTTCGAATATATTTATTTATAAGAATTGACTTCACAATTTATTAAGTATTCTTAAATGTTTGTCCTGTGGCAAGTAAATATTGAACAATTTGAACCATTTATGAAATCTTTCTAGAGTGATAAATATCTTTCTTCTGTTACCATGGTTTCAGAGAAGAAGCGGAAGTGCAAGGTGATGTTTGAGTACAATCCTGAACACGAAGATGAGCTAGTACTCAAGGAAGGGGAGGTAATCGACTTCGTCAGGGAGGTGAGTGAAACTTTCTCTACAGTTTATATTGTAAAGGATGGCTCAGATCAAGAGTACGAAAAATGTATTGCTTGATTCTCAGTGTTTTCTACAGCATCATTGATAACGACAAACAGTGAGTGTAACATGGTTATATTTGGGATAACACTACCTTCAATAGTACAAATTCTTGTACTTATTCGGGCAGAGTCCCATGCGGGATTCGAACCCACGCCTTAGAGTAAGGCAACTATCGCCAGCGTTGACTGTACCAACAGCTTACCACACGACCATTTCGCCTCGACTTTCTACAGCATCATTGTAAGCACCAACAGCTTACCACACGACCATTTCGAGTGTTATATTTCTTCACTATCTAAATGGCATCCTGAGTGTCTTAGTACGAGGGGTGAAATGGTACACTTGAGCTTCGGTTCGGCATGTATTACAGAATCCTTGGTTATGTACAGTTTCGGCTCTTAATGCACCAAATCAGCTTACAACAAAACACATCGTTTAAGGAAAATTATGAACATATAAGTGCAAAAAATTGAACATTTATTGAATTTATAACAAAATGTGATATGTTGTACAAACTGAAAGTACATTTTGATGAACATTGCACCAACTGAAAGCAATATTCTGTCAGTAACAGGAACAGGGAGACAATTAAGGATTGAGAAGGTTGTTTCAGAGAGTAAGATGTCTATTTCCAGGTTGAAGATGGATGGTGGGAAGGGAACAAGAACGGGAAGAACGGTGTGTTCCCGTCCAACTTTGTGGAGATGGTGGAGGAGACAGAAGAGACTCCCGCACCGGAAGTACCCGACAAACCCGCAGGTACATATACATATACATATACATATACATATACATACACGCCCCGGCTAAATAAAAAGAGTGGAATGTGCATATTCCTGCTGCACTACGTCACTTTCTAGGAAATTGCTTTTGTGTATGTGAGGCTTGTTTGTTTATTATCGGGGGCGGGATAGCGCAGTGGTTAGCACATTCTGCTTAGGATCAACAGGTCCAGGGTTCATATTCTGCCAGGGGCTCGGCAACATAGTCTGCTGTAGATAACTGTTCTACACCCAGTAACTTCAGTAATTTCAGCACAGTACCATCCATGGTTTGCTAGTTCTAGATGATGTGTAACATTTCAACGCAACGCATAGCCACCATGGCGCCTGATTGAGTTTCCTCACCATTGTTTTGTTTGCTATATAAATGTATCACGACGTTTCGGAGGACATACTCACTCCTTCATCAGGTCGAATGTAAGAAAATAACAAAATATGATACATTTATATAGCAAACAAAACAATGGTGAGGAAACTCTATCAGGGAGATTAACATGTATGAGAATGGTATACAATGGGGATTTGTAATACAAACATGATGGGGATGAAGCATTAGAATGGTATACAATGAGGATTTGCAATACAAACATGAGGGGGAGTAAGTAGATAAAGGAGTGAGTATGTATGCTGGAACATCGTGTATTTTCACATTAAAGAAGTTGTTATCCAGAAAATCTTCCTGTTCTTACTCTTGAAAGCTACGTTAAATCCCAATTCACCTGCACTTCACGATGTAATCTTTGTATAATGTGATGAGAAATGAAGGAAAGTTTGTTGACTCTCTCTCAGGTTCAGGGGACGAGTCTGTGCCAGCAGCAGCCAGTGTAACAGAGATAAAGGGAAAGAAGATCATTGGTGTTGGTCTCGGGAACATCTTCCAGGGCGGGCCCATCAAACTGCGCTCATCAAAGAAAGATGCCCCTCCTGTGGAAACGAAGAAACCTCCAGATGTGAAGGTAAGACAATTTGAACGTATTCCTGAGACCAAGACAAACAATATTTCGTGTTGTGATATTTATAAGATTTTTCTGTTCATCTCTATTTAAACAGGGATCACTCTGGAGCAGAATGTCAAAGGGAGAATAATCTCCCTTTTGCCTTACACAATTGGATTTGCAGATAACGTAATGGGGTATTTCTAAATAATATGAACGATTTTAAGAATTTTACATTTTTGCAAAGGGATTTTCTCCCCTTGTCAATATTTATTATGGGATATCTTGGTCCATCAATGGGTAAATATCCCCAAATCCCTGTCTAAAGTGATCCCTGTTTAAACAATGCTGAAATACTTTTTGTTCAAATAAAATTTGCTTGGTATTTGTGATTTGAAATTTAAGAAATTTATATTATTTTTCGGAATTTGTTGTCCAGCAAATATATCATGAACAATGTAAACTAAATGGCCGAGTTAGTGGGGATGTTTATGTTTTGAATATTTACTTTACACAGTTATATTAATCAGTTAAACAGATTACTATTGATTGCTTTAATATTTAGGAAATAACGAAGCCTCCCGCCGCAGAGCCCCACAAGCCTCCCCCGGAGCCAGCAAAGCCTCCCCCTCCGCACACAGAGCCCGTTAGACCCCCCCTTCCTGATCCCACAGAAGTTGTTAGGAGGGAGAAGAAAGGTAAGCTTGTATTAAATAAGATAAGGTAGTTTATTATGTCCCCCGATTTTTTTTTCGAGAGACATAATATTTTCGCCTCCGTCTGTTATTCCGTCATTCCTTCATTCCGTCATTCCGTCATTCTGTTATTCCGAAAATGCTTTCTTTTCCGGGCCATATCTCAAAAACCGTTCAATATTTTTTCACGAAACTTGGTATGTGGTTAGACCTAGTGGTGGAGTGGTGCCTTTTGCTATTTTGGTTATTCTGAATTTTTTATTTTTTCTGGTTTCCATGGAAACAATTTTAACTTAGTGCAAATCGGGGGTAGGGACCTTTTCCGGCCTCTATCTCCAAAACTGTTAAATATTTTTTCAGCAAACTTTGTATTTGCTTAGACCTAGTGATAGAGTGGTGCCTTTTGCTACTTTGGCTATTCTGAATTTTTTATTTTCTCGTTATTAATGCAGTATTGAACTTAGTTCTTAGCATAAGTGAAAAATAAGGGTAATATGACTAGGTTGGATTGAAAGTTGGAGCGGGGGACATCACAGTGCATCACATGCACATATTTCTAGTTTGTACTGAAAGCACCTGCTATGACAGTGTACAAAGACAACCATTAATAACATACACCGTGTTTGATCTGCGGACTCAAGTCCCGAGTTTACAATAAACGCTTGCTCTCGGCCACATTATTGGTTGTGCAGATTTCTCTCCAAATGAGTCACACATCCACATTCTGAATTAATAAAGTTTAATATTGAAATATGTGTTAATTTATAGAAAATTTTTATAGATAAATTCGATTTTTTTTCAACGAAAGTTAAATTGCTTTGTTGATAGCTGAGGCAAATGTTTATATTGAGGAAAAACACTCAAGTCGTGTTTTATGCATTTGATTAGAAACGTCATAGCACATGCGTTGTTAAATCAAACTTAACCATGGAGATTATTACTTGAGGAAGTGTGTCATATGACTTTATGAATAATCGTTTTATCTTAACAGGACAGAGTCATATGGCACACTTTTGAGTGTAATAATTTCTCTTATAGTTATATACCCATCTTGTCAATTTCGATAGTTTAGAAATAGCCTGAAAACGTCCCCTTCTCTTACAACAGCCTTCTACAGTCATGCACCATTGTGACAGATGATGAAATACTTTTGTTAATCTAGACTGTTGTCTTTAGCTGTCTGGAAAAGAAATTTTTCTAGTTTACATTGACTTCAAGTTGGCTCTCGTTTATGAGACCTATAATAAGAAGAACTCGCCGCTAATGGCTGCGATACTGCCGAAGCGGCGTTAAGCAATAACTCACTCACCAATAATAAAAATGCACTGGTTTGGTTTGAAAAATAAATGCACTGATGTCAGTTTCATCATGTAATTATGTTCTTGATAAAAATTACTAATCTGTTGACTGTTGCCCACTAAACTCCACTGATTTTCTCCGCAGTGAATCGAGCGATGGTTCGTTTCTCCTATGCCGCCGAACAGCCTGACGAGTTGAGTTTGAAGGAAGGGGAGACAATCTCGGTGCTTGACATGAACCTGGAAGACGAGGGATGGTGGAAGGGGGAGGTCAACGGCAAAGTTGGAGTCTTTCCCGATAATTTTGTGGAACTGTTGCCTGATGAGGTGAGATATTCAAAGACATGAGTAGTATATGATATATTCGGTCATTAATTTTTAATAAATCAGGTAGAGAAATGTTTTTGGCTACTCTCTCGCTGCCTGAAAACTAAAGTCTCAGGATTTTTCAATAAATAAAACTGATGAAATAATTTGAGAACATCTTGTGTTATCAGGGCTTCTGATGATGATTTCAAGTATTCTTCTGAAACGAGAGTGGTCATGTGATCTTAAAATCTGAACAATTAAATACATAGTCAGACCTATGACATTAAAAATGTAGACAATAAATATAATAAGTTAGATATCTTTCGAAAAATAAAAAAAATATTTTAAAATATATAAACACCTGTATTAACTTCAAAATTTTGTAACTCAGCCTCCAAAGCCGAAGAAGCCGCCACCACCGTCAATTGCCACAATACCTAAAGCCTCTTCGAAAGACAGTAAGACAGGTGTCTACCCGAAACTCCCAGACAAAGCTCCAGTGGCTGAGGTCGCGACCCAGGAGAAGAAGCCGGAGGTCAAGCCAGAGGTCAAACACAAAGTGGAGGTGGTCAGCTTGAAGAACAAGGACGTGTCAGGTAGCGTCAGATCTAGATTTGTTACTGCTGTGTGTAGTTACTGTCGTTCCATGGAAGGCTGCCTCTCAATGTTAGCGTACTTATTTATTCATCTCTATCACAAACCAGGTTTCACACCCCTGTAGGGGGGAGGGATAGCGCAGTGGTTAGCGTGTTCGGCTTCGGATCAAGAGGTCCCGAGTTCGAATCCCACCAGGGGCACGGCAACTTTGTCTGTAGTAGCGAACTGTTCTACACGCACTAAGGTTTGGGTGCAATGCTACACTGAAATTCAGTTTAGTACCACCCATTGTTCGCTACTTCCAGCCGATGCTCGCAGGTTTCACCGCAAGGCATAGCCACATGGCGTTGCGTGCTTTCTCCCTGCCATAATACTAGCAGCCGCGATATAAGTGAAATACTCCTGAAATCACCTCACCTCACACCCCTGTAATTTGGCAAATATTCCTGACAAAAATATATGTGACAATCATCAAGTGTCGTGGCAATAATTCAAGTAAAATGTCAATCTGCTTTCGATTTAATAGTTTCTGATTGTCTAGGAATTGCTTTCCTCTTCTTGTTGACAGTCAGTAATTATCGTAATGTTTGTCTTACACTGAGAGTTAGCCATAAGTGGTACGATATGTAACTACCTGCTATCTTTTTCTGGATATTTTGGTGACAGAATTTAATATAGACATGTTAGAAAAATAACATCTCTTTTCTTCTTGGATTTATCTTTGGTCTTAGGTAGAAGATCTTTGACACCAATTTCATTTTTAGCTCATCAGGCCTGAAAGGCCCGATGGCATGGCATGGCGTCTGTCCGTCCGTCAATCCGTCCGTAAACTTTTCCCTTCGACTTCTTCTCCAGAACCAATAACTTTAGAGAGCTGAAATTTTATGTGTAGACTCCTTGGCCAATGGGGATTCTAAATTGTAAAATTGGTGACCCTGTGACCCCAAATAATGGCCTCACAGGCCATAACCTAAAAACCTATTTTCATCTTCTTCTCCAGAACAAAAGGACCTAGAAGGCTGTAATATTGTCTGGAGACTCTTTAGTCAATGGAGTTCTAAATTGAAGATTTGGTGACCCTGGGGCCCCAAATAAAGGCCTCAAAGGCAATGACCTAAAAACCTATTTTCACCTTCTTCTCCAGAACAAGAAGACCTAGAAGGCTGTTATATTGCACAATATTACAGCCTTCTAGGTCTTTTTGGAGAAGACCCAGAAGGTCTCAAGGGCCATGACCTAAAAATCTATTTCAATCTTCATCGTTAAATAATAATAAAAAAAACTGATGAGCTACAGAGCCCATGGCTCTATTTTTACCATTTACAAATCAGATATTGATCCAATTGAGGATCCTGATGATCTTTTGATAAATTAAATAATCCAAAGAGAGAGGTATTGGTTCTTTTTAAAATTCAAATCTGATATAATGAAGAATTGTTATCAGTGTTGTTAAATCAGGTTTATGAAAAATGATAATAGTTCAACTGATATCAATGTTTAGAAACTAGTTCTATTTAAAACCAGGATACATGGAATTTGCTTTATGAAATCAATAGAAATCTTTTCCTCATTGCCTTTACTAAGTTATAGTTCCTGGTTTGTCCTTACTGTACAAGGTTCACAGAGTAACTGAGAAGTATATTCATGCAAGACGTTGCTTCTCTCTCCTTCTTGAAAGTAGGTGCTACAGTTGATAGTATTGTGCCTCACAGTTCACAGTGCCAGGAATGATGTTGAGTCTATCTTCAGGGATTGATAAAGGTAGGGGCCATGGGCCATTTTTCACATTGGATGAAAAAATGGCCCATCAAAATTTTAACTTATACTTTTGTTACAACGGGGAATGGCCCATTTAAAATTCTGAAAATGACTAAAAGCTTTAAAATTGGCCCATTGTCAAAGGTGTCTTTCCCAATCCCTCTATCTTTATAGCATTCATGATGAAGTCCTTTAACAGTGACAGTATATGTATGCAGTGTTTGATGTTGTGGAATTATAGTGCATCACTTTAAGTGTCATGTACAAATATAAACAGTATGATGGACAGGTGGAACTTTTACATCTAATTTACCATCATTCAGTTATATTTTCTCTCAAAGACTGATATAGTTAATTAGCAGCTCCGACTAGGTCGGAGCTGCTATCAGTTTTTGCGCAGTTTTCGTCGCCGCCGCCGCCGCGCGCGCGTTTTGTATTCGCTATAACTTTTTTCCTAGAAGGTTTTGAGAACTCATATACATAACTTCTTACTTATGCCCCTGGGGAATTTTTTTGACATGTTCATATTCAAGGTCAAAGGTCAAGGTCACGAGTTCTGAAATCGCTAAAAAAATCCTTGTAAACACGATAACTTCAACAACTTCTGTGCTATCAGGCCCTAACTTGGTATATATCAACTATGGAGAAAGACCAAGATTTGAAAAGGTTTTCGCTAACATCCGTCAAAGGTCAAGGTCACAGCGAGGGCACGACTTAAGCATGCTTTTGCGAAAATGTCTTATTTCAACTATTAACACTTTAAATCATTAAATGATTGTTATACACAATGAAAAGTGATCACTGATTGTGTGACCTTAAATTTAAAAGGTCAAGGTCACGAAATATGATCAAGGTCACCAGTTCTGAAATCACTAAATAACCTTTTCCCAAGAAGGTATTAACACCTCATATACATAGCTTCTTTCTTATAAACCTGGTGGATGATTTTGACATGTTCACATTCAAGGTCAAAGGTCAAGGTCACGAGTTCTGAAATCGCTAAAAAATCCTTGTAAACACGATAACTTGAAAAATATTTGTACTGTCAGGTTCTTATTTGGTGTACATCAACTATGGAGAAAGGCCAAGATTTGAAAATGTTTTCGCTAACATCCGTCAAAGGTCAAGGTCACAGCGAGGGCACGACTTAAGCATGCTTTTGCAAAAATGTCTTATTTCAACTATTAACACTTTGAATCATTAAAGGATTGTTATACACAATGAAAAGTGATCAATGATTGTGTGACCTTGAATTTTAAAGGTCAAGGTCACGAGATAGGGTCAAGGTCACCAGTTCTGAAATCACTTTATAACTTTTTTTCATGAAGGTATCAACACCTCATATATATAGCTTCTTTCTTGTACACCTGGGGAAATATGTTGACATGCTCACATTCAAGGTCAAAGGTCAAGGTCATGAGTTCTGAAATCACTACAAAAATCCTTGTAAACACGATAACTTCAACAACTTCTGTGCTATCAGGCCCTAACTTGGTATATATCAACTATGGAGAAAGACCAAGATTTGAAAACGTTTTTGCTAAAATCTGTCAAAGGTCAAGGTCACAGCAAGGTCACAACTTAAGCGTGCTATTGTGAGTATGCCTTATGTTAACAATGAACACTTTTGAGTCATTGCATGATTGTTATACACAATGAAAAGTAATCATTGATGGTGTGACCTTGAAGGTCAAAGTTCAATGTCATGAGATATTGGTTAAGGCCATGTTAATCTTTTGATCCAATTTTGAAATCAGAAATAGGTTTTAAGAACAAAGTTGTGAAAAGTGACCCCAGTGATGATTTAACTTGTAAGAATAACTTGAATAATGAAAAACATTTTGTCCAAAAACATTCCCATTTTATTTATGCTGAGGAGAAGGCGGAACAGGGAAAGGCGAGACCCAAAGTTTCGGAGCTGCTCTGCTTTTGCGGTGTCCCGCAAACGCTCTTCTAGTTAAAACTACTAGCGTGTAATGTTAGTCTGTGAAAAGTTTCAAGTCACTGCAATCCATTGTGGCGGTGAAACCTCTAACTGAAAGATTTCAGTTTGCTGACACCTAGATGCTAATTTAAAGGACAACTAACATATTAAAATTTCCCTCCGCAAGGCATACTCTAGCCCGTCTCCATCATTGGCTAATTTAAGCTTTGCTGCATATCCTTTACTGTGCTACATAGAGGTACTCAGCATTTGAACTGCAGAGTGGGCTCTGATTGACTGGCACAGAAATGTTTGGGAAATGTGGCAAGGCTTAAATTTGCCAGTGATGGAGACGATTAATGCCTTGTGTAGGGAAGTTGAGAGTGTTTCACTTACCCAGAGTTGTAAGACATGAGAGATATTCATTTTGAGCTGTTTCTTGCCTGAAAGGTTTGATCTACTGTTATTATTGGAGGTGGGCTAATGTTGTGTATTTCTCAGCAGCTCCAGGCAAGGGACACCACTATCAGAGGCAGACAAGTAAGCATGCACGGTATTGCCTGTATAACCTGTAGCACCTGCCGTGGTTATACATACTAGATAACACAAGCTAGTGTGTGGCTTGCTGCCGCTATGCAGGCAGAACAACAGGGCTAGATGCATGACTAGCGGACTCTGGTTCAGTTGGGGTGCAAGCACGCTTCTTATATATGCGAATCAGCCAGGTTACTGGTTCATAAATCATGTAAACCATTATTTAAAGGGGCAGTAGCACGTTTTTTCGCTGAAATAACTCAATGAAATGTATTTGAAAAATAATTTTACAATAGTAAAACACTCTTCTCTCTTCGAAAAATCAAGTTAAAAAATGAGTGTACATCGTTCCGTAAAGCCATGGGAATCGTTTTTGTCATTCGAAATAATAAAATGTGTTCACAATACAATGGCCGCCATGCAATTTTTGCCTTAAACGAAACAGCTATAACATCCCCAATCTTCAAAATGTAGCTGCTTGTCAGTAATGAATTATTTTAATATTTCTTTTATTGTTTAGATGTTTTCGAAAGTTTATGACCATGTTAAAGGTACATCTATTGTGTTGTTGGGTGTCAAATATGCCAAACGTTATAAATGGTGTTACTTTATCGAGAAATACCGACTGTTACCGAAAACTACCATTTTGATGATAGTAGACTTAGTATATTGAAGGTAAAAGTGTCGATTTCTGATAGAAAACTGGACAAGGTGGCGCTCGCCAATGAGTCAAACGTAATTTTGGAATCTTATTTAAACCAGATAAAATAAAAAAATTGGGTTGATAATGTTTGATAGGTCATATAACTACTGTGCGTGTAAATAGGACATGCACTTTCGGATTCTGCCAAGCATAATGATGTAACTCGATTTTAATTGGAAACTAGTAATTATGGTATATTTGGCGATTGGGGATGAATATACAAGCTTAGTGAATTTGTTTGTATTGTAAACAGCACATACGGTGTGTCGGAACGTATTAAAGCCAAATCAAATTTTATGAAACACAATGGATGCACCTTGAAGTTTTGCTGGGATTTTGAAATTGTTTTTGTAATTGGACTTTTCTAAATAGAAAGCCTCTTAAGCGAAATTGACTGTTTTTGCTGGTCACAAAGTGCACAACTGTTCTAAGCCTGCAAGTTCTACATTTGTTCCTGTAATTATGCAGATATTAGTTAACATCTATATGAGCAACAAGCTGACAGGTCACTTCCTGTTTCAACAGACGGGTCAGTAGATCGAGCGATCCCGCCGGTTACAACATCTAAAAAACCTTCCATACCACCCCCCGTGGGTAAGAAGCCCCCTCCCCACAAACCCGACCCTCCGAAACCAAGCGAACCCAAGGTGGAGCCAAAACCAATGGTCTCCTCCACGCGGGAGGTCAAAGGTCGCGAGGAGTCGTTGGAGGAGAAGGAAGGCACGGGGTCGGATCAGGGTAAATTACTTCATTCTGTGCGGGGTAGCGATGTTGTCGGTGTTGGGAGATCGGTAGCCTTGTTTCCCTCGCATGACTTTTGGTTTTAAAATTTTATTCACAGTTAAATACCTTCAACCTCCGCACACCTCCCCTCACATGCTTCTCCTTTGTTGCCATAACAACGGTAGCCATTTTGTGCTTGATGTTGTCTGTTCATTTACTGCATGATGTTATTGAGTTGGTTAGTAAGTTGATTTAAGTTGAAATGTTTATCTAACCTTGTGATGCTTTTAAATTGATCATACTTGTATATAATTCGTCATTGCTGTCTTGGTCAAAGGATGTTTCACGTTCTTCTGTTTATGGGAGTAGAAGTAACGTTAAGATAGATCGATAAAAAGGAGTTATAGACAGTAAAGAAAAGACATGAAATCTTTATGTAGCCTTTGGATGCTTTTAAATTGGCATTATAGTTCGTCATTGCTGTTTGGTAAAAGACAATTGATTATTAGTGAAAATCTACTCCGGTTCTGATAAGCAGATAAGAAACCTCACATTAGACTGGATATAATGTTGGACTAACTGGAATGATTTAAAGAGGAAAGTGAAAACAATGAGTGGTTGAAGTCCCCTGTTATCTGGTCAAGTACATAGATTAGTGTTATCAGTTCAAAGGTGATTATATTATGGGTTGTGATATAAGATTGTCATCTTCCTTGTCGAATCAACTGATCAGTTAAAACTTACTGTCGGTGATTTGTAGTCTTCTCATTCTGTGGCGACTGTTAGAACGAGTTTGTTTTTGATATCGCATCACAATGGAATTGGTAGTGTATGTGACACCATTTTATTCATTTTATGACATTTTCTTGCTCTTTGGATCAACAATGCTTATAGTCTTTTGTATCAATCTGCCTTGTAGTTGTTGAAAATAGTTCATCGATGTTTTCACTGCATTCCTTTGGGTTAATAGGTTCTCTTTCTGCAGCTTACAGCTTTCATTGTCAAATTTTGTCGACATGCTCAGTATCAATTTCAGAACTTTACAGGCACTGTAGATAGATAATCGACGGCTTGTTAGGTCTTGTATCTCGGTATACTCTCTTGTGTCTCTCGATACTCTCTTGTATACTGTTATACTTTGAAGTGAAATGTAAAGTCATACAGGATAGCAGGATGCTGAAGGAAGAGAATCACACCACTGCTGCAAGATACACACCAACTATTAACAGCAATGTGTAGAGCATTACGCTGATACTAACAAACATGTATTGTTATATATATTAAAGTGAAATATCTGTGTTTTCATAATCAAAACTAAAAACTTCCCTCTTGGAAAGGAAAAGATTGTATATGAATGTCTTAAAAAATACAACAATGCATTGATAATTGGGAGGTAAACTTCTGTATTTGATAATGTGTAGATTCTTTATATCCATTTGTTTACCATTTTTCTGCAGTTAAACAGGTGGATGAAGATTGATGAATATTTACCTTTCATTTGAGTAAAACAATGCTTTTGAGAAATTAAAATTATCTGAGATTCTTGATACTGTTAACCCTTTGCCTGCAGTAAAAGTATACCCGGTAATACCAGTATTAAAGCATATTGTAGTCTCTTTGTTAACTGGTTGTCATTCCTGTAACTCACCTTCTCAGAATGGTTTAATACAAATCTATTCAGCAGATAAAAGGGTTTATGATTTATAGATGGAAACACAGGTATTTTGTTTTTACTATCCGCTACCCAAATTTACATTGTATATTATCCACTACCCCCAAAGATACGTTGTATATTATCCACTATCCCCAAAGATACGTTGTATATTATCCACTATCCCCAAAGATACGTTGTGTTTTGCTGCATCTTGTATCATGACTGTACCTGGATGTATCCAGACTAAACATGCGATGTGTCCGTGATCTTCAAACAAAATATTCTTAATCAAACAAAATATTCTTAAAACTAATCGTTTCTTTCCTTGTATACCATTTAATCAAAATTGTTAATTGACTTGTTGAATGTTTTTATGTTCATTTATGTTAATTGATTACTTTAATATTTTCATAAAAAATTATACAAACTTTACAGTCAAAATATTATATTATTTTTTATCCCATGTAAGTCCCGACAATTGTTTTCAGCCATTTATGATATCAGCATGTGCATCTGTTTGCTTTTAGTAATGGTTGCTTTTGTTTTAGTTACATTTATTTATGCATTGTATATATATCACCAACATTCATTTCACTGTATAACGAATTTGATTGTTTTCATCAAGTTAATTATGAGAAGTGTTATATATTATGTCCATTTTACTCTAAATTTAATTTGTACTCTTAATATTTTCAATTATGTTTTAAAACATGATCTTCATTTCTTTCAGCTGATAGTATATTTGAATTGTTTTTAGTGTAATATTTGAACTTTCAGAACTTGTTATTGTTAATTGAGATAATAAATTGAAAATGAGACCAGTGGATATTTGGAGGAATGTCTTGCATAAATCTTGAAAATAAATTTTCTTCCTGTAACTCTTACTAATAAGGACATTATTGTAAAACATTTCAAACACCTATAGGGGGCGGGATAGCACAGTGGTTAGCACGTTCGGCTTCGGATCAAGAGGTCCGGGGTTCGAATCCTGCCAGGGGCACGGCAACTTTGTCTGCAGTAGAGAACTGTTCTACACGCAGTAAGGTTTGGGTGCAATGCTACACTGAATTTCAGCGTAGTACCACCCATGGTTTGCTAGTTTCAGCCGCTGCTCGCAGGTTTCACTGCAGTGCATAGCCACATGGCGTTGCGGGCTTTCTTCCTGTCATAATACTAGTAGCCGCGATATAAGTGAAATACTCTTGAAAGCGGCGTTAAACCCCAACTCACTCACTCACTCACTCAAACAGCTATCAATCCTTTCCAAGCTTTCTTGATGCTAAGATTGTCTTGAATGTCATGCATTACCAATTGTTATCTAAGTGGTAAGGGAAATGTTAAAGTCATAACATAATATCATGCAAGTGTCTATTATGTTTTACAGAAACTAACTTTGAGACCCTGGAACCGACATCGCAGAAACTTATCCACCTGACAGCATCACGAGCTAAGGGACCCAAGAAACGACCTCCATCAACGATATTTAATCAAACAGTAAGATCTTTATTTTATAATGGTGATAATTTGGTAAAAAGATGTGTTGGACAAACATAAAGAGTATTAAAGCATGCCTTTATAACTTGCAATAACCAAGGCCCTGCTGGATACTGCAAACCATTTCTACCTACAACAATGTTAGCGATAGAAAATAAAACATTCGGTTACACGAATGAACTCTTATTTCAATCACTCAGTCTATACACTCACATGTTTCTGATATAAACAAACTTTTGTTGGGATACACAATATTTCTTTGGTAACTTTCAAAAGAAAACCTGAGTAATTAACCTAAACTAAAGCAGACCAATACTAATTCTTAGGGTCATATTCTCAACCCTAAAGTTAAGCACCTGCCTGTTGAATCAGATATCTAACGCTGCTTTCGTGCTTTGTGTTGCAGGATATGGAGGCAGTGGAGACCCCAGAGATAAACAACATCACCTCCCCGACCGCCCCCGCCGTCCCCACGGTACCTCCCCCTCAATATAATGATATATTTAATGCACACCACAAGGACAACAAACAGGTGAGGAGAGACAATACCTGCTATTTTACTAAATGTGAAAAGATGTTTAAAAACAGAGCATCAATAGATATTATTTGACATAGCGATGCAGGTCTCTCAATCTTTGAAAATCAGAATCTCAAAATAAATGTTTTGTCTAATTGTCCCCCGCCGCAACGCGGAACGGGGGACTATGTATTCAGCGGCGTCTGTACGTCACATTTCTTGTTAACGCGATATCTCATGAAGCGTTTTGTCCAAAGTTTTCAAATTTGGTGTCAGCCTACATTGTGGGAAGACGTAGACACCAGTCAATTTTGGTGACCTTGACCTTATTTTCAAGGTCACAACAACACTTTCACCACTTTTCAAACTCTTGTTAACGCCATATATCATGACTGGATGAACCCAAAGTCTTCAAATTTGGTGCCAGGCTACATTGGTGGATGACGCAGACACCAGTCCATTTTGGTGACCTTGACCATATTTTCAAGGTCACCATGACACTTCGACCACTTTATCTCTTGTTAACATGATATCTCATGACCGGTTAGACATAATGTCTTAATATTTGCTGACAGTCTATATTGGCGGTTTACACAGACACCAGTCGATTTTGATGACCTTTACCTTATTTTCAAGGTCACCACAATGCTTTGACCACTTTTCGAACCCTTGTTAACGCAATATCTCATGAACCCAAAGTTGTCAAATTTGGTGTCAGTATAATTGGGGGATGACACAGACACCAGTCGATTTTGGTGACCTTGACCTTATTTTCAAGGTGACTGACACTTGAACAAATGATGTGTCCTACTAAACTCAATGTTAACAGCGGGGGACATTGCCATGTTAGTAGCAAACACTTGTTTCTCTTGTTCTTGTATACATCCTAACACCTGTCCATCTCTTGTTGTGCATGTTTTGAGATGAAAGATGTAATTATCTGGAAAGGGCTTTCATAAGTTGGATGTGCAGGAAACACTCTCAATTGTTGCAATTTTAAAACAGATAAATACAACAGTATAAGGTCAAGAATGAAATTTATTATTTCTCTCTTCAGATTGTGCCCGAGCTAGAGAAGAAACCAGCCGTGCACCCTGCTGAACACACGAACCATCACCATCACAGCACCGCCCCCCCTCGCCCTCCCGAACCTACACACCATGGTAAGTAGGTGAACTCGCCCTTCCGAACCTACACACAATGGTAAGTATCAGAACACTGCACCCCCTCGCCATTGTGAACCTACACGGGGGCGGGATAGCGCACTGGTTAGTGCGTTCGGCTTCGGATCAGGGGCACGGCAACTTTGTCTGCAGTAGAGAACTGTTCTACACGCAGTAAGGTTTGGGTGCAATGCTACACTGAATTTCAGAGTAGTACCACCCATGGTTCGCTAGTTCCAGCCGTTGCTCGCAGGTTTCACCGCAATGCATAGCCACATGGCGTTGCAGGCTTTCTCCCTGCCATAATACTAGCAGCCGCGATATAAGTGAAATACTCTTGAAAGCGGCATAAAACCCCAACTCACCTCATCGAACCGAACCTACACACTATGGTAAGTATCAGAACACCGCTCTCGCCCTCCCGAACCTACACACCATGGTAAGTAGATGGATTCGCCCTCCCGAACCTACAAACCATAGTAAGTATCAGAACAACACACCCCCTCGCCCCCCAAACCTACACACCATGGTAATAGGTGAACACTGCACCCCCTCGCCCCCCAAACCTACACACCATGGTAATAGGTGAACACTGCACCCCCTCGCCCCCCAAACCTACACACCATGGTAATAGGTGAACACTGCACCCCCTCGCCCCCCAAACCTACACACCATGGTAATAGGTGAACACTGCACCCCCTCGCCCTCCCAAACCTACACACCATGGTAATAGGTGAACACTGCACCCCCTCGCCCCCCAAACCTACACACCATGGTAATAGGTGAACACTGCACCCCCTCGCCCTCCCAAACCTACACACCATGGTAATAGGTGAACACTGCACCCCCTCGCCCCCCAAACCTACACACCATGGAAATAGGTGAACACTGCACCCCCTCGCCCCCCCAAACCTACACACCATGGTAATAGGTGAACACTGCACCCCCTCGCCCCCCAAACCTACACACCATGGTAATAGGTGAACACTGCACCCCCTCGCCCTCCCAAACCTACACACCATGGTAATAGGTGAACACTGCACCCCCTCGCCCCCCAAACCTACACACCATGGTAGTAGTTGAACACTGCACCCCCTCGCCCCCCAAACCTACACACCATGGTAATAGGTGAACACTGCACCCCCTCGCCCCCCAAACCTACACACCATGGTAATAGGTGAACACTGCACCCCCTCGCCCTCCCAAACCTACACACCATGGTAATAGGTGAACACTGCACCCCCTCGCCCTCTCAAACCTACACACAATGGTAATAGGTGAACACTGCACCCCCTCGCCCCCCAAACCTACACATCATGGTAATAGGTGAACACTGCACCCCCTCGCCCTCTCAAACCTACACACAATGGTAATAGGTGAACACTGCACCCCCTCGCCCCCCAAACCTACACACCATGGTAATAGGTGAACACTGCACCCCCTCGCCCCCCAAACCTACACACCATGGTAATAGGTGAACACTGCACCCCCTCGCCCTCCAAAAACCTACACACCATGGTAATAGTTGAACACTGCACCCCCTCGCCCCCCAAACCTACACACCATGGTAATAGGTGAACACTGCACCCCCTCGCCCTCCCAAACCTACACACCATGGTAATAGGTGAACACTGCACCCCCTCGCCCTCCCAAACCTACACACCATGGTAATAGTTGAACACTGCACCCCCTCGCCCTCTCAAACCTACACACCATGGTAATAGGTGAACACTGCACCCCCTCGCCCCCCAAACCTACACACCATGGTAATAGGTGAACACTGCACCCCCTCGCCCCCCAAACCTACACACCATGGTAATAGTTGAACACTGCACCCCCTCGCCCCCCAAACCTACACACCATGGTAATAGGTGAAAACTGCACCCCCTCGCCCTCTCAAACCTACACACCGTGGTAATAGTTGAACACTGCACCCCATCATCTTGGATACACCCACCAACCATTATCTGTATCTTTAAATAAAATTAATAACTGATGGATTCCTCGTTTTGAATCATTTTCCAGAAAAAAAATCTGAAAACACAAACTCAATTTGTAATGTAATTGAGAATGTTTAGTGACATTCCCGTTCCTTTATATTCAAAACTTCCATGTTAATTTTAAGGCATTAATTCACTATCGATACCCATGTTGCAGCTGCTGGAGTGAGTTCGAAGGCCCTGGAGGAGATACACCGAGAATTGAGAGAGCTGCGGACTCACACTGTGTCGCGTACCATGTTCTCCGACCTGAAGAGCGACTACGAGAAGCTGAAGCAGGAGATGGAACAGTTCCGGACGTCCTCCACGAAGAAGATCCGCGAGTTGATGATGGAGGTGGACGAGGAGAAGAAACTGAGACTGAACACACAGGTGGAGATAGAACGCATCAAAAAACTCTTAGCTGAGACCAACGTGTGAGGCTTGTGTGATACCTCGGCATGTGGTCTGATATATAGGTGGAGTGATATGCTGACGGATGGTAGATCCTGGCCTGTTTCAGCTCTGATGGAGACTATGGCATCATTAACTGTTAGTCAAGATCAATGTGCGAGACAGATATTAGAGTGTATGAAACTGAGAGATGTTACTAAACCTGCTGACACAGGATTATTTATTTCTGGAATAGTGTACACATTAAAGAAACTCCAAAGTGTGAAAGGGTAGGAATATAATCTGTCATTATGTGACCTGATGGGAGACAAATTTAATCGGAGATGAAGCTAAGAAGTGTGAGTCCTGTATCGGTTTTAAGAGCAAGGACGATGTATCAAAAGTGTGAGTAGTACAAATCTCGGCGATGATGTGAAATCAAGCTGAACGATGCCAGCCCTCTTGCAGATGAAGGTCATGAAAACACCATTAGTTCAAACCTAGATGTGGAATAGAAGACGTCCATTGCCGCTGAAGGATTTAAAGTTTATCAAGACAAGATAAGATTACGGAGCTTGAAGGTCTGCCACTGTTCAAAGGACATACTCTGATTTGACTCGCACCACTTTACACACACCAGTTAACAACTCCACAGTTATCAGCTTCCAGTTTTGATGTGCTTGATGCATTTATATATGTGATAAAGTTACGTGGATATAGTGGTGGCCATTCCAAGCCGAGGCTTCACGAATAAAGTGACTCGCTGTCTAACACTCATGGTTGGCCTGGACTGGACATTTCTTACAGCAATTGTCACACGTGATTCTTTGAGTTTTGAAGTCTTGCACGACTTGTACTCCGAAAGGATTCGTGCTTCGACTGAACTTATAGAAGCTTGGAAATATTTACACGTTTCAATTTTCAAACTAAATCTTAGAATCTAAGCTGATAATTTCATTTTAGTGTGTATGGGCTTCATTTATCATGCATAAATTATATAAAAGAATAGGCTTGAACTTGTAAAAGCTTGAAAATGAATAAGACTTCAATTGATGAAGAGTACCATTACTATACCTTGGTTATACAAATATATACTGCCATTTATTAACATATACCTATTTTGATTATTTTGATGACAATATAAAAGTAACATGCCATTTATGATTATAAAATTATTAAAACAAAGTTAATCATCTATTAATGAGTACGTCGTGGCCCGTCTGTACTGTGATAGTAGTTGCTGCTCTTCTCATTCCGAGATCAACTGTTTCTGTAGCAGTTGTCTCCCTTTCTACACATTCCTTGCTCGTCTCCGCAACTCGGGAGATTAACTTTACATTCTTGCCAAAACATTTCCACTCATCTCAACATCACATCACTTGAAGTTCAACACTAGAAATAATAGGTCATGTTGCACAAAGATCTTTGTGTTCCTAATTTACTGTGATCGTTTCTCTAAACAATGCAATGGAATAACATCCAACCAAGGCTGCCGAAGTGCTAATGCTTGAATTAGATTAAGGCTAATGTTAGAGCTTCTTTTTGAGTTTGAAAGATCTTGACATATTTGAAGTGATATTAATCAGGTAGTTCATTGCAATGCTTAACGCCGCAAATGGCTGCAATACTGCCGAAGCGACGTTAAACAATAACTCACTCACTCAAGCAATGCTTAAACTACCAAGTGCTTAGAACAGGAATGGTTTGAAGTTTTTCTTAAAGGATGGATGAAATGACATATGGTCCAAATCGGATTCAATAAAATGGGATGTCAATTTGACAATTGCTCGATTTTAAATTTCTGAAATCGGTCCATAAATTACTTATATACGGCTTTTTAAAAAACCGCCTGATTTAGCCTCGGCGACCAGAATGAAAGTCTGCGGGGGTGTGACCCGTGAAGGGATGACTTCTGTGACGTATGTGGAGGAATTTGATTTTCAGCGATAGTCACAATTCAACGTAATTTCGCAACATTTTGATTGTTAATTTCACAAAGATATCTTCAATAAACGAACTTAAATTTCCCATATATCGAATGTTTAGATATCCAACTAGGTAATTCCGCAGATGACAATTAAACAATTATTACATAAACATGTCTTTTTGGCGATGTAATACACCTCATAAATTCATTTAGCGGCAGTGATAATTATCATTAATTAATTAACGAGACATCGGCGGAGAAGCTATCTAGCCGCCCCGTCTATCGCTTATCAAAGTCACGCCTCAGTGAGCATTTTCAAAAGGTTTCGCCGAACAAATTGCGATAGTGTTAAAATGGGTGAATTAAAATCGTCTTAATTATCAATTGCAAGTGTATATTGTCTCGATTTTATGCTCAATTGATTCCGATATACAATATACGTAGAGGTAATCATCTGTCATTCTTGAGAAAAATGCATTTCATCTATCCTTTAATGAGCTTAATTTAATAGAGCTACTTTTAATCTGAATTAAAATTAAAAGATCTGTCAGTGGACATGTTTCCTGAAGAGAAGTCCATTTAGTGCTACTGTGTTTAGGAGTTATCATCAGATCTTATATTAAATTGTGTCTGCACGTTGTAAAAATTTGTATATTTTGCATATATCTAACAGCTCTAGAGAATTCAATTAAGTCAAGGAATAATATCAAATATCTATCATAGTGAAGCATAACGCAACTATGAATAAAATTAAAATTACAACAGTTAGCTTTATCTTACACAATTCACATAAATTGTCAGCGCAAGAATACATGACGTCACACAATGTGCCGTCCTACACAAGAAGTAGTTCTGTTTCACACGACTACTAACACAGAGCTAGGGCTTCACAATAAAAGAATCAGCATTTTTCAGTCAGGCATTGTGAAATGTGATATTATCATTAGCTACTCATTGCTTTCTTTCATAAGATGTTTACAAATCACTTGTGTGATTATTTTGACAAACGAGATGTGGTGTCGTGTTCTCTTAGATCTGACCAATCAAGTGAGATGTTACATTGTCAAACATTGACCAATAGTTATTCAGATATCATTTAACTACCATGTAGATATCATGCTTTGAAAATATTAAATGATATCAATAAATATAATCGGTTCCAGTTTCAAACATGTGAAATGTTTAACTGTTATGAAAACTGAAAATAATCTGGCATTGTTTTTGTCCAGGTCATTTTAGTTTTGTGTAAATGAAATCATGTTCTGTGAAACTTTGTTATTTCCTGGTGATTTGAAGGATATGAACATTTATACATTTTATTCTGTTGACGTATATAAGTTTGATGAATTATGCGCTCATAATGCTTTAACTTCTCTGCAACATTCCTTTTCCACCTCATCTATTAAATCATATTTCTTTTGCCTATTGTACACAAATCTATTTCGTTACAACTAAATCTGCTGGCTTCAGAACTATGAAAATTTGCATATTCTTTTTCTCAGTTTACTCTACTCCAAGATTGTTAGCGGTCATGTACTGATGTCTGGCTTTGCCAGTTTGAGTTCAAGATTTATACTCGTGAAAGGTGCTGTATGAAGCGTCAATATTTTTTAAGTGCAAACTAATGTTCTTAAAGGGGCAGTAGCACGTTTTTTCACTCAAATAACTCGATGAAATGTATTTGGAAAAAATTTTCACCAATAGTAAAACACCCTTCTCTCTTCGGAAAATCAAGTTCAAAGATGAGAGTTCATGGTTCTGTAAAGCCATGGGAATCGTTTTTGTCATTCGAAATAATAAAATGTGTTCACAATAAAATGGCCGCCATGCAATTTTTGCATTATACACAACACCGTTTTTACCACTACGGATAATTGGTTTGTGTAATAAGATGTTTTACCCTCTAAAGTAAATATAATTGACATATACTATCATTATAAATTGGTAATTTCAAAAAATAAAATTTGCAAAAAACGTGCTACTACCCCTTTAATTTGATTCCTGATTTGGAGCTGTGTATACTATAGTTGCTTATCTGATTATTGTAAAAATTATTTATTTCAGTTACAAAGTATAGTAAGTATGTGTATGGTGTAGGACTCAACAATTGTAGATAGTTATACGTATTGGAGTCTTAATTATCAGTTACTCTCTCAGTTTAAATATTGTATACAATTTGTAGGTGTACAAAATGGAAATATTCATAGAACTTTGTAAACATACAGATACATCCTTTGATATGTACAAAATATCTTGAGGAAAAAAAATCAGCGTCTTTGTTAGAGGGAGGACATCAATATAGGTTATATCTTTATATCTCTTTAGGCCTACTGCATTACTTTCATACATTGAGGGGGCGGGAAAGCGCAGTGATTAGCGCGTTCGAGTTCGGATCCCGCCAGGGGCACGGCAACTTTGTCTGCAGTAGAGAACTGTTCTACACGCAGTAAGGTTTGGGTGCAATGCTACACTGAATCTCAGCGTAGTACCACCCAGGGTTCGCTAGTTCCAGCCGATGCTCGCAGGTTTCACCGCAATGCATAGCCACATGGCGTTGCGGGCTTTCTCCCTGCCATAATACTAGCAGCCGAGATATAAGTGAAATACTCCTGAAAGCGGCGTTTAACCCTAACTCACCTCACCTCACCTTCATACATTGATAATATCTTTCTGAACGGTTATTGTCATTGCAAATTCGAGAATATCTGTTAAGTTAACAATGTCACAATACCTCACAGTGCCAATATAGTACTTGTAATACATGGGACAGCACTTGCCCTTTCATTCGTCATGTGCCAGTTAATCAAAATATACGAACATTTGTTCACAAACATTTGAAAGAGACATGGGTTGTTTGTTGTGATGCATGCATTTGAAATTCAGTAAATTGAAATGATTTTTTCATGCTTTTGTTTCGAACAATATTATTTTGTATTTCTGTAATTCCCAAGATTATGGTAAAAATTTTAATTATAAGAATGACAAATAAAACATAGATGTAAAAAAGTAGATGCGTCAATACGCGGTGAAGCGGCTCTAAAATCAGAGGAGGTTCAATCCAGAATTGATCACGCTAGATTTTTCTGGAGAGCCAATCAGAATCGAGTATCCAGCAATGTCTTGGTAGAATATTATTTTGTATTTCTGTAATTCCCAAGATTATGGTAAAAAATTTAATTATAAGAATGACAAATAAAACATTTAGAATCTGTATTATTTATCAAAGAAATATAGCTCAAGATATAAACCCAAGTCAGACATGACACTATTTCCACGGATATTGAAGTTGTAGAAAGAGCATGCAGAACGAATCTGGAATTGCCATGTCTCTGTGACTCGACCAGAGTTCTTCCTTTAGAGTGAATTAATGGATTGATTTATGTCTAAAGATGTAAAAGAGAACCGGTGCATGTCCGTTAAGATTGTTATAAAGATATTGGTTGTTATCAAGACCTTTAGATTTAATTGAAATCATTATTTTTGGGCACCAAAGAACTTGGCCATAAAATATATTTTACAGGTTATTTGTTAAAACTATTATTTTAATTGATCAAATATTCTTTTTACTGTTTTTATATGTTTTACTGTGAATTCTGGAAATCAAAGAAAGTTCCTTAATTTGAACTTGACAGAATCTCTTCCTCTCATGAGTTTATGGTTAGTGTTGCAAGCTTGTGATTTGTTTTCTGGCAGTCTGATTAAAATTGACGGTTTTCCGTGGAATAAAAATTGCAAAATAGTGCATCTACCGGGATACGAACTCATATCAGTTGTTGGTTCCACGCCAAACCATCTGATAACAAACAGCCCGTAGACTCGCGTGTTCGAGCGTAATTCAGGTAGCCAATCAAAAGACTCCTAACAAATGCTTTCGGTGCGAGAAGCTAGGGGCAGATAACTCCAAACAGTTATCCTTTGGTCTGTTCTGAATGCTTTCAAAACAGTAACCGTTTAAAAACTATGTTGTGATTGGTCAGCTATTTGACTGGGCTTTGGCTGTGCTAAACTAGTTCGGAACATTCACCTATACGGGGTGTTCTCAGACCTTGTGGAGAGGAATCTACAGAACCTGTTCGTATCCCGGTAGATGCATAATTTTGCAAATTTTATTCCTCGGAACAAGGTCGATTTTAAATAGACTGGTTTTCTGGATAACTGACACAGTTATCTCCCTTGTAAGAAATTATCATATCAACTCAAGCTGTTCTTTTCCATTTTGGCTTTCAATGTGGAGAGATCTTGGCTGTATTTATTACAAATATTATATCTACTACCCTCTATATGTCTTTATGTAGATTTACAATAACATTTTATCATTCATCATGCACATTTAATATATTTATGTATATACATGTACATTCATTTAGCTGTTGACACACACAGTGTTCGCAGTTGCTTGTTGTTTATCTGACACGGTTGTTGCAGATGTAGGAAGAAAGCCAAACATCCATATGTTCCTCACTCAAGACTTTTTATCAATTTGTAAATATTGCAGTAGGATGTATAGTTTCCTAACAAAACGAACATTTTGAATACTTGAGTTTTGTTTCTGAAATACTGACAAATGTATCAATATCGATAGAAAATAATGTTGAAAATTTTATGGATAGCCAACGTAGGACTGTAGTTATTCAATGCTGTTGACACGAGAAGTAAAAAGGATATACGTGAACCTGTCGGCACAACCTGCAAAGCTTTCACCATCATCAAGGTTACCTGTCATCTTCCAATATTACTAATGTAATAAAGAATATAATGAAACTTTCAGGTCTGTTTTATTTTGAGTGTTATTCCTGTAATTTGCCATCCAGATCCATCGTGGTATTTGCATCCGCAAATCTAATTTAAGCTCCTGATTGTATTTACAGCTTTCACCTTGCATCACCCTATAAATAACCTGTCAATTAATATTGGGAGTGCCCGGGTGAGAAGTTCCCTGAGCTATTTAAAGGCACTATGTTACGCCAATTGTTTTAAAATATAAATAATGCACAGACAATGCAGATCTCTCGATATTACAAACTATCTATCCTCAGGTAATGTATTGTATTAGTTATCTGGAAAATATGCACGTATTCAGGTTTTAAAGTTAACTTTAAAAGACCGGAAGTATTTAATGCAACGTTAATCGTTAATGTAACAATGCTTACACTACGTATTACAAACCGGTGAAGTTAATGAAGACTATCCAATCTTTGTTGTCAGTTAAGAGAATACAGTATATGCAGGAGCTAATGAAATCCTAGCTCAGCCGTTTTCTACAATCTATATTTCCCATTTTGCACATCAGCAACTCTTACTATTCGTGATATCCCTGAATGACTTTGTCCGTCTCAACTAGTTAATTATTGACTGCAGGTCAATTGTAAAGAATAATAAGTATTTTATTGCACCGAAAGGAAGCTAAAGTGAGTTTATATGTCCTCGTATGACCTAAAATAGCTTATTTGAATGCGAAAAGCGTGCACTTGTGCCTTTAAGTTCAAACCACAACAGTTCATTGACAACATACGTGCTAAATATAACGAGGAGTAATTAACTGAAGGCAAAATCTGCTTATACAATCAGAGGATTATAGAAGGTCTGCAGATGGAGAAGGATAGTAATTTACACTGACCCAAGAATCTTCTAAGGCGAACAAGGAAGGTTTAAATTAAGCCAGGCCAAATGCATGTACAGCAGAATACGGATATATAATGAACTTCAAGGGACCAAAGAATTCAGTGTGGCTGCTATATACTGGTTGCGTTTGGCATATTATGTAGAGCTTTTGTTGGGACTTATAAATTTGTTCGCTATATCCATGTTCTACTACTAGATGTGTTATTCATCTGAATTCCTAAAACTGAAGGCAACCGATTACAGTAGATCAGAATTTGTGATTGTCAAGTGGTAAGGTGAGGTGAGTTGGGGATTAACGCCGCTTTCAAGAGTATTTCACTCGCCTGAAACGCCATGTGGCTATGCTTTGCGGTGAAACCTGCGAGCATCGGCTGGAACTAGCAAACCATGGGTGGTACTACGCTGAAATTCAGTGTAGCATTGCACCCAAACCTTACTGCGTGTAGAACAGTTCTCTACTGCATACAAAGTTGCCGTGCCCCTGGCGGGATTCTTGATCCGAAGCCGAACATGCTAACCACTGCACTATCCCGCCCCCTGTCAAGTGGTTGCTGTCAGTGACAGCTGTTAACAGTACAATATGATTACAGATGAAGGAAATCATCTACATTATTATTTGTTATAAATGTTAGCCTGTGATTGGTTCAATATTCAGTCTCCATGTAACAAAGATATTCTGAGAATTTGAAATTCCAATGGCCAATGATTTTGGAGAAGTCATTAGGATTTAATGAGTGCTTGCCTTGCAATTTTTGGCTGGATGAGTTAGAAAAATCCTGACATTGGAATGATCTCCTGACAAAAGATTCATCACTGGCTCTCCAGACTACAGAGACTATAATTCAGCAGTTACAACATATATTTTATTACAAATATGTACAAAACAATCTTCAGAACACTATTGACTTGGTAGCCATCTATAACCTGCTCTTCTGTAGGATAGATGCACACACTCCACCATGGTCAAGGATGTGTCCATCATCAATTGCAATCATTCCATCTCATTGCAATTAGTTTCTTCTCTTGTCAGTTTGTTCCAACAATGAATTCAAATAGATGGCCATTTGTTTCCATGTTCAATTCTTCCTGATTCAGTCTTCTCTCTTTTCCCAATTCCAGGTCTATTCTTGTTGTTCCCAGTGTTATAAGTTCATTCTGACCATCCTGGGAACTTTCTCACGTAGACTCGACAACCCAGAGGTGCACCTTCTTGTCGCCGCCCACCGCTATGATGGGGAGGGAGTAGTGCCAGGTCAACCCGTACGCCACCTGCAGGGTCGTGTTGACATGCAGCTGCAATACGACCAATAAACTGAGTAACATGGTACATCAATGTATCAATACATTAGGGTTGTGTATTGCCTCAATTTTTGTATTGCGATACGTATTGCTGAACTGTAATGTATTGCAATACGTACCACAATATATTGCAAGATCCTCTGACAATGAGATATTTCTCCGGAAACAATTTTAACTAGTGCCAATGATATTGCAACATGCTAAATGAACTCTACATTCAACTTTTATACTTCTTTTTGCGTTTTAAACATGACACATTTGATAAGTGAATTTTCAAAGATCATTTGTAATACAGTCCAACACACATTCTAGCACTTCAAAATAATTTTCTTAATACAAGTTAGCCAGTAAATGTGGCTTTTACAAGATAAATGAATAAACTGACTTAATATTTGTTGGTGCAATATATTGTGATATGAAAATCGTATTGCAATACGTGTATTGCACAACTTTGTATTGCAATAATATTGCACAGCCTTACAATACATTGCAATAGTTATCTAAAAAGTACCAAATTTTGGGAGACATTTCATGGAGACAGTGTAATTGTATTCAGTAAATAATGACATTTGGTGGAGGATAAAACATGATGTAGGTTATGTTTGGTACTGCACAATCCAGTACAGCTAACTGAGCAGGAAGTAAAGAACTCAAGTGAAGCTTAACAAGAGTCTTGGAGTCACAAATATAAATCTAGGTTGAAGGTTTTCTCAAGCTGATGTTCTAACAGGCGTCAAAGTAAACATTTTTTCAAGGAGCAGAAACGCTCCTAACATTTTATTCTTAGGAGCAAAAGAAAATAGCAAGGAGCACATATAAAATGAGATTGTTAAAATTACCAATAGAGTAATGAATATAAGCAGAAAACTGTAAGCTGGTTTATATTCAAAACTGTTTTTGAAGCAATTGTGATAGATAATGGTTAAATTTGGTGTAAAAAACATAATTTTTTAAGTGGACCCCAAATTTTGCCAAGGAGCGTGTGTGCTCCCAACTCAAAATTACAGGGAGCAATCTGAAAAATTAGGGAGCAAATGCTCCTAAATTGGTTGCTATTTTGAGGCCTGTTAATAACTGATAATGCTATCGTAGATAAAATCGCATATTAAAAAGGCTGACTGTGTCCCCATCTTAATCATGTCTTCTCATATTGAGTAACAAGAAAATGTTGGTCAGCCATCTTTCGAATATCTACCTGTTGATGTCTGGTGTTGAACACTTTCACCTGTCGCCCAGGGCGACCAATGGTTGCTAGGAGACTCTGATGACACCGAGCAAACTTGAAGCATCTCCCTCCCTCTGTGTGAGCCTGACGCTTCTCTATTGGTTGGCTGACAAATATATGACGAACAAACTACATTACAACTTTCAGTAGAGACAATTTTCTTTTACATATACAGCAGGTTTGAAGCATTGGAAATTTGCCTGTTAGTACAAATAGTCAGACATGAGAACAGCCCAAAAATATTTTGGAGGAAATGAGTTAATCATGTGCGTAAGCACATAATCGAGTGCGCGCAGCGCACGAGATACCTAGGGGGGTCTGGGGGCATGCCCCCCCATGAAATTTTTAAATCTAGATGGTCTTAGAAACGATTTCCTGGCATAATTTTAGTGTTTATCTCCAAAATATTTGTGGAGAAATATGTCTTTTTATGGAAATTATTTTGATTTTTACACAAATTTCTCCAACAAATTCCCAAAATTTTATGTTGAAAGCTATAAAAAGAAAACATGTAGGCTTACTTTTCCTGTTTTGTAAACAAAACTGTGAGACATAATGAGTCAATACCCAAAATATTGAAAATGCAGCATTTGGTGCAACTAATAAAAGTCTCAGAGGTTAAAAAAACACCAAAAAATTAGCATTTACCTTTGCATGTACATCAACTTCATTCAAATGAACAACGATTAAGATAATAATTTCTGTTGATATACAGTGGAGTGTCATTAATCTTCAATGCATAGTCACACACAGGCTGATTTCAAGGATTGTCAGTTAAGACACAGCAACTATGAATGTACTACTTTATCTACACACTATAAACACAAGGTTCCAGACGTGAGTCACATCAGAGGAGTCTTTGTTTTTTTTGTGCCCTTAAAGACAAATCCTCTAGAGCCCGCTTTCTGGCTGCCTTCCTCTGCTTCTCCATGTGGAGTTGTCTGGCCTGCTCCACACTCTTTTCAGTGGCAATCTTGTTCTGCGCCTTACTCACAAGTTTACCTTTTTTCAGTTTCAGTCTTTCTTGGGTTTTCATTCTTGCCTCCAACCTCTCTGCAGCTAAGCGCTTATGTAGTTGTGCAGCAGACCTCATGTTTCGGCACAACCTCCTGTTGACGGGAGTGTACTTGGAGTCAGGCCGACGGAAGTACTCAGTTGCTTTTGTCTTCTTTGACATGAGGGAATATTTTACAGTCTGAATTGCACTGAATGTCTCTACATTAAGACGTGATGACTTTGGATCTATAATGTCCTGCATTAGACTGAAAGAAGATTCCACTTGAGGGCCATGGAAAATCGAGAGCGCCACCCCAGCAAGTTTTGAAAGAGCTGGATATGTTCTCAACTTTGTGACCTGGCTCCACCACTGGGCAACATCAGACTCGTCTGTGAAATCTGGCACCTTTCTATCCACTTGAAACTTTAGAATCTCAAACTGAACTGCATCTTGTTCCTCATCCGACAGAAAGGCTTTCATGTGGTTAGCCAGCTTCTTTAGTCCCTTCACAGCAACTGTATGACCTCTAGCAGTTGGGTCGATGCAGGAAAGGGCTCTCAGCAGCTCACTGTGTAGAGGTAGCTTTGACTGCATGTAAGCTGCACACTCAATATAGGCTGAGGATGCTCTCTTTTCAAAATCAACAACAACTTTGTCATCCTTCCTGCACTCTTTTCGGATTTGGGTAACATGGTCTCCAACAAACATATCTGCCATCTTCAGAAATTGTCCATTGTCAGTCTTTATTGGAAACTGCTTGAGTTGTTTGGCAGAGAGATTGGCAATCACCTCTGGTTTCACAAAGCAAACTAGAAACTGCTGGAAAGTGTCTAGTTGCCTGTCATGAAGCTCATGAATAAGACTGCCTCTTGATTGGAACACCTTCACGTAGGCCTGTAGAAGGGGCAGGGCAGAAATGTAGAAGTTCAGGAAGTGTTTTGTTTTCCGTTCTTGGTAGAAAATTTTCTCCAAAATTCTGTTCTTCCTTTCTTTTCCGTCAACTGTAAGTGATTTCCATTTCCCTGCCAGCAACTGGTGGATTTCATTGATTCTTTGTCGTCCTTCTCTGCTGACAGACTTCTCCTCAAGAATTTTATTGAAGACATCAGTATATGTGGCTAGAGATGTTTTGGGGATGAAACCAAAGTAAAGGACTGTATATCCATTAATCAACATCTTTGTCGCCAGTGCAACATCATAAACCGACAACCATCTCTGACTCACATAGTTTGGGGGCACTGTAAACTTGATGTGAAGAATTTCACATGTTTCTTGCAGCCATTCCTTGAGATCCGCTGACCATTTGAAGTCATTGTAGATGTCCCTGAACAGTTCTTCAATCCATTTGCCAAACGGTGCACAAAACTTCTTGCACGAGTTGTGGATGTGATGGCATGAATCTCCATCGATGTCAAGTAGCTGTGGTGCCTTATTCCTCATCCTCAATTCTACACCACTCTTTGAACCTCTCATAACATTGCAGGAGTCCATCAGTGATGAAACCAAATTTGCCCATGGTATGTCAAGGGAAGTGAACAGTTCATCGATGGCCTTGTACAAAGATTCTGAGTCAACCTTTATAACTTCCAGAGAAGAAAGATGTTCCACTTTCACAACTCCCTCTTCCGGTAAAAAAAATGATACTAGCACAGCTAAGATTCTCTTGTTATTGTTTGATGTGCTCTCATCAATGTTAATGGAGAAGGGATATCGCCTCAAATTGTCCAATAGTTCCTCCCTGAAAGTCAGTGCTAAACCATGCGTCATCTTGTACGAAGCTGTATGACGACACATCTCGAGGCTGCCAAGCGCTGCTTTATCCAAGGCAAGGGACTTCGCTAAGTCAAGCAGTTCCGGCACCATACTTAGAGACAGGGAGTGCTCTGCGATGAATCCAAGTACCATGCCCTGAAAAATATTATCCTTAATAAAAAAATTGTACAAATAAAAACAACACTTTTAATAAACTAGTTAACTGAGCAAGAAAAGCTAAGAATAATCAATCAAAATAACAGATATAATCATTACTTGAAGGTTACCTGGCTAAATGTAAAAAAAAAAAAACTGAAATTTTCTGTCAATTGATATATCAGAGTTAAGTTTTTAACCATTTATAATCTGTAATTAATTGAATAACATAAGTAAATGCAGTCACTTAAGAAAACGCAAGTGAGTGAGTGAGTTATTGGGCAATATTACAGCCATTAGCGACAAAAAAAAATTTAAGTACTGTTGTAATTAGTATATAGAGCCTTAACTAATTGACATAGCCCGAGACTAATATAAAGATGAAAAGAACATGTGTGGGGTGGAAAATTAGAAGAAAAAAGTGAGTGAATGAGTGAATGATCGAGTCATTGGTGTACAGCACTTGGGCAGTAATTGAAGAATAGAGGTAGAAAGCAATTGTTATATTACATATATATCATATATACAAAGCAATATCAGAGTCATTGAAATCCATCACCAAAATGAGAGGTCTAGTTGAGGTTTAGAAACTTATAAGATATGCGAACAATAAATTATTGTATTATAAAGCAGAAAAAGTAAAGAAACTACTAGCTGATGACCAGTCACCCATTTTACCACTTACCCTCAACTGTTGAATTTTCTGGGATAAAATAAAAAAATAATTAAGGTTAATAATATAATCATTATATGACTTGCTCATTATAAACAGACGGCAAAAGAAACTCCACACCTCATTTGGTATTGTTTTTTTACAACGATTTGAAATATATGTGACAATTGATTAATTTATGGAATTATCAACATTAATTATCTAGCATATTGTGTCTAAAACTGAAAATATTTGTAATTGAATGTATCAACTAAAGTGTTTAGTTTCTTTTGCCTGTCAGTTTATATATATTATCTTATTTATGGAACACTAATTGACTGTAATTGATGCCAGACAGTGACATAGTTTTTTATATTTTATTTGTTTATTCGAATACACTCAATAGGTGTGTTTATTATCCTAAACAAAAAAATGTCAAGTTTATTCTTTCTAAAAAACAGCGAGTTAAAATATAGCATGAAAAATATTTGAAGACTAGTCTAAATTTCACCACAAAATAATTCGAATTTAATCATTATGAAATTTGGATCATTTGTCCAAGCTTCTCACCTCAGAGTTGGAAATTCGATCACACATGGGCACCAATGGTTGTAGCTTTTCTGCGGGAGGGTTAACTGTCACGCTGGGATGAACACCATATGTTGAATCTTCCTTGTTCTGTGTACTTGGTGTAGAAATGAAGCTGCCTAAAGTTGTATTAGTCATGCTGAGAGTCATTCTTTCGGCATGTTTCCTTGCCTTAGAACAGTGTTCTTCAAGTGACATCGCCCCTTTCGACCCATAGTTAATGAGTTTGTCACAAGTAATGCACAAAGCTACACCAGACTTGTCCACTTTTCTAATAAACTTTCCAAGTGTAAAAGAGTCCGTTTCAGTCAATCCCTTTTGGTTCCGGTATGTGATATTCACTGATCTTTCCAACCAATTCCATTTGAATTTGTTCTTCACTTCTTTATCAATTTCATTCACACGTTCGTCGGATTCCTCTCGTTTTATGACCTTCGCCATTTTTATGTTTTCCCGCGATCTCTTACCCTGATCTTAGGGGTACGAAACATGACTAAAGCTCTACTTTGCTCTGTAATGTTAACCCGTGTGAAGCGAATCCTCCGTTCGCTGCAAGGAGCCTTGTCGCCATATGTTAGTGATTATGGTAAACAGAAGCTCTACTCATTGCACTGTAATGTTAACCAGTGTGAAGCGAATCCTTCGATGCTGCGAAGAGCTATAATTGACAGCTCGCTTTCAAGTTATTTACGGGTTTTAAAGATCACATTTCGTGAAAAAAAAAGACCTCACCCCCCCTCAAAATTTTTATTGCATTTTTACACTGATCTCAAAAATGATCCAGAGGAAACAAAAATCCCGGAAATCCGCGAATTCGCGGAAAATTCTCATGTCTGAAATAGTGAGTGAGGGAGTTGGGGTTTAACGCCGCTTTCAAGAGTATTTCACTTACATCGCAGCTGCTAGTATTATGGCAGGGAGAAAGCCCGCAACGCCATGTGGCTATGCACTGCGGTGAAACCTGCAAGCATCGGCTGGAACTAGCGAACCATGGGTGGTACTACGCTGAAATTCAGTGTAGCATTGCACCCAAACCTTACTGCGTGTAGAACAGTTCTCTACTGCAGACAAAGTTGCCGTGCCCCTGGCAGGATTCGAACCCCGGACCTCTTGATCTGAAGCCGAACGTGCTAACCACTGAGCTATCTCGCCCCCCTAGTACAAATAACACAGGTTATTATTATTCCATCCACTTAATTCAGATCTTACCTAGCACTTGGGGTATATTAAGATCTTACCACTGCTTTCCAGAGGTCATTACTTGTGCCCTTTTTCCAGCCAATCAGGGACAAGGCTGGGAAATCATCTACATCATGATTTGTTATAAATGTGAGTCTGTGATTGGTTGAAATTTTGGAAGAAACTCAAGGTTAAGGCAAGGTTTAGAAGCCCTGCCTAGCCGAGGTTAAACATACACATAGCTAGGGTTGAGTGTTTTTTTTGGTAAGATCTGATTTTAATGAGATTATTAACAAATGAATATCTCTTCCCACAGTTTAATTCTTTGAACACATACCTAGAAACTGATGTATCAAATATCAGCCAGTCCGTGCCCGCGATGGCCCCAACCTGTACACTACTGTGTCTAGACCAATCAGCATCAAGCAAGGGCACCTGCCCACAGTTCAGGCTCATGATTGGCTGGTTATTAGTGAGGCTGAAAATTCTAATAATTCCATTTTTCTGTGCCACTAAAATCTGAAATATTTAAAAGAAAATTTGTTAAACCATGTTTGTAGGCTGATATACAGAGGGTTTCGGATAATATTAGGTGAAATGAATAAATAAAGACCACAACAAGCAATTGTCACAAATGACATGATCTCTGCTGCAAATTACCACTTCAAAACTAAAGAACAACAAAGTTGAGGTCCTGTGTCTTTCTGAGAAGAGGGGTGAAGATATGAAGAACAGTTATTGAGATATCCCACGTATTGGCTGAACATGCAAGTTCACATTGAGAACAAGTGTAGAAGCGAGCAACGCTCACATAGGTCAAAGAAGTTTCAAATTATAAATCTGTGGCTATTGATTAACATATCAATACAGTTTGATGAAGTGGATCACATAGCTTCAGATGTTTCTACATAACATTGGAAGATGTAAGCTATATAATTAAGGTCCAGTTGTCAAAAGGCACATCTAGGGATCATGGTTGACATGTGTTTCAAGTTTGGTGGTGCTTTCAAATGTAGTACAGGAGATAAGCTTAGGACAAACTGACTTCTACATAGTCACTGTTGAAGTCATGTTTCCATAGCAACCATCCAAAAATAGCATTTGCATATTGGTCTTACCCTCAAAAGACACATCTAGGGATCATGGTTAACCTCTGTATCAAGTTAAGTGAAGCTGACATGCATAGTATGGGAGATATGGTCCGGACAACAAGACTTCTCTATAGAGTCCCTGTTTATGTCACGTTTTCATGGAAACCGCAAAAATAAAATTCAGATATAGGTCTAACCCTCAAAAGGCACAACTAGAGATCCTGTTTGACATGTGTTTCCTTCTTCATGTGCAGGGAATAACAAAGGAAATGAACCATGTCAATTTTAATTTAATGCTATTATATTATTTTCTATTAAAGATCTGATGAATCGATTGCCTCTACGTATATTGTATATCGGAATCAATTGAGCATAAAATCGAGACAATATCATATACTTGCAATTGATAATTAAGACGATTTTGATTCACCCATTTTAACACTACCGCAATTAGTTGGGGGATTCATTTTGAAAATGCTCACTGAGGCGTGAATGTGATAAGCGACAGACGGGGCCGGCTAGACAACCTCGTTAATTAATAAATGATGATTATCGCTGCTGCTAAATGAATTTATGAGGTGTATTACATCGCCAAAAAGACATGTTTATGTAATAATTGTGTAATGGTCATCTGCGGAATTACCTAATTGGATATCTAAACATTTGATATATGGGAAATTTAAGTTGGTTTATTAAAGATTTCTTCGTGAAATTAACAATCAAAATGTTGCGAAATAACGTTGAATTATGACTATCAGCGATAATGAGATTCCTCCAGATTCGTCACAGAAGTCATCCCTTCATGGGTCACAACCCCGCAGACTTTCATTGACATTCTGGTCGCCGTGGCTAAATTAGGAGTTTTTTAAAAAAAGCCGTACATAAGTAATTTATGGACAGATTTCAGAAAATTAAAATTGAGCAATTGTCAAATTGACAACCTATTTTAATGAATCAAATTTTGACCATATGTCATTGCATCTATCCTTTAAGCCTGAAATTGACTTATTAACAAT
The DNA here is from genome assembly GCA_936450465.1 of Gibbula magus. NCBI lineage: Eukaryota > Metazoa > Mollusca > Gastropoda > Trochida > Trochidae > Gibbula > Gibbula magus. Next base: position 70,355,069 of record OW388293.1, on the reverse strand, counting down.
AACCACGCTCCGTGATATTTTAATTCTTGACGTTACGGAGACACCAAGTTAGTGAAGGTAGTGACTGACCTTGAGGGGTTCCTCCATATGCCAATGGACACTCATCCCCGGAGCGGTCAACTGAAACTGGACCAGCTCCTGACCTTCTGTTGTCCAAATTCTACATGTGAGGTCATCGCTAGTGCTTGCAAACTTTGTTCCGTCACCAGGGTCAAAGGTCACAGAGTTTACGAAGTCATTGTGACCAGCAAATGTCTGTAATATGAGATATTGTTGAGAGATTGTGAGAAATATATTCTTATGAAATACACTTTGGTTTCTTTGCATCTTTGATGTTGATAAGTTGTTCTTTTCTTACCGCATTTTAATTTTTTAGCTCATCAGGCCTGAAAGTATTTTGATAGCTATTTTTATGCTACTAGTGACAGAACCCCCATGTAAACCTACTCTTTTGATTGTCAACATGTTACAGTATTCTTAATACAAAACACCCAGCCTATTATATCAAGTTAAGATAAGATAATTCACAATTATCTTTCATGTGAAAAGGTGCAACAAATATGTATGATGTATGATGAACGATTGGTTCCTCTGACAGTTTGTAACCTGGTTGCTTATTTGTTAAAGGGGCAGTAGCACATTTTTTTGCAAATTTTATTTTTCAAATTTCCCTTTCATAATGATAGTTTATGTCATTTATACTTACTTTAGAGGGTAAAACATCTTATTAAACAAACCAATTATCTGTAGTGGTAAAAACGGTGTTGCGTATAAAACAAAAATTACATGGCAGCCATTTTATTGTGAACACATTTTATTATTTCGAATTACAAAAACAATTTGCATGGCTTTACTGAGCTATGTACACTCATTTTTAACTTGATTTACAAAAGAGAGAAGGGCATTTTACTAGTGGTGAAATTATTTTTCAAATACATTTCATAGACTTATTTGAGCGAAAAACGTGCTACTGCCCCTTTAAAGGATTAATGTTTCCTTACCTCGATTGTGTTATTATCCTTCATGTCAGAGGTGAACAGATTTAACTTATAATCCTCACCAGCAGTCACAAAACTGGAAGTAAATACAGCCATCATTAATTTCCAATAAACTATACATATAAATCATTGAAATGTAAACTAGATGTCACCATGTTTACTTTATTAACCAAATTTTGCACTTTCAACATGTTTCATGACTTTGTTACTATCCTTGTTCACTATTGTAATATTCTAAAACTCCCAATCGCTCATGATTTCCATTTGTGGCTGAAGCTAGGCAAATTTAAAGATTTGATAGGCTCTTTTCTGGGGTTACAGTATATAAGTCAGAGGTCACTTCTTAGGTCTCCAAAATAACAATGACTTGCTTCCTTTTTAAAACAATGTAAACCAGCAATATCGGTACACAGTGGTGTAGTGGTTAGCATGTCTGCCTCTTAGCCAACAGCCCGGGTTCGAATCCTCAGGTGGAGACACCAAACATTTGTGACCTGGGTCTTATATTGTGTTGTGTCCTTGGGCAAGGCACTTCATCCACATTGCACTCAGTTCACCCAGCTGTACAAATGGGTTCCTGGACATAGGAGTGTTTGGACCTATACAGTCGCACGGAGCGCTTCATAGGCGACACCGAAAGTAAGATTCCTTCAGGGTTATAATTGTGTAGCGCCTTGAGCATGCATTGTGCATGGATATGTGCGCATTATACTATTATTTTTATTATCTACCTGCAACTCCATTGGATAGTTAGTGCGTGGGTTGCTGTGAGTGATAGAACATTTGGACAACAGAGTTTTTGATCTACTAGCAATAAGACTTTAAATTCTGTGACATAGTACCCAAATAATGCTGTATATGTTCATGATCTATTGAGATTTTACAAACCCTGTATTATCATATCATGAAAGAACTTACGAAGTGGTAAAATATGTCTGTTTAGTGTTTACCTCAAGACTTTGGGTAAAACGGCCAGCGATGTGCTTGGAGACCATGCTAAAGCAGTTGTCATGGTAGCAGACTGAAAGTCTCGTATCTGCGTGTACTCCACGCCATCAACCTCTGCATCTTCCTCCTGACCATCAAGATGGCAGAGTCAAATTAGTTACAATTTTAACCAAGATAAAGATTCTGATAAATTAGGAGGCTTTATCAAATTTAGGTGAAGGAAACTAGGTACTGTATTTAGTCAGTCAGGATTATGCAAACGTCATGTCAAATGGACATTGGTCCTTTTAAACATTAAACATGATTAAATTACTTTACTGTTAAAAGATAATTTAGGAATGAAAATTATTTAAAAACAATGGACTTTAATTTATCTAAATATTCATATTTCATTTAGATATTCAAGGAAACGCGATAAATTTCAACGTTATGCATAAATTAGATACATTCATAATTTAGATCGATGTAAATTGTAATGAGTCACCTGAAATTTGCAAGAAAATATGGATATTCTGCTTGGTGTAGCGACAGCAAGTAAACGTGAACTCCATTCAAATGGCGAGAATTCTACACACTGGACGACATCTTGACACGGGATGCTGTACGCTGTGCTTCTGTTGTCCTCCATTATAAGATTTCACTAATCATCGAGAAAAGCAAACACATGTGTTACTTCTCGTTTGTTTTGGCGCTTGCAAAAATTTTACAAAATGATTTAGAGTTACTTCCCTTGGTTCTGGTGCATTCGCACACTATCGTTTGTGTACGAATAAATATTCGAGGTAACAGTAATCTTAAAATGAGATCGCACTACTTTACACATATATATTTTAACGTAGTGACGCTATTTACGGTTTGAATTTAATGAGACTGAGGTAACAGTAAACGATGGGAAATATGACTATTTGTTTAAATCAATAAATTGTTTTAAACAGTATGTTTGATAATAAAGTCAAAGGTAATTTGAAAAATATGTTTCAATTTACTGTTAAAATTAATGAACATACCGTGTAAAATATATGAAAAGTATTCGTCGAACTACATATACTTCAAGCCAGCATAGTCATCTCAAATAGCAATGCACATAGTACCTTATATATAAGCTGTTTGTTATTCTATTCGAAATTCTAAAATTTGTTTTAGAAACAGGAAACGAATTTCGTAGCTTAAAAACCAAAGGCTAAACTGCTTTCCTTGAAGATGAACTCGAAAGATCTAGCACGACAAGGCAGCTGTGAGTAGACGGATCTACGGCAAAAAAACGTGTTGTCTACCAATGTAGGAGATGTAGACGCAAATCCAGATATTTAAGACCAAATATATAGAGAAAAAAAATTGATTTTGCAAGGTACCTCCCCAAAAATGTCAGTTTTTTGGGATGTAGCGGTCCTTTAAGCCGAAAAGTGTCAAATTTTTCGGCTTAAAGGACTAAAACGGCATTTTCAAACATCCAAAATATGACCTGGTTTCAAATCATTGGGCAAACTGTAGTAATATTCATTGCTAAAAGGTTATCTGAAGCCCAAATATTACACCTTGGCGCCACATAAGCACCCCTCCCCCCGCTTACAAAGTTAACAACCCAAAACCCAATTCAAAATCTTGCACTAGCCCCTCCCCGCCCCAACTTTTGAACCGTTCCTACGTTTCTGGTTATGCCCACATTTAGGGATAGACTCAGATGTGCCTTTCAGTTTTCACTCATTAAAGGTAGGGTTCTGTCGCCATATTCGATTATTTTGCATTGCGTGAAATGAAAACACGCTATATTGTACCTTATCTTAAAACTTTTTCGTAATAAAAGACATATACTGATAGAGTATTCACATGGTAACACATAACATGTCATAAAACTAATAAACAATTTTATTTTATGCTGTAGCGAAGTTGTCCCCACTCGCAGCGCTGATGAATGTCTTCAGTTCTCATTGTTTTTATGCAACTGCCCTTGTGTTTATCAAGTTGTGAAATATAAATTCATAAAAAAAATTACATTCATTAATATCTTTCAATTTGACTGTGTTTTAACAGTGTAGGAAACAGCTGCCCGCCCGAACGCCCGAGACGGGTTAATTTCGTTGGGGGCTGGTGAAATATAAACCAAACCAGCCCGACGGCCGGGCTGGTATATTTCTGTGTCAGAATCATGTCTGGTATTAAAACTAATTATTTTAGATGAAATAAAACTTGAATGTTAGATTTTTAGTAACCAAGCGGAATTACCCAGAGTTGTTTAACATACGTTATTTAACATGGTAAGCAACGCAACTGTCTTAATGCCCCAAAATGTTGCAGTTTAGGTAATAACTTAAAAAAATACAATATTTAAATTGGAAAGTCGTAGCTTGAAGGGGTAATAAAAATCATTGTAATTATGGTCCAAATGATTTCTTGGAATGCATGAAACAGCACTAGTGATCTACAAATGCGCATTTGTGAGAATATATGACACATATTTTCATCAATTATTATTAACATTCTATCTAATGCATGTGTCAGGAATCATTATGTTTGGGTTACAAGGTAGCTTTATCATTTGGTTTAATTTTACTGCGAAAATAATAGACATCATGAAATGCGCATTTGTGAGAATATATGACACATATTTTCATCAATTATTATTAACATTCTATCTAATGCATGTGTCAGGAATCATTATGTTTGGGTTACAAGGTAGCTTTATCATTTGGTTTAATTTTACTGCGAAAATAATAGACATCATGAAAACCGTTCAGTTTCTAGAATATATGCATAAGAGCAATTGCCTATCCTTCAAGTGTCATTCTACTTACATTAAACACATGAGGGAAAAGTGCACCACTTGTTTTGCAAAATTTACACTTGATATATAAATGACTGGGTCATGTCAAAGTGACATCCAGTGGTTTTTCATAATATTGTATAGTATTTAAAAACAAAGCGAGCGAAAGAAAATAGCTTGTTTACAGAAAGCGTTCAGATAGTATTACGTATTAGCCCACGTTTATGAAAACCCGAATGCATGTCTGCTTTTGTTCACTATTGCTGAGCTGAAATGTGACTCTTATTAGGACTGGCAGCTTTTAAGAGGGCTGGTAAGTTTTCAAAGTTACCAGCCCTGGTGTCTGGTCAAGTTTCAGGTAAGTTTCCTACACTGGTTTTAATCATGTATTAATAGCATATTTGTGTAAACAGGGATATCCTCTCGAATTTAGTTTCCACAAAAATACCCCGATAGAACCCTCCTTTTTGAAATACTACTTGAATATATCAAAGTGAGCTTGATGACCTTTTGTATGACGCGAAACAGTTTATATAGTATAGTATATAGTAGCATCTCTAATCGTTATTGCATTATATGATTTTAATACACAATACGATACACTACAATTGACAATGGAACACAATACGATTGATATGGACTGCATGTATTAAAATGAAATCTTGATTGAACAAGCACTCATTCAGCGCGAGTATTTCGACCAACATTTTAGCTTATCAGTCTTGAAGGATAGATAGACGAGAGACAAAAGATGGTGTTACTGATAAGCCAAATATCACTCTAGGGTAGGGTTATTCAGGTGTAAATAAGTAGTACGTTACACCTATTGACAGAGAGGATGAAGAAGGCTTTATCCCTGTTTATAGTGAGTGTGTGTCGACGGATATGTATTGATTCGGTAAGTTTGCTGTTGTCTGATCGTGTTGATTGATTAACAGATTAAGATATCTCACAAAGTCCCACCTAATGGTGAGATGAGGAAGTTTGATGATGTGTTTCGAAAGTGATGAATTTAAGCATGAAGTGTTGGCAAATGTCGTTCTCATTAAGCGGTTGTTCAATTGTCGGGGCGCCTCGCCAATGTAGTTACTGTCACAGCTGAAGCTGATGTAGGTTGCATATACTTCCGGTGTGTTGAGAATGATAACAATATGTTGGTCCTTATACCAGGGTAACAATGAGTGTCCGCTTTGAGCATGCCCCTCCATGAGTTAAGCCGGTGTTAGTATCATTGTTACCCTCATTCACCACTGACATATGTTTTTAAGGATGTCCGCTCCTTCCTGTTGAACTTCAAAAATGAAATATGATTAAGTAAAGATTTTTTCTCATCTTTATTTACTTCATTATATTCTACATCATCTACATACTTTGAAAAAAACAAATGAAATAAAGAAAATGTGACTTTAGAACCTCTAAATAGTGCTTAAACAGCATAAATGGCCTAAAGTTGACTAAAAAAGGGGTTTTCAGGTACATTTTGTGTCAAAGCTTAAACAAACCCACACTACCGTATATGTTTTCATCGATTTAGGTAGGGTAACATGAACTTTGTAACATATCAAAAAAGGAACAAAAGTTTAATACTAGAAATGTAGTATTTAAAGTTTTTAGCAGTTTTTTTTTTTATCATTTTCCCATAGACTCCCATGTTAAAATTGTACTTCACCCCACTATCTTACAGGCATCATATCTCGAAAAAACCCACACTAACCCCTATTTTTTAATGCTGATTTTCCAATCATATCCTTTAATCTTTTAAAAAATATAAGTTAGAAAAAGAGTTTAATACTATAAATTTGAGGAGCGAAAATCCTTAATAGCACATTTGTATAGCGCCTTTTCCATGTTCGAAGATGCTCAAAGCGCACAATTTGTAATATTACCCTGAAGGAATTGTACTTTCGGTGCTGCTAATTAGCGCTCCGCGCGACCATATAGATCCGTACGTCCCTGTGTTCAGGTACCCATTTAAACAGCTGGGTGGACTGAGTGCAATGTGGATGAAGTGCCTTGCCCAGGGACACAACACAGTATGAAACCCAAGTTTCAATTTCACAAAATTGTGGTGTCACCACCGGGATTCGAACCCGGACCTTATGGGTGAGTGGCCAGCATGCTAACCACTACACCACTCTGCTCCATGGGAGATAGACTTTATACAAAAACAAAATTACGTAGTGGATACATTATATATGATGAACAACCATTAAAAGATCTATATATGGATACAAGTGATATTGATAATGACTTATTGAACTTAAGATTTTAGAAATTCACAATCTGCATCCATTGTGTTGTTGGGGGTCACATATTCCAAACGTTATAAATGGTGTTACTTTATCCAGAAGTACCGACTGTTACCAAAAACCACCATTTTGATGATAGTCGACTTAGTATATTGACGATATGAAGGTAAAAGTAGTGATTTCTGATCGAGAACTGGACAATACACTGCGTGTGGCGCGCGCCAATGAGCAAACGTAAGTTTGGAATCTTATTTATAACAGACACGATTATAAATTTGGGTTGATTATGTTTAATAGGTCATATAACTACTATGCATGTAAATCGGGCGTGCAGTTTCGGTTTCTGCACATGCATAATGATGTAACTCGATATTAATTGGAAACTAGTAATTATGATATATTTGGCGATAGGGGATGAATATGCAAGTTGAGTGAATATATTTGCACTGTAAACACCAGATATGGTGAGTCGGAACGTACTAAAGCCTAATAAAATTTTATGAAACACAATGGATGCACCTTTAAAGACATAACTAGTGAGAACACAAACATGATTAATAGGAAGTAAACTGATCAAAAGATGCAGATTTGAACCTATTATTTGTAATGGGAGAATCAAACATGGCAATGGTATTGATAATAGGAGCCTGCAAGATGCAAGTATTGTACATTATGTAATTTATTCATCATAATGCCTAACTCTGATAATTTTTATATCCTTGACTTCTCATCACTGTATTCAGATGTTCACTACCCAATAATTGTCAGTTTGGCTAAAATAACCACACAAGAACATGATATCTGCTAAAACAATCCTCTTGCTATAAACCAAAAATATTTGATCCACAGACAATTTATAAATATAATAGATTTATTTCAGATAAACAATATCACATGTTACAATGTCTGTCATTCTATAATGTTTGCGCGATCTGATCCCACGAGAAATAGGCTTTGTAAATTGCTCATAATTCGCTAACAGATCCAAACATTTATTTCTTTGAAGTAGGCATGACATCTAGTTTGCTCGAAATGGAGTAAAAGTAGATTTTGAAAATTTGAAATCATATCTTTTACAATATCCAATCGAAGTTCATACTCTATAGCTCAATCAAAAGGAACCTTCATTGGCTTAAAAAAATACTGTCGAACAATATGAATATGAAATTGCATTTCCAACTGACATGATGCGGTAGCTGAACTTGGGATATCCCTGTATTTATTATAGTATACATTTGTAGTATAATATTATGATGTTTATAGTTTATAGTTTATAGTTTAAGGAGCTTTGTTTGTCGACTACATATACTGTTTAAATGACGTTAGGCATATTGAACAAATGGTGCCGAAAATGAATAATTAACTTAGATTTGTAACTTATTAAAAATTATGAACTCTTTAATTTGATATTTGAAAAAAATAACATGCCCGATGTATTTAGAAAACCATTCGCGACTGCTTATAATCTGTGTCCTTTATAACTTTTAAAAAATGACCAATATTAAAACATGTACGGTGCTTCTGACCCTTCTGTACACTTGAATATGAATATGTTTGACACGGTGTGGAGAGTCACACATGGCAGAACATGCGCACTGTTGGTATTGTGTGAGTGAGTGAGTGAGTGAGTGAGTTGGGGTTTAACGCCTCTTTCAAGAGTATTTTACCTATATCGCGGCTGCTAGTATATGTGGCTATGCACTGCGGTGAAACCTGCGAGCAGCGGCTGGAATTAGCGAACCATGGGTGGTACAACGCTGAAATTCAGTGTAGCATTGCACCCAAACCTTACTGTGTACTGCGTGTAGAACAGTTCTCTACTGCAGCCAATTAACTTGCCGTGCCCCTGGCGGGATTCGAACCTCGGACCTCTTGATCCGAAGCCGAACGCGCTAACCACTGCGCTTACCCGCCCCCTGTTGGTATTAAAGGAAGATCTCTGACACAAGTCTAGAATAATGGTCCAACATCTTTAGTGGATTATAACAACAAGGTGTCTACCTTCTCAGCATGTCCTGTTGGTGTGAGACACAAGTACCTCCACTACACTTTTCATTCTCTTGTTGGTGTGAGACACGGAGAACAAGTACCTCCACTACACTTTTCATTCTGCCTGTAATGGTGTTAATTTGGTATTAAAAGACAAACTAGTGTCACACGAAGTGCAACAGTACAAATTCTCAAGGGACCTATCCCGGAAACAATACAAGAATTTGTATCTGCGAACTGCTCGCATAGAAATGTTTTGAAAAACTTCCTAGATAAAACCAGCAATGAAATAGTCAAATTTGGAAAAAAGGAAGAACTGACGAGTAGAGGAAGAAATGATGCATTTCCTAATTCTGACCAGGCCAAAAAGAAGAAATCTGGCCAGATTGCATGCAAGAACTGAACATATGAACATATTCAATGTCAAGATGAAATTGCTAACAATTTTACTTGTTGATAAATGGAGCTGAATATGGGTTAAAAAAACACAAACAAATTTCAATATTATCTGACACACTAGGTGATCATATGTTCTTTGTAAAGATATGTATATGTACATCTTCTTTTTCTAGTTAAAATCACAATCTAAACGTATACCCAACTTCTTAACTTACCAATGGGAACCCCTTTTTAACTCACCAGGCCTAAAAGACCCAAAGCGCTTATGGCATGTTATGGCATGACATGGCCGTCTATCGGTAAACGTTTAACATTCTCGACTACTTCTCTAAAACCAGTGACTCGAGACAACGGACAATTTAAGTACAGACTCCTTGGCCAATGGGGATTCTAAGTTGCAGATTTGGTTACCCTGTGACCCCAAATATGGGCCATAGGGTCATGACCTAAAAAAAACTATTTTTATCTTCTTCTCCAGTACGAAAAGCTGTAGAAAGGCCCAGCGAGTTGACATCTTGTGTACAGTCTGCTTGGACAATGTTGATTTATCATAAATGAAAAATTTATAATAACGGCCTCAGAGGTCAAGGCCTAAATTTTCTTCAATCTCATTAACATCAAATCTTTGATTCGTTCTCTGTATTTTATTTGGCTGCCGACTGGTCACTCATAATTGAGTGAAAATAAAATGTAGCCAAATAAAATATAGAGAACGAATCAACGATTTTATTTGGAAGATTGGAATTGTGATACTTTGAGAACCAATTTCATCTAAATGTAGTGTCCAGTCATGTGTTTTTTATGCATTGACAATTTTGAAGACTTTGAGATTTTTCTTGGCAGGGATTGTGCATTATACAGAGAAGAATTTATTTCGGTATTCTACACCAGACAATACAAGTCATAATGAGCTACAGAGCCCATGGCTCTTTTTCTCAACGCGGCTTGGGCTGTTCCCATGGCGACATCTCGATAGTAGTTGACTTCTTTTGTCCAGGACGCTCTCTCTGAGTACGGCAAGCTTTTCCTCAATGCACGTCTTGCAATCAGCAGAACTACTGTGTCACTGTGGGAACAACCCAAGCCACGTTATGTGAAGTAGACTTTGTGTAAAAGGGACAAGTCATAAACCTGATGATTGCCACCCTGTCTGTGTGTGATTGCCACCCTGTCTGTGTGTGATTGCCACCCTGTATGTATAATGACTTGATAAACATGTATTCCAATTGTATTTATGCTCTACAGAAGAAGGTTTCTTTGAGATGCGACGCATCCAGCCATCATTAAAATGATAACTGCAACAAATACAGTACGTGTCGTCTGAAGTACATGTATTTCATTTTTCATATATACATATACAAAGCACGTGTCGCTCGCTTTACAACGCCCGGTTTACTGATTGGTTGGATGAACAGATAATTCAGGAATCCTTGGTGAACAAATGGGCGACACTGTTGCGCTCTAAATGATTGGCTATTGGTCTGGACATTCCGTACTCCGATTGGCCAGACTTAAAAGATTGAGTAAGGAGAAGACTACACTAAGGCTGTTTGGTAGAATGACCCAACCGTCCCACTTGATGGATATGAGGTCACGGTGAACTCGCCCGAGTCACGTGTACCGGTGGAAGCGAAATCAGTCACTTAGGTACACACAGAGACAGGTCGTCACACACGGACAGACGGTGACACACGATGCGTTGTTTATCTCTAACATGTTGTTTGTTTCTTGCTCTCACAGTAGCGACTGCTTTCAACCTCACCATTCTCCACACAAATGATTTACACGCGCGCTTCGAACAGACCAATAAGTACGGCGGGAGATGTTCCCAGGAGGATGAAATTGTTGGGAAATGTTTTGGGGGAACTGCACGTCTTGTGACAAAGGTGAGGGAACGCAGGGACCTGTTCCCCAACTCTGTTCTCCTGTCTGCCGGGGACGAGTACAGCGGTACACTATGGTTCTACACGTTCGGTGGTACAGTGACAGCCACGTTCATGAACCACTTAGGATACGATGCAATGGTGAGTATATCTTGGTGGACATTTCTGTATGACGTTTTTAATTTGATAAACTAGCAAGTTAGAGATTATATTTAGAGTATAACGCAAGATTTCTGGAAGACAGCGTCTAGTTAGGAGAATATACTTTATGTACGCATTCATCAGGCCCATTACCTTCATATTTCCCTTCAAACTTTTTCAGTAATGTGTTAACTAATTGTGACAGAGTTAATGATGAGTTATTTTAGCGTGACGTCGTTAGTGATATATAACAGACAAGCTTGGGTTTATAATGTTTCATAGGTCATATAACTAATGTGCATGTCAATGGGTCGTGCAATTTCGATTTCTACACTTGCATAATGATGTTTACTCTATTTTAATCGGAAACTTGTAATTATAATATATTTGGTGATTGGGGATAAGTATGCAAGCTGATTGAATTTATGTGTACTGTAAACAGCATATATGGTGTGATCACATGTTCTTCACTTCACTTCACTTCACTTCACTCCTTATGACAAGTTGCTACGTCAATATTGGAATACACGATGCATTTGTAAATACATAAAACATGACTTGACGTAGATTACGATATAGTACATTGTAAGTATTGAATTTAATAAAAATGTAGTTAAGAACCATGATTCAAAGTTATCCTACTCAGAGCAATGTTTGTGAAACCTTCATAACCTATAGCAAAGTATTTAGTGTCCATTCCAGGGTTGTGACTACACTTATATAAAGGATTGTACTATTGACTTCATGGCCACAAGACGAAAGAAATATATCTCCTTCTATTACACTTAAATCCCCATGTAACTCTTATTCCACAGTCAATGATTAATACTACAATTAAGAGAAATATAATTGTGCGAAGGAAGAACATAGCATCATAACAAACTAAAACATGGTTGAGTTGTCAGAACATGAAGCATTAGGATGAGACAGATATTCTTAAAGGTACATCCATTGTGTTGTTGGGGGTCACATATTCCAAACGTTATAAATGATGTTACGTTATCGTGAAGTACCGACTGTTACCGAAAAATACAATTTTGATGACAGTCCACTCAGTATATTGACGATATGAAGGTAAAAGTAGTGATTTCTGATCGAAAACCGGACAATACATCGCGATTGACACGCGCCAATGAGTCAAACGTAATTTTGGAATCTTATTTATAACAAACAAGCTTGGGTTTATAATGTTTCATAGGTCATATAACTAATGTGCATGTAAATGGGTCGGACAATTTCGATTTCTACACATGCATAATGATGTTTACTCTATTTCAATTGGAAAATTATAATATATTTGGCGATTGGGGATAAGTATGCACGCTGATTGAATTTATGTGTACTGTAAACAGCATATATGGTGTGTTGGAACGTATTTAAGCCAAATAAAATTGTATGAAACACAATGGATGGACCTTTAATGAGTTGTTGAAATGACTCGGTCATACTCACTGGAACTGGCCACTATATATTTATATATTATTGTTAAAGAGACAACTAATATCATTGAGATTCTCGAAGTAAACCTTTTCGCTCTTAAAGGGACACCGCGTCGAGAATAAAAATCAGATCATGTGTATTTACCTATGTTGTTTAATCTGTCTGCCAACAAGTCACAGACACCGAATTTCAGACAATTGATATAATTGGTAATAAAAACTACTGCATGTAGACAGTAAAGTGAAGCATAACTCGTTAGCAGACACTCTAATCAGCTTAGTCAGATAAAGATGAGACTCATTTTTATCCTCGACGCAGTGTCCCTTTAATGCTTCTACAGTAGTACATTATACTAAACATAGTTATAGTACCGCCATCAGTAGTCGGCCAGCATGGTGTCCCCGCTTATCACACATATCACGTGTTTTACGGATCTTCCAAACTTGACAAACTACTACAATGCTTCTGAGAACCCCATTCCATTAAATTACCGCTGAAACCAATTCTTTATCTTCAATTCTAGATCTGTGTTTGTTTATGAAAATCAGTGAAACTTGTAAGGTTTTTGCGTGTGACCTGAAGCATTATATTCACTAGCACAGTAGGAAATGAAAACCGCCTCATTGAAGCGAAGTCCCCATTGTACGGAATGGAATGTTACGGTTGTCCTATATATACCCCGAGGTAATAAAAGATCCGGTTGGCCCGGGTGTGACTTCAAATGGACATTACATGTACATAGTATATGACTCGCGGGAACTCATGTTGTGTATTCGTAATGTCCTCTTAAATGTTTTGTTGGTAGAAAAGTAATATTTTATTGATTTGTTTCAAGTTTCAATGCCTTTGTGTTATCCCAACTTATATCTGCATATAATTACAGGAACAAATGTAGAACTTGCAGGCAGTTGTGCACTTTGTCACCAACAAGAACAGTCAATTTTGCTGAAGAGGCTTTTCTATTTAGAAAAGTCCAATTACAAAAACGATTTCCAAATCCAAGCAAAACCTAAAGGTACATCCATTGTGTTTCATGAATTTTATTTGGCTTTAATACGTCCCTACACACCGTATGTGCTGTTTACAATACAAACAAATTCACTAAGCTTGCATATTCATCCCCAATCACAAAATATATCATAATTACTAATTTCCAATTAAAATCGAGTAACATCATTATGCATGTGCAGAAACCGAAAGTGCATGTCCTATTTACACGCACAGTTGTTATATGACCTATTAAACATTTTCAACCCTTTTTAAATTGTTTTTATCTGGTTTAAATAAGATTCCAAAATTACGTTAAATCATTGGCGCGCGCCACACGCGGTGCATAATTGTCCAGATATGGACACTTTTACCTTCATATCGTCAATATACTAAGTCGAGTATCATCAAAATGGTAGTTTTCGGTAACAGTTGGCACTTCTCGATAAAGTAAGACCACTTATAACGTTTGGCACATTTGACCCCCAACAACACAATGGATGTACCTTTAAATATTTCGGGTTTGAATTTGCACCTATCTGAGGTTGAATGGTGTTGTTTGGACGTGTTGTGCTTCACCCCAACTAAAACTACATAACCGTACGTTGAAAGTAAGTTTGAATACCTCAGTGTAGTTAACACCAAAGTATTACGTTCATATAACGTCGCAAACCCTAGAGGAAAACCTTGATATAACAGCAGAAAGGAAAGTTAAATAACAGGAGATCAAAAGTCAAGTATTACTTCACCTCCGCCCATACAAAGACATATTTACAGCTTAGTGTATTGTATTTAATGTCCTCCAGCATCGAGAGGTCAAACCGGTTTCAAGTCAAATGTAGATTATCATTTGTACGGGTCGGCGACCTTGCCCCAATTTAAGTGTTTCTTGACCGATTGTTCCTCAGACGCCATTATATCAAATGCGTCGAAGGATAAAATTGAACTTTATATTATCCTGAAAAGTTAGAATATGAAGATAGTAAAGTGGGTTGATTGATAGACAGTGTCTATACTCGGTACATGATGGGATCAGTTAAGATATAATGGAGCATATTCAAGTTTCGGGTTGATTTCTTTGGACACTCCACCATGACGTCACTCCATGTCATGAATACTTTGTAAAAAAGCAAAACCGTACATCATTTAGACACTCACGAAGACACTCAAAGTGTCACGTCATAATTCATAAAAGGTTCTGATTATAAAATGATCTCTTAATGTCAAATATCAAATATCAAATTTACTGTGTCTCGCCGATCACAAAACCACCCACTTTACTTTTCCGACATTCATTCATTGTTGATTCACGATGTTAGCGATGATCTGTATGTGAATTAAACAAACCGAACTGTAAGGAATACTATATACACGAGATGATGTTTACACAGGGCGAGGCTTGTGTGACAAAACCTGTTATTATAGCGGAAAAGAGCAGCCACAGCTTCAAAGATGTGTAAATGGATACCCGGATGCATGTTTCCTTAATATACAACACGTTGTAGTAAGCAACTTCCATTGCCATTATTTTTAAGGAATGGAGAGTTAGGAGGATATTACCCTACTTAAATTACACTCAGTATATTGCTCTTTTATCAAAATTACTTTAAAAAGTTAAAGAAATTAAATTTCTTCTTCAAAAATATGATTTGATGTGTAACTCTCCATTCCTGAAAAATAATGGAGTGAAAGAACAATAGGATGACGTCACAAGTGTAATTTAAAACAGCGTCTTGTGGCCTAATGGTTAGGAGCGTTGACTACCAAGCGAAGGGTTGCATGATCGAATCTAGGTTCATGCATCACAAGAATTAATTTGTCTAGTTGAGAGATATTTTAGGTCCTATTCAGATACACCAAGACAAAATACATCAGTCTCGAAAAGTGTACTCGATTAGCCAATACTGAAAATGTCTAAACCTAACACCCCTTTTGACTGGGACAGTCAATGACCAGTAGATTCCAAATAATAATCAACTGATAACACAATAGAGTCACGTCATGACCATGGATTAATCATAGTAAAATACACACAACTCATCAGATGCATTCTGAGAACAATTTCACAAATCCACCATAGTGCTAAGGGCGCATTTAACCAATAGTTAGTACATTGAGATACATTCACAATTAGTTAACTAATTCTAAAATATAGCTGACATGAACATAGTCCGAAAGTATTAACGTGACAGAGTTGATTACCTCGCTTGGAAATAACGATAAGAACTGAATGTGTGAAGTAATCTAGTTACAGAAAAGGTACCGAATGTTTCGCCCCTGTTACCCACAAGAACACTATTATCATGCGTCATTGCTGTGGTATTATCCTCTAACAGACGCTGGGTAACCACGAGTTCGACCTGGGTATAGACGGACTGATCCCCCTCCTGGACGGCGTCAACTTCCCCGTCATCAGCGCCAACATCGACACGAGTCGGGAACCACGTGTTCAGGGAAAGATCCTCAACCATCACGTGATCAATGTGGGCGGGGACAGGGTCGGGGTCATCGGATACACAACCAGGGAAACGCCCCAGATCGCTGTACCAGGTGAGTTGTATACACACCAGACTTTTACCAGTAAAGGAACGTATTTTGGTGATGGAACTGAAAAGTTAATTTCAAATAACACAACATTTCTTGTATCTTCTTGGATCAAAGCTTGTCCTCGTTTCTTCATTACCTATCATGCTGTTTCAGGGATCTTCATTGTGCAACACACCTTTCCTGGAATCTTCATTGTCTGACAAAATAGTTCCGGTTTTTGACAGAATGAATCTTCATTGCCCAACACAATGCTTTTCAGTTCTTCATTGTGCAGCACATGTACAATGTTTCTGTGTTCTTCCTTGTCCAACCAATGTATATCAGTTTTTCATTGTCAACACGCTATTTCCGGATTCTTCATTGCCAAACACAATGTTTCTCACTTCTTCATTGTTCAACACAATGTTTCTCACTTCTTCATTGTTCAACACAATGTTTCTCACTTCTTCATTGTTCAACGCAATGTTTCTCACTTCTTCATTGTCCAACACAATGTTTCTCAGTTCTTCATTGTCCAATACCATGTTTATCGGTTCATCATTGTCAACACAATGTGTCTGGGTTCTTCATTGTCAACACACTGTTTCTCGTTTCTTCATTGTCCACCCTACTTTCCGGGTTCTTCATTGTCTAAAAACATTCTTAATGGAATTTTCATTGCCCCACACACTGTTTCTGGGTTCCAAACAATATTTTCACTTGACCCAAATGTAAACTGCAGCACATGAGTTGAGGTATATATATGTTCCTGTATACATGTCTAACTGAGGAAGCAACTTTAACGCAGTCGTAACATAAACATTGTTTCTACATTTGATATTGAATAAGTTTAAGATGTAAATAAGTATAATTTTACTTTTATTCTTAGTTACATAATAACTTAATTTAACCCTTTTCTCAAATAACTTAATTTATAAATTCAGGCCCGGACCTAGTGTTCAACGACGAGGTTGCTAGGTTACAAGAGGAAGTAGGCGTCCTGGAAGCTCAGGGAATCAACAAGATTATCGCCCTTGGTCACTCTGGGTTTGGCGTGGACCAGAAGATAGCGGCTGAAGTGACTGGGCTGGATGTCGTGATTGGAGGCCACAGTAACACCTTCTTATATACAGGTTCGCTCAGGGCGCTACACTTATATGCTTGTAACATTGAACTCACACCCTTCGATCGCCGCTTATGGCTGCAATACTGCCGAAGCGGCGTTAAACAATAACTCACTCACTCACACCCTTCGACTCAGGCACCTGTAACAAGCACTAATTGTCAAGAAGATTAATCATTCAGAAACCGAGACTTCGCTAAAACCGAAATCAAGCAACGTGTAGTCAACATAATTTCATATTCGGTATTCTTGAGATATCTGAAGTGGCACATCTCCCAAGACTGACTGCGTTAGAAATACACGCGATCTAGGTAGTGAACAAATTGTTATATTTTGATTAACAGTATTTTAAAAGAAACACATCTTGTAGTTTTTCGGGACAAGTCAATATAACGTTCAGGTCACACGTCTACACCATCTTACTTCACTGATACTTCTGTAAACAAACCTTTTGATTGGTCAATGCTATGTCTTTAGAACTTGATATTTGTTTCCCTTGATATAATACCATTTAGATAGAGTAATATTCTTTCACCTTCTATCGACATTTATAAAAGTTTTTTAAAACTTAAACAATAACTTATAATCCGTCAGCATTGGCCTTTGAAAATTACAATTTCTATGTTTTTCATATCAATTATTGAGGTCTTGACCTTGACGCAGGCTGGACAATTTTACTGTGGCTATATTTATAATTGATTAGTGATAGGCCTTTGATTTGAATTGTATATTCATTGCCACTAGATCATTCAAACGATGCCTTAATATTGAAGCTGATACAAGACCATATCATGTTGAATGTGTATCTAGTTATAAGTTATTATCTTTCGTAAATTACTCCTACATCTAAACTGCTTAGTTCGAAAAAAGTTTATGCAAAAAGGTGGCGGAGTTCTGGTTTCTGGTTCAAATATGAATTTATATTCTACGTACACAACAAAGATGGAGTTGTTAAAGGTACATCCATTGTGTTGTTTGGGGTCACATATTCAAAACGTTATTAATGGTGTTACTTAATCGAGAAGTACCGACTGTTACCGAAAACAACCATTTTGATGATAGTCGACTTAGTATATTGACGATATGAAGGTAAAAGTAGTAATTTCTGATCGAAAACCGGACAACGCACTACGTGTGGCGCGCGCCAATGAGCAAACGCAATTTTTGGAATCTTATTTATAACAGATGATAAATTTGAGTTGATCATGTTTAATAGGTCATGTAACTACTATGCAGGTAAATGGGGTGTGCGATAGGGGATGAATATGCAAGCGGAGTGAATTTATTTGCACTGTAAACAACACATATGGTGAGTCGGAATGTATTAAAGCCTAATACAATTTTATGAAAAACAATGGATGCACCCTTAATTGTGCTCCCAGAGAACTCTTGTTTAATTAAAACATTCTCTCACATTTCGTGATTTTTGTTTACATTTTCTGACCTGACACCAGGAGATGCCCCGTCTAACGACAAACCGGAAGGAGAATACCCGCATGTAGTGACCCAATCAAATGGCGCCAAAGTGCTCGTGGTTCAAGACTACGCATATGGAAAGTATCTTGGCGAGCTTCATCTGACCTTTGACCCTCAGGGCGTGGTAACGGGATGGGGAGGAAACCCGATACTGCTCGACAATAACACTGTCAGAGGTAATATAAACTTACATTCCTTTCTTACATGTACCTCCGAGGTCAAACCTAACGATATACACAGCTATCATCTGATACGCCAGCTATGATATAGCACGTCTTGACGTAACCAAGTATGACGTAACCATGTATGACGTTGAGTTACTTCCATCGTCTATTGGGGCAGGATAACGCAGTGGTTAGCGCGTTCGGCTTCAGATCAAGAGGTCCGGGGTTCGAATCCCGCCAGGGGCACGGCAACTGCAGTAGAGAACTGTTCTACACGCAGTAAAGTTTGGGTGCAATGTTACTGACTTTCAGCGTAGTACCACCCATGGTTCGCTAGTTCCAGTCGTTGCTCGCAGGTTTCACCGCAATGCATAGCCACATGGCGTTGCGGGCTTTCTCCCTACACTAATACTAGCAGCGGAAAAATTCTTTTTAATTCAAAGACTTTGGTTAAAACACTCATTATTTTACTCATCAAGGTGAATATCATCTATATAATCCACATTTCATATACTAAATTGTTAAAAAGTTAAATGTTCCTATGCCCTGAAATAAAATAATTGCGTTGCCTTGATTTATCGTTCTTGTGTACGGCCTCTTGTCTAGGGACAATTGATCATATATGGGTGTCAGGTTGAATTTTGAAAAGAAATAATATAATTTAAAGAAAGTTTTGTTGGATTTTTAAAACTGACTTGAGTTTTTTCTTTGGCAGCATTACTGTGGCTGACACTGGTGACTATTGACCAGATATATCTGGTTTCATGTCACGTTTTTATAGAAAGATTCCAAGGGAGTTGTATATATAACTTATAAACCGACTGATTCTTCCAGATGAAGCTACACTACAGATGATGCAGCCATATAAGGACAGTGTGGCGAACACGTCACAGGAAGTTGTCGGGAAGAGTCACGTGTTTCTACAAGGGGATAGCATTTTCTGCAGGGTCACTGAATGCAATCTGGGTCAGTGAACAATTAAACGAGTTCCCTCGAAACATGTAACTCGTGAATGTTATAGGTATTAAACTCGCTTTTGCTCGTCTAATACCAAACCACTCACTCGTTTCATAAATATGTTATTAAACGGGACACCGTTTAGTATTCTCTAAATCACGTTTGTTGATTTACTACTATGCTAAATGCAACCCGTTCCCCTTTAAGTATACATTGATATGCATAAATACTATAATCACTAAGGAACAAGAAACCAGTTTGTATGGTCGTTCATCCGACGAAAATGATATAACATATGAAACACGACAGTTTTTTTCTGCAGGTAACCTGATCGCAGATGGGATGGTTCACCAAAACCTGCGCCATAGCGATTCCCTGGAGTGGAACCATGTTGCCATAGCAATGGTGAATGGCGGAGGAATAAGATCATCTTTACCAAAAGGTGTGTTGATTACCTTCTAGAAAATAAATAGATCCAAGAAACACATGTTATTTAGTCTCTGCTTCACCATAACTGTTTCATAGGCTCAACACCCAAAACCTGGTAACATTTGATCCGATCATTTAGTTTTGTTTTGTTCTACCGATTGTGTTAAATTTTGTCATTCAAATGGATGAAACTGGCTTTTGGGTTACAAGTAAAATGTTTTGGCCATCACCATACATTAATGTAACCTTGTCAGTCTGATACCAGCATGTCGTAGTATCGATACTATGTTCCAGCTGGTTCTTGTGTTACTCATTTCGTATGGTTCGAAGCATCTGCACTTTGATTTGGAAAATACTTAACTTCAATAAACATATATTTTGAAACTTGAAAGTAATTTTATATCATGTTTTTCAAGCTATATCAGGTAATCATTATGAACACCCGGTATTCAAATATACATCTCTGCACATGCATTTCCGTAGATAAAATTTAGTCATTATGAAAAGTAAAAGATTAAGTGCCATGGATTTGAGGAATAATTTGTGGTGTTGATATTTTGCTGTATCTAGCTCGCCGATGCTCGCAAAGAACAATACTTAATCCTAATGCAGGATATTGACCATCCAAAACACACTCTCATGATAACCTCTTTATTACAGAAATAGTACAGAACTCGATATGTCACACACTCTCGTGATAACCTCTTTATTACAGAAATAGTACAGAACTCGATATGTCATTACGGGTTCTGCTGTATATCATGATAGGACGTAATACACTGTTTATACACATGCATGCTGGGTGATATTTGGACATTTTGTGCTTACCTGAAGAAACAGCCATCATAACACTTAAAAAAATAACGTAGTTTCCTTTGAATATCCCCAGGATGTAGGGGTTAACCTTGACAGGTACTACGTTTAAAAAACCCACCTTGAGACCCTGTTTGAGCCAATCTCGTTCCACTTAATCGACTACGATAAAGGCTTGATGCTAAGATACGACGTAAAGACACTGTGAGGAGTTTGGTGTTAAGCATTGTGGCCATTTTGGTTACAACTCAAGGGGGAGCACTCTCACTCCTAACTGTAAGATACTGTAAGGGAAGAACTGCTTTATATGATCTTATCTGTTAATGCAAACTCTTATCACTATACAGGAGACATAACTATAGGCGACATCCTAACCGTCCTCCCCTTTAGGAACACAGTGGACGTAGTGGAGCTGAATGGGCGGCACCTGAGAGCAGCTCTAGAGTACGGGGCAACTCGCTGGACCAACTCGACCAACAGCTACGGGGGATTCTTGCAGTTTTCAGGTATGATGTTATCATTAGTTGATTTTTTAATGAAAGGAAATTATGTAATAAATGAGGCCTCAATTCAAAGACCAGTGAAAAAAATAACGATTTTAAAGATTTCCTGGACATTCAACGTGTTCGTTTGTTACCCAGTCTTCGGATATCCGAAGCATTCTAAGCTCTAGGGCTGATAGCATGTTAAATGAGAAACTATGAATTGAAGCTATTACAAATAAGCATATATCCTTGTAAAAATAAAACATCATTGTAAGGAGCAAACATCCATGTCAATGGAGGAAGCATATATACATGTCCTTGAAAGAAGCAGACATCCATGTCCTTGTAAGAAGCAAACATCCGTGTCCTTGTAAGAAGCAAACATCCATGTACTTGTAAGAAGCAAACATCTATGTCCTTGTAAGAAGCAAACATCCACGTCTTTGTAAGAAGCAAACATCCATGTACTTGTAAGAAGCAAACATCCGTGTCTTTGTAAGAAGCAAACATCCGTTTCCTTGTAAGAAGCAAACATCGGTGTCTTTGTAAGAAGCAAACATCCGTGTCTTTGTAAGAAGCAAACATCCATGTACTTGTAAGAAGCAAACATCCATGTACTTGTAAGAAGCAAACATCCGTGTCTTTGTAAGAAGCAAACATCCGTTTCCTTGTAAGAAGCAAACATCCGTGTCTTTGTAAGAAGCAAACATCCGTGTCTTTGTAAGAAGCAAACATCCGTGTCTTTGTAAGAAGCAAACATCCGTGTCTTTGTAAGAAGCAAACATCCGTGTCTTTGTAAGAAGCAAACATCCATGTCCTTGTAAGAAACAAACATCCGTGTCCTTGTAAGAAGCAAACATCCATGTACTTGTAAGAAGCAAACATCCGTGTCTTTGTAAGAAGCAAACATCCGTTTCCTTGTAAGAAGCAAACATCCGTGTCTTTGTAAGAAGCAAACATCGGTGTCTTTGTAAGAAACAAACATCCATGTACTTGTAAGAAGCAAACATCCGTGTCCTTGTAAGAAGCAAACATCCGTGTCTTTGAAAGAAGCAAACATCCATGGTCTTGTAAGAATAAAACATCCATGTCCTTATAAGAAGCAGACATCCATGTCCTTGAAAGAAGCAAACATCGATGTCCTTGTTAGAATAAAACATCCATTTCCTTGAAAGAAGCAAACATCTATTACCTTGTAAAAGCCCCATTTCTCTGAGCTACGACTTCCAAAAGTCTTCATGAATATTCCCGACTCTTCCCAACTTATCGGCTACGACTTTGTCGGCATGAGTCGGGGAACATTTTGGGTCAATTTTCGTATTTCAACGAGTTATACCCCTATTTCACTGATCTACAAGTCGTTGCCGACTGAAAATAGTCAGTCGGTTGTCAGTGACACGTAATGAGGTGTGTCTGAGTCCCCTTAAATTGGCTTGAAGCGTATGTGAGTCTCCAAGAGTCTTTAACAGTCTCTTATACCCCCATTTCTCTGAGCTACGACTTCCAAAAGTCTTCGCGACTATTCCCGACTCTTCCCAGCTTTTGGGCTTCGTCAGCATGAGTCAGAGAACATTTGTGATGAAATTGTCAAATTTGATATTTCTACGAGTTACTTACGACTTATTTACAACGTAGTGAGGAGGAACTCCTGACCCGTTCAAGACTAACTGCCAACTCTTTCCCAACATTAATCCGCCACCACGACTCTGACAAGGACTCCTTCCCGACCCACTCATGACTAAAAATGACTAGTTTACGACTCGTTCATGACCATATACAACTTACTTACGAGTCGCATACGAATCACATACGAGTTATTTGTCGTGTTTAGTCTGGATCAGGTCGTCACTGGTCGTCTTTGAATATTTGTTAGTCGTAAGTGAGTTGGCAATAGTCGGGAGTGAGTCGCCACGTATTTAAGGGGAAGACCTATTCTCGACTCACACACGGCCACCACGACTCAATATGACTGGTAACGAGTAAATACGACTGATAAGACGATTTATTACGACTTAATTAGAATCAGATACGAGCCACTTACGACTAGATCACGACTCACTACCACTTGATGGAATTTATGGAATTTCCGATCGAAAAGTATGGGCATCGCCCGACTGTAAAACATGTTCAAAAACCCACTGCAGACTAAATTTGACCTCCCGACAGTTAAAGACTCTTGGAGACTCATACACGCTTCAAGCAAACTTCAACCGACTCATACATGCCTCATTACGAGTCACTAACAACTGACTGACGACTTACCTACTTGTAGCTCAGTGTAATTCGGGTATAAGAAGCAGACATCCATGCCCTTGTTAGAAGCAAAGATCCATATCCTTGTAAGAATAAAACAATCATGTCCTTGAAAGAAGCAATCATTCATGTCCGTGTAAGAAGCAACGAGTCAGGTCCTCGGAGACACAAACACTACTGAAGGGTAGGACAATTCCATACTGAAAGGCATTAAAAAAGCAATTCGATATTAAGAATTTATTTTATCAACAATAATCAAACGAAACAAACAATAACAACTGAGGTAGTGAGGAGAATAATTTTGGATTTGTTTTATGGATGAATGGTCCTTGATACAGACAGATCTGTGACGTCAGTCTCCTCAAGGACAGACCAGGGGTCAATTTGGGTCAGTATCGGGTATGTCCTCCTTGAGCTGCGACGCATGCATGTAATCGTCTTGGCATGGAACGACACAAACGACTGGCAACGGGTTGTGTAAATGGTCTGAAGGACTGCAGTCAACTCTGCAACATTATGTGGAGGCACAGGTTGATCACGCATACGACGTCCAAGTTCGTCCCACGTGTGCTCAATGGGGTTCATGTCTGGCTATACTGCTGGCCAAGCCATCACACGTGTTGTGCAGAAAGTCTCTCGTCACTACTACTGTGTGTGGACGGGCGTTATCATGCTGGAAAACAACGTTGTGCATTCAAGTTCCATTGTACGATGACAAATTGGGAACAAAAGTTCAGATTGATGGGACACCATACCATCACACCAACACTGCCGAAGCGATCCCATTCAACAATACAGTCGCCGCTAATGGCTGCAAAACTGCCGAAGCCACGTTAAACAATAACTCACTCACTCACTCAACAATAGGCCTATAGTCAGCACGAAAACGTTCGTGGATTTGTCGTGAAATCCATTGACGTCCATCCGCATAACTGACGTTGACGCAGGTTTCATCTGAAAAGAGGACGTTTCTCCATGGTTTGTTGCCCAGATTGCCCCTGTTTGCTGCCCATTGTTGTCGTGCCAGTCGATGTCGAAGGAGGATCTGGCCAACATGGGGTCGACGACATCTTAATCCAGCGGTAGCAAGACGTCTTTACACAATTTAATGGCTTGGTTTCTCTGGACATCACATGTTGTGGCTTTTAAAGGGTCCAAGTGCTAGGAATGCACGTGCAGACCCTGGTTTATTCATCTTGTTGCGTTCGCGAGATTTGTCAACATTGCTGTGTTTTGAACACTGATCTTGGTGTTTCTGACCTAGGATTTGAACCCGGACTAATGTGGAATAGGGTACTCACACACACAGGACTGCTGCTCTTTATCAGTTTTCTCCCCGACTCTGATTTGTGTCAGAATTTACCTTTTGCGTGTTTAATGCCTTTCAGTATAGATCAAGATACTATTATCAATTACACAGGCGCATTTTCGTGGTTCTCGTTAGGATATTAAGGTTCTTTATAAATTTTAACGACATTAGTCAGTGTGTAATGTTTTATCTAGGTTTACGAGTGGTGTACGACATGACAAAGCCGGAAGGCCAGCGTGTACAGGAAGTGGAGGCGAGATGCGCGCGCTGCCAGGTGCCCCTGTTCGAGAAGCTCGTGGACTCTGTTGTGTACAAAGTGATCATGCCTTCTTTCACCGCTAACGGAGGAGACGGGTACACAATCATCAGGGACAACAAGATAGCACACCATCTACTGGGTGAGTATACAAGGAACAGTGAAGATAGTGAGGATTTCATCTTCCAATTATACAACAACATAACAAGCTTTTCAGGGTGCCGTTCTGAAGACACTTGCAATTGATAGTAGCTCTACAACCAATGTTAAAAGAATTGAGACAATTGATTATAACTCAACGATTGCGTACGTAAAATAACTTCTTTATTGTGTTGTTTAACAACGTATAGGAGTATATGCTCACTCCTCCCTCAGATGGAATGTTGGGCAGGAAACAAGGCAGGATATATAACATATAACATTAACAATTGTGAGAAAACTGAGTCACGGAGATTTGCACACAGGAGTAAGTTGTACACTGAGGATAACGTACAGGATAAAACATGCCAAAGGGTGTTTATGAGATTGAAAAACCCGCAACCCGAGGGATAAACATGAGGGGCGTTAGCCCCGAGTGTTTATCCCGAGGGTAAGGGTTTTCAATCTCATAAACACCCTTTGGCGTGTTAATAAAGCTTACAAACCGACCCCGTGTTTAAATTTTATGTTTAATCTATTCTAATTGATAGTGCGAAAAAGTTAAGGAGTCGTCCGTAAAATATCCCCTTTTGGTGAAAGGGTATAAAGGGAACTTAGTAACCAACCTCATCAGCCTAGTCCCTGTTGGACAGTGGTATCATCGCTGCGCTTGGTGTGCAGGAGTATGGAGGTTTCGGGTTCACGACGGGCTATGGGAAAACAAAACATTTGGAGATTGATGTTTGAATTAACAGTTGTTTTCCAATAGAGGTTAGACATGACATACACTAAGTTTCATCTAAATTTAACATTTCGGTACTAAATATAGATATTTGAAGAGGGGCATTATTAAGATAATTGCCCGGGGCAGGGGGAAATTACGTTAGAATCCCGGGGATCATGTGATAATCCCCTGGATAATACATCCACATAGGAATTATTGAGTATAATGGTGTGACGTCACTGGAGGTTTGTAATGATTGATTCTCTCTGCTTGTGTGTATCTTCACAATAAAGAAGTTGTTATCCATGAAGATATTGGTATCTTATTTATTCCCCTTCTATATGCCCCCAAAGACTAGTCTCAATACTTAGTTCCTGTTGATGAACTGTGACCCTTTGATAATATGATGCTTTAAAACTTCTGCAAGAATATGATTTATATTGCAACACTGCAGGTTTGTAAGAAGAAAAAGAATGTTAACAATCAACAATATATGAGGATACGCCATCAAAACATTCCAGCAATATATAGAGAACCTCACACAAGTGTCTTCAGATATCAAATATATCAACACGAGTTGATTAAAGTTACAGATAGCCGAGGCTTGCCGAGGATATTTTTACTTTAATCAACGAGTGTTGATATATTTGATATCAAAAGACACGGGGGTGAGATTTTATTTATCATTCAAAATCATTCTTCAACAATTATTAGCCGAAGAATAACATATCTGAAACACAAAACTGACATTTTGCTTCTTCAGCAGTGATCTCAGTGAGGTCATAGCATTGTGACGTCATAAACATTATGACATAATAGCATTGTAACGTCATCACCATTGGGACATCATAGCATTGTCAAAAGCTTTGTGATGTCATTAACTGATGATGTAATAGGATTATGACGATTTGATTGTAGCGATATCTACAATGTAGATATCGCTTGTAGATATCGCTTGATCTCACACAAGCGATATCTACTGTGGGAACCAGTTTTGGATGATAAACTGCTTCCACTACTACTTGAGTTATTATTTCAATAATTTACGTGCATTTACTCATCAATTTACAGTTCATATCTTTTACACCAGGTGATGTTGACGCTGACGTTTTAGTGGAATACATCAAGAATGCTTCTCCTTTACACCCAGGGCTGGAGGGACGAATCTCCTTCCGGAAGTCAGAAACCGGATGTCCAACAAGCGGAAGTCCAGCATTGATGCCCATCTTTTGTGTAACAATGTTGTCACTAATGCTCTCATAATGATGTCATTTAATAATATCTTCGTATCCAATTTGGAATCTTCAACCTGCTTAATTTAGATCATCTTCACAAAACGAAAGTTATCCTCACATTTTAAGATAGGAGAATGCTTTTGAAATCAACCCTACCTTCAAAACACCATATTTTAAATGAACATCCGTATTGTTGAAGTAACATGTGATTTACTTATTAATTGTGAAATTTTATCAAGGCACTGACGAGAAATTGCCGAAAATTACCGCTTTATGTAAAGTGTCGTTATAATGATGAAATTAGTGATTTCTGATCGAAAACCGGACAATGCACCGCAATCGTCAATACGCCGAACTAAATTGGAAACTTATCTTAGGAGATAAACAATACAAAGATAAAAATAAGACATGAACATTGCAAATGTAAACGACTGTATGAATTGTATGATACTCAGTCTTAGCTTTTGTTTTTCGATCTCATCTCTATGATAATTTCTGTAACAAGATTGTGATCATGATGCTAACATGTTGAATGGACAAGGTCTTAGTACAAAGATCGCCTTTTGCCATTGTTAGGGATGTTGAATGTAGAATTGGTTTGTTGAAGGGCTGTAATTATGATAAGGTAAACCTTGATACATAGTAGTATTTCATGAAACAATATGTTCAGGGAAATGTGCAATTCATCCAATCATCACTGAACACATGTCAAGTTAGTATTTGGTTCACAGGGATATACACTGATTTAGAACCGTTAGAAAGTATATACTTTAGAGAGTGCATAGCTTCATTATTGACCACCTTCATTTCTACAATATGTGTGTATCAGGCTAGATCCGGTGATACATTCATTGCGTAGTTGACCCCTAGTTGTGAAGTTCAGCAAGAATGGCATGGGTTTCGTTTCGTAGAGAGATCAGTGTCAAGATAACTTGTAAAAAGCTTAGCACGTTTTTTTGCAAATTTTATTTTTTCAAATTTCCCATTAAAAGTTATAGTTTATGACATTTATATTTACTTTCTAGGGTAAAGCATCTTATTACACAAACCAATTATCCCTAATGGTAATAACGGTGTGGCGTAAAAAGCAAAAATTGCATGGCGGCAATTTTATTGTGAACACATTTTATTATTTCGAATGATAAAAACGATTCCAAATGCTTTACGGACCCATTAACATTCGTTTTTAACTTGATTTTCCAAAGAGTGAAGGGTCTTTTACTGTTGGTGACATTATTTTTCAAATACGTTTCATCGACTTATTTCAGGGAAAAACGTGCTACTGCTCCTTTAACATGTTAAGATCAGTATATTGTAATATATGTTTAGGCCTAACAGCTGTTGTAAACATTTGCAGTCAGAAATATGATTTGCACATTTATATGCACATGTTCACACCATCCAATGCATACATATGCTCCCATTTTTTAAATTAAAATGTTTGATAAAATACTGGTTATCATGTTGTCTCTTATAAGTCAGTTGGTCAAAATAGCCTTATGGCATGGTTGTGTCTGTCAACTTTGATAATTTATAACAAAATAATACCAACTTTAAAGGGGCAGTAGGACGTTTTTTCTCTCAAATAAGTTGATGAAATGTATTTGAAAAAATAATGTCACCAATAGTAAAACATCCTTCTGTCTTCGGAAAATCAAGTTAAAAAATGAGTTTACATTCTTCAGTAAAGCCGTGGGAATCGTTTTTGTAATTCGAAATAATAAATTGAGTTCACAATAAAATGGCCGCCATGCAATTTTTGCTCTATACGCAGCATCGGATAATTGGGTTGTGTAATAAGATATTTTACCCTCTAAGGTTAATTCAAATGACATAAACTATCATTATAAATGGGAAATTTGAAAAAAATAAATTCTGCATAAAACGTGCTACTGCCCCTTTAACCAACTCAGATTTTTACTAAATGCCTGGTATGTACTACGTCACTAAACTCCACCTGTGTGTACTTGTTATTTAAAATGGGGAAAGACTTTAAAATTTTCAGTTTACTGAATATGAATGGAAATTATGTAATTACTCTTGCCCTCCTTCCGCCGATCGTTTCAATACAAGATTATTTCTAAAATTCTGCGTTTTAAACAATTTCTACACAAACTGGGCTGTATAGAATCACCCATTTCGTCATTCTGTGAGGAGGAAACATCATCATATTTTGGGGAAATGTGAACATATTTCATATTGAAGGATTTGGAAACATGGATGCTTTCTGCACAGATCCATATGAAGTTATTATAAAATGAAAAACCAAAATGTAGAGGACTTCTGGTCAACACTATCATATTTTCGAAATTCGTAATCTAGAAGTTTGTGTCATATGTTTACAGATTCGAATGTGGTTGTTTTTTTTGTACCTATCAAGGATTTAGATAGAACTCTATCTAAATCCTTAGTACCAATCTATCTATTAACACAAAATGTTGCCTATTAGTCCTACATATTAAATTATGAAATAATGGATAAAAGTCACTAGACTTTGAAAGGTCATTTTGAAAACAAATATTAGGTGTTCGCTGATAAAATAAAAATAAAAAATACTTCAGCTGTATATAAATTCCTCCAAAGTTAAAAATTCAATAAACGTGACTTTTTGGATCGCATTGTCATTGTTCATCTTTTAAGAAAGTTGCAAATCACTCAGTGCATTTTGATTTTTTCCCCATGATATTGTAAATTTAAAAGACTATACAACGAGCAATATGATTTATATATATATATATGACAATATGACCAGAACTTTTGGAATATATCTATTCTTGGACCAATAAGAGCTGCAGCTTCATTCCAAAATATTTATAAATCTATTCTTGAAAGACCTGGAAGCTTTGGGACTTTTTAAAAAATGGAAATAATGTGTGTTTCAGATAATTAAAGTAATGTTAATTTGATCATTATTTTGTTGATGAAAACCAT
The DNA here is from genome assembly GCA_936450465.1 of Gibbula magus. NCBI lineage: Eukaryota > Metazoa > Mollusca > Gastropoda > Trochida > Trochidae > Gibbula > Gibbula magus. The sequence goes on along the minus strand of OW388293.1, from coordinate 70,324,455 downwards.
ACAGAACATGTTGTTTATATAATTAGTTAATGACAGTCGTATTCTTAATTTATCTGGGAACCAGAGTTCCATTTTTTGCTAAAAATTGTTTTTCTTTGCTACAATCATAAAGAACATGGGTCATTGATTCTATATGATTAGTCAAAACTACATCCTCCCGATTCTATAAGTTGCAATGCAAGTTATCGTATGTTAGTCGGTAGTATGTGATGTACTTAGGCATGTATAATGTAATAAATACGATGTGTATTTACATGTACATAAGGCCTAAGTAGACCTATCCGAATCATCTAAGAATTTCAACATACCTCTGGAATGGTAGTCTATATGAATCTAATCGAACAAATCTACAACGATACTTTATTGCTGTAGACATATAACTAATATGTAAAGGAAACCTACCACATTCCCCTAGCACCATGCTGCTACTTTCATTTCTACCAACTCTGAGAAATTGTCTACAAATGCTTTTACAATAAGATGTTCCCCAGAATAAACAACAAAGAACAAATTAACCCATACCTCTTTAAAGGAATGAATAGACATGGAATAAATAATGTTTTATTACCTTTGGACAGCAAACAGTGTTGAGCCTTAGTCCATGAAAGCCTGGGTTGAAAACTATACCTAGATACGTATAGAATGGGACAACTTCAATTTGCTTACTTTCGAAAAGCGACTTTTCACCTTGCCTTAATTTTCGAAACACCATAATTCTTGGTTCATAAAGGTGTGAAGAGTTATGTCCCTTGTTATATTTTATAAGGCTTTAGTCAGTTAACATTTGCGTCCCTTACGAATATTGCAATTTTTAGCTCATCAGGCCTGAAAGGCCCGATGGGCTTATGTCATGGCATGGTGTCCGGCGTCCGTCCATCCGTCCATCCGTCCATCCGTAAACTTTTCACTTTTTCGACTTCTTCTCTAGAACCAATGCCTCCACAGAGCTGAAATTTAATGTGCAGACTCATTGGCCAATGGGGATTCTAAATTGTAGATGTCGTGACCCTATGACCCCAAATGGGGTCACAGGGGTCATATCCTTAAAAACCTATTTTCATCATCTTCTCCAGTTCCAAAAGGTATAGAGAGCTGAAAAGTTGTGTGCAGACTCCTTGGCCAATGGGGATTCTAAATTGTAGAATTCGTGACCCCGTGACCCGAAATGGGGTCAACGGGGTCACATCCTTAAAAACCTATTTTCATCTTCTTCTCCAGTTCCAAAAGGTTTAGAGAGCTGAAAAGTTGTGTGGAGACTCCTTGGCCAATGGGGATTCTAAATTGTAGATTTCGTGACCTCGTGACCCCAAATGAGGTCACCGTGGTCACCGTGGTCACATCCTTAAAAACCTTTTTTCATCTTCTTCTCCAGATCCAAAAGGTCTAGAGAGCTGAAAGTTGTTTGCAGACTCTGGCCAATGGGATTTCTAAATTGTAGATTTCGTGACCCTGTGACCCCAAATGGGGTCATCGGGGTCACATCCTTAAAAACCTATTTTCATCTTCTTCTCCAGTTCCAAAAGGTCCAGAGAGCTAAAAAGTTGTGCTCAGACTCCTTAAGCCAATGGGGATTCTAACTGTAGATTTTGTGACCCCATGACCCCAAATGGGGTCACAGGGCTAACATCCTTAAAAACCTATTTTCATCTTCTTCTCCAGTTCCAAAAGGTCTGGAGAGCTGAAAAGTTGTGTGCAGACTTCCTGGCCAATGGGGATTCTAAATGGTGACCCTGTGGTGCCGCAAATAAGGGCCTCAAGCCATGACCTAAAAATCTATTTCAGTCTTCATCATTAAACAATATAAACCCTGATGAGCTACAGAGCCCATGGCTCTATTTTTTGGATATACGTATTCGATGTTGTTGATTATGAAAAATTATAGCCAAATTCTATATTCCAAGTCAATCAATTATTATTTCTATGTAAGCAACATTGTGTCGCCACATACATAGTTGTCTGTATCGCACTATTGCATTAACTTTCATGTACAACCGGTACAACTCTCAGTTATTAAATATGAAAAAAGTAAAGGATTCATTAGTAATAAACATCCATTTTAAAGGCGAGAGCTTTAAGCTACACAGTCTCTTCGGGCCATACATAACGGATATATAACGGTACCAGGCAACGTCGCCGTAAACAGTTGCATACCTAAAGTTTGTTCACCTACATATGTATGTTCGTGTAAATTGATGTTCATTGTAACGTAAAATTTTCGAATTAAAGCTTTCATATCGACTAAATAAGATTAATTTCATTACAAATACATTGAATGAGTATAAGAGGAACTATGTGTGTTTGACCCAGGTGATCACTTACTGAATATTTCACAGAAGAAAATAAAAACTGCAGTTTTGGAAAAATGACCCCTGGTCACCACAAAGAGCTGCCAAATCTGTAATTGTCAAATCAGATTATGTTATGAAACACCTAACTGTCTTATTTTGGTGCAACAGTGCAAAGTGATAGGTCTGGGGGTATATCTACATAAGATTCGATTGTTTTTTGTTCATTTAGGGTGAGATTTGACAATGAAATGAACTATTTTAGAATTATTTTTTTTTCAAAATAGCTAGCTTATAATGTTTGTTATTCAAAAATGTAAGAAAATGTGGGGTTCAGCGAGCGATTTAAAGAGTTATCGGCATTAATAATAATACTACCGTCGGCAAATTATGCCATTTTTGACTGATTTGATGTATTTAAATGAAGCACTAGCTTTCAACGAAAAAACTCTATATTTTGAAAATTAATGACACTGGAAAGTGAAACAAAATTAAATATATCAAATTTTAATTAAAAACAGCATTTTTTTTATCATCGTGTTTTGATGACACACATATTTTAGATATTGCTAAAACTTTAATATGATGTGCGCTTTAATACGTACATCACGGCAGTTTAGATGATTTAAAGTGTAACTTTGACGGCCTACCCTGTGATCATTATTGAACATACTATCAATCTAAGAGTGCATGGTGAAAGAAAAACTATCAGTTGATTATACCAGGCGATTTTTAAATTAGTCACCAACTTGAGATACGTAGGTAATACGAATACCACACATGTAATAGCCTCTGGGCAGCACCGAGAGAGACAGGGGTGAGGGAGTGAGGCAGGCAGGAGCAGACTGACTTACCCTCCCTTGCAATCAATAATCTAAACCAGTTACATAACATTAAACTCTCCCAGTACAAGGCTTGAAGCAAACATGTTAGGATAAGGGAAAAAAAACCGTAATTTTATAGTAGTTCTTAAATCTTTATCTTTCATGCAGAAAATGGAAATTACAGGTCTTAGTCTTCATCATACACAGATGTTATTCTCAAAATACGACCGTCCTAGCAATACTCACTTTCGGAGTGAAAGTTAAGATTTGAGTTCAGCACTCTGCCACGCCAATATTTTTGAAGATGTTATTCTGAAAATCTTACCATTCCGTATCAAACAGTTTTGAAGAAGAAGTCAATTAAAATATTTAGGGTTGACCCACTGCCACGCCCATATTTGACGGTGGGTCAAGTCCAATTGAACATACTTGCATCTTCGTGTAATAAAGATATTAAACTGAAAATTTCAGCTTCCTATGCCAAAAGTTTTCGGAGAAGAGGTCGTTTAAAGGTTTTCGGCCTGCCACGCCCATATTTGAGTTGGGGACATTAACAAATGAACAAGTTGATATCCCCTAGGTGCAAAGTACATCCCAACAATTTCAGCTTTGAGGGTGCAGCAGTTTTGGATCAGAAGTCGAAAATAAAGAGTTAACAGACGACAGACGACGGCCAATGCCATTAGCCAATCTGTCCTTTCAGGCCGAATGATCTTAAATATGAAAATAACTTACATTAATTTAGGTGACATCTGGCTATAGTTTATGTAAGTACTGCATGTCATCGGTAAATTACATTTAATTTAAAATGCTGACTAATGGTTCTGAGATACGAATTAAAAGCAATTATTTGCCAATTTATATACGTACGTTTATTTGCATATTCTTTACCTGATTAAAATCAAATTATTAGTAATATTATTAAAGTTAAGGAACTATATTACACCAATTGATGTATGACATAGTGATAACTGTGGGTTCAACCATTTATAATATCATTTGCAGTAATAAATGGGTTTTTTTAAAGAAAAATGATAAATACAATATTTCCATTGTAATATTGATAAATCTGTGTCTTGTAATAATTCAAAATATGATGCAACATAACGTTGAATTTGAAACTATTTGAAGTCATTTCACTCAAATGTTTCCTTGAATGAAGCAAAATGATGATATACAATATATATAACCATTTGATGATTCGTATGATCGATTAAAATCGCCGCTCGAAGGTAGTTCAAGTGGTCTGACTGTTGTAGCGATACCTAAACACTTATAATTGTGGTACAATGATGGAATTGTCAACCATCTTGCTACCTGAACACTCTTATTATCTTGACACCTACAAATCTACCTCTCACGCCGAGTAGTTCCATACCACTGTCGCCCCATATTCTTCGAATAAGGATACGTTTTCTATGGTTATGGATTATCAGGTCGTATATTTTACCCATTTACATAGCAATATATTGTATAAACTTCAATTATAAATGTCAAAAACAATATGCAAAAAAAAAAGTGCTACAACGCTTTTAAAAAGCATCTGGAAAGCCACAACGTTAGAAACAGTATACATGTACCCACAGGGCATAAATCTGATACACGAGGTGACAGTCACTTGTGCGCTTGACATCGTGTCTTCTGATTGGCTAAAAAGACTGAGTAGGAATAACTTTATGCACACTGATCGGTGGAAGTGAAACCAGTCACATAGGTACAGTGCACAGGGACAGACGGTGACACATGATGCGTTGTTTATCTCCGACATGTTGTTTGTTTCTTGCTCTCACAGTAGCGACTGCTTTCAACCTCACCATTCTCCACACGAATGATTTACATTCGCGCTTCGAACAGACCAACAAGTACGGCGGGAGGTGTTCCAAGAAGGATCAAATTGCTGGTGAATGTTTTGGGGGAACTGCGCGTCTTGTGACGAAGGTTAGGGAACGCAGGGACCTGTTCCCCAACTCTGTTCTCCTGTCTGCCGGGGACGAGTACAGTGGTACTCTATGGTTCTACACGTTCGGTGGTGAAGTGACAGCCACGTTCATGAACCACTTAGGATACGATGCAATGGTGAGTATATCTTGGTGGATATTTCTGGACAACAACGTTTCTAATGTGATAACCACGCTAGTTAGAAGTATATACTTTCTAAACTCATCTATCAGGTCCATTCACAACAGATAGTTTTATTGTGATGGCGTTATTGATGGATTAAAGAGCATTTGTGACATTAACAATCAAAATGTTGTGAAATTACATTGAATTATGACTATCGCCGATAATGAGATTCCTCCAGTGACGTCGCAGCAGGAATTGCTGCAGGGACCACAGCTCCGCTGATGTCATTCTGCACTCCGGGCTTAATTAGGCATTTTTTTAAAAGCTGTATATAAGAAATTTATGGGCCTATTTCAGAAATTTAAAATCGAGCAATTATCAAATAGAAATTCCATTTTAATGAATCCGAATGTAACCATATGGCATGACATCTAACCTTTAATGCGTTCGAGATGATTTCTGGTAAATAATTTGATTCAAAGATCAAAGGGCCCAAATATATCTTCAATCTTCAGTGGCACTCTGAAATAAAATCAAGGTATCTTGTTTAGTTTTTGATACTAACCTGCTATGCAAAATGTTCGTATTCTATCAGTGTGTAAACAAATAAATACTATATCGTGACTTATGTATGTGTCCCAAAGAGGTGGCCTGACCATGAACATTTCATAAATACTAAAAAATTGTATGACTTGTTTTCCATTTATTTCCCCCGACCTCAGGACGTTTGGTCCAGTGTTTTTCTTACATCCTCAACCTATATCAAAAACCTTTATGTCCTATAAACTCCAATACTGCCGTAATAACGTTCTGGTCGATCTCAACTCTATGGACATGAAGTTCTGTTGCCAGTCGAGGGGAAAGAAAGTATAAGTCTGAGGGGGCTATATCTCGAGAATAGGCAGAGTAATCCAGCGGCGTGTTCAGGACCGCGAGTTCTCGCTTCGCGTGTACGAGCGTACAACGAACGGCTCCTAAACGGAAATCTGAGGTCGTGAGTACTTCCAAAGAAAATTTCAGAATATCATCACCATTTTGGAAAATATGCCTTGCACATAGCATTTGACCAAATTTCAATTGAGGGGGTAATTAAAGAAAGAAAAATGAGGTAATCAAATTTTTTGACATGCTACTCCATTTTGGATCGTAAATACTTGCTTGGCGAGACTGCTCCAAATTTAAGTGGTCACAGGTGTATTCGCGAGTACGAGCGAGCGTTGTCGTTCAGAAGCGGGTACTCGCACAATTCAGTTGACTTGCAAAACTGGCAAAGTGCTTTGAACTAATCTAAATGTTCTATGTTTGTTACCATTTGCCTGTCTATTGTCATTTCATAAACCTTTGAACCAATGTTCGTGATCTAAAAGCGGGAAACCCAACGTGAATATCGGAGAAAACATTCTCAATTATAGATCAACTTGCCGGACAAGATTTAAAAACTTTAATTATCCCAGACTATATTGATATTAAACCAGGCTTTAATACAACTTGTAAAATCTTGACTGTTCAGTCACTGGTATGCCTTTTGAACAACGATTTTAAACTTATTATTTGAGACGTTTTCGACAAATAAGGAACCAAAATGTTTCGTCCCTGTCACCCACAAGAACACTATTATCATGCGCCATTGCTCTGGTATTATCCACTAACAGACGCTTGGTAACCACGAGTTCGACCTGGGTATAGACGGTCTGATTCCTCTCCTTGACGGCGTCAACTTCCCCGTCATCAGCGCCAACATTGACACGAGTCGGGAACCACGTGTTCAGGGGAAGATCGTCAACCATCACGTGATCAATGTGGGCGGGGACAGGGTCGGGGTCATCGGGTACACAACCAGGGAAACGCCCCAAATCGCTGTACCAGCTGAATTACTTAAGTGGCTGCAGGAAGTATGTTGGTGATTAGGGTAGAAGAAAACGTTCTGGATATTCATTGACCATACATAATTTCTTCATTATCCAACATTATGTTTCTGCATGGTTATAACAAAGTGCAGTTCAACGTATCAGGGATATTCATTATCTAACACAACCTAAGTTCTCCATTGTCCAACGTAATGGATTTATGGATTGTTCATTGCTTCACAAAATGGTGTCAGGGTTAATTGTCCAAACAATTGCTCTTCTGTTCTCCGTTGATTTTATAACCCCCATACATCTTTATTTTTCAACACAACATTTCTTGGTTATTTATTGCCTTCATTTGATATTGAATAATATTTTAAATTTAGCCATGGTTACAAAACAACGTAATTAACTTTATTTATAATCAGGCCCGGACCTAGTGTTCAACGACGAGGTTGCTAGGTTACAAGAGGAGGTAGGCGTCCTGGAAGCTCAGGGAATCAACAAGATTATCGCCCTTGGTCACTCTGGGTTTGGCGTGGACAAAAAGATAGCGGCGGAAGTGACTGGGCTGGATGTCGTGATTGGAGGCCACAGCAACACCTTCTTATATACAGGTTCGCTCAGGGCGGCTAATTAACTAAAATATCGTTATAAGTTTAATAACATTCAATCACAATATCATACATAAGAGTATGATACTTTTAATTTTACGTTTAAATTTATTCAAATGTAATATTGGGATACTGAAATAGCTTTTTCAACATGATTTTTGCCCAGAATGTTTGGTATTTGAGTTAAAATTTAATAAAATGTTGAATTTTAATTATTAAACAATGTTATCAACATAAATAACCTGCTTTGACGCATAACTTGTTGACGCATCAATAATGTAGGACGTCGTAAGACAACCCAAAAAGTCATTTTACTCCCCTCTTTAGTCTAGTTAAGGGAATTAAAAAACGTCAATTTCTTAAAACGTGTGTTCTCAGAAATTTGACCAGATAATGTTTTGAAAATTCAAATTTATTTTCGTTTGCTTCTGAAGACATGATGTATCTGTATTTCAGTCCTATTATGTATCCCTCGTCGATTGATATATCTTATATTGTGTATGACAACATTTCTTTTGGATGTGAGTTTATATATAATATTTATGTTACATGAATGTTGCTGTGAAAATGACAAACCCAACAACTATCACTAAAGTGATTGACTACAGGTATATAGATTATCCATCTAGCAAAACAACTGGTCAATTAACACAACCATGATTTTTATAACTAAAATATTCTCTTACATTTCATGTTTGATTTGTTCCCAATTTCTGATCTAACATCAGGAGATGCCCCACCTAACGACAAACCGGAAGGAGAATATCCACATGTAGTGATTCAATCTGATGGCGCCAAAGTGCTCGTGGTTCACGACTACGCATTCGGAAAGTATCTTGGCGAGCTTCATGTGACCTTTGACCCTCAGGGCGTGGTAACGGGATGGGGAGGAAACCCGATACTGCTCGACAATAACACTGTCAGAGGTAAAATAAACTTACATTACTTCATTACCTCCGAGGTCAAGCCAAACGATATACACATCTACATTGTCATACTCCAGCTATGATAAAAAAAACTACAAGTTAATAAAGTACATCTTGACGTTTGGTCATATGGAAAATAATTGTTTTGGGTATTTTCTGAATTCAATGACTTTGCTCTCCAATGTGTATATCATCAAATTGATCCACATTGCATACACTAAATTGTTAAAAGTTTAATGTTCCTATGCCTCGTAATAACAAATTAAGTTTGTGTTCTTCTTTACGGTCTCTCATTGGGGACAGTTGATATAGTGGGTGTCAGTTAAAGTTGTGAAAAGTAGTAAGATCATTTAAAGAAAGTTCTGTATGATTTTTTTTAACCCGACTGAGTTTTTCGTTTGGTAGCAATTTCTTTTGCTGTCAATGGTGAGATATATCTGATTTCAGGTCACATCTTTAAAGAAAGATTCCAAGTTAGTTTTGAAGACATATCTTATAAAACGACTGAATGATTCTTCCAGATGAAGCTACACTACAGATGATGCAGCCATATAAGAAAACAGTGGCGAACAAGTCCCAGGAAGTTGTCGGGAAAAGCCACGTGTTTCTGGAAGGGGATAACATTTTCTGCAGGGTCACTGAATGCAGTCTGGGTCAGTATAAATCTTTCACCAGATCCCAGATCATATTAATACGTTAAGATAAATACAGGTCAACCAATCACGAAGAATATTATTACCTACCACTAGATGGAGCCCTGACATAGCGGCATCAATGGATATGCTTTTACGTCAATATTGACTAGAAAAGAATAGTTGACGAATGAAGTCTATGTCTATTATCTGTGTTAAAATTTCAAGTACATTTTATAATGTAGTTCTCTGTTATATCAAGCTTTAGTTGTTTTAATACTATGCTTACTGCAATCCGTTTCGTTTAAGTATACATTGATGTGCATAAATAATATGGATGACTAAGCACTAAGTAACCAGAAGCCTTCAGTTTGTATGGTCGTTCATCAGACGAAAATGATATAACATATGCAACATGACAGTATTTATTCTGCAGGTAACCTGATCGCAGATGCTATGGTTCACCAACACCTGCGCCATAGTGATTCTCTGGAATGGAACCATGTTGCCATAGCAATGATGAATGGCGGAGGAATAAGATCATCTTTACCAAAGGGTGTGTTGATTGCCATCTTGCAAAAAAAGCTCCAAGAAACACATGTTTTTGGGTTGCTGTTAAACTGTAACGTTGTAACTGTTTTGATGGGCTCAACACCCCAAATCTGGTAACGTTTGATCCTATCATTTAGTCTGTTTTGTTCTACCGATTGTGTTAAATTTTGTCATTCAAATGGATAAAACTGGATTTTAGGATGTAAGTAGAATGTTTTCGCCATCACCATGCATTAATGCAACCTTGTCAGTCTGATAAATTACCAGAAACCAATTTGTCGCACGACCAAGTTTTAGCTTACACATCTGTGAATTTCTTGATTTACTCGTCTCTTATCGTTTGAAGCATCTTCACTTGATTTGGAAAATACTAAACTTTTAAAACACTAATTTCGGAACTTGATAGTAATTTCATATGGTATGTCCATGGCTATACCAGCTATATATATATATATGAACGCCCAGTATGCAAAATGAACATCTCTACACGTGGATTTAACCTATTTGCCCAAACGTGGAACATAAGGTCGCAACAAGATTTCTCCATCCAGCAGGTCCTTCACTTATGTCTCTGCCTCGTCCCAGATGATTTTGATCTTTCCAAGTTCTGCCCCACTGTCCTCCTCCCAGTTGGTTTAGGTCTCTCTCGTCGTCTTTTGCCTTGTGTTGTCCATTTTAGCGTAGTCCGGCTGATGTTGTTTGCTGGCATGTATATCCAGCTATAGCCATCTCCAGTGTATGTGTGCAGACAAATTTAGTCATTATTGTAAGTATGTGTGTGGTGTGCTGGGCCTATAGCTTGAGGGGGCACTTGGTCAACAGAAGACATCACGTGGTGGTAGCTGGAACGTGAATGATTTATTCGCCAAGCTACAGCGTCACATCAGGGGCACATCACTCTTGTCGATCATTTGCATACAGCGAAGAAGGCTTGGTGGTGATATTTTGCTACTTCTGAAACTGAACAGACTTCAATATGCCACTACAGGCTCAGTTACATCATAATCTGATGTGATACACAATTACTGTAGGCTACATACATGCCGAGGTATATTTGGACACTACATGTATGTGCTTACATGATGAAACAGCAAGGAAACAGCCATCATAAAGCTTAAAAGTAACGTAAATCCCTTGAATATCCCCACTCTCTAATGGTTTGTAACCTTGAAAGGTAAATCGTTTTTTAAAAACAAAACTTTATTGAGACTGATGGCCATGTTTGTAACAACTGTTAGGGAACAACTGCTTAATATGATAAAATATGTTGATCACTATCACTTCACAGGAGACATAACTGTAGGCCACATCCTGACCGTGCTCCCCTTCAGGAAAACAGTGGACATAGTGGAACTGTATGGGCGACACCTGAGAGCAGCTCTAGAGTACGGGGCAACTCGCTGGACTAACTCAACCAACAGCTACGGGGGATTCATGCAGCTCTCAGGTATGTTATCATTTGGACGGCATACTTTTGTATCATCATCGTAATTTTCCTGAACCTTCAGTACATGTAGTCTCCAATTTTAATTTGTTTAATTGAATAGTTAATTATTTGAAAACATTTAAACTTTTTATTACAGGAAATTATGTATTAACTAAGGCCCCAAATTAAAGACATGAGAAACAATAACCAAATATTAAGGATTTCCTGGACGTTCAACTTGGTCGTTTGTAACCCAGTCTTCAGATATCCGAAGCATTCTGAGCTCAGGGAATTCCTAAAACAATGAGCTCTAGCACTGATAACATGTTTAATGAAAAACCATGAATTGAAGGTATTAAAACTTACCATATCCTTAAAAAAAGGAGCAAACATCTATGTTCTTGAAAGAAGCAACCATTCATGTCTTTATAAGAAGCAAAACCCATGTCTTTATAAGAAGCAAAATATCCAAGCCTTCTGAGAATAAAACATCCATGTCCTTGAAAGAAGTACCCATTCATGTCCTTGTTAGAAGCAACCCTTCATGTCCTTGTAAGAAGCACAGATTCATGTCTTTGTAAGAAAAAAACATACATGTCCTTGAAAGAAGAAATTATTCATGTCCGTGTAAGAAGCAACCATCCTTGTCCTTGAAAGAAACAACCATTCATGTCCGTGTCAGAAGCAAAGATCAATGTCCTTGTAAGAATAAAACATCCAAGTCCTTGAAAGAAGCAAACAACCATATCCTTGAAGCAAGAAGCAAAGAACCATCTCCTCGGAGACGCAAACACTACCGAAGAGTAGGTCCATACAAGACAATATACGTATTATCATTTACATGGACGCAGTTCGTGTTTTCGTAAGGCTACTCTTTGTTTATGAATATTTCCATTTGACCGACATTAGTCACGTATAAAATGATTTTATCTAGGTTTGCGAGTGGTGTACGACATGACAAAACCGGAAGGCCAGCGTGTACAGGAAGTGGAGGCGCGATGTGCGCGCTGCCAGCTTCCCCGGTTTGAGAAGCTCGTGGACTCTGCGGTGTACAAAGTGATCATGCCTTCTTTCATCGCTAACGGAGGAGACGGGTACACAACCATCAGGGACAACAAGATAACACACCATCTAGTGGGTGAGTATACGAGAAACGGTGAACGTAGTGAAGATTTCATCTTCCAAAACTAAGGAAACACAGTTTTCATGGTGCCCTTCCTAACGACACTTACACTTGATAGTAGCTCTACAATCGATTGTAACCAATGTAAAAGAATGAACTACAATTGATCATAGCTGAACGATTGATATGTGGAACGGAAAATACGTGAGTGTACACTGAGGATTACTGATTGATGCTCTCTGCTTGTGTGTATCTACACAATAAAGAAGTTGTTATCCATGAAGATATTGGTATCTTATGTTTTCCACTTCTATATGCCCCGAAAGACTTGTCTCAATACTTAGTTCCTGTTTATGTACTGTGACCCTTTGATAATATGATGCTTTAAAGGGGCAGTAGCACGTTTTTTGCAAAATTTATTTTTTCAAATTTCCCATTTATAATGATAGTTTATGTCATTAAAATCAACTTTAGATGGTAAAACATCTTCTTACACAAACCATTTATCTGTAGTGGTAAAAACTATGTTGCGTACAAAGCAAAAATTGCATTGCGGCCATTTTATTGTGAACACAATTTATTATTTTGTATTACAAAAACGATTCCCATGGCTTTACCGAAGCATGTACACTCATTTTCAACTTTATTTTCCGAAGAGAGAAGGATGTTTTACTATTGGTGAAATTATATTTCAAATACATTTCATCAACTTATTTGAGCGAAAAAACGTGCCACTGCCCCTTTAAAACTTCTAGTTGACCAATGCTTAAAGCATAGAACACCATGAAGGTTGATCTGTCTGGGTGCTCTTAGATTTCACTAAGCATGCAATGATATGATTTATAAATGCAATACTGAGCTACAACCAAAATACAAGGTTTCTAAGAAGAAAGAACAAGGTTAACAATTAGCTATCAACAATATATGAGAATAAACCATCAAAACATTCCAGTAATAAATCATGTATCAGCCAATTCCTCAACTGGTTTCACTTCTTGAATTACTATTTCAGGGATTGTACGTGCGACTCATTGACTTACCGTTTATTTCATATCTTGTACACCAGGTGATGTTGACGCTGACGTCTTAATGGAATACATCAAGAATGCTTCTCCTTTGCACCCAGGGCTCGAGGGGCGGATCTCATTCCGGAAGTCAGAAACCGGATGTCCCACAAGCGGAAGTCCAGCATTGATATCTATCTTTTGTGTAACAATGTTGTCACTGATGCTATTATTATGATGTCATTGAATAATATCTTCGTATCCATTTTGGAATCTACAACCTGCTTTTTTTTAGATCATCTTCACAAAACGAAAGTTTTCCATACATGTTAAGATAGGAGAATGCTTTTGAAATCAAACCTACGTTCAAAACACCATATTTTAAATGAACACCCGTTATGTTGTTGGATTTACATGTGCTGAATATAATGAATTGTGTAATTTTATCGAGAAGTACTGGCGAGAAATTGCCAACAACTACCGCTTTATATTAATCAACTCAGTGACGATATAAAGATGAAAGTAGTGATTTCTGATCGAAAACCGGACAATTCACCGCAATTAGGCGAACGTAAATGGACAAAGGACAAAGAAAAATTATGTAACTGTTTTCTCGATTTTCATTTTAAGCATATAATTTTGCTACGAGGGATGATTATGCAAGTTAAATTTGTTGAACTATAATCTGTGCATATGGTATTTTGAAGGTCAGTTATAGTGATGTTGGATCAACTTACGATACCGAAGCAAGCTACAATTAAATCGCGGCATCAAACGCTTGAAACATCTAATTTTCGACTACTAATCCAGAACCGTTGAACCCCCTGTAGGGAGGTACTATATGTTGGGGATCAACTTTTATACCTGTAATTGTGTTCATTTGGTATTTGCTTGCATCGTTATTGAGCATTTCTTTTTTTAAAGTTGTAAGTTTCTAGTATGAGTAAGATTATCTAGAAACAAAATTCCCAATGTCACAATCTCATTGAAATCAGATCGAACCTAACACTCGTACCTCCCAGCGAGATACGAGTGTTAGGTTCGATCTGATTTCAATGAGATTGCCAATGTCAAAATCGAACATTTTTAGAGAAAATCAAGTTACGAGTTCTAAAAGATTTCCTCTTTTGCCTGTATTGTTATTGTGCATATTTTTCAAGTCTCCATGTTATTAATCGGAAACCTTATCTTGTGTTATTTTGTACTCTTTCTCAAGATCGAAAATGAGTATTCTTGATCGATTATATTATTAACTCTTATACAGTAAATGTTGTCTATTAGTCCTGCAAAAAAAAAAAAAAAAAATAATGCAAGGTTTTGACCTACCGTCGGCGAAATCGGTCAACGAGTGGAAGCAGACGTTAATCCCCAACCCAACAATACAATTTTGAGTTATTCACCTTTAAACTTGGTAAAATGTTCATAGTCACTAGACTTTGAAAGTTTATTGTGAAACATGTATTAGGAGTCCGCATATAGAATAAGCAATAAGAGCCATCAAAGATGTTAGTGTTTCAAATAAAACATTTTTTTGGAAAATAAACTTATAACGTCAATCGCCAGAGAAATCTTTTATCTACAACATGACATGTGAAACATAATTTTCATATCACGACAATGTAATGAAATTTGGTTTTTCCTGAACCTTCAGTACATGTAGTCTCCAATTTTAATTTGTTTAATTGAATAGTTAATTATTTGAAAACATTTAAACTTTTTATTACAGGAAATTATGTATTAACTAAGGCCCCAAATTAAAGACATGAGAAACAATAACCAAATATTAAGGATTTCCTGGACGTTCAACTTGGTCGTTTGTAACCCAGTCTTCAGATATCCGAAGCATTCTGAGCTCAGGGAATTCCTAAAACAATGAGCTCTAGCACTGATAACATGTTTAATGAAAAACCATGAATTGAAGGTATTAAAACTTACCATATCCTTAAAAAAAGGAGCAAACATCTATGTTCTTGAAAGAAGCAACCATTCATGTCTTTATAAGAAGCAAAACCCATGTCTTTATAAGAAGCAAAATATCCAAACCTTCTGAGAATAAAACATCCATGTCCTTGAAAGAAGTACCCATTCATGTCCTTGTTAGAAGCAACCCTTCATGTCCTTGTAAGAAGCACAGATTCATGTCTTTGTAAGAAAAAAACATACATGTCCTTGAAAGAAGAAATTATTCATGTCCGTGTAAGAAGCAACCATCCTTGTCCTTGAAAGAAACAACCATTCATGTCCGTGTCAGAAGCAAAGATCAATGTCCTTGTAAGAATAAAACATCCAAGTCCTTGAAAGAAGCAAACAACCATATCCTTGAAGCAAGAAGCAAAGAACCATCTCCTCGGAGACGCAAACACTACCGAAGAGTAGGTCCATACAAGACAATATACGTATTATCATTTACATGGACGCAGTTCGTGTTTTCGTAAGGCTACTCTTTGTTTATGAATATTTCCATTTGACCGACATTAGTCACGTATAAAATGATTTTATCTAGGTTTGCGAGTGGTGTACGACATGACAAAACCGGAAGGCCAGCGTGTACAGGAAGTGGAGGGGCGATGTGCGCGCTGCCAGCTTCCCCGGTTTGAGAAGCTCGTGGACTCTGCGGTGTACAAAGTGATCATGCCTTCTTTCATCGCTAACGGAGGAGACGGGTACACAACCATCAGGGACAACAAGATAACACACCATCTAGTGGGTGAGTATACGAGAAACGGTGAACGTAGTGAAGATTTCATCTTCCAAAACTAAGGAAACACAGTTTTCATGGTGCCCTTCCTAACGACACTTACACTTGATAGTAGCTCTACAATCGATTGTAACCAATGTAAAAGAATGAACTACAATTGATCATAGCTGAACGATTGATATGTGGAACGGAAAATACGTGAGTGTACACTGAGGATTACTGATTGATGCTCTCTGCTTGTGTGTATCTACACAATAAAGAAGTTGTTATCCATGAAGATATTGGTATCTTATGTTTTCCACTTCTATATGCCCCGAAAGACTTGTCTCAATACTTAGTTCCTGTTTATGTACTGTGACCCTTTGATAATATGATGCTTTAAAGGGGCAGTAGCACGTTTTTTGCAAAATTTATTTTTTCAA
Source organism: Gibbula magus (assembly GCA_936450465.1). NCBI lineage: Eukaryota > Metazoa > Mollusca > Gastropoda > Trochida > Trochidae > Gibbula > Gibbula magus. The sequence goes on along the minus strand of OW388293.1, from coordinate 70,308,038 downwards.
ATTTCCCATTTATAATGATAGTTTATGTCATTAAAATCAACTTTAGATGGTAAAACATCTTCTTACACAAACCATTTATCTGTAGTGGTAAAAACTATGTTGCGTACAAAGCAAAAATTGCATTGCGGCCATTTTATTGTGAACACAATTTATTATTTTGTATTACAAAAACGATTCCCATGGCTTTACCGAAGCATGTACACTCATTTTCAACTTTATTTTCCGAAGAGAGAAGGATGTTTTACTATTGGTGAAATTATATTTCAAATACATTTCATCAACTTATTTGAGCGAAAAAACGTGCCACTGCCCCTTTAAAACTTCTAGTTGACCAATGCTTAAAGCATAGAACACCATGAAGGTTGATCTGTCTGGGTGCTCTTAGATTTCACTAAGCATGCAATGATATGATTTATAAATGCAATACTGAGCTACAACCAAAATACAAGGTTTCTAAGAAGAAAGAACAAGGTTAACAATTAGCTATCAACAATATATGAGAATAAACCATCAAAACATTCCAGAAATAAATCATGTATCAGCCAATTCCTCAACTGGTTTCACTTCTTGAATTACTATTTCAGGGATTGTACGTGCGACTCATTGACTTACCGTTTATTTCATATCTTGTACACCAGGTGATGTTGACGCTGACGTCTTAATGGAATACATCAAGAATGCTTCTCCTTTGCACCCAGGGCTCGAGGGGCGGATCTCATTCCGGAAGTCAGAAACCGGATGTCCCACAAGCGGAAGTCCAGCATTGATATCTATCTTTTGTGTAACAATGTTGTCACTGATGCTATTATTATGATGTCATTGAATAATATCTTCGTATCCATTTTGGAATCTACAACCTGCTTTTTTTTAGATCATCTTCACAAAACGAAAGTTTTCCATACATGTTAAGATAGGAGAATGCTTTTGAAATCAAACCTACGTTCAAAACACCATATTTTAAATGAACACCCGTTATGTTGTTGGATTTACATGTGCTGAATATAATGAATTGTGTAATTTTATCGAGAAGTACTGGCGAGAAATTGCCAACAACTACCGCTTTATATTAATCAACTCAGTGACGATATAAAGATGAAAGTAGTGATTTCTGATCGAAAACCGGACAATTCACCGCAATTAGGCGAACGTAAATGGACAAAGGACAAAGAAAAATTATGTAACTGTTTTCTCGATTTTCATTTTAAGCATATAATTTTGCTACGAGGGATGATTATGCAAGTTAAATTTGTTGAACTATAATCTGTGCATATGGTATTTTGAAGGTCAGTTATAGTGATGTTGGATCAACTTACGATACCGAAGCAAGCTACAATTAAATCGCGGCATCAAACGCTTGAAACATCTAATTTTCGACTACTAATCCAGAACCGTTGAACCCCCTGTAGGGAGGTACTATATGTTGGGGATCAACTTTTATACCTGTAATTGTGTTCATTTGGTATTTGCTTGCATCGTTATTGAGCATTTCTTTTTTTAAAGTTGTAAGTTTCTAGTATGAGTAAGATTATCTAGAAACAAAATTCCCAATGTCACAATCTCATTGAAATCAGATCGAACCTAACACTCGTACCTCCCAGCGAGATACGAGTGTTAGGTTCGATCTGATTTCAATGAGATTGCCAATGTCAAAATCGAACATTTTTAGAGAAAATCAAGTTACGAGTTCTAAAAGATTTCCTCTTTTGCCTGTATTGTTATTGTGCATATTTTTCAAGTCTCCATGTTATTAATCGGAAACCTTATCTTGTGTTATTTTGTACTCTTTCTCAAGATCGAAAATGAGTATTCTTGATCGATTATATTATTAACTCTTATACAGTAAATGTTGTCTATTAGTCCTGCAAAAAAAAAAAAAAAAATAATGCAAGGTTTTGACCTACCGTCGGCGAAATCGGTCAACGAGTGGAAGCAGACGTTAATCCCCAACCCAACAATACAATTTTGAGTTATTCACCTTTAAACTTGGTAAAATGTTCATAGTCACTAGACTTTGAAAGTTTATTGTGAAACATGTATTAGGAGTCCGCATATAGAATAAGCAATAAGAGCCATCAAAGATGTTAGTGTTTCAAATAAAACATTTTTTTGGAAAATAAACTTATAACGTCAATCGCCAGAGAAATCTTTTATCTACAACATGACATGTGAAACATAATTTTCATATCACGACAATGTAATGAAATTTGGTTTCAAAGAGAAGTACACCTTCAAGTAGGGCGCGCTAAGGGTATCAGACGTCATATAAACAGAATCCCCTTTATTGCGTAAAACGTACTACACAACAGCAAACGCTTCCGAAGCGTGAAGGCTCGTCTCCAGCACAAGTCGCCATAACAGCGCATGTGCTGCACGTGCTTCTCTTGCAAGTTACCCTTGTCACACATATCTGGTTGTGACGATTGCTTTATAAACAACGTTTCTAAATGTCCTGAGAATATACAAATTATGGCCTGTTTAGTGTACTTCTTGTTGAGATAAGACCAGCAAATTATGACAAATTTTTACTCTCATTAATTATAAAATTCAAGCAAAATACCTAGTTGGGTAAAACAATTTTAATATCTGTAGCAATTACATACTTAGATGAAATGGTACATAAATAACCGCCAAAATTATATATTTCAATTTCTTTTATTGCTCATGAACTTTGTTAGTTTGTATACATTATGTGAGTTAGACCACAATGCTTTGCGCTTGAAAATAATAGACTGGATCTATATTTAGACTGAAAAACACCTTTACTAATTAGTGCAATTTCACGGTTTATTTTGGGTCAAACAAATTGAGGAAAAATTAAGTGTATATATTTACCGGAGATAGATTTTTGGCAATTTTCCAATATGTTCATAAACATCCTTGATGGCTCTTTAATGCTTCAGCTGTATATGAATTCAAGTTTCGTATCTTTCTTGCTCGCATTGTCATTGGGCATCTTTTAAAACGGTTTAATGTCTCTCAATGTACTTGAATTGTTTTAACATATCAAACATAACATTTTCAAATCGTATTTTAATGTCTGGGCCGATTTGGTCCAAAAGCTTCGCATGGCGACTTCATAATAAGGGCTATCAGCATGTAAAGGTTGGCTGAAGTGTCTTCAGTCGGTTTTGCTGAATCATATACAAAAGATCCGTGGATGAATAAATTAAAAAAAAACCACACAAAGGCCGTGAAATCCCAGAATATTTAATTTTGTTAAAAGCTGATTATAAATTTTTTTACTTCTCATAGGTTGTCAATTTATATTTAAGTCTAAAATACGGTATTCGCCAAATTTGCTACACTTGAGGTATATAGAATACTAAACGACGTCCCGTTTGATAACATGTTTATGAAACGAGTGGATGGTTTGGTATTTTAACGAGCGAAAACGAGTTAAATACCGATGCCATTCACGAGTTTCATAAACATGTTATCAAACGGGACCGAGTTTAGTATTTTATTTATTACTCAATGATGTAAATAGCGCTGAATTGCAATAAAATCGTTTTTAGTGACGCTTACATGCAAATAGGCCACCCGCTATTGCAGTCGCGCGGCTTACATTGTGACGTCAACCAAACAAGACTATGAGGACACGCGCCGATTATGACGTTACGGCAGCACGCGGTGGTATCACACATGTGTGTAACCAACTTATCTAATGAGTGATCTCACCACGGTTGAGTAATAAATATAATTACCTAATTGTTTTTCAAATGGTAACTTAGAAGAAAGTGTTATTTAATAAAATGGTTAAAACACTTATTGTGATTTATGAATTAAGAGAACGACATCACATATAAACAAAATGACATGAGACAAATAGGTTACAGTGATCTTAAACTATATACATACAATGATATAGGTAGTACATCCAAATAAAACTACATGCATAGAATAGAAGGAATTTGTTTTAATCGTTTCAATAAGTATTTCATCTTTGCCCGCATATTAACCATTGTCTATGTGTCTTATAGCATTATCAATTTCCGATGAATCAATATAAGATTCTAGTATTTGTGAATCAATTTCATCCAAGTCTGGTACTTCTATAGCATCGTATTGGTCATTTACTGGTAGCTGATAACTTGTAAATAAATTTATGAAGTGGTTAAACCATTTTTTTATTGAGTCTTGGTCGGTGCGAAGGAGAATTACTTCTGAGTATACGCCAAAATGACTTTGGGTTATTGTTGCTTGCTTTAAAGCATCAGCCTTGTTGCGTTTATACGACAGTTTTAATACCGGACGCGCAAAACCCTACGTCGATTCCAAAGCAACAAATCTGAGGAAAACAGATGTACAAGCTTGTGTGAAATGCTCTTCTTCAGATTTTACAGATTTATTTGATCAAATCGTCATAATCCTATTACATCATCAGTTAATGACTTCACAAAGCTTTTGCATTACTGAGAACACTGCTGACAATGCTATGACGTCACAATGGTGATGACGTAACAATACTATGATGTCATAATGATTATGACGTCACATTGCTATGACGTCACATTGCTATGACGTCACTGAGATCACTGCTGAAGAAGCAAAAGGGCAGTTTTGTCATTCTTCGGCTAATAATTGTTGAAAAATGATTTTGAATGATAAATGAAATCTCACCCTCGTGTCTTCTGATATCAAATATATCAACACTCGGCAAGCCTTGTAACTTTAATCAACTCCTGTTGATATATTTGATATCAGAAGACACTTGGGTGAGATTCTCTATGTGTACATCTCGGGAAAATGTTATCAGATGTTTACAGTATTATATGTCCATGCATTTACAAATAGATATATGTATTTAGAAACACTTTAAAACTGCGTTTGTATGTTGCTCAGAATATGTATTCGTATATTGTATTTCTTGTGTATGGGTCCTTGGCCTCATTACAAATAAATTACTTTGACTGACTTTGATTCCGTCTCAATCAGAAGTATTCATAATTCAGAAATCTGCTAATAACTTTTCTGCTCCTCGAAATTAATTCATGCAAAGGGGTTTGGGGGTGTGGCGGTCCATCCTTTTTATATACCAAAGAGGGGTTCGATCCCCCATCCCCCTCCCCTCTCTAGACCCACTCCTGGCGACTGTACAAAGGAATAATACATGTATTTCCTAAATTCTGAAATATAAATAAAACAAAATTAACATTAATTCAGGTGACATCTGGCTATATTTCATGCAAGTACTGGACTTATTTGATTTATTTCAAGCCATGTCATGGAAAAATTACATGTAATTAAATTGCTGACTAATGGTTCTGAGATATGAGTTAAGAGCAATTATTTGGAAAAATATGTTTACTTCCTGATTGAAATCAAATTCTAAAGGTATTGAAGTTATGGAACTATATAAAACCAATTGGTGTTTAAAAGTATTGGGATTACTATTGGTCATAACGTTTGCAGTTATAGTATGTGTTTTTAGAAAATAAATTAATACAATATTTCCATTGTATTATTGATAACTTTGTGTCTTGAAACGATTCAAACTATGATGTATCATAACGTTTCAATTTGAAAGGAGAAGGGAGAAGTAACACAAATGTAAAATGAAGAAATGTAATTGATAAAATATGTTGTCGACATAACTAACCTTCTTGAACTTAATTTTGTAGAGGCGTCTTTACTGTAGGACGTTATTAAACAAGACCAAAAGCTCTTTTTGGCCCTCCTATGTCGTCCAGTTAAGGAGATGACGATTTTGAGAATTCTTAAAAGAGGTGTTTTTATGAACTGATAATGTTTTGAATTTTGAAATTTGAAGTTTAGTTCAGTTGACTTCTGGAGACATGATGTATCTCTGTTTTCAGTCGTGTTTATCACTCGTGGATTGACTCATTTTGCATTTTGTATGGTGTCGTGTATATATATATATATATATATATATATATATATATATATATATATATATATATATATATATATATATATATATAAAACGAAATAGGATTAGTGATATATATATATATATATATATATATATATATATATATATATATATATATATATATATATATATATATATATATATATATATATATATCAATTTTGTATATATATATATTCCCTAATCCGATTTCGGATATAACGAAATCGGAATAGTTCTACTTATTATTTCTACTGTAGAATCTTGCAATGTATATACATTTAGTTATGGCTTTAAGAACTGATTATTATAGAACAAATATATAATATATATGAAACCACGTGTGGCTGATAAATCAGATACTATCGATGAACACGTGTGCGCTTGACATCTTGTCCTCTGATTGGCCAAACTTCAAGAATTGAGTATAGAGAAGCCTGTATAGGTACGCTAATTGGTGTGAATTGATGTTCAGGTGGCTAACGGTGAGTAACTTATATCGTCAGGTATATCACAAAGATACACGGACAGACAGTGACACATGATGCGTTGTTTATCTCTGACATGTTGTTTGTTTCTTGCTCTTACAGTAGCGACTGCTTTCAACCTCACCATTCTCCACACGAATGATATACATGCGCGCTTCGAACAGACCAACAAGTACGGCGGGAGATGTTCCCAGGAGGATGAAATTGCTGGTGAATGTTTTGGGGGAACTGCACGTCTTGTGACGAAGGTTAGGGAACGCAGGGACCTGTTCCCCAACTCTGTTCTCCTGTCTGCCGGGGACGAGTACAGTGGTACTCTATGGTTCTACACGTTCGGTGGTGAAGTGACAGCCACGTTCATGAACCACTTAGGATACGATGCAATGGTGAGTATATCTTGGTAGACATTTCTTGATGACAACGTTTTTAATTTGAGAAACACGCAAGTTAGAGGTTACAGCTGTATATGTTTCCCATACTGATTTATCAGGTCACAATAGATTGTTCTATTCTGACGGCCTTAGTGATGGATTAAAGAGTAATCGAGTATGTTGATAAAAATACTGGAAAATAAAAAAATATCCTATTTTAAAATACATTGATACACGGAATTTTTCGCAGGTTTGTTCGGCCAAAAGCAAGCTGTTAAAAGCGCACTAATAAGTAAATGTTTTCCTGTTTTCAAGTACAAGGCATTGTGGTCATCCCACACACTGTAAAGAAACATGCAAGCAAACATGGTGAGAAACAAAGTTTTATGAGTTTTCACGAAAACGGTTATAGTTTTTGACGTTTATTTCTTTATCATTTGATTCAGTTATGTAGCTCCAAGATATATTGAATTAGCTGTTTCCCAAATAGGTGTTTGCTTGAATAGTAAAATCAAAGAGAATATGTGTCTTGGTTGCAAGTTTAAAGTAAAACACCAATTATGCACATATTGACAAAACATTTGAAAACACATTTATATAATTATCGTCACAATCAGCAGTGCGTGACAAGAGCAGCACGAATAGAGCTGAGAAGATCAAGGTACACGAGCGTTGCTACGGTAACTGTGAAATTGACAAGTTCGCACCCTCAAAATCATCTTGTAATGTTGAAGGCAATAAAGGAAAATCCTAATGACATTCACTGGCATATTGTCGTAATTTTGTAAATTGCGAATAAGCACATATGTATGACAGATAATCAGATATAATCGAATAACCAAATATCACTATTGCACTGTAAGCCAATATTAATTTAAAATATATTTCAACTAATTATGTGTATGCTTCATCATAAGCAATAACATGGTACAATGTATAAGTATTGTACACTAAGTTGATCGAAGTATTAATGGATCAAACCGATTCGATTCTTCTGTGTACTAACTAAATACGAAACAAGCAAACTTGGCTTATTTCATACTATTTATGTCAATGACTATTGTATACTACACTATGTATAAATGTAAACCTACCGGTTTGTGTTATGTACTGTCATCTGGGCTTGTTAGCCTGACCATTCCATTTCATTTGACATGTTTAAACAATAAATAAAAACAATCGGATAGTGCACCATCTTCAGAGACTAGTGAAGTTGACAGTGTAAACTATACTTAATTGGTCCAAATATATCTTAGATCTTCATAAAAGTGGCACACTGAAATAAAATATAGATATCTTGATAAGTTTGGATAATAAACCTGCTAATGTTCCCATTCTATTAGTTTGTAAAACAAAAAAATGGGTGTAGATGGTTCCGTTAAGCCATGGGAATCGTTTTTGTCATTAACAATAATAAATTGTGTTCACAATAAAATGGCCGACATGCAGTTTTTGCTCTATACGCAACACCGTTATTACCAATACGAATAATTGGTTTGTGTAATAAGATGTTTTAATAATTATAAATGGGAAATTTGAAAAAATAAAATTTGCAAAAAACGTGCTACTGCCCCTTTAAAGACCCGGCTTTAATAAAACTTGTCAATCTTGATGGTTCAGACATATTGAATTTCCTCCAAAAACGTATGATTTCTATTTGCTGTTTGGAGAGCCGTCCCAATCCCCCTGCACTGCAAGATGTGCAGTCTTTTTACCAGCGACAAGAAGAACGTTATTGATACGCCTGATTTATCTACTTGCTCAATTCAAATAGCTGAAGCTGGTGCTATGGGGTTCAACGTAGCTTTCAAGAGTATTGTACTATAACACGGCTGTTAAAACTTGCCCCCCCAAAAGACTGTAAATGGGGATATGGGGTTATTACTTTCGAAAGTCCGAAATAATTTAAGTACAAGGAAAATAACAAGAGTTTAGAGAAATGTGGAGGCAAGTCACAGAGTCTATTACCTCACGATTCTCTCATCCATGACATGCATTTGGCAACAACAATTTTGAACTCTTTTTGTGTGAAGTTTTCGACAAATAATCTAGGTACCGAATGTTTCGCCCCTGTTACACACAAGAACACTATTATTATGCGCCATTGCTGTGGTATTATCCTATAACAGACGCTGGGTAACCACGAGTTCGACCTGGGTATAGACGGACTGATTCCCCTCCTGGACGGCGTCAACTTCCCAGTCATCAGCGCCAACATTGACACGAGTCGGGAACCACGTGTTCAGGGGAAGATCGTCAACCATCACGTGATCCATGTGGGCGGGGACAGGGTCGGGGTCATCGGGTACACAACCAGGGAAACGCCCGAGATCTCTGAATCAGGTGATTAAATGGCTACAGGAAGTATTTTGGTGATTAAGGTAGAAGGTGGTGCTAAAATAAAAAAAAATCACAAATAACACAACATTTCTTCATTACCAAACACAAACTTTCTGGGTTCTTCATTGCTCCAGAAAATATGTCCGGGTTCTTCAATTGCTTCTTGGTGCTTCATTGGTCCACCCATTTTTTCTGGATTCTTCATTTTCCAAGGCGACCTTTCTGAATTACTTCACACTGCGTTGCTGGTTTCTACGTGTAGGCAACGTTTCCGAGCTCTTCATTGTACATTACGACGATTCTTGATTTTATATTCTCTCACACATCTTTTTTTTTTCAACACACCGTTTCTATTTAAATTTAAGACATTGTTACAAAATAACGTAATTACATCCATTTCTGGAATAACCATACAACTATAAAATTCGTGTTTAGGCCCGAACCTAGCGTTCAACGACGAGGTTGCTAGGTTACAAGAGGAGGTTGGCATTCTTGAAGCTCAGGGAACAACAAGATTATCGCCCTTGGTCATTCTGGGTTTGGCGTGGACCAAAAGATAGCAGCGGACGTGACTGGGCTGGATGTGGTGATTGGAGGCCATAGCAACACCTTCTTATATACAGGTTCGATCGGGGCAGCTATTGGAATAAAATATGGTTATAAGTTCAATCACAATGCAATAGAACACATTTTTTTTATTTTTCGGAATTGGGAATTTGAAGCAATACCCAGCACTGAATGTCCCACAGATTGAGCGATTGAGCCACAGGACTTGACTGAAGCCGAAGTTAAAGGTACATCCATTGTATTTCATATAATGTTAATACGCTCCAACTCACCACATGTTCTGTCTTCAATACAAATAAATTCACTCAGTTTGCATATTTATCCCCAATCGCCAAATATATCATAATTACTAGTTTCCAATTAGAATTTAGTAACACCAATATTCATGTGTAGAAACCGTTACTGCACGTCCCATTGTCATGCACAGAAGTTATATGACCAATTAAACATTATCTCACCAAATTGTCATTTTGTCTGTTATAAATAAGATTCCAAAATTACCTTTGACTCATTGACGCGCGCCACACGCTGTGCATTGTCCGGTTTTCGATCAGAACTCACTACTTTTACCTTCATATCGTCAATATGCTAAGTCTACTATCACAACAATGGTGGTTTTCGGTAACAGTCGGTGCTTCTCGATAAAGTAACACCATTTATAACGTTTGCAATATGTGACCCCCAACAACACAATGGATGTACCTTTAATAAAACTGTATATTTGGTTCAGATTAAGGCAGTCAACAAATGTAACATTGTTATATTTGAAATGTTTTATTAGCAACGATAAAATAACCTTTCGGGACCAGGCATTATAAATGCGTGATAAACATTCATAAACATCCAAGTGCAAAAGAACCATCCAACGCTTTTTAGAGAGTATAAAGCGTAATAGTGCTGATGGAGAAAGTAGATTTTGAATTTGTTCGGTAGACACCTTTACTCAGTTAACACAATTTCCTACATCAGAGTATGATACTTTTAATTTTACGTCCGTTCAAATATACTTGAATGAAATAACTTTTTTTACCATGTTTTTGGCCAGAATGTTTGTCATTTAAGTTATACCTTCATAGAAAATTTTGTCGACATAAATAACCTGCTTGGACTTTAATTTGTTGACGCATTATTACTGCAGGACGTCGTAAGCCAGCCCAACAAGTAATTTTGGACTCTCCTATTTGGTCTAGTTAAGGAAAACGGCGATTTCTAAAAAAACGTGTGTTTCTCAGGAATATGAACAGATAATGTTTTGAAAATTCAGATTTAGTTTTATTGGCTTCCGAAAACATGATTGAACTGTATTTCAGTCCTATCTATCGCTCGTGGATTGACATATCTTGTAGTTTGTATGTGTGTTTATATATGTCCTCTTCACTACTGAAATATTGATGTGAAAATGACAAAACTACCAACAACTATGACAGTGTTTACTACACGTATAGATTATCCATTTAGCGAAACAATTGATCAATCAACACAAACATGATTTTTTATAATTAAAACATTATATTACATTTCGTGTTTATTTAGTTTACATTTTCTGATCTGACATCAGGAGATGCCCCGTCTAACGACAAACCGGAAGGAGAATACCCGCATGTAGTGACCCAATCAAATGGCGCCAAAGTGCTCGTGGTTCAAGACTACGCATTCGGAGAGTATCTTGGCGATCTTCATCTGACCTTTGACCCTCAGGGCGTGGTAACGGGATGGGGAGGAAACCCGATACTGCTCGACAATAACACTGTCAGAGGTAAAATAAACTTACATTACCGTTTTACATGTATCTCCTAGGCCAAGCCTAAGGAAATACACAGCTGTTATGTGATAATCCAGCTATAGCAAGTCACATCTTGATGTTACGTTAGTTCCATGACGTCGTCAATGAGAAACAAAGGCATATGGTCTGATAAAAAAATAATTCTTTAGTATTTTCTGTATTCAATGGCACAGGACAAAAAGTGGTGGAATCCACTTGCCGGATCCTTCCGGATTCTTAGGGTTCTGCCAAATTTGGGAGAAACCGGAAGGATCCAGCAAATGGATTCCACTACTTTTTGTCCTGTGCGGCATTGGTGTACTTTATCATCATCTATGCATTAATGAATTGTTAAAAACTAAATGTCCCTATGTCCTGCAATAAGATACTTACGTTGCCTTGATTTATCATTGTTCCCTGTCATTTATGACAGTATATCATATATATCTAGTTTTAGGTTGGGATTGATAACGACAGTTTTAAAGGTCAACTGAAATGCCCCAAAGTCACTCTAGGGATTCATTAAAATGGGATTTCAATTTGACAAATATCCGACTTTAAATTGTTTAAATGATCCCATAAATTACTTATATACAGCTTCTAATAACACCGCCTAGTAAGTGTTTATCTGCCGGGGACTGACGTCACTCCAGATGCTTCGCGTACATGATATTTGGACGTATTTTAGCACCTTTTAAACTGTCAATTTAACAAACTAATATTCATAAAAAAACTGAAGTCTTCAATATTCCGAATCCTCAGATGTCTAACTTGTAATTTCGCAAATGATAATTGCATTATTATTGTGAAACCATTCGATTTAGCCAGTTTCAAATATCCAACAGTCTGATGTAATTGCAGTGACAAATAATTTCAAAGCTAATTAACGTGGCACAGCGCACAACTTTCCTGTCACATGCGGAACAGGCGAAAAGATGGGCAATCAGGCAGTCACACTTCAGTGCGCTCCCGGGGCTAAATTTGTAGCTAGTCTCAAACCGGGCTGTCTTTCTAATTATTTGCAAGTGTACATTATTGTCTCTATGTTATGGTCATTTGATTTCGAAATATAATGTGCATAGATATAATAATCTGTCATTCTTTACAACAGTACATTGCAGTTGGACTTATTGTTTTTTTTAAACTGGCTGAATCTATCTTTTAAAGCAGCAGTATGGCTGTAAGTGGTGACAGGTGACCAGATATATCTAGTTTTAGGTCACGTCTTCAAATAAAGGTACACAGAGAGTTGCATGTAATTTTCTTATAAAGAGACTGAATGGTTCTTCCAGATGAAGGGGCGGGATAGCGTAGAGGCTAGTGCGTTCGGCTTCGGATCAAGAGGTTCGGGGTTCGAATCCCGCCAGGGGCACGACAAGTTTGTCTGCAGTAGAGAACTGTTCTACACGCAATAAGGTTTGGGTGCAATGCTACACTGAATTTCAGCGTAGTACCACCCATGGTTCGCTAGTTCCAGCCGATGCTCGTAGGTTTCACCCCCAAATGCATAGCCACATGGCACTGCGGACTTTCTCCCTGCTATAATACTAGCAGCCACGATATAAGTGAAATACTCTTGAAAGCGGCGTTAAACCCCAACTCACTTCACCTCTTCCAGATGAAGCTACACTACAGATGATGCAGCCATATAAGGACAGAGTGGCGAACTCGTCTCAGGAAGTTGTCGGGAAGAGTCACGTGTTTCTAGAAGGAAAGAAAACTGTCTGCAGGATCACTGAATGCAATCTGGGTGAGTGGGGAATCCTTCACAAACCAGATCCCTGGATATATACTAAACTCACGGGCAGAAGAAACTGTACCAAAATAGTTTTCTTTTTCCAAAAATATCAAATTAGTGTTTCGATTGGATTTTATAATTCCACAACACCACTTGAAAACAACTTAAATGTACACAGTGAAAAATCATGAATCGTCCCAAATATTGACTTTCTTCATGCTAAACGTAATGCACCTAATTAAGAACAAGATGGGGTCAAACAGTATAAAAACCACCAATCAGCTTGTTAAGCACCACTGTCATAACGACCACAAAGTTTGCATACCAAGATTGCAAGCACAATACACAACATGTGACACAAGACAGGTATTTTTCTACAGGTAACCTGATCACAGATGCTATGGTTCACCAAAACCTGCGCCATAGCGATTCTCTGGAGTGGAACCATGTTGCCATAGCAATGATGAATGGTGGAGGAATAAGATCATCTTTACCAAAAGGTGTGTTGATTGCCATCTAGCAAAAACAGCTCTAAGAAGCACATGATATTAAGTTTCTGCTACACCCTAACGTTGTAACTGTTTTGATGGACTCAACACCCCAAATCTGGTAGTGTTTGATCCGATCATTCAGTCTGTTTTATTCTACCCATTGTGTTAAATTTTGTCATTCAAATTTATGAAGATGGCTTTTGGATAATTCGGGTGCTTTAGGCTTTTCAAAACGTCAAAATCATCATTGTTTAGAAAATGTAACATTGTCATAACTGTTCGACACCATGTTTCAGATGAACACTTTTGGAATTTCTTATGTTGATAATCCATTATTTTTCGAAGAATTTTCCCCTTGATTCGGAAAAGACCAAACTTGATTAAACATCAATGTCATAAAATATTTTATTACCCATATGGTTGAAAATAATCGACATAATATTTTTAATTCGAGCACAGACCACTTTTGCCTGTCCACCATTGTTTCAGGGCAATTTCCCTTATATCTTTTTTTGTTTACATCATAAACCAATTTTTGATCAGTCAGGTGTGACTGTGGTTACAACCTACTGTTACCCATTGGTATAATGGACCTATCCCATAGACTAACGAGATAGACGCATTTAGCAAAACAAGATTATAACCTTTTGCAAGTGATAGTGAGAAATATGTCCATAAGAGTAAATTAATGTAAAAAATGTACATAATGTATGTTTTTATAATAAATAAGAAGAGATTATTGCGGGGATTAGTGTTATTTTGTTATCACGATTTAAGCTTTGATCACCCATGATGATATGGTAGGTTTTTACAATAAATCAGGTTGATGTTCAAAGTGCTAGTATAGTAGTTGTTATAATAGATAGTTAGTGTTATTTTGTTATCACAAGTTAGGCTTTGATCACAATATTCCCCCAAGGCCACACCTACTGCAAGAACAGAGTGTGATGGAGATGACGACAAGTTGATAGCCTTTTCAACAGAAGACCAGCTAGTCACCCTGCACTCCGCAGACACCGTCTACATGGACTCTACATTCTCTCCTGTCCAGCCTTTTGGAGTCAACTGTATATCATTCATGCACACAGCGGCTCAACCATGTACCCTCTTGTGTTCGTCTTGATGCCTGACAAACAACAGACCACCTATGCCAGGCTCTTCAGGCTGCTGAAAGATGTACGGATAGTAGTGGATACGGCGAGCTGTTGGACTTCCTCTCGTTCCCAGAGCGCAGGACATGAATGACTTGTTGTAGAGACATGGGTAGACTATGGAGCGAGATTTCCCCGACACTTGAGGAACCATCACCAGACTGTAGGGCCTCGTATGAATAGTGCTGAGACCATAATATTCATTCTCGCTATGTGTACTGTGTACACTGTGCGCGAGACGCAGACCGTCATAGCTACTTGGCCTTTCCACCTTCTTCCTCCTCTCAGGCGAATCCTAGGAGAATGAGAGGAGTTGCAGCCCCCAGGCCACTATCTCTTAAGCGAAGGCGAGAGGAGCCAGCTGGCGGCAGTGGCCTGCTAGCCGTGGCACCCCGTCTCTGAAGCTCTTCAAAGTCTTTGACGATCTCCCCAGCCTCTTTGTGGATAACCACATCCACATTTGAAGGAGACAGAAAACCTAGACTATGGAAGGGGATGTGTGCCGAAAATGAAGACATGTTGACTTGTAACTTGTAATGTGTAACATGTCGTTCTCAACCATACAAGTCTCGAAAAGACAAGTCCAATCATACAAACATTCTCAACTTTACAAAGTTGAAATGTAATTCTAGAAATCGTCAAAGTCGAAAAGTCAACTTGTCATTTTTTATTTTTAAATCTAAATAATATGCACATTTATATTTATTAATGTTACAAGTTACGTTTGACAAATGAAAAAAGGAAAATGAGGAGTTGCAAAGTCAGCTTTGTAAAACCGACTTCAGCATTTGGAGACTGACACGACTTGCAAAGTTAACATTTCGAGACTGACACGACTTGCATAGTTACGATTGCAATGTTTCAAATCACATCTCTGCACGATTTCGCATTGACCATATTTGTAATATTACGGAAATTAGCGGAAAGGAACGAATAATCCCGATCCGATAAACACAATGTTCAACAATGACTTCTCCCTTGGCAAGCATCTCCCAGCAACTACTAACACATATTTGAAAGTTGCATACTAGTTTTCCCATTATTAGCTAGCATACTGTTGACAAAAGCACATTGACTAAAACATTATAGGAGACCGTCGCTTTTTTCTGTGGAGATGTGTCCAGATCAGTGTATTTCGAATCAGTTACGTATTCCTATTTATGATAGTAAGTTAGTTTATCAAAATGTGTGAGTCCATTAATAAATCTTACATTTTTTTGTGACCCAGAAGGGTGTTGAATTTATTTTGATTTTGCATTTGATTGTAAAAGGGTATACAGGATTTCACAGTTTACACTCGGGTATAATGATACCTATAAAGAGTTGGCATAATATAAAACTACATGTTAAATGCCTTCATAAGTAAGACACTCTGTATCAATTGGGTATAAAGAAAACATTGCGTCTTTTGTAAAACAAAAAAAAATAACACTAAAAAACAGTTGGTCGGGACATTTTTTCACATTCGATTTTTGTTAGATAATTTATCGACATTTTAAAAATAAATACATGATGGTAAATACTTGTAACTTTTCAAAATAAACCTTACGTAATTTCAAGTGGTTTCGAAACATAAATTACTGTCAATGTCACGGACTGCTTTGATTTGGGTCCACAAAATGATTGTCATTTTCCTGTCTCATCTTTTGGATCGACGCAACACTGGTCACAGTTCGGTATTTGTTTAGGCAGAACTAAAAATCCGTAAGGTATAGCTCAATGAAACATTATTTTCAAATGTTTTCTTAAGTTTCACAGGTATACAGACAAAAGTGAAACAAACATAAAGGATGTGCAGAGCTAAGGAACAATTTTTAAACCTGGAAATATTGTTAAAAAGTTCCATTTCGAATGGAAAGAAGGCGTTATTTTTAATATACGAGCGATTAATGTTTGCAACATTAGATGCATCCTTGACAATATTTACAACACTTTCTTTGGATATTTTTAATTTTTTGAGGTACTGTAATGATATGATAATATCAGAGTATATATCGAGAATTTCACCCAAGTGTCTTCTGATATCAAATATATCAACACGAGTTCATTAAAGTTACACATTACCTGTCATTAACTGATTATATAATAGGATTATGAAGATTTGATTTTAGCGTTATTTACAATATAGATATCGCTTGTCGATGTCGCTTGATCTCACACAAGCACCATCTACTTAGGGAGCCAGTTTTGGGTGATAAAAGACGATTGTTCATGGAACTTTCGATTCCCCCAAATTCATTTACGTGATTACATTTATGAAAAAATATTGGAAACTTTCTGGTTCAGATTTACAGAAAGAACAAATATTTGAATGACTTATTTTCATTTTCAGCAGCTCTCTTGTGTAGATCGCTCTATTTATAAATATATACTGAACATCTAAAATTTCACACTCTTAGTACAGTTTCTGGACTTTTCAAACACACTAATCCTTGAAATATGTGTATAAAGAAGCCCATTCTGCAACTTCTAGCCGGATTGTGTTGTGTTTTTCCTTGACAACACTTTAATTGAATTAACATTTCTTTTCTTTGAACTTTTAAATTAATAATTTGATATACATTTCTACTACAATGAGTTACATTAATGACTAACAAACAAAAGTATTAATAGACACGGCAAAGACGTATGTTTAGGGAAGACATTTTGTTGTAAAACATGAATTATCGGAACTATTATCAAAATAAAAATTATCATCGTTTCATTTATGAATTAATGAAACACATATTTGATTTATTGAAAACAATAAGCATGTCAATGTATTCATGAATGGCCATTTTAGTGAAATCGTACGTTTTTTAAAATAGTTTTATATCCTGTATATGTTACAGTCGATTACATTTTTAAATTCAACAGTGCAATTATATATTTGAAATTACCAGTGATACAATTCTATTTTCAGTTTGCATTCTATATTCATAATTATTTTCATATTTTGGCATGTAGAAGTTGAATGTTTATTGTTTAAAGTGTGAAACAACAGATCTAGGCTTATGATTTACATTTCATACTTGAATTCAGTAATGTGATTAATGGAATATTAATCATGGACAATGTATATTTCTGTCCACCAACAACACACTTTTCACTGCTTCAATTACTAAAAAATATAGTTTGCTTATTAAGTAAATGAAAATAGATCAATTAACATATTCAAAACCAAGAAGTAATTTAAACTATAGTTGAGAAAAGCTTGTAAAATAATTAAAAGAGATAAATTCAACTCAGCTAAAGAACATTTCCCCTTGATTATTTGTCTGTAAGAATAAGTTTTCAGTTATAATCAAAGTGCAATGCATTTTGATTTTTTTTAAAACAAGTATATGAAGTTCCCTGATTTAGATCATTGCTTTGTGGTACATTTAAAATATTTTAGAATTAATAATAAAGTTATCAACGTTTAACACTGGCTTATGTATTTCTTTCAATTTCTTCCCCACTCACGTTTATATACTTTCAATATCAGGATTATCTTCATCAAAATTTGGATATTCATTTCTGAATGCAAAAGACTTTACTGAATACACGTAAAATTGGAGTATAAAAAAGTGAATGTTGACATGATTGAACTGAGAGAAGATAATGTGTAAATGAACGCACAGAAAGTAATTATTTTTTTCGGGTTTAGACTGTCTATATATGGTTTGTAAATCTGCAGTTGTATATGTAAGTGAAATAAGTTTTATGATAACAGATCGGATACATTTATCATAGCTTCAATGCAATTCAAGCTATGCGATCCTTTATGTCAGTCAATGTCATCCTACATTTACATTACTTCCGCATTCGTTTTGCGTTGCAAAAAAATTAATGTTTGTCAAATGTCCTTAACATTTATTGATATAATAATTACAATACCTAAGAATTAATTTCAGTTGATATTTTCGATTGGCATTTAATTACTAAGCGACACTATCAAACGGAATGTAAGTGACAGTAGCGCTCCGTGAACTAACAACGTGCGTTTGTTTGTAGGACATAACAAGAGTTACGTCCTTTGATTTTCAGGGGGCGTGGTCAATTCGTCCAGCGTTGGGCTCAAAATAGACTAAGGGATTCCCCATCTGGGACAGCGACAAGGGAGGTCTCGTTTTTTCGCAAATGCCTCTCGTCCTCGGAAAACATCGGCAATGTTCGGGAAACTTCCAAATATGGTCATTGCAAATTCATGTAGAGATGTGATTTGAAACATTGCATTCGCAACTATGCAAGTCATGTCAGTCTCGAAATGCAAAAGTCCTTTTTACAAAGCTGACTTTACAACTTTACAACTCCTCATTTTCCATTTTTCATTTGTCAAACGTAACTTGTAACATAACTAAATGTGCATATTATTTAGATTTAATAATTAAAAATGACAAGTTGACTTTTCGACTTTGACGATTTCTGGAATTACATTTCAACTTTGTAAAGTTGAGAATGCGAAGTTACGATTGACAGAATTAAAATGTTAGATTTGTATGATTGGACTTGTCATTTCGAGACTTGTATGGTTGAGAACGACATGTTACACTTTACAAGTTACAAGTCAACATGTCTTCATTTTCGGCACAAATCCCCTTCCATACTAGACGACCTGTCCCGCAACAAGGGACGGGTACCTCTGCGTCTTCTGAGAGGAGTAGCATCCTTCTCACTCTTGTGATCAGAGAGCAGGGGAAACCTTACGCATCTGTCAACAGGGACAGATGGCTTTGCAAAGACAGCACACATAGGTGACTTGCAGAACTGCACCGACAGCAAAAGGCAGCAAAGGTCCAGGGCAAGGACATAATCCTCTTGTAAACAAAGAGCCACACGCCTACTTGGAGGAGGATGGGGGCCCCGCAAACGAGTGCAACCACCTCGCGAGCCACTAAGCCACAAGGTTAATGCTAGCGAGAGCCAACGCTCCCGTCTGCAAGCAATCAAGGCCATGAGGCGGATGCTCGCATGTCGACCCATACCTCAAAGAGAAGGTAAGTGAGAGAAACGCTGGCTCTCAATGCAGCCCACCCAAGAGGTGGACACCCGAAAGTCGTACCCTCACACGCTAACACAACTCTGGATCAACCCATCAGGCAACCCGCAAGGTGACCGAAGAAGCGAGAGGCTAAGCCTCATGGTAAGCAAACAGCAAGACGTACCAACTCACGATCAACTCACTAGGTGGCCCGCGTCTCAAGGCGCTAACCCTGAAGACAAAGCCTCCCGAGAGTAACACTCACTTGCAAGGCAACCCACCCCAGAGACGGATGCACATGGCGGAGGGTGTACCCCAATAGGCTAGCGTAACTCAGGACCAATCCAGCGATAGACGATAGGCCACAAGGACTGGAGACCAAAGAGTGAACTCGATGCTTGAGGCTGACACTCGCGAGGCGCAGGGCGGACCAAAACCAGCTAGCGATCAACTCCACCAAGCGGGACTTCAAAGCAGCAAGATGAAGGCTAGAGAGCGAACCACTCAGACGCAAGCAAGCCCGACACTGAGGTCGACTCTTGCAAGGTGGAGGGCGAACACTCACTCACAAGCACAACCTGCGATCAACCCACCAAGCAGGTCAAGGCGGAGGCTAATGAAACCCACAAGAAGTGCAACAAGAGCAATTTGCCTAATAGGCAGACCTGTCACATCTAGTCCGTCTAGCACATGCAATCCGAGCCTGGTCAGATAGTCTCACGAGACAACCAGGCCACAACACCCACACCAACCATGACTAATTAGCAAGATTTTGTTCAGCTGCATGGCCAGGGAGGGGTTTGACGAACCAATATGAGTAAATATACAAACAAAGGTTTAAACTTCATTTATGTATCAGCGAAAACTCCGAAAACAGCGAAAAGTCGAGAGAGAACATGCGCATGACCATATGCTAGCTCAACAAAATAAGGAATGATGACATCACAAAAGTCATGTGGCTCCGGCGCCACCTATACGCATCCCTTTTTCTCTATTTTATCTATGCAGAGGAAAGCTTCAGGGGGAAGCGTTGGGCGATGTTAGGATTTTAAACTTTATAAGTATGTAAAACGTTTGCTATTACTGAATTTCTACTAAACGAGATATACCATAACAGTCTCAAGTACACAATCTATGCTAATGGCTATTTGGATACTTGTATGTTTACATAATTAACATACAGTCAACATACCACTTAATGGATACTCGCATATCCATGTCCCCGGGATACATAAATATAGGCGACATCCTGACCGTGCTCCCCTTCATTAACTCAGTGGACATAGTTGAGCTGTTTGGGCGACACCTGAGAGCAGCTCTAGAGTACGGGGCAACTCGCTGGACCAACTCGACCAACAGCTACGGGGGATTCATGCAGCTCTCAGGTATTATGTTATTATAGGGACAGCCTACTTTTGTATCAAGGGAATGTTACAACAAAGATGATTTCTTCATCTTTATATTTATCTTGACACTAAAGTGGTGAACAACATTCAATTTCTTGAGTAGTTTCCCGTTTTGTTTACATAACCCTTACATAAAAAGACATTATCCTTACCTTTGGAGCAAATATCCATATCCTTGTTTAAGGCAAAATATCCATGTCCTTACATAAGGAGCAAACATCCATTTCTGTGTAAGAAGCAAACATCCGTGTCCTTGTAAGAAACAAACATCAATATCTGTGTAAGAAGCAAACATCCGTGTCCTTGTAAGAAACAAACATCAATATCTGTGTAAGAAGCAAACATCCATGCCATTGTAAGAAACAAACATCTATGTCCTTGAGAGAAGTAAACATCCATGTCCTTGTAAGAAACAAACATCCATGTCCTTGTAAGAAACAAACATCTATGCCCTTGTAAGAAGCCAACATCCATGTCCTTGAGAGAAGTAAACATCCATGTCCTTGTAAGAAACAAACATCCATGTCCTTGTAAGAAACAAACATCTATGCCCTTGTAAGAAGCCAACATCCATGTCCTTGAAAGAAGCAGACATCTATGTCCTTGTAAGAAACAAACATCAATATCTGTGTAAGAAGCAAACATCCGCGTCCTTGTAAGAAACAAACATCTATGTCCATGTAAGAAGCAAACATCCATGTCCTTGAGAGAAGTAAACATCCATGTCCTTGAAAGAAGCAGACATCTATGTCCTTGTAAGAAACAAACATCCGTGTCCTTGAAAGAAGCAAACATCTATGTCCTTGTAAGAAGCAAACATCAATGTACTTGTAAGAAACACACATCCATGTCCTTGTAAGAAGCAAACATCCGTGTCCTTGTAAGAAACAAACATCGGTGTCCTTGTAAGAAACAAACATCCATGTACTTGTAAGAAACAAACATCCATGTACTTGTAAGAAACAAACATCCGTGTCCTTGTAAGAAACAAACATCCGTGTCCTTGTAAGAAACAAACATCCATGTCATTGTAAGAAGCAAACATCCGTGTCCTTGTAAGAAGCAAACACCCGTGTCCTTGTAAGAAGCAAACATCCGTGTCCTTGTAAGAAACAAACATCCGTGTCCTTGTAAGAAGCAAACATCCGTGTCCTTGTAAGAAACAAACATCCGTGTCCTTGTAAGAAGCAAACATCCATGGTCTTGTAAGAAGCAAACATCCATGTCCTTGTAAGAAACAAACATCCATGTCCTTGTAAGAAGCAAACATCTATGCCCTTGTAAGAAGCCAACATCCATGTCCTTGAGAGAAGTAAACATCCATGTCCTTGAAAGAAGCAGACATCTATGTCCTTGTAAGAAACAAACATCAATATCTGTGTAAGAAGCAAACATCCGCGTCCTTGTAAGAAACAAACATCTATGCCCTTGTAAGAAGCCAACATCCGTGTCCTTGTAAGAAGCAAACATCCGTGTCCTTGAGAGAAGTAAACATCCATGTCCTTGTAAGAAGCAGACATCTATGTCCTTGTAAGAAACAAACATCAATATCTGTGTAAGAAGCAAACATCCGCGTCCTTGTAAGAAACAAACATCTATGTCCATGTAAGAAGCAAACATCCATGTCCTTGAGAGAAGTAAACATCCATGTCCTTGAAAGAAGCAGACATCTATGTCCTTGTAAGAAACAAACATCCGTGTCCTTGTAAGAAACAAACATCCGTGTCCTTGTAAGAAACAAACATCCATGTCCTTGTAAGAAGCAAACATCCGTGTCCTTGTAAGAAGCAAACATCCGTGTCCTTGTAAGAAACAAACATCCATGTACTTGTAAGAAGCAAACATCTATGCCCTTGTAAGAAGCCAACATCCATGTCCTTGAGAGAAGTAAACATCCATGTCCTTGAAAGAAGCAGACATCTATGTCCTTGTAAGAAACAAACATCAATATCTGTGTAAGAAGCAAACATCCGCGTCTCTGAAGAAACAAACATCTATGTCCATGTAAGAAGCAAACATCCATGTCTTTGAGAGAAGTAAACATCCATGTCCTTGAAAGAAGCAGACATCTATGTCCTTGTAAGAAACAAACATCCGTGTCCTTGAAAGAAGCAAACATCTATGTCCTTGTAAGAAGCAAACATCCATGTCCTTGTAAGAAGCAAACATCCGTGTCCTTGTAAGAAACAAACATCCGTGTCCTTGTAAGAAACAAACATCCATGTCATTGTAAGAAGCAAACATCCGTGTCCTTGTAAGAAACAAACATCCATGTCATTGTAAGAAGCAAACATCCGTGTCCTTGTAAGAAGCAAACATCCGTGTCCTTGTAAGAAACAAACATCTATGTCATTGTAAGAAGCAAACATACATGTCCTTGTAAGAAACAAACATCCATGTCATTGTAAGAAGCAAACATCTGTGTCCTTGTAAGAAGCAAACATCCGTGTCCTTGTAAGAAACAAACATCCATGTCATTGAAGGAAGCAAACATCCGTGTCCTTGTAAGAAACAAACATCCATGTCATTGAAGGAAGCAAACATCCATGTCCTTGTGAGAAGCAGACATCCATGTCCTTGTAAGAAGCAAACATCCATGTCATTGAAGGAAGCAAACATCCATGTCCTTGTGAGAAGCAGACATCCGTGTCCTTGTAAGAAGCAAACATCCATGTCATTGAAGGAAGCAAACATCCGTGTCCTTGTAAGAAGCAAACACCCGTGTCCTTGTGAGAAGCAGACATCCATGTCCTTGTAAGAAGCAAACATCCATGTCATTGAAGGAAGCAAACATCCTTGTCCTTGTAAGAAGAAAACATCCGTGTCCTTGTGAGAAGCAGACATCTATGTACTTGTAAGAAGCAAACATCCATGTCCTTGTAAGAAGCAAACATCCGTGTCCTTGTAAGAAGCAAACATCCGTGTCCTTGTAAGAAACAAACATCCATGTCATTGTAAGAAGTAAACATCCATGTCCTTGAAAGAAGCAGACATCTATGTCCTTGTAAGAAACAAACATCCGTGTCCTTGAAAGAAGCAAACATCTATGTCCTTGTAAGAAGCAAACATCCATGTCATTGTAAGAAGCAAACATCCGTGTCCTTGTAAGAAGCAAACATCCATGTCCTTGTAAGAAGCAAACATCCATGTCCTTGTAAGAAGCAAACATCTATGTCCTTGTAAGAAGCAAACATCCATGTCATTGTAAGAAGCAAACATCCGTGTCCTTGTAAGAAACAAACATCCATGTCCTTGTAAGAAGCAAACATCCGTGTCCTTGTGAGAAGCAAACATCCGTGTCCTTGTAAGAAGCAAACATCCGTGTCCTTGTGAGAAGCAGACATCTATGTACTTGTAAGAAGCAGACATCTTTGTATTTGTAAGAAGCAAACATCCATGTCCTTGTAAGAAGCAAACACCCGTGTCCTTGTAAGAAGCAAACATCCGTGTCCTTGTAAGAAACAAACATCCATGTCATTGTAAGAAGCAAACATCCGTGTCCTTGTAAGAAGCAAACATCCGTGTCCTTGTAAGAAGCAAACATCCATGTCCTTGTAAGAAACAAACATCCGTGTCCTTGTAAGAAACAAACATCCGTGTCCTTGTAAGAAGCAAACATCCACTTCCTTGTAAGAAGCAAACATACATGTCCTTGTAAGAAACAAACATCCATGTCCTTGTAAGAAGCAAACATCCATGTCCTTGTAAGAAACAAACATCCGTGTCCTTGTAAGAAGCAAACATCCATGTCCTTGTAAGAAGCAGACATCCGTGTCCTTGTAAGAAGCAGACATCCGTGTCCTTGTAAGAAGCAAACATCCATGTCCTTGTAAGAAGCAAACATCCGTGTCCTTGTAAGAAACAAACATCCATGTCCTTGTAAGAAACAAACATCCATGTCCTTGTAAGAAACAAACATCCGTGTCCTTGTGAGAAACAAACATCCATGTCATTGTAAGAAACAAACATCCGTGTCCTTGTAAGAAGCAAACATCCGTGTCCTTGTAAGAAACAAACATCCGTGTCCTTGTAAGAAGCAAACATCCATGTCCTTGTAAGAAGCAAACATCCGTGTCCTTGTAAGAAACAAACATCCATGTCCTTGTAAGAAACAAACATCCATGTCCTTGTAAGAAGTAAACATCCATGTCCTTGTAAGAAGCAAACATCCGTGTCCTTGTAAGAAGCAAACATCCGTGTCCTTGTGAGAAGCAGACATCTATGTACTTGTAAGAAGTAAACATCCATGTCCTTGTAAGAAGCAAACATCCGTGTCCTTGTAAGAAACAAACATCCGTGTCCTTGTAAGAAGCAAACATCCATGTCCTTGTAAGAAGCAAACATCCGTGTCCTTGTAAGAAGCAAACATCCATGTCCTTGTAAGAAGTAAACATCCATGTCCTTGTAAGAAGCAAACATCCATGTCCTTGTAAGAAGCAAACATCCGTGTCCTTGTAAGAAGTAAACATCCATGTCCTTGTAAGAAGTAAACATCCGTGTCCCTGTGAGAAACAAACATCCATGTCCTTGTAAGAAGTAAACATCCATGTCCTTGTAAGAAGCAGACATCCGTGTCCTTGTAAGAAGCAAACATCCGTGTCCTTGTAAGAAGCAAACATCCGTGTCCTTGTAAGAAGCAGACATCCGTGTCCTTGTAAGAAGCAAACATCCGTGTCCTTGTAAGAAGCAAACATCCGTGTCCTTGTAAGAAGCAAACATCCATGTCCTTGTAAGAAGCAAACATCCGTGTCCTTGTAAGAAGCAAACATCCGTGTCCTTGTAAGAAGCAGACATCCGTGTCCTTGTAAGAAACAAACATCCATGTCATTGTAAGAAGCAAACATCCGTGTCCTTGTAAGAAACAAACATCCATGTACTTGTAAGAAGCAGACATCTTTGTATTTGTAAGAAGCAAACATCCGTGTCCTTGTAAGAAACAAACATCCGTGTCCTTGTAAGAAGCAGACATCCGTGTCCTTGTAAGAAACAAACATCCGTGTACTTGTAAGAAACACACATCCATGTCCTTGTAAGAAACAAACATCCATGTCCTTGTAAGAAACAAACATCCGTGTCCTTGTAAGAAGCAAACATCCGTGTCCTTGTAAGAAGCAAACATCCATGTCATTGTAAGAAACAAACATCCATGTCATTGTAAGAAACAAACATCCATGTCATTGTAAGAAACAAACATCCATGTCCGTGTAAGAAACAAACATCCATGTCCCTGTGAGAAACAAACATCCACTTCCTTGTAAGAAGCAAACATCCATGTCCTTGTAAGAAGCAAACATCCATGTCCTTGTAAGAAGCAAACATCCATGTCATTGTAAGAAACAAACATCCATGTCATTGTAAGAAACAAACATCCATGTCATTGTAAGAAACAAACATCCATGTCCGTGTAAGAAACAAACATCCATGTCCCTGTGAGAAGCAAACATCCATGTCCTTGTAAGAAGCAAACATCCGTGTCCTTGTAAGAAACAAACATCCGTGTCCTTGTAAGAAGCAAACATCCATGTCCTTGTAAGAAGCAAACATCCGTGTCCTTGTAAGAAACAAACATCCGTGTCCTTGTAAGAAGCAAACATCCGTGTCCTTGTAAGAAGCAAACATCCATGTCCTTGTAAGAAGCAAACATCCATGTCATTGTAAGAAACAAACATCCATGTCATTGTAAGAAACAAACATCCATGTCATTGTAAGAAACAAACATCCATGTCCGTGTAAGAAACAAACATCCATGTCCCTGTGAGAAGCAAACATCCATGTCCTTGTAAGAAGCAAACATCCGTGTCCTTGTAAGAAACAAACATCCATGTCCTTGTAAGAAACAAACATCCGTGTCCTTGTAAGAAGCAAACATCCGTGTCCTTGTAAGAAGCAAACATCCATGTCATTGTAAGAAACAAACATCCGTGTCCTTGTAAGAAGCAAACATCCATGTCCTTGTAAGAAACAAACATCCATGTCCGTGTAAGAAACAAACATCCATGTCCCTGTGAGAAACAAACATCTATGTCCTTGTAAGAAGCAAACATCCGTGTCCTTGTAAGAAGCAAACATCCATGTCCTTGTAAGAAACAAACATCCATGTCCGTGTAAGAAACAAACATCCATGTCCCTGTGAGAAACAAACATCTATGTCCTTGTAAGAAGCAAACATCCGTGTCCTTGTAAGAAGCAAACATCCGTGTCCTTGTAAGAAACAAACATCCATGTCATTGTAAGAAGCAAACATCCGTGTCCTTGTAAGAAGCAAACATCCGTGTCCTTGTAAGAAGCAAACATCCGTGTCCTTGTAAGAAACAAACATCCATGTCCTTGTAAGAAGCAAACATCCGTGTCCTTGTAAGAAGCAAAGAGCCGGGTCCTCGGAGACGCAAGCACAAGTGAAGAGTAGGTCAATACACGGCCTAATCTAAGTCCGTGGTCAATACTACAACAATGTGTGTATTATCATTTACATGGGGGCATTTTCGTGTTTTTCGTTAAGCTTCTCCTTGTGTATCAATTTAAACAACAATAGTATGTGTGTAATGTTTATCTAGGTTTACGAGTGGTGTACGACATGACAAAACCGGAAGGGCAGCGTGTACGGAAAGTGAAGGCGAGATGCACGAGCTGTCAGCTTCCACGGTTCGAGAAGCTTGTGGACTCTGCAGTGTATAAAGTGATCATGCCTTCTTTCGGATCAAGATTTCCGGGGTTCGAATCCCGCTAGGGGCACGGCAACTTTGTCTGCAGTAGAGAACTGTTCTACACGCAGTAAGGTTTGGGTGCAATGCTACATTGAATTTCAGCATAGTACCATCCATGGTTCGCTAGTTCCAGCCGCTGCTCGCAGGTTTCACCGCAGTGCATAGCCACATGGCGTTGCGGGCTTTCTCCCTGCCATAATACTAGCAGCCGAATTATCGAATTCAGATAGGCTTATACTCAAATGAAAGGGGGTTGTGTAGCTAGGTTCGTCAGGGTACTCGGTGTACTAGGCATGCAATGTTACGATTTACCGCGACGAATACAAGGTTTGTAAGACGAAACAATGTTTACTATTAACTATCAACTATATATGAGAATAAGCTAGTAACATTCCAGCACTATATCATATTTCAGCAAACTGATCCATTTGTTTAAATACTATTTCAGGGATTTTACGTGCGAATCATTGACATACCGTTTAATTTATAGGTGATGTGGACGCTGACGTGTTAGTGGAATACACCAAGAGAGCTTCTCCTTTACACCCAGGGCTAGAGGGACGGATCACCTTCCGGAAATCATAAACCGGAAGTCCACCCCGGATATCCTCCTTACATGTTTGTGGAACAGCTTTGGCAATATTCTCTCATTGTGATTACATTTTATAAATATTTCCAAAAACTCAATGTTGTCACTGATGCTCTCATTATGATGTCATTTAATAATATCTTCGTATCCATTTTGGAATCTACAACCTGCTTAATTTAGAGTTATCCTTACATTTAAATATAAGAGGATGCTATTGAAATCAAACCTTCGTACACCATATTTTAAATGATCTGTAGGTCAGCTAACGATAACAAACCTTTGTAAGTGAGATATCAAACGCGCTGAAACAACCAGTTGCCATGGTGAGGAATGTTGGTTGTAGAATTCATTTGTCGAAGGGTTTCAGTTATGATACGTCAACCAATCGTAGTGTTATTCTCTGGGTACTGACCAATCAACATTGAGAATCACTAAACAGCACATATGCGAATATATAAAACAAATCACCTGTGTATTCTCATATCCAGTAATCACTCGTATCTCGCTGGTTATTCTCTAAATATGTGAAAAAAGAAACACTTCTAACGGTTTACGGATCTAGATCGAAACATGTTAGGATTAGTATATTGTTATAATTTGTTTAGGGTTGGGGTTAGGGGTTATTGCATTTTATAAAAAGTTTATCAGTCTGATTAAAATCGATGGAATGTTCCTAGGAATAAAATTTGCAAAATTATGCATCTACCAGGATACGAACAGGTTCTGTAGATTCCTCTATGAAAGGTCTGAGAACACCCCGTATGGGCGCGTGTTCCGAACCAGTTTAGCACAGCCAAAGCCCGGTCAAATAGCTGATCAATCACAACGTAGTTTTAAGCGGTCAATGTTTTGAAAGCATTCTGAACAGACCAATGGGTGGCTGTTTGGAGTTACGTGCCACTAGCTTCTCGCACCGAAAGCATTTGTTGGGCATCTTTTGATTGGCTAGCTGAATTGCGGTCGAACACGTGAGTCTACGGGCTGTTATCAGACGATTTGGCGTGGAACCTAGGACTGATATCAGTTCGTATCCCGGTAGATGCACTATTTGCAATTTTTATTCCACGGAAAACCGTTGATTTTAATCAGACTGAAAAGTTCATATAACGTCTTCCAAATAGTTAAAAACAAGTGTTGTTGTAAACATATGTAATCAGATATATGATTTGAACAGGTATACACATGTTCACACCATCAATTTCACACATGTTACTCCCATTTGATATTAAAACGTTTCATCACATAATTGGTATCGTGTTCTCTGTTACATGTATAAGCCAAGACGGCCGTAAGCGTTTATAGCATGGGTCCGCAGGTCAACTTGTGAACCCCCTAACCTGAGATTTGATGGGAAGTACCATGTACCCATAGAGGATACACTTTTGTACTAACCAGAGGTTGGTGGATGGGGGCATAATTTTTCAAGCTTCAATTAATCCTTTTTTATAACACAAAGTTGGCGCCGGTGTAAGATTGAAAACGTACCCGCGTTGAAAACACACCTGGCGGGTACTTTTTCAACGTTGAATTATGACCCGGGGTCACTTTTCACACCTCGGGTATATTTTCAACTTTGAATATTTACCCGACTGCTGTTGAAAAATTACCCCTGCACGGATTGAAATGGTACCCTCTTTGAATAAGTACCCGGTATGTTTCTATACACCCCAAACCGGAAGAGCGCATGTGTTTCTGCTTTTTTAAGTGCCAAAATTGTGAGGTGGTTCAGGGTATGTAGTTTGTTTATAGTATATGCGTTATTTAATTCATTGAATTAACTAATTGTTCATTTAAACTTTTTAGTATATCATAGCAGTTATAACGTTTGAATGACCTTGACCCTAAACGTAAACAAATTGACGTCATCCGCCTCGACTGAAATCTAACTGTCGTTTAGCACTTACAAGCTTTATACAAGCTTTAAACTGATTTAAAACGGGTAAACCTTAGTGTATTTAAGTGTGCAAATAATGAAATGTGAAATGTGTTACCCAACATAGCAGGGAATATTGGGGAAATATGTTTGTAAATTCATGGATCCAAAACAGCTGATCGAACTGTTCAAAACTCTGCATACGGCGTTCGTCATCATATAATGTCATCTTACCATTATGAGACACCTAGTCTTGGCTAGGAGTTGTTACTATGGCAGCGGGGTACATAATTGTTTTTACACCGTGAACCTGACGGGGTAAATATTAAATAAATGTATCGACAGTCAACCAATAGAAAATGAGTAATAAGTACAGATATATAATTGTGATAATTTAATTAAATGAATAATTTAGGCATTTGTATAATAAGATTATTTCATTTTCCCCGATAATTTTTCATTTAACGGAGATTATAAGGGCTTCAAGACGTATGTCTGGAAGACCTATTGTTATTATCCGGTTTTGTCTTATTATTATTATTTGTACGAGTTTTGTGCGCCCGATTCTAAGTAACGGCTGAACTGATTTGCATGAAATTTACAGGGATTATAGACTGTGACGAAAACTAGCCCTGTGCGTCGGCCGATGTTTGTTTTCGACTTCTTTCGTGAGTTATCTCCGCTTGAATTCAAAACTTCAGACCTTAATAGCTCGAAAACTAATCAACATAATTTCACAAAACCTGCACCAAAATGTGGGCAACAGCAGCTATATTTGATAGCTTATTATGTAGATAAATAAATTGTTAAGAGAGCTCTTGTGGCCGAATTTGGAATTTCATCCTTGAATTTCAGTTATCTGCCCTTTAACATGATCATTTTTTATAAGTTGGAATTTCGGCTACATGTTCAAAGGGACGTAACTCTGTAATAAATAAAGATATCTCACCTACATGTACAATAATTACTTAGTATAAAATATCCCAATTTGTTTGGGCACAGTTGAACATGATGAACCCTTCCTTCTTTAATGTCACAATAGGCTAAGATACGTAGAAATCATGTGTTTTACAAACATATGCTGATTGTTATGGAGATATTTATAAATTGTCAAAGTAGGTATGTTCACCTACTAGTTTGTTTTAGTGGAATTTTTTTTATATTCGGGCTGACTTTCACCATTCGTAGAAAAGTGAAAATTAGACTGATGAATATGTGTTTACGCTTTTGTAGAAATATAAAACAGACATTACAATATGGTCATATTCCGAACAGCATATTCAATCATACAGATGTTAACAGCTCGTTTAAGTGATTTCCTCTCCACTTACCTACCCAATGAGTAAATCAGTAGAAATATAGACCTATCACCGCAGATACGCCTTGTCTGTTTGCCATTGTTCCCATGAAGTTCATATAACAAGTACTATTTTAAATTTGACCCCTTCATTCCACCATGCCATTACATAATAGTGTGGTTGAGTGAGTAATGATAACATAGGCATACATCATTTTTTTGGCGTATGGCTTTCTCGATTCTTCTCTCCGAGAGGCTATTCAACTCAGTTCTTCAATCCTAACCTCTGTTGCACTTTCTTGGATTGAAATATAGATTACTGATTGGTAGTATCAAAACGTGGTTGTGATATCAACGAATTTTTTTGGAAAAGGTCTGTTTTCATAACTGTTGTAACCAAGAGAGTTGATTCATCTGTGCAACACCGAAGTCGGGTGCAGATGTAAAACCATGTTTTATTGGATAAACATAAGGACCTAACCACAGTTGCAAACTATCAAAACCAGGGGATTTTCAGGAATGGTGAAATATGTTCTCTGCAACACAAGTTAGGAAGGAAAAAGTGAGTGGAGAAGAGAATGGGTTAAGTATTGAATATTTAAATATGAGAGCAAATGTATGGGATGAAGCTTATTACACATTTTGCATCACACATGTATAAATCCATGTAAAAATTATATCATTTCTGTTAATATAATACATTTCATAAAGGAATTTGATTATACCTTGGTATTATCAGCTATATGGTTCACAACGTCGTTGAAATAAAACGCCAATAACCAACCAGATGATAACTGGGATCTCACACTGTATTCAGAAAGGGTATTGTACAGTTGTCTATCAATTTTTCGCAGTCAACAAGTGCGCTTGACTGATTTTCCTCTCGGTTTCCTCACACAGATCTTCCATCTCCATACACAAAACTACTTAATTTTTTAACATCACATGTCCCAAGTTTACATTTATCTCATTAATCAAAGTAGACAACTACTTCTGTATTCCATTACAAGGGCGTGATGTGGCATGCATAATGTAAGGCGTCATGCTTCTATTGGCATATTGAAATACAGCAACACAAGAAAACACATTAATCTGATAAGTCGATTACTCTAAGGTTTCAAGTTGTTGCATAAATCTTGCATTGATAGTTAACCGGTTTTGTTCTCGGCTGCAATGGATCATTGTAGATCAAGGACAATCAGTTTGTTTTCTTCAGTCAAAAGACTATTTCCATAATTAACAAAGACACGTCGTACTCACTCAGATCTTCTTTCTCCGAACAACAAAACCACTTCTTTTATTTAACATGACAAGTCCCAAGTTTACATTTATCTCATTAATCAAAGTAGACAACAACTTCTTTATTCAATTACAAGGGCGTGATGTGGCATGCATAATGCAAGGCGTCATGCTTCTATTGACATATTGAAATACAGCAACACAAGAATACACATGAATCTGAAGTCGATGACCTTAAGGATTCAAGTTGTCCCATATATAGTTCTTGCATTGATAGTTAACCAGGTTTGTTCTTGGCTGCAATGGATCATTGTATGTCTAGGACAATCAATTTGTTTTCTTCAGTCAAAAGACTTTTTATACCCCCGCTACGAAGTAGTCGGGGGTATATAGCGCTCAGCGCGTCCGTCCGTCCGTCCGTCCGTCCGGAACACTTTTGGTTCCGCTCATAACTCAAATACTACTTGTTCAATTGTTATGAAACTTTATACATGTACACTTTATGGTCCCTAGATGTGCCTTTTCTATGTTTCCCTCAGATTCCATGATTATTTTTTCAGATTTTCCACTTTTAAGCGTCTTTGTGTGCGCGTCTATGGTCACACTTTTGGTTCCGCTCATAACTCAAATACTACTTGTTCAATTGTTTTGAAACTTTATACATGTACACTTTATGGTCCCCAGATGTGCCTTTTCTATGTTTCCCTCAGATTCCATGATTATTTTTTCAGATTTTCCACTTTTAAGCGTCTTTGTGTGCGCGTCTATGGTCACACTTTTGGTTCCGCTCATAACTCAAATACTACTTGTTCAATCGTTATGAAACTTTATACATGTACACTTTATGGTCCCTAGATGTGCCTTTTCTATGTTTCCCTCAGATTCCATGATTATTTTTTCAGATTTTCCACTTTTAAGCGTCTTTGTGTGCGCGTCTATGGTCACACTTTTGGTTCCGCTCATAACTCAAATACTACTTGTTTCCAAGAAGGTATTAACACCTCATATACATAGCTTCTTTCTTATAAATCTGGTAAATGATTTTGACATGTTCACATTCAAGGTCAAAGGTCAAGGTCATGAGTGCTTTAATTACTACAATAATCCTTGTAAACATGATAACTTCAAACGTTTTTGTGCTGTCAGGCTCTTATTTGGTATATATCAACTATGGAGATAGACCAAGATTTGAAAAAGTTTTCGCTAAAATCTGTCAAAGGTCAAGGTCACAGCAAGGTCACAACTTAAGCATGCTATTGTGAATATGCCTTATGTTAACAATGAACACTTTGAGTCATTGCATGATTGTTATACACAATGAAAAGTAATCAGTGATGGTGTGACCTTGAAGGTCTAAGGTCAAGGTCAAGGTCATGAGATATTGGTTCAGGCCATGTTAATCCTTTGATCCAATTTTGAAATCAGAAATAGGTTTTAAGAACAAATTTGTGAAAAGTGACCCCAGTGATGATTCAACTTGCTAGAATAACTTGAATAATGAACAAATTTTGGTCCAAAAAAAATCCCATTTTATTTATGCTGAGGAGAAGGCGGAACAGGGAAAGGCGAGACCCAAAGTTTCGGAGCTGCTCTGCTTTTGCGGTGTCCCGCAAACGCTCTTCTAGTTGTTCAAATGTTACGAAACCACTTTGACTTTTACTTCTAAAACATGCTTAGAGGTGTAATACTTACTCTGCTTTAATAATATATGTTATGGTCTTTTCATACAAAAGTTTAAACATTGATACCCTTTTGCTATTTTCAAACATTTCTCTTTGACCAATGTTAATGTAAAAGCGGGGGTATCATGAGTGAGCTTTGCTCACTAATTCTCTTGTTCCATAAATTAATCATCAATAGTTCGGAAATGTTCATTAGTGTCAGGTAACTCGTCATTATTGTTCAGCGAGGCGTCAATAGATATATAACTCATTATATTTTGCACCAACACATTGACATGCCACATGCATGTTTTAAAAAAAATCTCAGCAAGCTTGGATAACCATGATGTAACCAAGAGTATCGCTATGACATTAGGTAATGTTGCGTGGAATAAGAAAACTACAATGCATTTACATCATGTGATTCATTGATTATCTCAACACTCGGAAAGTTAAAGGGACAGTTCTATCGGGATATTATTTGTGGAGACGACATTCAAGTGGATTGTCGATTTGATACATATGTGTTATCAATACATGCTCCAAATATATAAATTTAAATTACCGTTCACTCAGTTTAACTTTTTAACTTCACAATTCACTCACAGTGTCAAGTTAACAAAATCTGGACCGATCAGTGTTTGATTTTCTGAAGTCGAGTTCACTCACTATTAAAACCATAACTAACATGTCATCGGTGAGCGCAAGCTCTCTGTGAAATGACCATACACTTATTACTGACAACTACTAACGGAAATATACTAAAGCCAGCAGAATAGATTTTTTGCTATTTTAAAAAATGTTGGGCAATTTCGCGGTTTTAAGGATATGCGTCTTTGGAAATGTACTCCTTCAATTTTATGACTACAGCTATGTATTATAGCTTATTTTGAAGATAAATGAATTGTTAAGAGCGCTCTTGAGGTCGTATTTTAATTTCGCCTTGGAATTTCGGTTATCTGCTTTTCAACATGGTCCTTGTTTATACTTGCAATCTGATACACAAACATTACCTAACATTTCTGTTTTAGATCTTTATCATGCAAAGAAATATAAAATTTCGTGATTTTGAGAAATTTTGAGGGGCATGTCCTTTGAAGAACTTTCCATCGTAAACCACTGAAGATATAAACAAGTTTAATGGCTTATGTTGAAGTAGGGATATCATTTTATTAAGGAAAAAAAATCATACATATATATGTCATAGTTTTCGTATGACAAGTCATGGAAGTTTGTCATTTTTCGAAAATCGCCATGTTCAGCAATTTTCAAAGGATCATGACTCCTTAACTAATTATGCTATTGATATTTTATTGCCACCTACGTACGCATAATTTCAAGATCTACAACCTTTATGTTTTTCTCTTTCATCAAAAAGTTGATAGTTAAGCTTCAAACATCGTAAATGTCGTATTGGGGTTCAAAAACATGCATTTTAAAGTATTTTCTATTAAATTAAAGCACATCATTAGCATACATTAGTATAGAAATATTAACCGTTTTGTCTTAATCATGAGAAATGTAATGTAGGGGTCCATGAATATGTGATTATTCGTTTTTCAGAGGGGTACCTTCTTTGGATAATTTTTGATAGCTCATTTTAAAGCAGAGAAACTGATGAATAACTGAGAGTCCAACATGAAGTTCAAGGTCGAGAAGAATTCGAAGTCTTGTAGACTGTGGCAATCCTAGTTATAAGTATGTTTATATTTATGTGCTGGGATTTTGAAGAACGGAACTAAAGAATCAATATATGACTAAATATTTGTTCTATCGTTGGAGTCTATTTATCAAATATAAAAATGAACATTGTATGATGTTTATGTACTAGCACTCGGTCTCTGAGGCACTCCCTTTATCCTATGAAATGTTCTGTTTATAAAATGAAGTGTTATTTTCGAATAAATACGGACAGATCTCATGCGAAATAGCGAAGACGCGAAGGAATTACAGTGCCCTGTTCATAGTAAGTAAGATCGTGATGTTTGAGCAAATAATCCGATGTCCTATAATTGTTTTTTAAACATAAAATGACAATGTGTCTGAAAGTTATGAAACTTAAATTTGTTTTCTTCAGTCAAAAGACTTTTTTCATAATTAAGTTTCATAACTCATCTTCAATAGTTCGGAAATGTTCATTAGTGTCAGGTAACCCGTCATTAGTATTCAGCGAGACGTCAATAGATATATAACTCATTATATTTTGCACCAACACATTGACATGCCACATGCATGTTTTGTTTTATTCTCAGTAAGCTTGGATAGCCATGATGTAACCACGAGTATCGCTGTGACATTAGGTAATGTTGCATGGAATAAGAAAGCTACAATGCATTTACATCATGTGATTCATTGATTATCTCAACACTGGGACAGTTCTATCGGGATATTCAAGTGGATTGTCGATTTGATACATATGTGTTATCAATACATGCTTCCCTGTTCATAATAAATAAGATCGTGATGTTTGAGCAAATAATCCGATGGCCTATAATTGTTTTTTAAACATAAAATGACAATGTGTCTGAAAGTTATGAAACTTATATTAAAAGGCAATGAACCGGTATACAAAGCAGTTATATTTGTCTTTTTGTGTAGTGTTATTTGTTGGAAATATATACACTGGAATTCTAATTTTGAAAAACTTATAAACTTGTTTGTGATTTCTTTTATCTATTTAAATTATAAACTGTTATATTTCACGCTGTGTTTTCTCTCTACTTCTATGACGTTTAAATTGAAAGTAGGATATTATTTAGTATAAAGAAGGCGACGTTTACTAACTTTCGGTGTTGATAGGCCTGCAAAAAAGGCATCTAGTCTATCTATACACAAAGAACTTAATCAAGCACCACCTCATATTTTCAGATTTGTGTGACGATGACCAACCACTGTGAAAATCTTGTGAAATTAATCGAAGAAATTGCTTCTTCTTGTACATTGCAAAACTCGTCGTGTGGTAATTAAACACATGAAGATGTATTATCATAAACAAGCTAACTAAGAAAGAAGACCAAACGCGAGCCAGGAAGCGCTATTTGTTGATTGTTGAATCAATAACAGAGACATGTATAGTTCATATGCAAATGAGAAATACCCTCCTTCAAACAAAGTTGAAAGATTTGAATACAAATCATCGATTTGAATAAGACTATTAAAATTAGCATAACTTGCTTATGG
The DNA here is from genome assembly GCA_936450465.1 of Gibbula magus. Taxonomy (NCBI): domain Eukaryota; kingdom Metazoa; phylum Mollusca; class Gastropoda; order Trochida; family Trochidae; genus Gibbula; species Gibbula magus. The sequence continues at coordinate 70,270,367 of OW388293.1, read as the reverse complement.
GAAATTGGAACATTTATAAGAGTAAGGCATAATTTGCCAAACTAAAAATCAAATCACAATGACCACATTCTTTTTTTAAACGTAATACAGTTTGACATGGGTGGATCGGTCGGGGGGGGGGGGGGGGGGGGGGGCGCTGTTTCAGAGGGTTCTGGGCTGCAGGCGGGGGCTGGATTGAGTGACTCACGGGAAACGGATTCGCTACTCGCCCATATGGACTTGGTTCCTCAGAGGAAGAAACGTGCTACACCTTCTTGCAAGAACAAAGACCCCCCTATGGAAGGACTTGATGAAAGTGATACATCTGGATTGTTTGACAAGACCCCGAACGTGCCATCGCAGAAGAGGAAGTCTGCCGTAGATACTAAGACATGGAAGTCCCCTCGTGTTGGGAAGTCTTCCCCTCCCAAGGAGTACAACAAACACTATAGCCCTTATTCGAAGGTTGCCAAGAAGAGGGGAAAACCAGGGTTTTCAATCCCAAGCATAACTGAGGTAGAGTGTTTTATCTAACTTAGATACCGTACAACATAAATGTAAGCGCTTATCGGGTAGTGTTTTTAAAAAAAATAACTGTCAAATGTCAAAATTTACATTTTATAATGTTTGATTCCCAAAGTATGCGTTATAAAGAGTATGTCTCCCGGACTAGAGTTATATTGAGACAGAGACAGTGTAACTGTAAATAGAGGAAAGATCTTTCGGCTTCCTCGGTAGCGTGGAGGTAGAGCGTCCGGTTTAATGAACAACGGGTATCGAGTTCGATTCCCGCCATCTACACTCTGAAAAATTTATCTTTAAATACTTTTCGATAATAATTGTTATGAATTGAGTTGTGAAAAAAAATCTTAGTCTCATTTAAGGTCTTACTATCAAAAGTAAAAACTTACTTTCACAATAAAAACCTCATACGTGGTTATTATCGGAAGATATACCGACTGAAATAATAGTGAGGGGTTATTACGAGAAAACAAGATACCTACGAAACAATAGATAAAATCCCTGATAGGTTTCTAACTGTGACTTGTGCCTGATTGTTTTGTGTACCTGATTTCGCATATATGATGGATTACTCTTGGATTACTTGGGCTTAAAAGGATGTACTTGGATAATGTTTTGTGTTCTTTCTTGCTGATTGTGTTCTATTATTTATGCATCTGTCCTTTCTTTGCTGTCATCGTTATATTTATTTCCGTCTTTAGCTTTTGTTTGTTAGTCCACTACCCCAACACACTGTGCAATATTTTCTTTTACTTCCTGGGGTAGTGGAACTTTCTGTCTGGTGATTGTATTTTGATTTTTGATGGACTAATAAATTTATTCAAATGGAATACAGTTTGTTTATTCGGTATGTAGGTCAGTTTTAAATATTTGAGACTTGTTAAATCGAAATATGATGCTAAAAGCGTTTTTTTTTCTCATCTAATAAAAACAACTATTGTGAAACATAACTGGTATTCCAATTTATGACTATTTTAAAACTATGACAACCAAACGATACATGCGCAAAATTATATGCGCAACTTATGAATGTATCCAGTTTGACAGTCATCATAACAGTGCGTGCTAAAGTTTTCGCTGTACGGATAGGCGTGTTTAGACTCCATATGCGACAACTTCATCAAGTCCGCTTCGACGTTTTAATTATCGATTACAGGTTAACGAGAGCGAATAGTAATTATTGTATTGCATCAATAGAAGGCCTAAAGGTGTACACAAGGCATAATAAGTCCTTGACTGTTCAAACTATTGTCAGGGAGTTTGCTGTACGGTGCCTTTGAGTACTGTACTCACACTTTTAAAATCTTGGCGTATTTATTGTATTATCCTACGTATTTAATACGCTTTAATTTAAGATTGATGTTTTTTTCTGAATATACCATTTATTTCCCAGTCCATAAAACAACTATAATGTTGATTACATGAAAATAGCTACAGCGTATTAAGTAAGTAACATTTTTGATGGCGTGTCTATTGTATGATAAATTACGTAGAAAATGCCTTAAAGAATGGTATTATGTCAATCTGTCAACAGATAATTTTCATGTTTATTGAACGGTACAAATCAATATGTAATTAAAATCATGCTATCTTTATATACCATACTTTGAACATCAGAAATGATCAGTAAGAGAGCAGCGCAATATGTATTCAATTTTTTTTTTATCAATTTATATCTTTTTTATGTGGGCACTGCATGTTCATATGTATAAATGATGTAAACACAGCAAGTCAAATATTATCTAATTGAATAGGTTGTTGCTAGATGACCAAAATGTGACAAAACAATCATATTTGCTTTGTGAATATTTATGTAATTGATAGTTGTATTGCAGTTTTGGTTTCAAATGTGCGAGAATAGGTAATTTGTTTGCCATTTTTAGCTCATCAGGCCTGAAAGGCCCGATGGGCTTATGGCATGACATGGCGTCCGGCGTCCGGCGTCCGGCGTCCGTCCATCCGTCCGTCCGTCCATCCGTCCGTCCATCCGTCCGTAAACTTTTCGCTTTTTTTACTTCTTCTCCAGAACCAATAACTCCACAGAGCTCCAAAAGTTCCAAAAGGTCTAGAGAGCTGAAAAGTTGTGTGCAGACTCCTTGGCCAATGGGGATTCTTAATTATAGATTTCGTGACCCCATGACCCCAAATCGGGTCACAGAGGTCACATCTTTAAAAACCTATTTTCATCTTCTTCTCCAGTTCCAAAAGGTCTAGAGAGCTGAAAAGTTGTGTGCAGACTCCTTGGCCAATGGGGATTCTAAATTGTAGATCTCGTGACCCTGTGACCCCAAATGGGGTCACAGAGGTCACATCCTTAAAAACCTATTTTCATCTTCTTCTCCAATTCCAAAAGGTCTAGAGAGCTGAAAAGTTGTGTGCAGACTCCTTGGCCAATGGGGATTCTAAATTGTAGATCTCGTGACCCTGTGACCCCAAATGGGGTCACCGGGGTCACATCCTTAAAAAACTATTTTCATCTACTCCAGAACAAATGTACCTCAAAGGCTGTAATATTGTGTGCAGACTCTGTCAATGGGGATTCTAAATTTTAGATTTGGAGACCCTGTGGTGCCTCAAATAAGGGCCTCAAGCCATGACCTTAAAATCTATTTCTGTCTTCATCATTAAACAATATAAACCCTGATGAGCTACAGAGCCCATGGTTCTATTTTTAAAAATATAAAAGTATTTGATTATGACGATTGTATTTGATTTACTACAGCCATGTCATCGCAGCTCACTCTGTAATGTATTTTATGGGCGCTTCTTCTCATGTTATATGTGGTGATTGCATTGTATAATGGGCCTGTGGCCCCATTACTGAATAAACAAACTTATGATTAACGTTACATTTATCATAAAACAACTAGTTTATAAGGACGACGTCATTTTTTACTCATTGTGCACTTGAGAATGCATGAGTGTTCTCAGCGATTTCGCTCCTTCGCGATTTTGCTTATTCACGATTTTGCTTATTCACGATTTCGCCTCTTCGCGAGTTCGCTTCTTCGCGATTTCGCTCCTTCGCGATTTCGCTCCTTCGCGATTTCGCTCCTTCGCGATTTCGCTCCGTTGCTATTTCGCTTATAAAAATTAAATGTGTGCATAATGAGAGAGCTGAAAAGTTGTGTGCAGACTCCTTGGCCAATGGGGATTCTAAATTGTAGATCTCGTGACCCTGTGACCCCAAATGGGGTCACCGGGGTCACATCCTTAAAAAACTATTTTCATCTACTCCAGAACAAATGTACCTCAAAGGCTGTAATATTGTGTGCAGACTCTGTCAATGGGGATTCTAAATTTTAGATTTGGAGACCCTGTGGTGCCTCAAATAAGGGCCTCAAGCCATGACCTTAAAATCTATTTCTGTCTTCATCATTAAACAATATAAACCCTGATGAGCTACAGAGCCCATGGTTCTATTTTTAAAAAATATAAAAGTATTTGTTTAAATAAAGAGGAGATTCACAATATCGTTCCTTCTTTCTTTGAATATAAGAATAACTGTTTCTGCATTTAATTTCGAATCGGTGTCCGTTTCATGTATAATCCATTCCTTTTGACAAACCATTCTTTATAAACAACATAAATATTTATATCGCATATGTTAAAGTGTATAATATTATATACTTAGGCAAATGGCTTTTGAGTACGGATTAGATTAGTCATTATATTTTAGTCAGAAGACTCAGTGTATCTCAGTTTATATGGCAGCTCTTGTTGGCGGCTATACTATTTTGACATAGTCCAAGGTTACTCTTACTTACTCTTACTTCTCCAACAAATATAAACAATAACAAGTTACCTATTATCCGTCGTTCATATTACCAGTTCGATTTGCTTTTGTATCGATCTTACATTGTCCTCAATTAACGTTACACTAAAAAAAACACTTACATATCAAGCTAATAAAGCCCTGCAATGTATCAAATCAAGTATGGACCATTTCTAAAAATTGCCTCTTCATGTTCAACTCCACATTTGTGATGCCTATACTGACCTATGGTAGTGAAGTTTGGGGCTTCTATGCATCTCATGACACTGAAAACTTTTGTGATAGATTTTATAAAACCCTTTTGCACTTGAACAGGACAACTCCAAATTTAGTTGGGAGGGGTGAACTTGGACGTTACTCCATAAAGGTAAATCACTACATGAAAATCATCAAATATTGGATACGACTTCTGTATCAGGATAGTAATATCGTTTTAAGGCATGTATATATATACGAAAAGGACCTTGCAGACAAAAACATTGATTGTTGGGCTTTGAGTGTGAAGAAGTTACTTTTCTCATATGGCTTTGGTTCAATATGGACCAACCAGGGCACTACACATATTCAGATGTTCCTCAAATCCTTTAAGCAAAGATGTATTGATATCCATAAGCAGATATGGTTTAATGACCTTAATCACTTCGATGCTCCAGCCACTGTCTTATGATTGAACATGGTCGTAAACTAGGACTATCAAGAGACCAGCGACTTTGTCCTCTCTGTGTTATTCCTGTGACAGAAACTGAATTCCACTTTATCTTTCTTATTCCGAAATATTTTTAGGAGTTTCTATCTCACAAGAAGTTCAGACAACTGCTGGTATCTGACAATAATATAATAATAAACAATCTTGGAAAATATACATTCCTTGCTTTAAAATTGCGAAACAAGTTTCTATCACTATGACGATTGTATTTGAATTACCACAGCCATGTCATCGCAGCTCACTCTGTAATGTATTTTATGGGCGCTTCTTCTCATGTTATATGTGGTGATTGCATTGTATAATGGGCCTGTGGCCCCATTACTGAATAAACAAACTTATGATTAACGTTACATTTATCATAAAACAACTAGTTTATAAGGACAACGTCATTTTTTATTCATTGTGCACTTGAGAATGCATGAGTGTTCTCAGCGATTTCGCTCCTTCGCGATTTTGCTTATTCGCGAGTTCGCCTCTTCGCGAATTCGCTTCTTCGCGATTTCGCTTCTTCGCGATTTCGCTCCTTCGCGATTTCGCTCCTTTGCGATTTCGCTTATAAAAATTAAATGTGTGCATAATGAGGCACATTTGTTGATTTTCACATAAAGATGTTTTGTATGTCGATGAACAGTTGTGTTTTATCCAAATAAATTTCGACGGGTTTTATAAATTCAACATTTCATTTAAAAAAATAATAATCACGTAGAAGTATTCTCTGGCTAATGACTAAACGCCTGCACCTTTCAGTTTTATAGTACGACATCGAAAACTTAAGATAATTGTAATTGAAAATCATAATTGATAAAACCAACCGAGGTGTGTACTTTCTTTTGTACTTGTACAGTTTATATGTATATCACAAGTGTATTAAACACTATTATATGATTATATACAGGGGCGAATTCATACTGGGAGACCGCATCTCTGAAATGTCAATATCTCTCTTCGAAAATCTTCGTTGTTATCATACATTTTAAGTTTACAGACTGGAAACTTTCCGGGTAATTATTCAACGAGGGTACCTTTTCAAACCGTGCAAGGGTCATTTTTCGACAGCAGTCGGGTGATTATTCAATGTTGAAAAAGTACCCGCCCTGAAGCAAATAGAATGTCACCATAGGGTCTGATTGACAAGATACTTCCCTATTTCTAAATAAAACAATTGCTGTATTTACAGTGCCTAAAGTGATCTACAATAACGAATATATATTCACTGAAGCATAAACCATTAAACCTGCAGATGGGTATAGCCCCAGGTGATAACTGCAAGAAACAAACGGACAGTGTCATATGAGAATTAAACGTTAAACGTTAAGTTACTTGAACATATGATAAACAAAATACATAGGAAAGTATCAAATTACAAATAATACATTTATACATGTGTTCGCACTGTGATATTTAGAACGTTTGTTCTTGCCTGAATCCGGTCGACTGAGTTATATTGTAAAAGTCTCAAAAACATAGAAACTCATAAAGGCCATAACTTAAAAAACCTTTTTGTTACGTTTTCCTTGATGATGACATGATTTGAGAGCAAATTCATTCGAGTAAGTTGTATTGTATTGGAGTCATACAGATCACTCCCTTACATCTATTTTCTTCTTCTTTTGAACTTGTAGTACATGTTTGGTGATGATCATTCATTGTTTTTATATTATAAACCGATTATTTTAGTATTGACTATTAATCGTACTCAAACTGATGAGCCTCAGAGGCAATGGCTCTATTTGATACATTAAAATTAAACCCTATTCTGCACCGGGCGACATCGTCTCCATGCTGAACAAGGACTGATCGAAGTCGGAACGGAAGGAAACAAGTTCCAAGACGAACGCGTTGTTGTTAATTTATGTATTTTATTTCTTTGAGTCTTTACATGGACTTGTTGGGTTTAATTTTACAATAAATGATTTATAACTATACTCAAGCAACTACATCATGTTTATTAACATCATTTGAAAATACGTAAGGCGAATTTCTTTATATGTCGATACCGACATTCATAAATATACATAAACACGTTAATTCATTTCAACATTGTATATTTTGTTCCCACGCATCACCATACAGGTGCTCTCCCACGGGGCCACTCTGAAGGCAGAGGGAAGAAGTGAGCTCATCATTCCAAACAAAATACCATGCTAGGACGTCGTAATTTTATGCAAAATATATATTTTCACCAACGAAATATTTTTTTTGTAAAGAAATATTCATTGTGCCAATGTCATTGAGTTTGTTTGCGCGATGTACACATGTATTGATATACAATATACTTTCACACGATGCAATGAGTACACTGTTTATAAAGATGTCTAAAAGCTTAATGGACCAACACACAACGACAACACGGAGTCATTAACATTTATTTACTGAACTGTATGTGAAGTGGTTTATATGGGTACAGTTTCAAGTTTTCAAATGGACGTATAATGGACTTTGGACTTTTCATATTAAGCATGCACGTGTGCTGGATAGCAGGTGAAACAACGTGCAAATGGGATACATTCACACATGTGCCGAGCTATGACAACATAGAAATACGGGACACCAATGAGCATATATGGCGACATGACAACATTGTCCTCCCTCTGTGTATGTGGCAATGCATGTACACCAAGGGGTGCTACAGTATACAGTACTCACCTGCGAACAAAAGCTGTGTAGGTCTCAGACGGTTTTATGGAAATATAACATGGCCCATTGACACATCTGTTCAGTCCAGTCCTCCTCAAGAACCTCCGATGTATGACCCTCCTCAAGAACCTTCGATGTATGACCCTCCTCAAGAACCTCCGATGTATGACCCTCCTCAAGAACCTCCGATGTATGACCCTCCTCAAGAACCTCCGATGTTTGACCCTCCTCAAGAACCTCCTATGTATGACCCTCCTCAAGAACCTCCTATGTATGACCCTCCTCAAGAACCTCCGATGTATGACCCTCCACAAGAGCCTCCGATGTATGACCCTCCTCAGGAACCTCCGATGTATGACCCTCCTCAAGAACCTCCGATGTATGACCCTCCTCAAGAACCTCCGATGTATGACCCTCCTCAAGAACCTCCGATGTATGACCCTCCTCAAGAGCCTCCGATGTATGACCCTCCTCAAGAACCTCCGATGTATGACCCTCCTCAAGAACCTCCGATGTATGACCCTCCTCAAGAACCTCCGATGTATGACCCTCCTCAAGAGCCTCCGATGTATGACCCTCCTCAAGAACCTCCGATGTATGACCCTCCTCAAGAACCTCCGATGTATGACCCTCCTCAAGAACCTCCGATGTATGACCCTCCTCAAGAGCCTCCGATGTATGACCCTCCTCAAGAACCTCCGATGTATGACCCTCCTCAAGAGCCTCCGATGTATGACCCTCCTCAAGAACCTCCGATGTATGACCCTCCTCAAGAACCTCCGATGTATGACCCTCCTCAGGAGCCTCCGATGTATAACCCTCCTCAGGAGCCTCCGATGTATGACCCTCCTCAAGAACCTCCGATGTATGACCCTCCTCAAGAGCCTCCGATGTATGACCCTCCACAAGAGCCTCCGATGTATGACCCTCCTCAGGAACCTCCGATGTATGACCCTCCTCAAGAACCTCCGATGGATGACCCTGAACTACCCAAGCTCGACACCCCCGTTGAAACGACACTTCGTACCTTTGAACTTTATGAAGCACATAAAGGTACGTTTTCAAACAAATTACACTTTCAGTTTAAAGGCGCTGTAGCACGTTCTGCTTAATGATCTCACGAAAAGGTAAATAAGCTAGATAATACTCCTCAATCAATAAAGAGAGTTCTAAAACGAATGTACATGGTTTTGTTAAGTCATGCGAGTCCATTTCCCTTCGAGTGACCATTTTAAAATGTCCACATTTAAATGGCCGCTCGAAGGTAGTTCAAGTGATCTGACTGGTGTAGCGATACCTAAAGACTCAGAATAGAGTTTTAATTATGGCACCATGATGGAGTGGTCATTCATTTTGCTGTCTGAACTCACATTCGCAGCAGACTTACAAAGTTACCAATCACACTTAAGAGTTCCACACCAGTGTCGCTTTATACGTCGCACAATTTTCTTCCAGTATGGATAACCATTTTCTTTGGACGGGGTTAATCGGGTCGTGTAATGAAATGTCTTACCCTCTAACGTAAAAAAGAAAAAGAAAATTCGCAGTAAATAGGTACTACAGCGTCTTTAAAGCATTTTGATTGAGGCATCACTCTTTTAACACGTTTCATGAATATCATTCATAATATTTCGAAAAGGAATACCATCAATAACATACAACATAATTTTCTATGTCATGCTAATAACCCTCTTTCAGAACCAGAAAGTGAGTGTGAGAGCGGAAGCGACTGTGTGTCAGGAGACACGTGTACAATGGGTGTGTGTTACTGTGACTCTCCTGGTATAGGCTACTCTCGAGATGGACGTACCTGCAGACCTCTCACAGGTGAGACGGCGTTGGAGGTTTAACTTTCGACAGGAACATTAGAAATCACGAACATATCATTAACTGAAACGCTACATAATATACCCCATGATACCCGCAGAGTTCCAGATATTGCAAGTACAATTGTTTAGTTGTCATTCAGTCGTGATACGTGATCGTGATACCCAAGACCACTGCTTATACAATGATCTGTCCTCGCTACTCATGTACTCCACGTGCGCTTCACACTTCACCCCGTTAAAGGGGCAGTAGCACGTTTTTCAAATTTTATTTTTTCAAATTTCCCATTCATAATGCTAGTTTATTTCATTTATATTTACTTTAGAGGGTAAAATATCTAATTACACAAACAAATTTCCTGTAGTGGCAAAAACAGTGTTGCATAGAAACCAAAACTTGCATGGCGGCCATTTTATTGTGAACACAATTTATTATTTCGATTGACAAAAAACGATTCCCATGGCTTTACGAACCATGTACAATCATTTTTAGCTTGATTTTCCGAAGAGGGAAGGGTGTTTTACTGTTGGTGAGATTATTTTTCAATTACATTTCATCGACTTAATTCACGAGAAAAACGTGCTACTGCCCCTTTAAGAGAATTACGCAGCGTTCTTCTGACAAGTAATCATAATTACAGTATCTAGCGGCCCTTGCTGAGATAGCAAAGTAATGTTTGCCGTTTCGAATCTTGCTTCACACACTGCCTAGTTATGAAATGTCCACATATCAAAGGATTTATGATTCCATTTCGATATACTAAAAAATCCACACCATGCTTTAAATATGTACTAGGTAAGCCTTGCATGATTGACAAAACTTTTGACAGGGGCAGTTAAAAGGAAGTAGATGCTTTAAAACACACCCTCCCCCCATTTGAACAATAGAGTTATTAAGGATTAATGTATCCGGGTGTTTAATCAAATATGCGTGTTTCTAATAATTTACATATTTTCAATCTGGATATCTGTTTCAGAATGCGTCATTTTCTCTAACGATTTCACATTCTTCGGTGGACATTACATACTTCTGAATAACATTGACAACCACCTGTCTGAAACTCCCGAGTCCTGTAGACTTATCTGTGTTGAAACGGACGGATGTACAAGTTACGAATTCGACACCGTCCATGATATATGTTACACACAAGCTATTCTCTGGCTGGACGCTGGTCCGCTGGAGACCTATACCAGTGATCTAGTGTACGACCATTATCAGCGCGAGTGTGACTGGCTGTCGACCAACTTACTCACATGAGGCACCAGGTTAGGCCTAAAAAATGTTTCTGGTCTTTACATGCTGACAAAAATGATGCGATGATGCGATTTTTTTTCTTTACGACATTTTGTTTTTGAATGAAGAGTTAAACAAACAAAATTCATACAATTATTTATATATATAAAGCACAAACCCTCTTTAACATGTGTTACTATTCCAAAAAGTCAATAATCTCACCCCAACACTCCATCTCAAAAGAAACGAGTGACATTTTCTATGTCCAATGTTTTCTGAGGCTAAACAATTAGAGTTATCTGCCCCTTACTTTTGAAAACCTACAAAAAAAGACCTGAGGCATGGGTTTGAAACTAATGCGGGCGGAAACCAGAACAATATTTTTGTTTGGGCCTTATGTTTAATATGTATGGAAAACGTCATGCTACAGAAAGACCATTAAATGTACACATCCAATAAGTGAATAAGACTCTGCTGGACTAAACTACTGATCGATCATTAGTCTACAGGACGTGGACTTTATTTGTGGTCGTCTTTTGAAGTCGTTCTTGTAACCAATTATCAACGATTAGCACGACTGTAGATTTAACTATTTGTAAATTTCCACACAACATTTTGCTTTTATCTGGCTTGTCTTTAAATATGCACTCAACTTAACCATTTGGTATCTCTCATGCTCACTCAAGATTCTACTAGAAATAAAGACATGTTTCAACCGTTGATAATGTTGCTAATTTTAGTTGTATATATACTTTGTCTATGCCTTCATATATGCCTGTTTACTGGAGTCTGCTGTATTATGTAGAAGTACTTGAAGCCGGGAAACACAGTTACAAAGATTGTTAATGTAAAATTGCGAAAACAATTCACAAGATAATTATTATTCAATTTGGTCATGCACACAACTTCAGAAAAAAACTAGATGAGCGTTTGGGAACACCCCGAAACTTTGGGTCTCGCCTTTCCCTGTTCCGCCTTCTCGTCAGCAAAAGTAAAATGGGATTTTTTTGGGACAAAAGTTTTTTCATTATTCAAGTTATTCTAACAAGTTGAATCATCACTGGGGTCAATTTTCACAAGTTTCTTATTTCAAAATTGGATCAAGGATTAACATGGCCTTAAAGATAATAGAACCTCTCAGTTTTGTTCGATGTAAATTCGTTTATTCATATAGACAATGCTTTCAAGTAATTTCGGAGTTTTTGAAGCATTTTTCGATATTTAATCGTTGGTTTTAGTTGTGTTCTTTCCCCAATCGAGTGGAGTGTTAGGTTATTTTGTATAGGCTAAAATATGTTTTGAAATGAATAATTTCAATTGTAAACGTCACTATTATTTTTGTTGTTGTTGTGCTTGATTTTAAGTTTCAAGAGGCCTGTATAGTTTGAGGTCTACTGAGTCAATATTTATCATGGTGACTTGTTATTCATAATAGAATAATTGCATTATAACTTAGAAGTTTTCAACATTGTTACTGGTTAAAAGTTTTTAGAGGGAAAAAAATCGAGCTATCGTTAAATTTATAATCTTGTACATTTACAATTACTTACATTGAGGCAGTTATTTTATACAGTGTAATACAACTGTAGAGAAATGTGGCGGGTGAAAATGTCAAAAGATTTTAAAGCCTACAATTATGTATCTATGATAAGGAATCATGATTAATTTCAAATCGTAATGAAAAGGGCGTTTTCTTTTTCGGTACACATTTTCTTTCAGATTCTGTTCCATCACAATCATGTTATTTGGGTAAAATCGATGAAATGTTAATGTAGAATGCTGAAAATCTAGCTTTTAATTTCTATATTAATTCTATATTGCTCAGAAGTTAGTCATGTAATCAACACTCACTAATTGCGCTTAATGCATTAACACCTTTGCTTTGATGCCAGATATCGGTAACTGGACCGGTTCAATTATATAAGAGGTGGCGCGTCAAGATATTGCCAACGTCCTGTCATATGACGTAACTGGTGATACTGAACCGGTCGTTAGTTAAAATAAAGATACACATATAGGCGACATTCAGTCTGGACATAGTGAGCCAATCAAAATTAGGAATGTTATATTCAGCCAACGAAATTTAAGAATATAACGTTCTGTTGTTTCGTCGGTGATAGCAACCGGTCATTCACTATTATGTATGATACACGCTGATGTACATGGAGTAGCAATCACATGGTGACAACAGGTTAGTTAATTAAATCAATAAGTAAAGTGTTGTTTACAATTGAACTCGTTAGAAAATCATCACAATGTTAGTGCAACAATTGATATGTATTTCTTTTAATTTGTAAAATGATATAGATATATACGTCGCATAAGTCTCGTTTTTCGTTGAGTAGGATTAGCATGAATTCCGTTTTGTTTGCCGATCCATTTTTATATAATTGTGGGAACACATTGTTTAATGAATTGTTTTATTGAATCAAAATACTTTGAGATAGTATCCTACATATGTGCTGTTATTTCATTTCAACTGTGAAATAATGATAAACGTGAGACATAGTAACAAGATATGTATCCCGATCATTTGGTACATTCGCTTGTTCTTCATTCAAATCTTTGTATCGCTTGACTTACGTTGTTCAAAGCGAGATCTCATAATATAATAGATAATAGAATAAGAGTCTGACATAACGGAAATGGTCAGTGATGGACATTCACGTAGTAACTCTATAGAACTGACACTTCAAAATGACACAAAGAAAAGACAATGGCAGAAGATTTACTCTGAATTATCCACTCGGCCACAGGGGTTCGAATCGCTGTTTTGACCATATTTTTCAAAATTCAAAATCTCGATTTTTGCTTTCATATACTGTTTATATACGATACTGTGAGCTCATATTCCAAATTTGAGCGAAATCGGTTAAGAAATAAAGATTTGGGATAAATATACCCGCTATTGATATAAAGACACAAGGGAGGACACTTGCTCTACGAACTTCTGATCGAAAACTGGACTGCCAAACTATTCTAACGTGCGGTTCGATCAATCTTTGCTTTCCTCATAAAATGAGGCATTGAACATATAGACAAGTATTTTGGCTTTCTGTGAATCCCAACCAATGTCTCCAATTTCACGCCACATTTGACCACTGACCCTCGCAATGACCCAACCCTCCTTTTTGTACATATATGTGGACGACATCGGGAAAACATCGGTTTTTCCGGAAATCACACACGTCTCCTCGCAATCGCTCGGAAATAGAAAACGCCTCCCATTGGTCAATTATGACGTCAGTTAACCACGCCCCTTACTCAAGGGAGATAACTGTTACCAGTTTGGCCAAGGCGAGTCACTTACATTCCGAATGATTTGCTCAGTTATTGTCTGCGAAACGGAAATATCGAATGAAATAATGAAATAAATCATTAGGTTTTCTAATTATTAGTTCGATAAATGTTAAACACATTTGACAAGCATTTATTTTTGTTGCACCGTAAAACGAATGCTGAAATATTGCAAATGTGGAATGACGAACATACAATGACCATCGTGCCGATTGATAGGCAACGATCATACATAAATGTATCCGATCCTATTTACAAACTATATAAGCACCACTTCCCATGAAAATAATATTTTTTTTATAAACATTGTGTCCGTTCACTGTCACGTTATTTGATCTCACTCTCAGTTCAATGATATTATGCCAACACTCACTCCCATTTCCATTGCAATTCTAAGTTTATTCAGTAAAGTTTCATTACTTTGATTTAGGAAGTTTTGAATAACAAAATCGTGATATTGAAAAGAATTATCGTTAGTGGGATACCATTAAAATAGTCAAAAACACCAGTTTGTTTTTTCAATAGTTGGAAATGGATCAACAAGCAATAATTAGAAGCAGGGTACAAAATTTATTTCCTTTTTTTTTTTAAACCTGCATTACACTTCAATTATAATTGACTTATGTTCTAATTAAAAATACGTGTTTAAAAACGATTATCCATTTCTAATTTAATTTATAAAGCAAAATATATAACAAGTAGTTGGGGCAGTCAAGGGTGAATTGTTATGGAACCATATTTTCCCATGATTTATGGCATTGGTAAAACGGTTATTGATATGTTTCAAATAAATGTAAAACTTGCATTAAATGAACTTAAAAGTAGTACGTATTCTTAAGGAATATTTCTGAATTCAATACATTGAATTTAAATACAAGAAAATTCTAGATCAGTTGATTTACATTTTAACTTCAACAAATCCCAAAACATGAAAATACATAATTATGATTAAAGACTGAAAACTGATAAACACAATAGCACTGGTAATTTCAAAAGTATAGTTGGACTGTTGAATTTTATAATAGAATCGACTGTAACAGAATATGATGTTTCTCTAAATCAAAAATATGTACTGTTTTGGATTAAAATGGCCAGTCATTATTACATTGATTGGAACGAGCATTGCTTCAAAGAGATTGTAATTTCAAAAGATGACGTGTCCCAACTGTATTTTCTGGTTCACATTTATTTATATATTTTCTTCAAAAGTCCTGTTCAAGAATAAAAATTAATGATAATGAACCAAACATGATAAAACTTGTAGAAAACGTACCGCTGAAGAATAATATATGATGAACAAAAAATAAGTGTGATGGACCTATTTTCTGAGTACTTTGATGCTGGAAGTTGAATAGTTATGAAAAGTATTGGCTAAGGGAGATAACTCCTTACTGGGTAAACTGAAATATCAGTACATAATTCTTTTATATAAGGTTGCAGAGCAGTTAAAAGATATACCATAAAACATAAACTATTTCACACAATCATAATACCATTACCTTTCTTTATTAGTATCCAAAAGTAATTTGATTTTTAATGTTTCTCACAACACATGAACAGTATTGGCAAAGGGAGAAATTGAATTTATTTTTATGACATACTTATTTATATAAGGTTATAGAGCAGATGATATTTTACCATAAAACACAAAGTATTTCACACAACCACAATACCACTACCTTTCTTTATTAGTATCAAAAGGTAATTTGATTTTTAGCTCATCAGGCCTGAAAGGCCCGATGGGCTTATGGCATGGCATGGTGTCCGGCGTCCGTCCATCCGTCCGTCCGTCCGTCCGTCCGTCCATCCGTCCATCCGTAAACTTTTCGCTTTTTCGACTTCTTCTCCAGAGCCAATAACTCCACAGAGCTGAAATTTTATGTGCAGACTCCTTGGCTAATGGGGATTCTAAATTGTAGATTTCGTGACCCCATGACCACAAATGGGGTCACAGGGGTCACAACCTTAAAAACCTATTTTCATCTTCTTCTCCAGTTCCAAAAGGTCTAGAGAGCTGAAAAGTTGTGTGCAGACTCCTTGGCTAATGGGGATTCTAAATTGTAGAGTTCGTGACCCCATGACCCCAAATGGGGTCACAGGGGTCACATCCTTAAAAACCTATTTTCATCTTCTTCTCCAGTTCCAAAAGGTCGAGAGAGCTGAAAAGTTATGTGCAGACTCCTTGGCCAATGGGGATTCTAAATTGTAGATTCCATGACCCCATGACCCCAAATGGGGTCACAGGGGTCACATCCTTAAAAACATATTTTCATCTTCTTCTCCAGTTCCAAAAGGTCTAGAGAGCTGAAAAGTTGTGTGCAGACTCCTTGGCCAATGGGGATTCTAAATTGTAGATTTCGTGACCCCATGACCCCAAATGGGGTCACAGGGGTCACATCCTTAAAAACCTATTTTCATCTTCTTCTCCAGTTCCAAAAGGTCTAGAGAGCTGAAAAGTTGTGTGCAGACTCCTTGGCCAATGGGGATTCTAAATTGTAGATTTCGTGACCCCATGACCCCAAATGGGGTCACAGGGGTCACATCCTTAAAAACCTATTTTCATCTTCTTCTCCAGTTCCAAAAGGTCTAGAGAGCTGAAAAGTTGTGTGCAGACTCCTTGGCCAATGGGGATTCTAAATTGTAGATTTCGTGACCCCATGACCCCAAATGGGGTCACAGGGGTCACATCCTTAAAAACCTATTTTCATCTTCTTCTCCAGTTCCAAAAGGTCTAGAGAGCTGAAAAGTTGTGTGCAGACTCCTTGGCCAATGGGGATTCTAAATTGTAGATTTCGTGACCCACTGACCCCAAATGGGGTCACCGGGATCACATCCTAAAAAACCTATTTTCATCTTCTTTTCCAGTTCCAAAAGGTCTAGAGAGCTGAAAAGTTGTGTGCAGCCTCCTTGGCCAATGGGGATTCTTTATTGTAGATTATGTGACCCCCTGACCCCAAATGGGGTCACCGGGGTCACATCCTTAAAAACTTATTTTCATCTTCTTCTCCAGTTCCAAAAGGTCTAGAGAGCTGAAAAGTTGTGTGCAGACTCCTTGGCCAATGGGGCTTCTAAATTGTAGATTTTGTGACCCCATGACCCAAAATGGGGTCACCGGGGTCACATCCTTAAAAACCTATTTTCATCTTCTTTTCCGGTTCCAAAAGGTCTAGAGAGCTGAAAAGTTGTGTGCAGACTCCTTGGCCAATGGGGATTCTAAATTGTAGATTTCGTGACCCCATGACCCCAAATGGGGTCACCGGGATCACATCCTTAAAAACCTATTTTCATCTTCTTTTCCAGTTCCAAAAGGTCTAGAGAGCTGAAAAGTTGTGTGCAGCCTCCTTGGCCAATGGGGATTCTTTATTGTAGATTATGTGACCCCCTGACCCCAAATGGGGTCACCGGGGTCACATCCTTAAAAACTTATTTTCATCTTCTTCTCCAGTTCCAAAAGGTCTAGAGAGCTGAAAAGTTGTGTGCAGACTCCTTGGCAAATGGGGATTCTAAATTGTAGATTATGTGACCCCGTGACCCCAAATGGGGTCACCGGGGTCACATACTTAAAAACTTATTTTCATCTTCTTCTCCAGTTCCAAAAGGTCTAGAGAGCTGAAAAGTTGTGTGCAGACTCCTTGGCCAATGGGGCTTCTAAATTGTAGATTTTGTGACCCCATGACCCCAAATGGGGTCACCGGGGTCACATCCTTCAAAACTTATTTTGATCTTCTTCTCCAGTTCCCAAAGGTCTAGAGAGCTGAAAAGTTGTGTGCAGACTCATTGGCCAATGGGGATTCTAAATTGTAGATTTCGTGACCCCGTGACCCCAAATGGGGTCACAGGGGTCACATCCTTAAAAACCTGAAAAGTTGTGTGCAGACTCCTTGGCCAATGGGGATTCTATATTGTAGATTATGTGACCCCGTGACCCCAAATGGGGTCACAGTGGTCATGATCTAAGAACCTATCTTTTGCTTGTAAACAATAACTTAAATAACTTAAATATTCAACTTTAGATAGTAAATCAATGAAATCCTGATGAGCTACAGAGCCCATGGCTCTATTTTTAATGTTTCTCACAACACACTGTTGATGAAAAATGGACCTAAGCTATTAAGTTCTGAGAGAGTAAACCTGACGCATCGGAGATATGCTTGGGCAGTTGCTACGAACTTTAACAATGATTCTTCATATGCATGTCGAATAAATACCGTAAATAATATCACTCACAACGAAAGAATGTCTAACCCATAACATATAGGTATGTCCGATATAAACACGTCAAAATGGCAAAACATCATTAATAATATCCTCACACGTCATAATTGACCAATGGGAGGCGTTTTCTATTTCCGAGCGATTGCGAAGAGACGTGTGTGATTTCCGGAAAAACCGATGTTTTCCCGATGTCGTCCACATATATGTACAAAAAGGAGGGTTGGGTCATTGCGAGGGTCAGTGGTCAAATGTGGCGTGAAGTTGGAGACATTGGTTGGGATTCACAGAAAGCCAAAATACTTGTCTATATGTTCAATGCCTCATTTTATGAGGAAAGCAAAGATTGATCGAACCGCACGTTAGAATAGTTTGGCAGTCCAGTTTTCGATCAGAAGTTCGTAGAGCAAGTGTCCTCCCTTGTGTCTTTATATCAATAGCGGGTATATTTATCCCAAATCTTTATTTCTTAACCGATTTCGCTCAAATTTGGAATATGAGCTCACAGTATCGTATATAAACAGTATATGAAAGCAAAAATCGAGATTTTGAATTTTGAAAAATATTGTCAAAACAGCGATTCGAACCCCTGTGCACTCGGCATTATCGGAGACTAAACAACCTAAACACATGTGTACAACGGGGTCTTCTTGGTACGCCAACATTTGGGAAAATGCTATTCTTGGAACGCCAACAAAATGTTAACAAAAGAAACTGTTAATCCAATCTAACCAATTAAGCATGGCTTGAGCTTCACCCTTGAGTGGCTTTAGCCATGCTACTCACCTGACTACTGAACACAGTTCACAACCAGGCCGATTGAGTGACAGATAACTAGTGGTTCACAATATTATAATGATTTGGTTAAATTCACTCAGTTTGGGTTCCCATCTATCATATATCAAATTTGTTCGTTGTTTTTGTAACCAGGATTATATACGTCCATGTGTTGATAAACCTGTTGTTCTTGCTAATTATCTCCTGTACATTTTTCTTGGTACGCCAACAAATATTTTGGCCAAAATGACCCATTTTATCCAAATGTTGGCGTAGCAAGAATGAACCTGTACAACAACCAAAGTTAATTAACGACTGAACACAATATGCCGACATTGTTTCTAATAGCTTTGATCACGTTTAGGCTGTTTTGACAAGTTAGATCAGTGAAAAATACATGACGGCTATACGAGTGCATAATGTAAACAATAACATAAGCCAGCTACTCGTTGAGCAGGACTCCTGAGTAACACGTCACACCTCTTGGCTAATGAAACGTTTGGCGGCTGTAAAAATGAAGTATTTTTTAAAACCGTTTTTTCCACTATTTTGGGGTGAATTTGCAATTCAATACTTTTGTGTCGTTATTCTTTACTGTTGTCAGAATCATTTCCGCGAAGCCTACCCCCTGAGGTTAGAATATCTTTAACCAATATCTCATGACCTTGACCTTTGACGTTCGAGGTCACACCATCAACGATTACTTTTCATTGTGTATAACAATTATGTAAAGACTCAAAGTGTTCATAGTTAAAATAAGGCATATTCACAAGAGCTCACTGTGACCTTGACCTTTGACAGATTTTAGCGTAAACGTTTTCAAATCTTGGTCTTTCTCCATAGTTGATATATACCAAATAAGAGCCTGACAGCACAAAAAATGTTTGAAGTTATCGTGTTTACAAGGATTGTTGTTGTAATTTCAGAACTCATGACCTAGACCTTTGACCTTGAACGTTTACATGGCAAAATCATTCACCAGGTTTATAAGCAAGAAGCTATATATATATGGGATTACAATGCTAAGCTTGATGAGAAGTTAAATGATTCTTCAGATAACAAACTTTGGTGGAAAATCATTAAACACTACACGGCTAAATCTAACAAATCAAAGGTATTCCCGAGTCTAGAACAAGATGGGATTGTCTTTGAAAATGATTCTGATAAGGCAAACTTACTAAATGACTATTTTGTTCAACAAGCTACTGTTGTCAACGGAGACGATGATATTGAGGATGATTTACCTAAATCAGACACTTCACTTGATGAAATTATTATTAATGAAAAGGAAATTGAAGATATAATATCAACTCTAAATATCCAAAAATCTGTAGGGCCCGACCTGATTAGTAATCGCATTCTGAAGATATTAAATAAAATCATTTCAAAACCCCTGAGTTTACTATTTAATTTATCCTTGTCCAAGTCATTATTTCCATTTCTTTGGAAAACAGCATCGGTCGTTCCGTTACATAAAAAAGACAGCGTTCACGAATGTTCAAACTATAGACCCGTATCCCTATTGAGTTGCGTCTCTAAACTTTTCGAAAAATGCGTCCACAAACATCTTCACAATTTTTTCCTAGACAATGGAATAATCACCAAATTTCAATCTGGATTTACAGCTGGTGACTCAACCGTTTATCAGTTAACCCATTTATATAATTTCATATGCAAAGCTCTTGATGAAGGAAAAGAAATAAAGGCAGTATTTTGTGATATAAGTAAAGCCTTCGACCGTGTATGGCATAAAGGTCTCCTACATAAACTTCAAAGATACGGCGTGAGCGGTTCACTCCTCGCGTGGTTTGAAAATTATCTTGCTGATCGTAAGCAGTATACAGTCATTAACGGTTCTCAATCTGATAATAAATTTGTACTTGCTGGAGTTCCCCAGGGATCAGTGTTAGGGCCTCTTTTGTTTTTAGTGTTTATCAACGACAATGTGAATGATATGGAATGTAACATAAGATTATTTGCTGACGACACCCCCCTTTACGTTATTATAGATAATCCAAACGAAATATACAATATGCTAAGAAATGATCTAGAGAGAATTTCTGTCTGGGCTGACAAATGGAAAGTTAAATTTAATCCTGCAAAAACAGAAACCATCATGTTTACAAGAGAACGAACTGAAACTATATTACCAAATTTAACCATGAATGGTCAAATCATTGCACATGTTGAAAACCATAAACACCTCGGTTTAACTTTCCAAAAGGATGGCCAGTGACATTCTCATATTGAACAGATGGTTAATCGAATTAGTCCGATGATCAACTGTCTACGTAGCCTTAAATATCGCCTAAAGCGCAAAAGTCTTAAGACCTTGTATAGTTCCTTCATTCTTCCCATCTTTGATTATTGCGACCAAATATGGAATAATTGTACCAAGACACAAGAGTATCTTCTCGAAAAGTTACACCTAGACGCACTGAGAACTATTTGCGGTGCTGTAAAGGGAACAAATCATCAAAAATTATATGACGAGACTGGCTTCACTTCACTTGCGACGAGACGATACTACCATAAAATGTGCCTGTTTTATAAAATGAATACAAATCTGACGCCTGATTATCTCTCGGAGCTTATCCCACCCACGATATGTCGCCAATCGCTTTATGAATTAAGAAACTCTGACGCTATTCAAGTTCCTAATTGTCGTACGGAATTGTACAAAAGATCTTTCTTGCCATCTGCCGTTGTCGAATGGAATAACCTCGATGAAACGTTAACGGAATCCGAATCGTATGCAATGTTCAAAAACAGATTGTGTAATAACAGCAGCTCAGTTCATGAAATTTTTCAAAATTACGGTGTTAGAAACGAGCAAATATTACTTTGTCGAATCCGACTGGGATGTAGCAACCTAAATGGACACAAATTCGATAGATTTATTGATAACGACTCGCGTTGCTCCTGTGGTCATGCGTACGAGGATGCACATCATTACTTGTTTATCTGTTCAAAATATACAAAAATTCGTCATGACAGCTTCTTTTATGTTAATGGTTACAACCTGAATACTGTTTTATATGGTAATAAGACCCTGTCTAATCACATCAATACAAAAATAATCGAATCTGTCTATAAATTCATGTCTCTCAGTAGACGTTTCACTTGAACACATTTTATATAATGCTTGTTTTACGATGTATTTATGTATCTTCATGATGTACTACTATGTATTTGGGGAGAGACATTTATATAGGGGCAACCCTGTTTGTCAATCCCATGTACCATGAGTACCTGAATAAATATTGTTTAAACCATATGGGAACCAGTGATTTCGTAGGAGGAACCGGTTCGTAGGAGTGGGAGGATTATTATAATGAAGTTATTTAAGTAATTTATTACGCTTTTGTCATTTTGGAATGGGTTGTATTATGAATAGTAAAAAATTGAACAAGTTTATTAGCAGGATATTTCCAATAATATTGCTTAATATACTTTTGGAGTAATTCTTTACACACACACACACACACACACACACACACACACACACACACACACACACACACACACACACACACACACACACACACACAGGTGATATAGAGAACATACAGGTTTATACAATGATATATTAAGTAAGAATATGACATTATTTAAAAAGAGGTGAACAGCATTTTATATATTTTAATAATTCATAATCACATTTCATTAGATACATAAATTTAGACACTGTTGGATTTACATAGAAATAACTTGTAATTAAATATGTATATAAGCAATCAGGAATTACTAATTAGACAATGATCCACCAGTTACCGTGTTCATTACGTTTACACTAATCTGAGAACAACACTGATTGATGAGCTAATTGTTAATTATTTGTTCATCGTCTGACTGTTTTGAAAAAATTGTCTCTCACCGACACTCTGGAGATTGACAGGGCTCACAGAATGGGTAAACCCGTCACAGGTAAAACTCGCCCCATTGTTGTGAAATTCCAAAAGTCCCAACAGCGTGATGTGATAAGAAAGAATAGCCACAAACTGAAACAATCCCCTTACTCCATCTCCGAGCAGTTGCCCCGTGAAGTTCAGGACAGGAGGAAATCTTTGATGCCAGTCTTCAAGAAGGCGAAGTCACAGAATAAGAAGGCTGTATTTGTACGTGACAAACTTTATGTGGATGGCAAGCTTCACCTAGCTAGCACAGAAGGAATTACTTCCAGCTAGGAATCCCTGGAGGATGTACTCTCTGAACATGTATCCATCATCTCATGGAACATAAACGGCGGTTTTCACCATAAATTGAATGATCCATCCTTCAACAATTTTAATGCACGTATGACATTGTACATCTAACAGAGTGCTGGATTGAAAACTCATACGGTCTTGATGTCCCTGGTTACACTTCACATATAGTGCCTAGATCGCATACAAAACCAAAGCAGGGAGGCGGAAGTATTGTCCTCATTAAGAATAAACTTTCAAAGTTAGTTACTCTCTCTGAAATATCCTGTGACTCTATAGTTTGGATAAAATTTGATAAATCAATATCTTTGCATCGCAAGGATGTGTAATGTGCATTTGTTTACGTACCTCCAAATGGTTCTTCATATTATAAACACTACAACTGTGATGTGTTCTATGAGCTGGAAGATCAAATTTCCAAATATTTCTCAATGGGAAAAGTATTCCTACTAGGTGATTTCAACAGCCGGACTCAAACAAAACAGGATTTCATTAGTAACGATAAACTACCTTCTACTATCACCGATCACCTTAATGACTCATTCATGTATAAAGAAGATTCTGAAATGGTAGATCGTGTAAACCCAGACACTGGTCAAAATTGCTTTGGAAATAGACTGCTCTCACTGTGTAAAACTACTGGACTAAGAATTCTAAATGGTAGACACAACAAAAACATGTCAAATGATTATACTTTTAATGGATCAAATGGTTTAAGTGTGATTGACTATTTGATATGCCCTCCTGATATGTTTGAAATGTTCCCATCGTTTGTTGTGAGCAGTTTCACTATGTTTTCGGACCACGCCCCCTTACACGTGGAGCTGACAACACAACTTCAACCTACATTTGAAATCGACAACCAAAGCCAGGGTGAAGGTCAGCCACACGTCAATCATCGATGGCGCCCAGATTGCCTTAACGAAGGTAGAGCAGCACTAGTTTCAGTTATTGACAAGTTAGACAACAGTTTTAAGAAGGATAATATTTCATCCCAAACATCTATGGATAACAGCGTTGACAATTTCACTGCAGTTTTATCAGATGCTATGACCCCTTTCTTCAGCTCTTGCAATCGACATCCATCACGTGACCTACCCGATGCAGAAGCGCGTAAGCCACGCCCCCATTCTCGTGTCAACGACAAGCCCTGGTTCGACGACTCGCTGAAGACGAACTACATGGACTATTCCCGCGCACTTAAGGCATTTAACCAAAATAAAACCCATGAAAACCATGTTCAACTGCATGAAAAGAAAACAATATATAAACTGAACGAAAGAAAGTGCAAAAGACGTTATTTAAGATCGGAAGGCAACAGATTAGACCAACTCAGGAAAACTAACCCAAAACAATTTCATGCTAAATTTAACAGACGTAAAAAGACAATTATTGATGTGCCATTGGCTGACTTTCATGATTATTTTAAAGGGCTTGCTGGTGACTCTGATAGTACCGACTCTGATAGTACCCAACAAAATACAGCTGGTGTGTTTGAGGACATTGTTGTACATGAACTGGATAAGGAGATTACCACAGCTGAGATTAAGCAAGCTATTCGCTGTTTAAAGCGTGATAAATCACATGGCCCTGACTGTATAATAAATGAATATTTCATTGAATTTGATGCATATTTAACGCCTCTTATATACAGAATATTTAACTGTATTTTATCAACAGGCTTTTTCCCCAAAAGTTGGTCATCTGCTGTCATAATTCCAGTTTTCAAGAAAGGGGATAGCTGTATTCCAGAAAATTATCGTGGTATAAGTCTCATTAGCTGTTTCGGGAAGCTCTTAACTAGAATCTTTAATGAAAGACTTTTGGACTGGTCCTCGGTTAATGATAGTATACCGGATTTTCAGTTTGGCTTTCGCCCACAGCTTAGTACTGTTGATGCTATATTTTCTCTTCACTCCATGATAAGCCTCAGTCTTAATAATAATAAACGTATGTATTGTGCCTTTGTGGACTTTAAGCGCGCATTTGATTCTATAGATCGGTCTAAGCTATGGTTTAAGTTGTCGAAAATGGGTATAAAGGGTAAGCTGATGTCAGTTATTTATTCGTTGTATTTGAATGTTAGATCATGTGTAAGTGTTGGTGGTTTCGATAGTGAATATTTCAAGAATAGTATTGGCTTAATGCAAGGTGAAGTTTTATCTCCAATTTTATTCTCGTTTTATCTCAGCGATTTTGAGGTCTCGTTTTTAGAAGATAAATGCGTTCCCTTTAATTGTAAAACTCTCAGTATCTTTTTGTTAATGTATGCAGATGACTTAGTTTTAATTTCAGAATCAATTCAAGGATTACAGTCGCAATTAGATTCGTTGTTGAGTTACTCTAATCGCTGGGGACTAGAGGTTAATATTGCTAAGACTAAAATAGTTTGTTTCCGGAAAGGTGGTAAGCGTAGGTTTTCTGAAAGTTGGTGTTATAATAATTGTGTAATTGAGGTTGTTGATAGTTTCACATACTTGGGAGTGGTCTTTAACTATAATAATAAGTTTACAAAGGCTCAATTACAGCTTGCAGATCAAGGCAGGAAGGCATTGTTTTCACTCTATAGTAATATACGTACACTCTCTCTAAATCCGGAATCCTTGTTGTCAGTTTTTGATTGCTATGTCTGCAGTATATTAGGTTATGCGTCAGAGGTCTGGGGTTGCCATAAAGGAGTAAATATTGAGAGGTTACACTTAGATTTCTGTAAGAGATTATTGGGAGTTAAGAAATGTACTTGTAACGCTATGGTTTATGCAGAATTAGGTCGATTCCCCCTTTTGTATCTAAGACAGTTTAGTATGATAAAATATTGGCGCAAGTTATTAAATACAAACAATTCTGTCCTTCGAGGTTGTTATGAATGTTTATATGAGGAAGTGGAGACTCGTGGCTTGAATAATTGGGCGTATCAGGTGAAGGCAATATTGACTAGCATTGGTTTTAATGAAGTTTGGCTGAGGCAAGAACTCTCTCCTACAGAATTACTTCTTGTAAAACAACGGATATTAGATCAGGCATCACAACATATTTTTAGTAATTTAGTGTCTTCTTCAAAATGTGTCATTTATAGAAATATTATTGATACCTGTACATTGCAATATTATCTTTGTAAATCGGTTCCCTATTTATATAGAAAATATCTAGCTAAATTTCGACTTAGCTCACATAACCTTGCTATTGAAACTGGCAGATACAATAATGTTAGCACTAATGAACGAAAATGTATATTCTGTAAAGATAATGTCGAAGATGAATTTCATTTCATATTAGTATGCCCATGTTATATTGATTATAGGCAAGCTTATATTAAACCTTATTATTATCGACGTCCATCTGTATTTAAGCTTATACAACTATTAAGTGTTAGCAACGTAAAAGAACTCTGTAACCTTGGGAAATATTTGTATAAAGCTAGTTGTTTAAGGAATGAATTGATTGTTAATGAATAATGAATTGCTGTACATTCTCCCCAAAATAATTATTATGATCATTGTTTAGTCACTATCCACCTGTACCAATTCCCGTCTTTATTATGTACTGATTATCTGTAAAGATAAAAGTAATAAAGAATCTGAATCTGAATCTGACATGAGAGTGTACAGTCAAAGTCAAGCATCTGTCGCACTGGTAACACCGGTCTAACATGATAACGCACATATAACGCAGAGAACCACGGATGATGCAGAATGCATTACTATCTTATTCTTAGTTCACTGAATAAAATAAATAAGTCTTCTCAGATTAAGATAAGGTGTATTTGTATGTAGTTGGATGTTTTGATTGTCATTTGCTCACCTTTTTCATCTTCATCGGCAGCGGCTAATCTTCCAAACTTTGCTTACTTACCAGGTTACTTTATTTATTAAAACAAACAATATAAATCAAAGACTGTCAATCATCCAATATAATCTAATCGAAATTCTCCAACGAAATCTTCTCATCTTCAGCGGCATCTGTATTAATATATAATCGTCAAATCACTGCTCATATAATTGTTAAAATGAATAAAGGTCATACTTACCAGATTACTTTATTTATTCAAACAACAAACTCAATATGTATTCAAAATAAACATTGCCGATCATCCAACATAATAAAAAAAATCCTTCTACGAATTAGCCGTTCAATCCTCCTACGAATCCACCGAATTATCCTCCTACGAACCGGATCCTCCTACGAATTCACCCTACACCAGTCCTAATTTGAAAAAAAGTTATTTATTGATTTCAGAACTGGTCACCATGACCATATCTCGTGACCTTGACCTTTGATCTTCAAGGTCACACAGTCAATGATCACTTGTCATTGAGAATAACAATCACGTAAAGATTAAAAGTGTTAATAGTCGAAATAAGGCATGTTTGCAAATGCATGCTTAAGTTGTGACCTCGTTGTGACCTCGTTGTGACCTCGTTGTGACCTTGACCTTTGACAGATGTTAGCGAAAACGTTTTCAAATCTTGGTCTTTCTCCATAGTTGATATATACCAAGGACGGGCCTGATAGCACAAAAGTTTTTGAAGGTATCGTGTTAACAAGGATTTTTATAGTGATTTAGAACTCACGACCTTGACCTTTGACCTTGAATGTGAGCATGTCAAAATAATTCCGCAGGTGTATAAGAAAGCAGCTATGTATATGAGGTGTTAATACCTTCTTGGAAAATAGTTATTTAGTGATTTCAGAACTGTCGACCTTGACCCTATCTCGTGACCTTGACCTTTAAAATTCAAGGTCACACAATCAGTGATTACTTTTCATTGTGTATCACACTCTTTTTATGATTCAAAGTGTTAATATTTGAAATAAGACATTTTCGCAAAAGCATGCTTAAAGGTGCATCCATTGTGTTTTATAAAATTTTATTTGGCTTTAATACGTTCCAACACACCAAATGTGCTGTTTACAATAAAAAAAAATTCACTCAGCTTGCATATTCATCCCCAATCGCCAGATATATCATCATTACTAGTTTCAAATTAAAATTGAGTAACCGCATTATGCATGTGCAGAAACCGAAAGTGCACGTCCTATTTATATGCACAGTAGTTATATGACCTATTGAACATTATCAACCCTAATTTGTTATCTTGTCTGGTTTAAATAAGATTCCAAAATTACGTTTGACTCATTGGCGCGCGCCACACGCGGTGCATTGTCCGGTTTTCGATCAGAAATCGACACTTTTACCTTCATATCATCAATATACTAAGTCGAGTATCATCAAAATGGTAGTTTTCGGTAACAGTTGGTACTTCTCGATAAAATAAGACCATTTATAACGTTTGGCATATTTGACCCCCAACAACACAATGGATGTACCTTTAAGTTGTGACCTCGCTTTGACCTTGACCTTTGACGGATGTTAGCGAAAACCTTTTCAAATCTTGGCCTTTTACCATAGTTGATATACACCAAATAAGAGCCTGATAGCACAAATATTTTCAAGTTATCTTGTTTACAAGTTTTTTTTTGGCGATTTCAGAACTCGTGACCTTGACCTTTGACCTTGAATGCGAACATGTCAAAAAAATTCCCCAGGGGTATTAGTAAGATGTTATGTATATGAGTTCTCAAAACCTACTAGGAAAAACGTTATAGCCAATACAAAACGCGGAGGCGATGGAAACTGCGCAAAAACTGTTAGTTAGGGCTGCTTAATACTTATCCATTTGTTCTTTTCAACATGACTGAATCTCCAAACACGCACAATTTTGACACTTGATATGGATTTGAATATCACAATTTTAAATACATAAAAATAATTCGGAAATATTTACTATTGGTCGTATGATGTATTTATTTGGCATTTATTTAAGAAAAACATTGCATTACCATACACAAATGTACTGTATCAAGTATTCATGATTGAATATCTTCAACTTTCAAAAACGTTTACTTGTCTTTCGTTGCTCAACTATCATTCTACCGTGACTCGCTCTAACTCATCCTCGGTTACCCATGGTTTTATATATGCTCCGTTACTCTCCACTTTATCACCCGTGGGAAACCGTATCAGAAGAATCTGTACTCAAATTACCCGCCCTTGGCCGGTGTGAGCCAATCAAACAGCTTGGACCTGCGAACCAATGACAATTCATATCACTTCGTTGCAAAGCATGCGAGGCCATTTTGTTAGCCATCCGTCACCGGTTATCTCCCTTGACCATTTCCGTCTTATCCTATTGAGCATTTTCTTTGGTTACTGACTTCGACACGCCGGCCAAGGGCGGGTAATTTTAGTACAGATTTCTCTGATAGAGTTTCCCATGGGTGATATAGTGGGAAGTAACGGAGCATATATAAAACCATTTATTTTCACTGATTGTTTTATATTTGTTGCCGCCTTTTGCAAGGTATGACGTCATCACAACAGGGTACACAGTCGTATGGTAAATAAACTAAAATAAACTGAAAAAAAAAACGACACCCCCCTTTACGTTATTATAGATAATCCAAACGAAATATACAATATGCTAAGAAATGATCTAGAGAGAATTTCTGTCTGGGCTGACAAATGGAAAGTTAAATTTAATCCTGCAAAAACAGAAACCATCATGTTTACAAGAGAACGAACTGAAACTATATTACCAAATTTAACCATGAATGGTCAAATCATTGCACATGTTGAAAACCATAAACACCTCGGTTTAACTTTCCAAAAGGATGGCCAGTGACATTCTCATATTGAACAGATGGTTAATCGAATTAGTCCGATGATCAACTGTCTACGTAGCCTTAAATATCGCCTAAAGCGCAAAAGTCTTAAGACCTTGTATAGTTCCTTCATTCTTCCCATCTTTGATTATTGCGACCAAATATGGAATAATTGTACCAAGACACAAGAGTATCTTCTCGAAAAGTTACACCTAGACGCACTGAGAACTATTTGCGGTGCTGTAAAGGGAACAAATCATCAAAAATTATATGACGAGACTGGCTTCACTTCACTTGCGACGAGACGATACTACCATAAAATGTGCCTGTTTTATAAAATGAATACAAATCTGACGCCTGATTATCTCTCGGAGCTTATCCCACCCACGATATGTCGCCAATCGCTTTATGAATTAAGAAACTCTGACGCTATTCAAGTTCCTAATTGTCGTACGGAATTGTACAAAAGATCTTTCTTGCCATCTGCCGTTGTCGAATGGAATAACCTCGATGAAACGTTAACGGAATCCGAATCGTATGCAATGTTCAAAAACAGATTGTGTAATAACAGCAGCTCAGTTCATGAAATTTTTCAAAATTACGGTGTTAGAAACGAGCAAATATTACTTTGTCGAATCCGACTGGGATGTAGCAACCTAAATGGACACAAATTCGATAGATTTATTGATAACGACTCGCGTTGCTCCTGTGGTCATGCGTACGAGGATGCACATCATTACTTGTTTATCTGTTCAAAATATACAAAAATTCGTCATGACAGCTTCTTTTATGTTAATGGTTACAACCTGAATACTGTTTTATATGGTAATAAGACCCTGTCTAATCACATCAATACAAAAATAATCGAATCTGTCTATAAATTCATGTCTCTCAGTAGACGTTTCACTTGAACACATTTTATATAATGCTTGTTTTACGATGTATTTATGTATCTTCATGATGTACTACTATGTATTTGGGGAGAGACATTTATATAGGGGCAACCCTGTTTGTCAATCCCATGTACCATGAGTACCTGAATAAATATTGTTTAAACCATATGGGAACCAGTGATTTCGTAGGAGGAACCGGTTCGTAGGAGTGGGAGGATTATTATAATGAAGTTATTTAAGTAATTTATTACGCTTTTGTCATTTTGGAATGGGTTGTATTATGAATAGTAAAAAATTGAACAAGTTTATTAGCAGGATATTTCCAATAATATTGCTTAATATACTTTTGGAGTAATTCTTTACACACACACACACACACACACACACACACACACACACACACACACACACACACACACACACACACACACACACACACACACACACAGGTGATATAGAGAACATACAGGTTTATACAATGATATATTAAGTAAGAATATGACATTATTTAAAAAGAGGTGAACAGCATTTTATATATTTTAATAATTCATAATCACATTTCATTAGATACATAAATTTAGACACTGTTGGATTTACATAGAAATAACTTGTAATTAAATATGTATATAAGCAATCAGGAATTACTAATTAGACAATGATCCACCAGTTACCGTGTTCATTACGTTTACACTAATCTGAGAACAACACTGATTGATGAGCTAATTGTTAATTATTTGTTCATCGTCTGACTGTTTTGAAAAAATTGTCTCTCACCGACACTCTGGAGATTGACAGGGCTCACAGAATGGGTAAACCCGTCACAGGTAAAACTCGCCCCATTGTTGTGAAATTCCAAAAGTCCCAACAGCGTGATGTGATAAGAAAGAATAGCCACAAACTGAAACAATCCCCTTACTCCATCTCCGAGCAGTTGCCCCGTGAAGTTCAGGACAGGAGGAAATCTTTGATGCCAGTCTTCAAGAAGGCGAAGTCACAGAATAAGAAGGCTGTATTTGTACGTGACAAACTTTATGTGGATGGCAAGCTTCACCTAGCTAGCACAGAAGGAATTACTTCCAGCTAGGAATCCCTGGAGGATGTACTCTCTGAACATGTATCCATCATCTCATGGAACATAAACGGCGGTTTTCACCATAAATTGAATGATCCATCCTTCAACAATTTTAATGCACGTATGACATTGTACATCTAACAGAGTGCTGGATTGAAAACTCATACGGTCTTGATGTCCCTGGTTACACTTCACATATAGTGCCTAGATCGCATACAAAACCAAAGCAGGGAGGCGGAAGTATTGTCCTCATTAAGAATAAACTTTCAAAGTTAGTTACTCTCTCTGAAATATCCTGTGACTCTATAGTTTGGATAAAATTTGATAAATCAATATCTTTGCATCGCAAGGATGTGTAATGTGCATTTGTTTACGTACCTCCAAATGGTTCTTCATATTATAAACACTACAACTGTGATGTGTTCTATGAGCTGGAAGATCAAATTTCCAAATATTTCTCAATGGGAAAAGTATTCCTACTAGGTGATTTCAACAGCCGGACTCAAACAAAACAGGATTTCATTAGTAACGATAAACTACCTTCTACTATCACCGATCACCTTAATGACTCATTCATGTATAAAGAAGATTCTGAAATGGTAGATCGTGTAAACCCAGACACTGGTCAAAATTGCTTTGGAAATAGACTGCTCTCACTGTGTAAAACTACTGGACTAAGAATTCTAAATGGTAGACACAACAAAAACATGTCAAATGATTATACTTTTAATGGATCAAATGGTTTAAGTGTGATTGACTATTTGATATGCCCTCCTGATATGTTTGAAATGTTCCCATCGTTTGTTGTGAGCAGTTTCACTATGTTTTCGGACCACGCCCCCTTACACGTGGAGCTGACAACACAACTTCAACCTACATTTGAAATCGACAACCAAAGCCAGGGTGAAGGTCAGCCACACGTCAATCATCGATGGCGCCCAGATTGCCTTAACGAAGGTAGAGCAGCACTAGTTTCAGTTATTGACAAGTTAGACAACAGTTTTAAGAAGGATAATATTTCATCCCAAACATCTATGGATAACAGCGTTGACAATTTCACTGCAGTTTTATCAGATGCTATGACCCCTTTCTTCAGCTCTTGCAATCGACATCCATCACGTGACCTACCCGATGCAGAAGCGCGTAAGCCACGCCCCCATTCTCGTGTCAACGACAAGCCCTGGTTCGACGACTCGCTGAAGACGAACTACATGGACTATTCCCGCGCACTTAAGGCATTTAACCAAAATAAAACCCATGAAAACCATGTTCAACTGCATGAAAAGAAAACAATATATAAACTGAACGAAAGAAAGTGCAAAAGACGTTATTTAAGATCGGAAGGCAACAGATTAGACCAACTCAGGAAAACTAACCCAAAACAATTTCATGCTAAATTTAACAGACGTAAAAAGACAATTATTGATGTGCCATTGGCTGACTTTCATGATTATTTTAAAGGGCTTGCTGGTGACTCTGATAGTACCGACTCTGATAGTACCCAACAAAATACAGCTGGTGTGTTTGAGGACATTGTTGTACATGAACTGGATAAGGAGATTACCACAGCTGAGATTAAGCAAGCTATTCGCTGTTTAAAGCGTGATAAATCACATGGCCCTGACTGTATAATAAATGAATATTTCATTGAATTTGATGCATATTTAACGCCTCTTATATACAGAATATTTAACTGTATTTTATCAACAGGCTTTTTCCCCAAAAGTTGGTCATCTGCTGTCATAATTCCAGTTTTCAAGAAAGGGGATAGCTGTATTCCAGAAAATTATCGTGGTATAAGTCTCATTAGCTGTTTCGGGAAGCTCTTAACTAGAATCTTTAATGAAAGACTTTTGGACTGGTCCTCGGTTAATGATAGTATACCGGATTTTCAGTTTGGCTTTCGCCCACAGCTTAGTACTGTTGATGCTATATTTTCTCTTCACTCCATGATAAGCCTCAGTCTTAATAATAATAAACGTATGTATTGTGCCTTTGTGGACTTTAAGCGCGCATTTGATTCTATAGATCGGTCTAAGCTATGGTTTAAGTTGTCGAAAATGGGTATAAAGGGTAAGCTGATGTCAGTTATTTATTCGTTGTATTTGAATGTTAGATCATGTGTAAGTGTTGGTGGTTTCGATAGTGAATATTTCAAGAATAGTATTGGCTTAATGCAAGGTGAAGTTTTATCTCCAATTTTATTCTCGTTTTATCTCAGCGATTTTGAGGTCTCGTTTTTAGAAGATAAATGCGTTCCCTTTAATTGTAAAACTCTCAGTATCTTTTTGTTAATGTATGCAGATGACTTAGTTTTAATTTCAGAATCAATTCAAGGATTACAGTCGCAATTAGATTCGTTGTTGAGTTACTCTAATCGCTGGGGACTAGAGGTTAATATTGCTAAGACTAAAATAGTTTGTTTCCGGAAAGGTGGTAAGCGTAGGTTTTCTGAAAGTTGGTGTTATAATAATTGTGTAATTGAGGTTGTTGATAGTTTCACATACTTGGGAGTGGTCTTTAACTATAATAATAAGTTTACAAAGGCTCAATTACAGCTTGCAGATCAAGGCAGGAAGGCATTGTTTTCACTCTATAGTAATATACGTACACTCTCTCTAAATCCGGAATCCTTGTTGTCAGTTTTTGATTGCTATGTCTGCAGTATATTAGGTTATGCGTCAGAGGTCTGGGGTTGCCATAAAGGAGTAAATATTGAGAGGTTACACTTAGATTTCTGTAAGAGATTATTGGGAGTTAAGAAATGTACTTGTAACGCTATGGTTTATGCAGAATTAGGTCGATTACCCCTTTTGTATCTAAGACAGTTTAGTATGATAAAATATTGGCGCAAGTTATTAAATACAAACAATTCTGTCCTTCGAGGTTGTTATGAATGTTTATATGAGGAAGTGGAGACTCGTGGCTTGAATAATTGGGCGTATCAGGTGAAGGCAATATTGACTAGCATTGGTTTTAATGAAGTTTGGCTGAGGCAAGAACTCTCTCCTACAGAATTACTTCTTGTAAAACAACGGATATTAGATCAGGCATCACAACATATTTTTAGTAATTTAGTGTCTTCTTCAAAATGTGTCATTTATAGAAATATTATTGATACCTGTACATTGCAATATTATCTTTGTAAATCGGTTCCCTATTTATATAGAAAATATCTAGCTAAATTTCGACTTAGCTCACATAACCTTGCTATTGAAACTGGCAGATACAATAATGTTAGCACTAATGAACGAAAATGTATATTCTGTAAAGATAATGTCGAAGATGAATTTCATTTCATATTAGTATGCCCATGTTATATTGATTATAGGCAAGCTTATATTAAACCTTATTATTATCGACGTCCATCTGTATTTAAGCTTATACAACTATTAAGTGTTAGCAACGTAAAAGAACTCTGTAACCTTGGGAAATATTTGTATAAAGCTAGTTGTTTAAGGAATGAATTGATTGTTAATGAATAATGAATTGCTGTACATTCTCCCCAAAATAATTATTATGATCATTGTTTAGTCACTATCCACCTGTACCAATTCCCGTCTTTATTATGTACTGATTATCTGTAAAGATAAAAGTAATAAAGAATCTGAATCTGAATCTGACATGAGAGTGTACAGTCAAAGTCAAGCATCTGTCGCACTGGTAACACCGGTCTAACATGATAACGCACATATAACGCAGAGAACCACGGATGATGCAGAATGCATTACTATCTTATTCTTAGTTCACTGAATAAAATAAATAAGTCTTCTCAGATTAAGATAAGGTGTATTTGTATGTAGTTGGATGTTTTGATTGTCATTTGCTCACCTTTTTCATCTTCATCGGCAGCGGCTAATCTTCCAAACTTTGCTTACTTACCAGGTTACTTTATTTATTAAAACAAACAATATAAATCAAAGACTGTCAATCATCCAATATAATCTAATCGAAATTCTCCAACGAAATCTTCTCATCTTCAGCGGCATCTGTATTAATATATAATCGTCAAATCACTGCTCATATAATTGTTAAAATGAATAAAGGTCATACTTACCAGATTACTTTATTTATTCAAACAACAAACTCAATATGTATTCAAAATAAACATTGCCGATCATCCAACATAATAAAAAAAATCCTTCTACGAATTAGCCGTTCAATCCTCCTACGAATCCACCGAATTATCCTCCTACGAACCGGATCCTCCTACGAATTCACCCTACACCAGTCCTAATTTGAAAAAAAGTTATTTATTGATTTCAGAACTGGTCACCATGACCATATCTCGTGACCTTGACCTTTGATCTTCAAGGTCACACAGTCAATGATCACTTGTCATTAAGAATAACAATCACGTAAAGATTAAAAGTGTTAATAGTCGAAATAAGGCATGTTTGCAAATGCATGCTTAAGTTGTGACCTCGTTGTGACCTCGTTGTGACCTCGTTGTGACCTTGACCTTTGACAGATGTTAGCGAAAACGTTTTCAAATCTTGGTCTTTCTCCATAGTTGATATATACCAAGGACGGGCCTGATAGCACAAAAGTTTTTGAAGGTATCGTGTTAACAAGGATTTTTATAGTGATTTAGAACTCACGACCTTGACCTTTGACCTTGAATGTGAGCATGTCAAAATAATTCCGCAGGTGTATAAGAAAGCAGCTATGTATATGAGGTGTTAATACCTTCTTGGAAAATAGTTATTTAGTGATTTCAGAACTGTCGACCTTGACCCTATCTCGTGACCTTGACCTTTAAAATTCAAGGTCACACAATCAGTGATTACTTTTCATTGTGTATCACACTCTTTTTATGATTCAAAGTGTTAATATTTGAAATAAGACATTTTCGCAAAAGCATGCTTAAAGGTGCATCCATTGTGTTTTATAAAATTTTATTTGGCTTTAATACGTTCCAACACACCAAATGTGCTGTTTACAATAAAAAAAAATTCACTCAGCTTGCATATTCATCCCCAATCGCCAGATATATCATCATTACTAGTTTCAAATTAAAATTGAGTAACCGCATTATGCATGTGCAGAAACCGAAAGTGCACGTCCTATTTATATGCACAGTAGTTATATGACCTATTGAACATTATCAACCCTAATTTGTTATCTTGTCTGGTTTAAATAAGATTCCAAAATTACGTTTGACTCATTGGCGCGCGCCACACGCGGTGCATTGTCCGGTTTTCGATCAGAAATCGACACTTTTACCTTCATATCATCAATATACTAAGTCGAGTATCATCAAAATGGTAGTTTTCGGTAACAGTTGGTACTTCTCGATAAAATAAGACCATTTATAACGTTTGGCATATTTGACCCCCAACAACACAATGGATGTACCTTTAAGTTGTGACCTCGCTTTGACCTTGACCTTTGACGGATGTTAGCGAAAACCTTTTCAAATCTTGGCCTTTTACCATAGTTGATATACACCAAATAAGAGCCTGATAGCACAAATATTTTCAAGTTATCTTGTTTACAAGTTTTTTTTTGGCGATTTCAGAACTCGTGACCTTGACCTTTGACCTTGAATGCGAACATGTCAAAAAAATTCCCCAGGGGTATTAGTAAGATGTTATGTATATGAGTTCTCAAAACCTACTAGGAAAAACGTTATAGCCAATACAAAACGCGGAGGCGATGGAAACTGCGCAAAAACTGTTAGTTAGGGCTGCTTAATACTTATCCATTTGTTCTTTTCAACATGACTGAATCTCCAAACACGCACAATTTTGACACTTGATATGGATTTGAATATCACAATTTTAAATACATAAAAATAATTCGGAAATATTTACTATTGGTCGTATGATGTATTTATTTGGCATTTATTTAAGAAAAACATTGCATTACCATACACAAATGTACTGTATCAAGTATTCATGATTGAATATCTTCAACTTTCAAAAACGTTTACTTGTCTTTCGTTGCTCAACTATCATTCTACCGTGACTCGCTCTAACTCATCCTCGGTTACCCATGGTTTTATATATGCTCCGTTACTCTCCACTTTATCACCCGTGGGAAACCGTATCAGAAGAATCTGTACTCAAATTACCCGCCCTTGGCCGGTGTGAGCCAATCAAACAGCTTGGACCTGCGAACC
This sequence comes from Gibbula magus, assembly GCA_936450465.1. NCBI lineage: Eukaryota > Metazoa > Mollusca > Gastropoda > Trochida > Trochidae > Gibbula > Gibbula magus. Next base: position 70,232,445 of record OW388293.1, on the reverse strand, counting down.
AATGACAATTCATATCACTTCGTTGCAAAGCATGCGAGGCCATTTTGTTAGCCATCCGTCACCGGTTATCTCCCTTGACCATTTCCGTCTTATCCTATTGAGCATTTTCTTTGGTTACTGACTTCGACACGCCGGCCAAGGGCGGGTAATTTTAGTACAGATTTCTCTGATAGAGTTTCCCATGGGTGATATAGTGGGAAGTAACGGAGCATATATAAAACCATTTATTTTCACTGATTGTTCTATATTTGTCGCCGCCTTTTGCAAGGTATGACGTCATCACAACAGGGTACACAGTCGTATGGTAAATAAACTAAAATAAACTGAAAAAAAAAAAAAAAAAAAAAAAAAAAAAAATCTAAAAGCAAATGATACAATTTTTATAAGTAAATCGACAAATCAAATTTTACTACCAGATACTTGAAGGTATCCGCCAAACTTCGTGACATCTCGCTCAGAGTTGTTCAAGAGTTTGCAGTAGATGACGTCAATACAACTCCACTATGTCCAGAAATAGGAGCATTCTGTATTTGTCCAATAGTTATGCCCCCTGGAAACATTGACAGATGTGATGAATGACATGAATTGTTTCCTTTAAAGGGGCAGAAGCACTTTGTTGCAAACATTTTTTTTTTAAATTTCTTATTTATAATGATAGTTTTAGCCATTTAAATTTATTTTAGAGGGCATAACATCTTATTACTCAAAGCAGTTATCAGTATCAGTATCAGTATAAAGCAAAAAATGCATGGCGGCCATTTTATTGTGAACACATTTTATTATTTCGAATGACAAAAATGATTCCAATGGCTTTTCTCAGCCATGTACACTCATTTATAACTTGATTTTACGAAAAGAAAAGGGTATTTAACGATTGGCGAAATTATTTTTCAAATATATTTCATCGACTTATTTGAGCAAATAAACGTGCTACTGCCCCTTTAAGGATTGCATAAGCAGATAACAAAAACAATATTATCTGCATAAACAGTTGATTGTTCCCACCCTTTAAACACAATTGGCCATGATAGAGTTCATGAAATTCATTCACATGCTGTTTTAGAGAAACTAAAACTATGTGGCAAGAGAGTAGTTCTTTTTGGAGAAAACACTTGCACGATCTTTTGGAGTTACTAGCTAGTTTTGTCAAGTCTAAAATAATCATGAATAAACCATGAAAGACGCTGTTTACCTCCATTCAACCAACTTTGGCACTATTCATGAATATGTCAAGCATTTTATTGACTCGATTTGCAAATTAAAACAATAATAATTTCTTACTTTGGAGTTTACACGGAATCCCGAACTTTGGTTGGTTGAAAGCGCGGTCATGTGATCAGAATTTCGAGGATCATAACCCATGAACTCTTGGAAAATCGTTCATACTCGTGTGAACGCTTTCAGGTCGTGTGAACGTTCGACGGTACTGTCCAGTAGCGTTCTTTCCTGATTGAGCGTGGTTTTGTTAGCAAATTTCCAAAGGTAACCAAGCATGTACCGACTTATTTGATTGATTAACATAAACTCAATATCATACTACCTTCTCAATTGTTAAAATAATATAATGTTGATCTAAGCGAGTCACAAGGCCTATTTCTTGAACCGAACGGCGAAAGACATTCACGGTCGCTGGCTGAATACAAATTATGCAATCTATAAGCAAATACTCACAATCTAATCATTATGAACTAACGGGATTCGGGATTGAGCAGTCAAGGTAATGAAATATTGCTTTTCCGACTGTTGTTAACATAATATTGACAAGGTGACAACAGCAAATGGCGGCCTCCATGCCATGACGTCATTCAAAGGACGGATAACTCTGTCCCTGATCTCGTGTCCCTGAAAGATTATATTTTATTACGCTTCACTCAGCATGATGAGTGCCGCAGGTTTCATCAAACAGGTAATCACGAAAAATAACGTAAGAAATTATAAGAATTGAATGTCAGTTTGTGTGTTTGCACTGGAAAATGAACGATGTCAAGGCGGTATATCAATTCGGAGGGCATGGCGTCTATTAACCAGGTTGAATTACTTGAATTACACGAGTGACGACTTCCAACTTTGTATTGTGAACCTATCCTTTAATTTAATCGTTTACAGTACTTAATACTTCGAGCATTGATTACGGAAAATATTCTGTTTAGGCCTACCATTTCATCAAAAAACCCGCTGTAACCACGTACTTCAGTTATTCATTCAAACTTGTTATCTATGTTTTATTATTCTATGAACCTGACGTTAGTTACCATCAGAGCTGAGTTTCTTTCTTTATGAGTTCTTATTTCTTTAAAAAGATTTTCCTAAATCGATTAATCTGATAAACTACCTTTCTAAATGGAGCCCAGGATGCCCCCTCCATTCAAGATGGCGATGGAGAGATTGTTCCAGGAGGAGTCGCTGTTTCTCGGGCTATATCTTACCATGCTGTCTGTCACAAGGTTACCTGCACATGGTGAAGTACAAACCTAGAAAACATGGTTTGCTTCACAATGCAGTGAAACGAAAGCTCTCGCCTGTAGCACAGAGATCTTTTAAAAGTTACTTTTTGAAATGTAATATTTGTGATTGGTTGTTCTTTCAGATTTTAAAATTAAAATGCTATATCAAAGTGCCACTTACTTACTTGACTTTATCTCGAAACATCGGCTATACACAATTAAGACGAAGGATTTCACCATACATCGATATCTAAATTGGTTTATGTCATAACGTTATAAGATAAAGTGAATGAAATTACAAAACTGAGATTGTTTTAATATTACCCATGTTGCATTCTCTCTGTCGACAAACTTCCCTCTCCCCCACAAGTCGAACATAGGATTGACCAATAACCTCGGCCATGTCCGCCTCGAGTTGCTGTTTGTAGGGCTCGAGTAGGGTCTCGGTGGCTGCATCTATCGAAGGGCAAGGTGTAGCATCGAACCGTTCATGGTCTGATCATGCGTTTTTAATATCCGAGATAACACACAACTGGTTGACTACTGGTGGGCCACTAGTACCTTCTTCTTTTCCCTCTGTTGGAGATTTTACGAGCGGTTCCAACAGAGCTTATTTCACACAAGGGCCTTTAATAAAGTTCCGAATGGTTTCCGAAATTTTGAAATTTTTATGCCACGGCCGAAAGGTTTGGAGACTAATTTTTAAATTTTGAAATTTTGAATAGTGGCTAGTTAAGGTGAAGCCAGGGAAAGGGAAGTGTGAGGAAATGTTAGGGTTTGGAGTTAAAATGTTGTGTTTTTAGATTCGGGCCAGGAGGTCCGAATCCTTCAGATAAGTACCTAACGCTTGAAAGGTACTTTGGTTATTTTTAGGGTTTAAAAATGTGGCCCACTTGGGGGTATGTTATCTGAAATTGGACGAATTACGGTAAACTAGCCAAAGAATCAATCTTTTGATAAACTGAATTCATATCTTTTAATTATTTCTCAGGAGAAGTTGGGTTTGCTCACTTTAATATACAAGGGTTCTCCAGCCAAGCACTGACATCACCATCATAAACATCTAGTCAATTACATAACAAATTATGTATATTCAGAAAAGGATATACATCTCAATTAATACAACTACATGTTTAAGAGTGTCCACCAAGCTTCTCTATAAATGGACATGTTCACCTGTACATGTATACTTCATACAGCAATTGGTAGATCAGCATTGATGTTTACTTTATGGAACATTACTTAAAATGTTTCTATAGTTATTCGTACCTTGTGCTGTGTTCTTGTCTAAGAGGATCGGGTTGCCATGCCAAGATGTTACTCCCCCTTCATTATCAAACGTTACGTGCAACTCTCCGAGGTATTTCCCATACTTGTAGTCTTGGACGACCAGCACTTTGGTGCCATCTCCCTTGGTAACGACGTGAGGATACTCCCCTTCCGGTTCTTCGTTTGAGGGTTGGTCACCTACGGTACAAACCATTCTTACAAAGATCATTATTATTATCATATTTCTGTCAGTTATGGGACATTATTATGTTCAAGTCAGCATTGTATTGTCGGAATATTTATATACAGTCAGGCCTCGATAATCTGAACGCTTCCGTTTTTCATCAAAAACGTTCGGATAGTGAAATGTTCGGACTGCTGAAATAATACATACAAGATGGAGTTGATTCCCTTTTGAATCTACAGATAGACGAGAAGATATTAAGAATATCAAATGACTTTGACACGCTGGATATTTCTAACTATCACACAAAATGAAAAATTTCAATATATTACAATCACAAAATTCCTTACATACAATGTAAAACGTTACAATTTTTAAAAATCACAAACAACTGACACGCTCAACTCCCGTGTCAATCCACTGTCATTTAAGTTTACCAATCCAATCAGTGTGATGAAAGCTTGTCACCGGATAAATGAAACATAAATAGTTGTAATTAACTAATCCGTTACGGCTAATTGGCCGTAAACACATTTCTAGAATCTGAAAAATATTTACACCTAGAAAGATAACACTTTATAACACACCTGTGTACAGGAAGGTGTTATCATGTCCACCAATAACAATATCAACTACTCGAACTCGCTCCGCGATATGTTTGTCGATATCAAACCCGGAATGGCCTACAGCTATTATCTTGTTGACACCCTGTTCCTGTAGTGACGTCACTTCCTGTTGGACTGCTGTAACTTCGTCCTCGAACAGCAGGAGCGGTCCTTTAAAATAATTCAATGCAGTGAATGCATTTTAAATATAAATGATTATAATTATTAATATGACAAGATATCAATAGATGATATATTACGATTCTACCCTTAATGAACCCTTCATGAAATTTTAAACAACACGTTTACCTTCGTGAAATCATCTAAAAGCCATACTTTTGTCAAATGTATTTCAAAAATATAATGGCATCAATGAAAGTCCAGTAATAGTTCACAATAGGTATATATATATATATATATATATATATATATATATATATATATATATATATATATATATATATCAAGGAACCTGGGAACGTAGTGTATCCGATGATTTCCAGCCTTTCTTCATCTACGGTGAGGATGATGCTTTTCTGAAACTTTCCATGCAGCTGTGGGTCTGATTCAGCGTTGATGTTGGCACTGAGCATGGTGCAGTTGATCCTGTCCAAGAAGGGGAGCAGCCCTGTAGAACCTCTGTCGAACTCGTGGTTTCCAAGTGCCTGGAGGAAAGGAACACGATTCGTAATATATATTTGTTGGGACAATGTGTTTAGAAAGTTCGTAAGACTCTACAAGAGTGATGCTAAATTCAGATACTAAGGGCCTGCTTTTGAAAATCCACAGTCACAGACAAATACACAGCCACCGATAGAAATCCACAGACAGCAACCATTAAGCGGCTGTCACAACCCGTCGTACGTGCAGCTGCGTGCTGTCTACCGAAAAAAACGTGGGGTAAATTGGGGAATTCGTGCGTCCTCCGTACCGACGCCGTACCGATTTTGGACAAATTTGGAGCACGCAGACTCGTCGTAGAACTTTAAGTGCATGCAGAACTTATGCTGCATGCAGTCTATGAACGGGCTGCGAATTTTCCTCTGTACGATCGACGTGCGTGCCCTGTACGACAACCGCACGCACAACACACCGACATCGTGCGGTTTTTTCAAGCTTACCCACTCACACTTCCTCTACGAATGACGCACGTTGCATGTGGGTAAAACGTGCGTTGTACGTGCGTAGTTTGTGCTTACTCGGCACGTCCAAAGTTTAACTATCACATTATTAAAGAAAACTCACGTCGATCGTACCGAGTAAGCACGTACAACGTACCGAGTAAGCACGTACAACGCACGTTTTGGGCACCTTTTTTAGGATAAATAAAGCCGACGACGGACGATTGCCATCATTTGAAGAGAACATGCCGCCAAAGAAGTCGCAAAGAAAGTGCTCCTCATCTGCAGCTAAAAAGGCAGAACTCCTGTGCTGCCATCTGAAGTTGCTCTTGCAGCATCAGGACCCGGAGCGGTGGAATGGGCGGCATCTTGTGGCGCCAGCACATGTGACAATGTGTACCAAGCACCTGTCAATCGGGCGGGAAAAACCTCATTACACTCGCACGCACTTACAACGTGCGTGGTGTAAGGACACTGTACGTGAGACGCACGGCCCCCGTATGACAATATGGCAATCGCACATCACACGCACGTTGTACGCACGCCACACGCACGTACCACACGCACGTACCACGTGCGCATCGTACGATGCACGCAGCTCCTCACTGCCAGAAGTGTCGACGGGCCACTTACAACGTGCGTGTGACGTGCGTTGGCAAACTCCCTCTCTGTTCTTGATAAATCCACCCTACGTTTTCAGAAAAACGTAGCGACCATGGCCGGCCTAAAAAACGTACGAATGAATTGCACGCACGATTGGTTGTGACAGGGGCTTTACCGCTGCCACCCCCTCATGGCCCTCCTCATGGCTCTCCTCCTCCTCCTCCTCCTCCTTCTCCTTCTCCTCCTCATGATGCTACTCATATGTACATATGTTTTAGGTACAACATTAAAAAAGGAAGAGAAAAAACCCATCTCGCAAATAATTACCGTTTAGTTTGACGGATACCGCCTTTCATCAAGCCGAATGAGCTACGAAACGCAGCTTTACAGACGCTGAAACTTTTATTTCCTTGTTCGAGCAAAGTGACTAAGTGATTTATGATGTTTCTCTTACGTAAAAATAATGATAAATATGAACAGGATATCAGGGATTTGTCGTCGACATCGTGGTATTTTAAATGCTTAATAGAGAACTATTTCCAGGCAGTTAACAACCATATATCGCTGACATAGCGACCCTCATCTTGTGTATTCTGTCAATGAAATTACTCCCCAAAAACTCGGTCAAGTCTCTAATACAATTTGCCCTTATTTTGATAATGATATAGAAATTATTAACCTCGTGTGTTTCCATATCGTTAATATGATCTATTTTGAATAAAAAAACTAAACTGTTTTATGTTGTTTTAAGCAGGGCTCATCAATTGCCGGTTGTGACGTCACACAGAAGCCTTTTCAATTTGTCAACCTGCTATAATGTGGCGATGTTCTAACGAAACTGAACTTTATAGAGCAATTTCAAAATTTCAAAATCGAGTAATTTTCGCATTAGATACTTTTTAAAGAAATAGTTTAATGAATGAAAGTGACCATGGTGCCGACCTTTCATTACCTCTATCTCTGATTATAGTACAGTAATTAGACTTCCGGTGCATATTGAGAGTCTTTACTTAATGATATGAGAATTGTTCTGCCATGAAGTTGAATGTGTCAGGGCATTGTGTAGAATCTACTGTCAAAACGATCTCTCCCAGCAGATACCGCTTGATCTCACATGATCTGTGGTCTTTTACATTACACAACATTGTTTATCAACGAAAATTCATATATTGTTAGATTCTTTTTATTATCCAATAATCATAATGATCATAATTATAAATTCAATATCAGCGACCTTTTAGATTTACATTTTAAACTCATGTATACAATAAATTGGTTACATCCGATTAATATTCACAAAATTAAAACAACAAAAACAATACCATTGCATCGTATCCGAGAAGGTTCATGAAGGCGGCGATTCCCTCCCCTCCGAACTTGTAGAACCAGAGGGTCCCACTGTACTGGTCCCCTGCATCCAGGAGTAGAGAGTTGGGGTAGGAGGTCCTTAGTTCCACCACTTTTGTCTTGAGACGCGCAAACCCTCCGTAACACAAGTCAGCTGCTGCTTCCCTCTGAGAACACTTCCCTCCGTACTTGTTTGCCTGCTCTATCCTGGCGTGGACGTCGTTGGTGTGGAGGAGGGTCAGGTCGAAGCTGTGGACGATGATGCTGGTAGGATACAGCAGCAGGCAGGAGAGAATCGAGAGGTAGGTCATGCTGGGGGACGGGCACCTGTTAGAACGTGATTGTGAAGTACCTTGTTATGGAATGCCTTCGTATTTGTTAACTTGCAGCTTAAAACTAGGCCAGAGTCTGAACTGAAAAATACTGCTTTTACCTTTATACCGTCACTTTACTGAGTAAATATGGTATTTTTCGGCAAGTTAGTACTTGTCGTTGAAATAACACCACTTATAAGGACTTGCATATGTGACCCTCAACATTTAAATGGATTCATTCAGCTATTTAAGATAATAAAACAAGATTTTATGGATAACAACTTCTATATTTACTGTACAGATACAATACGTTTTGGAGAATAAGCTCAATCCTTGCCCAGGTGGAATGTGGGTTGTTTCAAGTTCCTGCAGCGTGTGGTGTGTTATTAATATTTTGATCACTCCTATGTGTTCTCTATGTTACTTTGTGAAAGTTTTAAAAGTAGAGTTCTGTCCAAATTCTCAAAAACCTTTTTCATAATTATTCATAATATTCATAGATATTCATAATGCTCCAGGCTACATTTCAGATCTTGTTCCTCACTGTTGATCAATTCATGGCATGTCCTATCTAAGAGTCTCTTGGGATTATCCCGACATGATACTTTAACAAGCTTGTTGGTTTATAAATGTGCACGGTTCGTTGGTTCGTGGTTACTTTGATCTTCACGTGTGCTTTTGTCTTAAGTTAAGGTTTACATTTTTTTTTACATATATTCGTCCAATGGTATCACATGCCACGACAAGGGTTTATTAAGAAATCTATATCTTCATGATAAAAAGTAAATTTGATGTTACAATGCTCGAGTGAACTCACTACAGTCAGAGAATGTTTACGTGAGAACAGGAGGTTTTAGTCTACACAGAAGAAATGGAGATATTTTGGACTGGTCTGTACATTTTCTACATTCACGCGTACTCGACAGTGGCTAATAACATGTGCAAATGGCATCCTTTCACACACAAGCCCGGCTTTGACAACATTGAGATTAGTGACAACCACGTGTGGCAACTTGACAACATTGCCCTCCCTCAGTGTATGTGGCAGTGTGTGTACACCAAGGGGTGCTATAGTGTCTAATACTCTCCTGGTAACCAGAGCTGTGTGGCTCTCAGGCAGTTCTACTTCAAACTTGCAATTGAAACGGTCGGTCCCACCACTTTCTCTCGAGGAAAATGATTTCAAACTTTATAACTCCGATAAAGGCAAGTTTAAATTGAATTAATGTCAACTCCATACGGTAGTTGATTTGTTCCTTTTCGGGATACAATATTTTTCTATTATGTATTCATAATTCATTTAGGTGAGATTAAAAATAACTTCTTTTTTTTATATTAAAATCAGCGTATCTTTTGCCCCTGATTATATAATATAAGTATATCAAACTGAAGGTAACGTTGTGTTCCAGAACCAGAAAGTGAGTGTGAGAGCGGAAGCGACTGTGTGTCAGGAGACACGTGTACACTGGGTGTGTGTTACTGTGACTCTCCTGGTATAGGCTACTCTCGAGATAGACGTACTTGCAGACCTCTCACAGGTGAGACAGTGCTCTTATTGTCAACTTCCATCACTTATAGCATTCGACAACATCCGTACTTACGAAAAGGTTCACTGATTTCTCATAATCTTTTACACCAATCATGAAGGGGCCAGTCGTTTTATATGGTCGCAGTTTTGACTTTTTTCATGATATAATAGTCGATACTTCAAAGACGGTTCATTTGATTCTCTTCATGTTTCACAAGCACCAAACATTGATGGGATACTTTTTACATAGGTGAAATGATATCCTGATCTTTAAAGTCATTTGTATGTTTTAAGACGTTTTATTGTCTTATTTCGTTGAAACACCATATACTATAAACACGTTTAATATGTGTATTCACATTGACACATTCAGGAAAGCGTTTGCAAAAACTACCAAAAAAAATATTTCAAATTTCTGTAAGCTATGACCTGGTAGAGAAAATAAACAATCACGTGCATCATGCACTGAGCACTCATTTATGAGAAACAATGATCTGTTCCCCTTATCCGAAACGTTTATGTTTCGAAAGTATGTGCATATGTTTTCCGGTTCACCACATTTGGGAAGTCATCATTTAGGAAGTTGATGTTTCAAATCAGATTTGAACTATTTAAAAGTAGATTCTCTTTGTTTATTTTCAAGTTCAATAGATACAGATTTGTTCTCATGACATATGTTCATTATAGAAAATTATTATTCTCACTTTTTTTTGGTATCTCCACCGGGATTCGAACTCAGGTCGTTGGCGTGAGAGGCAAGCATGCTAACCACTACACCACTGTGCTCCACAATATGAATATATTCGATATTAGTGTACGTACCATATATAAACATTACACACTTACAATTGGTATTTCAACACTGATGTACTCTTTGCTAAGAGGCCTCCAAAAATGAATAAAGACTTTGACTTTGAAATAGAAATCATATTTTTTGTCACAACTTTAAAATGTTGAAAGGTACGGTCTGGGTAACATCGGTTTTTTTGTGATTTTGTTTGGTTTATCCACCTTTCTCTGTGTTTTATATTTCAGAATGCGCCAGATTTACAGATGATTTCACACATTTTCCGAAGCACTTTATATTGCTGAATGACCTGACCTTGGTTCTGCTGCAAACGCCTTAATCCTGTAAACAAATCTGTATCGACACAGAAGGCTGCAGGAGTTTCGAGTTTTCTCTCTTGACCAAGACTTGCTACCCTCAAGGTGTGACCTGGTTTGAGGTCTTGCCATTAGAGAGGGGTACTGACAGTGACATATTTGATCATTACCAACGGGACTGTGACTGGCTCTCAACTGATTTACTCAAAGAGAACTTGAATATTTGAATTTATCACCGACATTGAGATACCGCTTGTTCGAGACTCTGTGATTTATCCTGTGATTGGCGTGCAACAAAATGACTCAAATAAAACATTGAGTGATTTAAAGTGATTTGCCATTCAAAACTGTCGTACCCTTTATGTGGAATTTTGAAATATTATGGGACAATGATTTGGTATTATTAAGTACATCACGTCACAACTCTTTATCAACAACATAATGGCGGGCGGGATAGGACAGAGAAAGGACGAAGGACTTACATTTTTTTCTTCAAACTAGTAATTTTATTGTCATTATCTTAATAAAGTAATTCTAAGAAAATTTACCCATAAAATCTTTCATTATGGCTCACGGTTTTACATGCTACATTTGTCCTTTCTTGAAGGTGATGTCCAACATCCTTTAATCCCTCCAGAAGCCATAACTTTACTTCTATGCCACATTGTTTTGAAGCAGTAGTGATAGCCCGTTTAAATTTTTCGCTATTTTCACTTATATTGATTATTCTCTTTGCATTCAAATAAAGTGCAACTGTTTTACCAATAGTTGGTCTCCTCAATTAAGACTTCTCGCATCCCCGTTCAGAGATGCTGCAGTAGTCTCCGAGTGCCACACAGCTCTGACTCGAGCTCTTGGTATGAACCTACTGCCACATTCACAGAGGGAGGACAATGTTGTCGAGTTGTCAAGTTGTCATACCTGGGCCATGTTCAAGAGAGGTTTCAATGAGCGATTACTTTGAAACCTCTCTTGAACGCGATTGCTCATTGTAGCGCTACGTAGCAAGGCGAGCAAACTTCGAGGAATTTGCACCGTGTCGTTCAAGAGAGAATGAGCGCTACTTGAGCGCTACTTGAGCGCTACTTGAGCTCTACTTGAGCGCTACTTTAGCGCTACTTGAGCGCTACATTGATCGATGAATGAGCATTTTAAGCGCTCGCTGTTATGGAACGGAGCCCTGCTTAGTCGAGTCAGAATGTCCATGTTTGGACCAGGCATTAATTCATGCCTTCAGCTACCTAAATCAGTAGAGCTTCATGTACGCTACTACAACAGGAGAAAATATTTATCAATAAATATGAATTATAAAACAATGTAAAAATAAGGTATCATTAGGTAAACATCGATATTGTTGTTTGTAAGTAGAGACAACTATTATAGGTATTATGAATTTCATTTCATACGTTCATATCATAGGTATCTTCTATTAGGGTAGTTCATGGTTTTGAGGAGGTATGGTTTCGTCAAGGTAGTTCATGGTTTGGAGGAGGTTATGTCAAGGGTATTAATGGTTTGGAGGAGGTTATGTCAAGGATGTTCATGGTTTTGAGGAGGTTTTGTCAAGGTACTTCATGGTGTGAAATGGTGTCCGTAATTTGACTGTGTATCATAACTTCGTATCATACCTATTGGTTTGTGTCCGACTTTCTAATACTGTACAAACTAGTACTAAGTCAGATAAAGTAAAGTTATAAACAAATCCACTGTGTAATAATGTGCTCTGTCCCAGTTATTTCAGTTGATTATTGCCTCATGCATTAAACTCATGTACATCAAATGCAAAGATATAGCGTATCTAATACAACGATCTTCTGGTAACAAATACATAACATAATAAAATAAAGTTACTGACGAGGTTACATTAATCAACGAAATGTGATATGTCTAGATCTCTGAACACAACACTGTCTTTAAATGTCAAGTGCGGTGATGTCATATCACGCTGACGTCATCATGTTTACGATGTCATGGTACTGTAGTGTCGTCAGCTTTTGATGTGTAGTAATGCGAGTCTTTGCTTGATGATGTGAGGATTGTAATGTCAGGGGCATTGTGGAAACTATACGTCAAATCGATTAGAAAATATCTCCTAGAAAATATCGCTTGATCTCAAACAAGTGGTACTTTCGGTGGGACACAGTTTTGGATGATGAAGCCCTGTTTGACCTGTTCGATCTTTTACAATACATTTACATTACATTAATATTTGATTATTAACATATTGTTAGATTATAATATCATCCAATAATCGAATCATTGTCGGTCGAAGGCTCGCATAATATTGTTTTATCCCATCAGTATGTAATACCGTCCATCCGTCTGTCCTTAATCATTTCGTTTCCGAAAATCGTTCATGATATCTTTCTGAAACTTTGCATGTGTATTACCCACTAACTGAAGTGGTGCCATTTGATATTTTCAGATTTCTTATTTTTTTCAAGGAACTTAACAGGCTTTGTACTCTAAGATTTGTTCCTGGAGCACAACTCAACAATTTTTCAGAATATCTTCCAGAACTTTGCATGTGTAATGCCCACTTACGGAAATATGGCTTTTGATACATTTAAATACTTTTAGAGCAAAAGTTGTTATCATTTTACAATTGTGTTGATGTTTTTCGTGAATATCCAAATTTATACCATTCTTAAACTTACTCTAAAGATATATGATTATCCTTCAGAGATGCATTTGACTCTTGTTATTCCAAATATATGATATTTAGGATACGAAAACAGGTGTGGTTAATAATTTCCATATAATATTAGATAACTAGCATTTGTTTTTAAAAAAATGTTTTTAGATTTATATGTTTGGTGGTGTCCATTAATGCCAAATGAGGCCTTTGTATCCGGACTAGAACCACAGTGAGGAGTAGTTTACTGAAACAGCCTTCATGTGTAGATAGTTTTGTTGTTTTATTCATCTACGGGCTTATCTTTTAAAAAAATTCCAAGGAAATTCATATTTAGTTATGTTTCGGAAGCCTTTTTGTCGATTAATATTGTGGAGTTTTAAAGTACATTGTGCCTGTCATTTGAGCTGTGCTTTTTACATTTTTGCTTCCACAAGAGAATTCGAAAACCCTAAGGCTGATATCAGCTTGAGGAGTAGAATCCTGTTCTTTTGAAGCGCGAATGTATTACTAATAATCTAAATAGCTCGTAAAACATTCTACATAAACATAAATGTTAGCGATTAAGGATTTATTAAAAATAATCAGTGTTCAGTATATCAAATATAATTAATGGCGGTCTCTACGTTATGCTGAAGCAATAACTAATATGAAGTCCATTGAAATTCTGGAAAACTGTGATTCGAGTCAATAACATTCATGAAAACCACGCCCAATGAAGACTGCTATTTTCGGTTGATTCACTTGCGCACCTTAACCAAGTACATCGGTAGCATCATCACCACTTTAACGCGAATGTGTGCCTGTATTGTCGATCGTGGTTGTATGAAAAGCACTGATCGAAAACTGAACAATTATTGTTTTCTCATTTCAACAATCGCCCTTCTTTCATGAAATGAACTTCTGAAATTCAAATATATAATGCAGAAATGGTGCAACTTCATTATGTTATAATATTGCTAAACTGTTTTTACAATATCTGATAAGTTATCTAGTAGGCGTTTCTTTTGGCCGGGGTGTAGTTGACTCTGGTTGTTTTGTATCTTATGTATTAACATCTTCATATTCTTGAACCATGTCTGCTTAATGCTCATCCTAAGTAAGGTTTGACTAACTCACAACAGCAAGTCTCAGGTTACCAGGCAGCTGGATAATTATTTAAAAGCATTGACGTTGTACTCGTGTTTGTCAAAGCCAAGCCAATAATTGCAGCTTTTCAAATGTATGTTTTAAATTAACAATCGTTATCAACCACTCGTCCGTAAGTCATATAAATATCTAAAATAATGTGCCTTTTCATTTATATCTTGTATTATTAGTTATTTATATTTCTTTGGCGCCTGCATTCTCTATACGTCTTCTTGAAGGTTTTAAGTAGAATATTCTGTCAAGGTGATTGTTTCAGTTGCTTAACCACATTATCCCTGGTGAGGACGCCGTCTCTTTCAAACATCTGAATGCCCTGACAATTTCTTAATTTATTGCTTCTCACTTAGTGTTTGAGATCGTGTTCAACTCTTTGATGTCACCGTGTTGCATAATTCATGGCCTGTTCTTTATTTTCTAAAGTCTCTCTGGATGCCCTGAGCATATAAATAACTGAATAGGCTTAGTTGCGTTTTTGAATTTACTTTCACACGGCTCGTTGAAACTTGGCCTTCGTCTGCGTTCATGTCTTTCGTAAGGTTTGCATTTACATATGAATGTCGTTTCATTAAGAATTGACTTCAAAAGTTCATGGAGGTATAAACTTAAAACAACACTGTGCAAACTGTGTAAATCCGCGTAGCGGATTTACGCCAAGGTTGCACAGCGTTTTTTAAGTTTTAAAGTTTTAAAGTTTTAAAGTTTTAAGTCAATTCTTATAACTAAATATACTCGTACCCGATGTTTTGAAAAGGTTTCAATTCTCACAATACACAAATTTGTTTAGAGCTGTACTATTTACGCGTATGAAGACAGAAGATGTCAAATCAAAACGTCATTGGATTATTAGCCCCGCCTTCAACGTGTTCATCAGCCAATGAAAATCCACGACGCAATGCGCCATGAACCTCACGTCATGGGGGCGTGGCTAAATGTGATGTGACGTCACGAAATTAAGTTTATGTAGGTATGAACTGAATCCCTGTGACAGTTTTCAGCGAATCAGATCCACACAAAGCAATTGCTATTTATTTATTATCCAATGATATGATCACACGACACGATCAGCTTTAATTTATGAACTTATATCTACATGACAAGGAATGACTGTGATGTTGTAATGTCTTTGAGAATTTACTTCTGTCAGAGAAAGCTTACATAAGGCCTGGAGTTTTCTAACACAAGTATAAAAAAACCATACTGAAAATGGATATATTTTGGACTGGACTGTACATTTTCTACATTCACGTGTACTCGACAGTGGCTAATGTAATAGGTAATTGGCAGTTGTTCACGTATGAGCCCGGCTATGATAACATTAAGATAAAAGCCAGCTATGTATGGCAACTAGAGGGTGTTTCCCTCCACCAGTGTATATGGCAGTGTGTGTACACCAGGGGGTGCTACAGTATCCAGTACTCACCTGGTACCCAGGACTGCGTGGCCCTGAGGGAATTCTACAAAAACACCAGCCTCGCAGAATCATCTTCCGTTGGGGAAAAAGACTTCAAACTGTTCAATTCCGATAAAGGTAAGGTTCGAATTAAATTCCTGTCAATTAAATATAGTAGTCGTGAATCCAATGTCTGTAAACAAACAAACTCTAATGTAAATTAAGTGAAAACAGTCTTATTTGGAAAAAAAACTCTACACATAAATGACTAGATTAGAGTGACAATGCCAGGAAGGATGACTTCGCTCCCGTAGTTCTAAATATGTTGGTGCAACACTGCATCTCACTGTTACTGGTTTGTTATACCTGGTAACTGCACCTCGACATCTGTGAAAGAGACATTCTGGTCAGCAAAGAAAGATTACATAAACAGAAATTCGAAATATTTAAGTTCTGATTTTCCAAAGAATACATTTTTACCACGTGCGTTATGTGAATACAAATACTATTTATCTAAATAAACTTCAAAACTTCTCTGTGTCACTTGACAATAAGTTTTGGAGATTTGCTTCAGACAAAATAACCTCCTCTAAGTTAGCTTTATGTTATGTTTCTATGGAAACCGAAATAAGTTAAATTCCTATTTTCTTTTTAAGAAATCAATTACTTAATGTGTTTGTTCACTGGCTTATAAACGGTTTGACAAACATGACTTCTTCCGTCATAGAGTCACGGTTAATATACATTGGAACTCTAAAGTATAAAATTCATGTATAGGTCTAACCCACAAATCGTACAACCACGGTTCATGGTTGAAATGTGTTTTGTTTGGTTTTGTTTTGTTTTGTTTGGTTCGATGAGGCTAGCATCTAAAGATGGGAAGATATGCTCCGGGTACAATTTCTTTGTGAGGGGGGAAAAAATGGTTGTTGCTATTAAGATTCAATATCTTTATAATGTTTTACTAAAGAAATAAGGTAGGATGGGATTCTAATTTTTGGGTATTCAAACAAGCGTTTCTTATGCCCTTAGTGTCAAAAGTGAAAAAAATAGGCTTAAAGTATGAAATTTGGCATGAATGATCATCAAGCATGTAGATATTCATTTTGCCTAGGATCCAAATTTTTGGACCGCGGGAACCTGGTCACGTGACCTTAAATCCAAAATGGCCGCCAAATTTTCATAAAATTCAGTTCTAAGCTAAATAAATAATTATATGCATGGATTTAGCCAGATTTTATATATGTTTTAAGTGAATGTCTACAGAATACATGTACTTGAGCATACAAAATCCCTTATTTGGTTTATTTTATTGCATATTTTGTAGTTAAAAAGTCAGAATTTAATTTTTTATTCACTTTTGGCTGTAATTCACAAATCATACAACCACCTCGGTTGAAATATGTTTGGTTTGTTGACGCTGGCACACCAAGTTGATAAATTATACACAGTGCACAATTTCTCTGTAAGGCGGGGATATAATGGTTGTTGCTTTTTATATATAGTGTCTCTACATAATGTTTTTATAAAGAAATTGTTCCTTATACCCCTGGATAAAGGTTTTCATAAAAATAGAGCCATGGGTTCTGTAGCTCATCGGGATTTGTATTGTTTGCAAAACCAAAATAAATTGTTCTCAGCTTGTTCTAGAGCTTCTTACTGGAAAAGAAGTAAAAAAATAGGTTCTGCAAATTAGGATTCCCATTGGCCAATGAATCTGCTCACAACATTTCAGCTCTATAGACTAGAGAAGAAGATGAAAACACGATTTTAAGGTCGCGACCTCTGTGACCTTTTAGGGGTCACGGGGTCACGAAATCTACAATTTATATTCCCCAATAGCCGAGGAGTCTGCACACATATTTTCAACTCTCTAGACGTTTTGGTACTTAAAAGAAAATAGGTTTTTAAGATTGTGACCCCGGTGACCCTATTTAGGGTCAAGGGGTAACGATAGCTACAGTTTAGAATCCTCAATAGGCCATAAAATTCCAGCTCTCTAGAGTTATTGGATCTGGAGAAGAAGTCGAAAAAGCAAAAAGTTTACAGACAGACGGATGGACGGACGGACGCCGGACACCCTGTCATTGCCATAAGTTATCGGGCCTTTCAGTCCGGATGAGCTAAAAATTAGAAGAAAAGTAACGTACTTTATACAACTGTTTCAGAACCAGAAAGTGAGTGTGAGAGCGGAAGCGACTGTGCGTCAGGAGACACGTGTACACTGGGTGTGTGTTACTGTGACTCTCCTGGTATAGGCTACTCTCGAGACGGACGTACCTGCAGACCTCTCACAGGTGAGACAGTGCTCTTATTGTCAACCATCATTTATACCATTCGACACAATCAATACTTATGAAAAGGTTCAATGAATTCTCGTTATCCTCTGTACCAAAAATGATAGACCGTCGATTTTGATGACCTTGACATTGGTTTTCATCATGGATATCTGCATTGTAACTTGTTACTCTGATATCTCAAGAAAGGTTCACGAATCCAGTGTTTCATCGAAAGTGTCATTCATTGCACTGCACCGCAAAATGTAGTTGAATATATCGAATATCTGTTTCTCCTTATTTGTTAATTAATAATACAAATTCAAAGCAGGTAATTGTTCACGATACTCCGATTTTGGCTAACACTCTTGGTTATGGATGTGGATGTGAAATGTAAAATGTTCGAATGCTTTTCTTGTTTTTAAACCCAACCTAAGGGTGTTATTGTCGTGACGCAGCCCGTTTGTCAGTCCGTCCGTTCCGGAATCGGTACCTGTGTTCTGAAATAAACTCCTCCCAAGGTTTATGGTCAATCTTTCTGAAACTTCACGAATGCGTTCGATACACATGGGTTATACGTATACGTTTTTTTGGGACCTATCAGATTAATGTTTACAGAGCTATTGCCCTTGACTTAGATCCATTGGTTTTCCGATGTGTTCTGGAATCAACTCCTCTCACATTTTTTCTGAAATTGCAATGAAAACGAATCATCATATATCAATGAGTAAAATAATCATTCCCAAATATATCCTATGATCGTCATGACATTGATGCATGTTTATCAAATTTGGCAAAACGAAATAAGCAGAAGGGGTCAAATTTTGAAAATTCAAATTTCATTAATTTTTAATAAAAGTTTTCATATTGATCAAATAGGAACAAATTCATCACAAATACATTGAATGGGGTTTGGAGAAAATGTATGATATGTGTTAGACCTAGTTGATCACTTTAACTCTAGCTTTGAAAAGATTGATCCCTGGTCAGTTAAAAGAGCTGTAACTGTATACTATGAGATGTAAAAACTCATTATGTTATGAACTACTCGACTGACTTAATCTAATGCAAAATGAAAACTGATCTGGCAAGTTTCCGTGTTGATGCGATGCTTCAAAGACATGCCAAATTACATGATATGTGCACTAAAATGCATAATTAAGTGAACAGACTTTCGGTACGCAGCTGTAGATACGATCGGTTATGTTTCTTCACACTGACAATTTGAGAAAAATGACAAATTTCCTTGTTCTTAAAGCTGGGAAATCGGTCGTGGATTTTGACAAAAATTAAATGATTAGATCTGTCGAATATTTCAGTAACAGTCAACTGTTTTCCCAATACTTTATGATTATAAGAAAATCATGTGTATGTACAGCTAAGTAAAGCTATCAATTAGGGAGACGATGTCCCAAATAAGAGTCTTCTATTTTAAAGTAGATTTTCTTCTATATTTTATTATTTCAATAAAGATTTAAACGTTTTTCTCTGAAGATTCAGAACCAACAAAAACTGTTGACCTGTATGCTTCAATATTTGAGAAGTGTGACTTTACTGTTTGTTTGCTTTATTCACCGTTCTTGTTTTTCTATATTTCAGAATGTGTTAACTTTACAGATGAGTTCACCCGTTTCCCAAGGCACGTTATATTGCTGAGAGATTTGACCGTAGTTTTTTTAAAAACACCCGCATCCTGCAGACAAATCTGCATCGACACAGAAGGCTGTGCGAATTTCGAGTTTGATCATGTGGGCAAAATCTGCTTGCCCCAAGCTGTAGCCTGGTTGGAGGCCTTGCCCTCAGAGAGGTTTACTGACAATAAATTCAATGACCATTACCAACGGGAATGTGATTGGCTGGCAACAAATGCTCTCGACTAGAGCTTGCATAAGCGAATATGGAACCTTAAGTGAGATACCGGTTATCAGAAATGTTTATATATGTTTGTTAGATGGAATTCTACACTGACGTTTAGCAAAAATAGATTGATTTCTTGCTAGTTACAAGCGATTCTCGCAGGTTTCACCGCGATACATATCCGCAATGGTGTTGCGAGCTTTCTAGCAGCCGTGGTATCAGTGACAACTTTTTGAAAGTGACAGCAAACCCCACAACACGTCAAGTGCATACTCTGCCTATAATGTTGTGACACTATAAACGTCATTGATCATCACAATGCGACGTCAACGACTTGACGGGTTATTTTTCAATTCGTTTTTTTAAAAATAGTGACTTTATTGTAATTCTCTCCCGATAAGGGTTATAAAAGTCAATCTTAGAATTATTTATCCTTACATTGTTCACAATCGCTAATATTATTCCATGTGACTTCTGTCGTTTCGTGATGTCAAACATCTTTTGTTACATATCTATAAAGCGGGATTTAAAGTTTTTAGCTATTTTCACTTATATTGATTGTTGCTTGGTGTTCAAATAAACTGCTTTTGGAAAACCTATATTCGGTCTTCTCATTGATGGAAGGGTGTATTCGTTCCTGAATGCCACACGTCTTTGATTGGAGCTCTTTTTAAGCAACCGCTGCCGTATATACATATGGAGGACAATGTTGTCATTAGCCGCAGCTGCAGCCTATATAATATATAATAAATACCAAATGGCAAGGATGTTCACTGAAATATGGAAATCATTAATAATATACATATACATACATGTACATGAATATTCAAAATGACAATGGTTGGAAGTGAAGACATTACCTCATTGTTTTAAGCGAATATATCATTTCGGGTTGTTAACATAAATTATCGATGAAGGGAAAACAACCTCTGTTGAGACAGAAAGTCGATAGATGGGTAAAGAGAATGAAATTAATTTGACAATTCAGTACTATTTGTTGCACGTTACATGTATATAGTATCATTTTCCAGAAAAAAATTCCCAAAAGACGTATATTTGTCTTTTTTTAAAAATCTAATAATGATGGTATCGGTAACTTTTTTTGCAATAGCAAGTATATAAATGTTCTTTCTTTTGCATGTACGAGTGAATATAATATAAGCAACGATGTTGTTCTACGTTTGATCGAATGTATTTTGGCCGGGGCCTTTCATAAGATGCATATATTTTGACTTTTACTGATGAAAATTACAATCAACAGTACATTTTATATTCAAATCAAGATTGGAGGCTTTAAGCGAAACTAAAACAATTCGACTATGGGCATTATTTTCGGTTTTGTTATATCAATACAAACTTCAGAAACTGGTCGTAAACGTGCTGAAAGAAGACACATGATGCTTTTCAAGGAATCATCTCTAATTGATTAAAGTCGCGAAGATTGTTGACAACATAAGTGACTCCAGCCTTACCTCCCAGGAGACTATAGAACAGAAACAACACCTGCATGTTGTGTCCGTGTATTGCCACAACACTGCATGCTGAATAGGTTACCTGATTAAAGAGTTGAATACACAATGGATCGTTTTGAGGCATACACTGGCCAGGGTAAAGCCAATGGATATGTCATAAGCGAATATTGAACAAATTACAAATGTCAAGACGATGAATTATGATGACGTCACACTTTTATATATTTTGCTAACTAATAAATTGATTCATCAAAATGTGTTTTTATATTGCATTGACCTTAAAGGGGCAGTAGCACGATTTTTCGCTCAAATATGTTGATGAAATGTATTTGAAAATTAATGTCATTAATAGTAAAACACCCTTCTCTCTTTGTAAAATCAAGTTAAACAGTGAGTCTACATGGTTCCGTAAAGTCATGGGAATCATTTTTGTCATTCGAAATAATAAAATGTGTTCACAATAAAATGGCCCCCATGCAATTTTTGCTTTATAAGCAACACCGTTATTACCACTGCGGACAATTGGTTTGTGTGATAAGATGTTTGACCCTCTAAAGTAAATATAAATGGCATAAACTATCATTTTAAACTTGAAATTTGAAAAAATAAAATTTGAAAAAAACGTGCTACTCCCCCTTTAATTTTGGAAATAATTAAACAAAAGTGAGCGGTAGTAGCCTCGCAATTCAATCTTCATTGAAATCGATTTTTTTACACAAGGTAATCAAATCAGTTGGAGTTGATGTTAATGTAATTAATAACCATAATTGTTCCTAACAATTTGCTGAGTTGGGATTGGAAAATTTTACAAAGTCATTTAAGTTTTTCGCAATTATTTATTCAATTATTCCGTCATTTACATCCGAGCTTAGGGAAACAACTTTCGCCTCTTGAATGGTTAGACAGGCTCGCCCAAATGATTTGACAAACGAATTAATGTCATCACAATGATCACAAATAATCAAATTGAAAATTGTAGGTATTTGGTACATATGGTTCGGTCATGTATATATAAACATCTTTTATTCACTGAAAACATAATTACTTGGGATTTATTTTGAACCGCTTTAGTGTAGTTCACTTTCATGTATTAATGAGCGTATTTGAAAAACACTTACAGTCAAAAATATAGTGGCCGTAACTTTTTTTTTAATAGAAAGTGTACCATGCTTGTGTTCTTTGGATATTAAATATCTTTTAACTGGCCCAATACGGAAATAACACCATAGCATACAGAGATGATAAAAACAATACCAACCTTTATATTGAAACCGAAAACACTAGCTATCTGTTCTGTATAGAATTATCATTTTCTTCTATTTCAATATTAGGGTCAGCGATTTCAAATACAACCCTTCTGAAAATCAAACCCTGACAGACAAGTGTGAAGAGTGATTTTAAGTACGCATATGCATTCGTTAAGGAGTGATATCCATGATCGAAAGGCCTACGAATTTCATATAAATATTGTTTATAGACAATGACAACAATTTCATTGAAGGAGCTTTCTAAAACTGTCAAAACGTCCAAAAGTTATTTGTATTAACGAAATCAAAAACCATTTGTCAACATGTAATTACTTGAAGTGCTCGTAAAATATCTCCAACCCCTTAAGCTTTGGTGCTGCTGCCAGTCACACATGTATCTTTGAACATATCCAATCTATTATTTACATTTGTTATAGCTTATAATGAAGGGACATGTATTGGCTGCAAAGTGACATTTATACTATGGAACAAAACGATGATAACATTTTGAAATTAAATTGCAAATGGACACGAGGCGTTTATTTCGTTACACCCCTCATCATCAAAGGCATATAGCTATACGACAAAGCAAAATGGTCACACGACAAAGCGATAAGGTCGAACGACAAAGCAATATGGCTACATGACAAAGCGATAAGGTTGTACGACAAAACGATAAAGCCACACAACAAAGCGATATGCCGTCACGACAAAGCGATATAACAACGTGACAAAGCGATAAATCAATACAGCGATAAAGCGATAAAGCAAAAGAGTGATAAAGCGATAAAGCAAAAGAGCGATAAAGCAATAAAGCAAAAGAGAGATAAAGCGAAAGAGCAATAAAGCCATATAGTAGTGCGATAAAGCGATATAGTAGCGGGACAAAGAGATAAAGCAAAAAAGCGAAACAGCGATAGAGCGATCAAGCAATAAAGTAGCGTGATAAAGCAAAAGAGTGATAAAGCGAAAGGGCGATAAAGCAATAAAGCGAAAGAGCGATAAAGCAATAAAGGGAAAGAGCGATAAAGCGAGAGAGCGATAAAACGATAAAGCGATAAAGCAATAAAGCGATAAAGCAATAAAGCGATAAAGCAATAAAGCGATAAAGCAAAAGAGGGATAAAGCGAAAGAATGATAAAGCGAAAGACCGATGTCGACATGTCAACCTAAATCTTTTACATAACTATGATGGCTGAGAGGGGCCATTTGATTTCGTGTTAACTTTCCAACACGAAATAGCGAAATCGCGAAAAAATCAAAACGAAATCGCGAAATTGTGAAACGAAATCGCGAAACAGGGAAACGAAATCGCGAAACAGCGACACGAAATCGCGAAACAGCGAACGAAATCGCGAAGGAGCGAAACGTCCGCGAAACGAAATCACGAAGGAGCGAAACGCCCCCGAAACGAAATCGCGAAGGAGCGAAACGTCCGCGAAACGAAATCGCGAAGGAGCGAAACGTCCGTGAAACAAAATCACGAAGGAGCGAAAGAGCGAAATCGCAAAAGAGCGAAATCGCGAAAGAGCGAAATCGCGAAGGAGCGAAATCGCGAAGGAGCGAAATCGCGAAGAAGCGAAATCGCGAAGGAGCGAAATAAGGATTTTACAGTTCCCTGTTCATAGTAAGTAAGATCGGATGTTTGAGCAAATAATCTGATGTCCTATAATTGTTTTTTTAACGTAACATGACAATTATATTATAAGGCGATGAACCGGTATACAAAGCAGTTATGTATTATAGAATCTGCATGTTATATGTGTAGTGTTATTTGTTAGAAATATATATACACTGGAATTCTAATTTCGAAAAACTTATAAACTTGTTGGTGATTTCTTTTATCTCTTTAAATTATAAACCGTTATATTTTACGCTTCGTATACTGTATACTTCGCTTCGTATATAAAATGATTGTATCCAATATATCAAGTTTCAACATCACATATCATAGAGATCTTGAGTGTAATTTTAAACAAAATATATCATTCGTGGGATTCGAACCTTAACCAAGGACAAGAGTAGAACAGACAGTCAAGGCAGTAACCACTAGACAACACATCACCTCATCGGCCTTTGACACGAATTGTATTCATTAACTGTACATACAGAAAGAAACTACTGTATTTTCTTTCTACTTCTATGTCATTTAAATAGAAAGAATGATAGTATTTACTATAAAGAATGCGACGTTTCCTAACTTTCGGTGTTGATAGGCCTGCAAACAAGGCATCTAGTCTATCTATTAAAGTTGATCGCGAGGAAATGTCGCTTTAATTATTATAATTAATTATTGTAAATCTGTCATTCGTCATGTCATAAAATTCAACGATATTTACAGATAATATTTCTAAAAAGTGGGTATGGTACCAACTACTTTGACGTCTTGTGAGTATCTACAACATTGAATATGGTATTCATTTGTTCGATACCAGCTATATGTTACAGGAGTCGGCATAACATCTAAACCACTGTGCATGTTTCTTGATTTGTGAAATAATATGTAGCATTATTAAATGATATATTGCCACATTGTATTCTACCACAGACAGGATACAGCTTCATGATCAAACTATAATTGCTATTTTTAGAAACATACGTTGAGTAAACGTTTCTTCTTATACATTGCAAACTCGTCGTGTGGTATTGAAATACACGAAGATGTATTATCATAAACATGCTAACTAAGAAAGAAGACAAAACGCGAGCCAGGAAGCCATATTTGTTGTTCGTTTATTAATAACAGAGACATTTATATTTCATATGCAAATGAGAAATACCCTCGTTCAAACAAAGTTAAAAGATTTGAAAAGAAATCGTCGATTTGAAGAAGACTAATTAAATTAGTATAACTTGCTTATTGGAAATTGGAACATTTATAAGAGTAAGGCACAATTTGCCAAACGAGAAATCAAATCACAATGACCAGATTATTTTGTAAACGTAATACAATTTGTATTTTCGGTATGTAGGTCAGTATTAAATATTTAAGACTGTTTAATCGAAATATGATGTCAAACGCGGTTATTCTTCGTTTAACAAAAACAACTATTTTGAATCATAAATGGTATTCCAGATTCTGACTATTTTAAAACTATGACAACCAAACGATACATGCGCAAAATTATACGCGCACCTTATGAATGTATCCAGTTTGACAGTCATCATAACAGTGCGTGCTACAGTTTTCGCTGTACGGATAGGCGTGTTTACACTCCATCTGCGACAACTTCATCACTTTGAAGCTGTCCGCTTCGACGTTTTAATTATCGATTACAGGTTAATGAGAGCGAATTGTAATTATATTATTGCATCTATAGAAGGCCTAAAGGGGTACACAAGGCATAATAAGTCCTGGATTTTCCAAATTACTGTCAAGAAGTGTGCTGTACAGTTCCTTTGAGTACTGTACTCAAACTTTTAAAATTTTGGCGTATTTACTGTATTATCCTACGTGTTTAATACGCTTTAATTTAAGATTGATGTGTATTTTCTGAATATACCATTTATTTCCCACTCCATAAAAAACTATAATGTAGATTACAGTAGCTACAACGTATTAAGTGAATAACATTTTTATCGCGTGTCCATTATATGATAAATTACGTATTATGTCAATCTGTCGACAGATAAATTTAGAATAGGTTGTGGCTAGATGACCAAAATTTGACAAAAGAATCATTATGCATTGTGCATATGCATTTGATTTTTGGTTTATATGGCAGCTCTTGTTGGCGGCATTACTATTTTGACATATTCCAAAGTTACTCCTACTTACTCTTACTTCTCTAACAAATATAAACAATCACAAGTTACCTATTATACGTCGTTCATATTACCAGTTCGATTTTTTTTTATCGATATTACATTGTCCTCAATTAACGTTACATTTATCATAAAACATGCAGATTCTATAATATATAACTGCTTTGTATACCTGTTCATCGCCTTATAAAATAATTGTCATGTTATGTTACAAAAAAACAATTATAGGATATCAGATTATTTGGTCAAACATCCGATCTTACTTACTATGAACAGGGAACTGTAAATTCCTTATTTCGCTCCTTCGCTCCTTCGCGATTTCGCTTCTTCGCGATTTCGCTTCTTCGCGATTTCGCTTCTTCGCGATTTCGCTCCTTCGCGATTTCGCTCCTTCGCGATTTCGCTCTTTCGCGATTTCGCTCTTTCGCTCCTTCGTGATTTTGTATCACGGACGTTTCGCTCCTTCGCGATTTCGTTTCGTGGACGTTTCGCTCCTTCGCGATTTCGTTTCAGGGGCGTTTCGCCCCTTCGTGATTTCGTTTCGCGGACGTTTCGCTCCTTCGCGATTTCGTTCGCTGTTTCGCGATTTCGTGTCGCTGTTTCGCGATTTCGTTTCCCTGTTTCGCGATTTCGTTTCACAATTTCGCGATTTCGTTTTGATTTTTTCGCGATTTCGCTATTTCGTGTTGGAAAGTTAACACGAAATCAAATGGCCCCTCTCAGCCATCATACATAACAGTAGAATACTGGTTTCTTTCAATTTCTTTTCATTTGACTTGGTATTTTGATTCACATTTGATAAATGATTCCACTTTAAATCCCACTATCGCTATTATATAAATATAATTAATACGTTTATTAAGTTTAAAAAAGTTTATTTTAATAAAGAATTTGAACATATAATGAGATTTCTCTATAAAAAAACTTACTGTGAATAACTGAGAAATTCATGTTAATTAAAACAGACATCTGCAACTCTAAAAGATTAATTCAAAACGCTGACATGGTGTGTCTAAACCTGTACATAATTATTTCCTTAGACATATTTGATGTGACTGATTATAATAGATTTAATTGAGCAAAACAAAGTTTATATAAATTTAAATTGGCGCACTCTGATTACTTCTGATACATATTCATCAACAGAATGTAAGATACAAGTTTTGAAATCTATTGTAACAACACTGGTATATTATTTAGACATTCACTAACAAATCAAAGGAAATAATAAAATATATAATTTTGTTTTACTGGGTTACATTGTGCACATCAACGTATACAAATACTATTAGGCTATATCACAGTAGAATATTTGTGTGACATTGTGTATTTTTATGTGCGACAGGAATAATTCTAAAGAGTCTGATATTCACGAAAAGCACGATTTGGGTAAATTTATTAAAGGTGTGAACTCCGTGCATCATCATGCATCATTAGTATGATGGTAATAGGTTGTATGCATTCAGTACATGGACTCAGCGACATTCGAATACGTATATGAGGTTACAAAATCATCTCTTTCACAATTGAATTGCATCATTCTGCTCACATAAAGAGAGGGTCTTATTCAGAAAGGAGGCCACCGGCCCATGGCATTATACATTGCACAGTAGTAAAATACGTTTCATGACTGTTGAGGACACCCCAGTTGTTTACATCTATTTCGCTAAAGAGTTAAACAATTGAATAGATTTTTCATAACCAGGAATTTCAATGTAGTATGTGGGTAAAGTCGTTCGTAAAACATTGAGAAATGTATAAATAATAAATAAATAGTAT
Source organism: Gibbula magus (assembly GCA_936450465.1). Taxonomy (NCBI): domain Eukaryota; kingdom Metazoa; phylum Mollusca; class Gastropoda; order Trochida; family Trochidae; genus Gibbula; species Gibbula magus. Next base: position 70,204,356 of record OW388293.1, on the reverse strand, counting down.
CCTGGCTCAGTGCATGGGATAATACAAAATTGGCAAAGTATTTCAGAGTTACTCTGAGGGTGTCGGTTTGAATCCCGCATGGGACTCGGCCCGAAAAAGTACAAGAATTTGTACTATTGAAGGTGGTGTTATCCCAAATGTAACCTTGTTATATTTGTTCATATCTAAATAGCATGTATTTCTAATTATATATATTCGGATGTTTACAATGGACAAGTAATGTTCATAGTCAAGAACAACCTTTGAAGTTTAGAATGTGTTGAAACAGTTTCTGACCACTTTTGAGTATCAATAGATATACATATCTCCTTAGAGGCTGCTTTAAAAGAACTAATACAGACAAAATCTTCATTTTGCCACATACACCAAAAAACATATTCATAGAGAATATTTCTGACATTTAGAGCCCAACATTGAATACCTTCTTCTGCTAATCTCAATTGTAAACTATAAGCATAAGCAAAATGCTGTTATTCTGCTATAGTATAATCATCTTATCCACTATTGAATTATAAGTACATTGCTGATTTCTAAATTTCTCATTGTCCACGTTCAACCCTTGCTACAATATTTTCTATTCTTTATAAAAAGTTTTTTAAAAGCCATTTTTACAGTTATACATGGGCTCCAACAGGGAGTATGGCGGTCAAGTCAATACACAGATTTACAAACGTAACAATAGAGGTACAATTCATGTAAACATTACAAGGAAGATTTAAAATATATCAATCGTTGAACAGAAAAATGACATGTCGACCAGAATTTGTAGAAGTCAAATCTAGAAATTATCTTTGCTGGATATTTGGTTAAATGATAATACTGAGTAAGCTTTTGTTGCATGAACTGAAAGGTTGGCATATTTCTGGATGTTTTACGATTAAAGTTAATAGTTTTGAAAATAATTAGGATCACATTAATTGGATCGTTATTGTTGTGACGAAATCCAAGAAGAATCTGCTCTCTTGTGAAATTTAAACTAAAATCCAGTTCATTACTTAGCCAGTTTCCGCCATATATGTGTAACCCTGGTACAGTCATAAAATAGATGAGCTGTTGTTTCTAAAGATAAAGAGCAATAGGTACAAAGGTTATGGCAACTTCCGAAAGCAAGACATAACTCTTACCAGCCTCCATTTCTGGCTGATTTAAGCCTTGCAGTATTTCCCTCGCTTTGTTGTGGCAATATAGTGGATCGCTGGACATGAAATGCATAGTGGGCCTGCATTTCCAAGCACAGATATCTAAAGGAAATACTGCAAGGCCTAAATCAGCCAGTAATGGAGACTAGCAAGGGCTATACATTGCATTTGGAAGTTGAGGTTATGGTCGATATACTTCATTCTGTGAAGTCTATTGTTTGTCGGTAGAATATGATGTAACAGTTTTTATTGGAACCATTGGAGATCTGTGTCTTTTGTGCAGCGAAAGGGAATATGGTTGTAGAGGTTCCAAGAGCCTATGTCAATGCTAGTGTCGTTACCTAAAACTATATTCCATTTAATACAATGTTGATATCGATTTGTTTTTGTTTCCAATAAAGCTCTACAGTTGACTACCAGTCTTTTGTCTTGTCAAAATGTTGAAGATATATGGTTGGATTGGGTTTGTTTGTTTTTGATGTTTTCGAACTGTACTTTTTTGTTTTTAAAAAATCTTTAACTGCATTACTGACTCCATAGTATTCTAAAAAGTTTGTTTTTATGTTATGTCTTGTATCAGACCTTTCCTTGGATAGAAACTTGCCAATGTCATCAAGAAGATCCTTTATGAATACTACACCCTTTGCCTGCCAATTTGCATAAATAATAGGTTTCCTAGCTATCATAATGTTTTGCTTATACCAAATCATTTTGGAAGTTATGTTAAGTTCGGAGTTTATGTCTTCCTAGACAGTAAATCCAAAAACGAATTCAATAGATCGCGATAGAATGCATTGCGCATCAATGGAGTAATAATATTTCGTAGATGTGTCTTATATTGCTACAATATTGATGTTCATGATACGGAGACATAAACACACCCATGTATATATAGTTCCTCCAAGTGTCTTCTTTCTCCTTATTACTTGTACTTTAAATTTTTTTAATTAGACAATTATTTTATCAGATATTAAGTCGTTATTAGAACAATTATAAAAATCATTATCAAACAAATTTTACTATTAAAATTGAGAGTGTCAATAAATTAATCCATAAAGGTGGTTATGCATTTGTAATGAATTTCGCATGCGGATATATACTTCGATTATTAGTAAGGCATTTAATAACTTACATGATTTAAAGCTTATAAGGGCTCGAGATATGTTGTGACCGTGTGAATAATGGTATTAAATGTACAAATGTATATGAAAAGTGAGCATTTCGATCTATATTCTCTAAAATGGGTAAATGACGAGAATTGTGCATTTTATAAAACAGAGAATGAAAACATCTCTCTCGTTTTTCGAAAAATATGGTCAAATATAAAACAATTCTGCTTGACTGGAACTATTTTTAAATACCTCTACAAATCTTGGTATTCTATTACAAAACATTTGTATTCTCTTTGGTTTTCCATCTCAATTAAAGTTTTTGAACCAATTAAATCTTTTTGAGCAAAAAGCACATCTTTTGAAGTAAACTTAAAGGTCAAGTATTATAATTTAGTTAGAACATTAATAATTTCAGACAAATACATGCAATTAAAATGTTTAACTGTACGAACAATACATAAAATCATTTCATTTGAGCAAAAAAAAATCTCCACTCTCAAATATTTCCAAAAGATACAGTGGCGCGACAAAGCGATAAAATGAAAGAACAGAAGAGCAATAAAGTGATATAATTGCCCGACAAAGCTTTGTCGTGCTGCAATATCGCTTTGTCGTGCAGCCTTATTGCTTTGTCGTGTGACCATTTCGCTTTGTCATGTTGCTATATTGCTTTGTCGTGTGAACATATCGCTTTGTCGTGGTGTCATATCGCTTTATCGCTTTATGGCATTGTTGTCCCCTCTCGTCCATCATACTCAACAATTTGTTTTATAAAACAAACATCTACCTTCTAGTCCATTGTTTTCAGCATTACATGCTCTTATGTGCCAAACTATTTCTGATCCAAGTACAAATATCCATGGATCAGCTAAGATAAACACATGTTAGACGTCCTTTTATGATGTATGACAACGTATGTCGACGAAAGTGATTGCATCGCCCCAAATATTCCTTCTGATCCAACTAAAACCCACTATAGCATACCATCGACTTGAATATGGCTTCTTATGTCATTTTGTGAAAATACTCATCTCCTGTGTTATAGTTACTAGCTAGTTTTGGACAACTCTGTCAAGTCTAACATAATCAACCATGAAATACGATGTTTACCTCGATTCAACCAACGTTGGCACTATTCATGAATATGTCAGGCATTGTATTGACTCGATTTGCAAATTACAACAATAATGAATCCTTATATCTTGATCTATGCTTTTATATCCATTCGGAGGGCATGGCGTCTATTTACCAGATTGAATTACACAAGGGACGACTTCCAACTTTGTATTGTGAACCTATCCTTTAATTCAATCGTTTACACTACTTAATACTTTGAGTGTTGATTACGGACATTTTCTGTTGAATCCGAGCAAACAAGATTTGCCTAATGCCAATTTATGTTGTGTTCTGTGAAAGAGTTTCGACTTATCAATACCATTACTACAGGTAAGACAGGTCATGCCTACTGTTAAATCACCTGCTGTACTCACGTACTTCCAGTGATTCATTCAAACTTGTTATCTATGTCTTACTATTCTATGGGGTGGACGTTAGTTACCATCAGAGGTAAGTTTCTTTCTTTATGAGTTCTTATTTCTTTAAAAAGATATTCCTCAATCAAATATTCTGATAAACTACCTTTCTCAATGGAGCCCAGGATGCCCCCTCCGTTCAAGATGGCGATGGAGACATTGTTCCAGGAGGAGTCGCTGTTTCTCGGGCTATATCTTACCATGCTGTCTGTCACCAGGTTACCTGCACATGGTGAAGTACAAACCTAGAAAACATGGTTTGCTTCACAATGCAGTGAAAAGAAAGCTTTCGCCTGCAGCACAGAGATCTTTTAAAAGTTAATAGTTGAAATTAATTATTTGTGATTGGTTGTTCTTTCAGATTTTAAAATTAAAATGCTATATCAAAGTGCCACTTACTTACTTAATTTTATCTCGAAACATCGCCTATACACAGTTAAGACGAACGATTTCACCATACATCGAGTATCTAAATTGTTTCTATGTCATAACGTAATTAGATAAAGTGAATGAAATTGTTTTAATATTACCCATGTTGCATTCTCTCTGTCGACAAACATCCCTCTCCCCCACAAGTCGAACATAGGATTGACCAATAACCTCGGCCATGTCCGACTCGAGTTGCTGTTTGTAGGGCTCGAGTAGGGACTCGGTGGCTGCATCTATCGAAGGGCAAGGAGTAGCATCGAACTGTTCATGGTCTGATCATGCGTTTTCTAACATACTATCCCAGATAACACACAACTGGTTGACGACTGGTGGGCCGCTAGTACCTTCTTCTTTTTCCTCTGTTGGAGATTTTACAAGCGGTTCCAGCGGAGCTTCTTTCACATTCGGGCCACAAGGGATTTCAATAAAGTTCCGAATGGTGTCCCAAATTTAGAAATTTTTATGCCACGGCCGAAAGGTTTGGAGACTAATTTTGAAATTTTGAAATTTTGAATAGTGCCTTATTTAGGTGAAGCCAGGGGTGGGGGAGGAAGGGAAGGGTGAGGTAATGTTAGGGTTTGGGGTTGAAATGTTGTGTTTTTAGATTCGGGCCAGGAGGTCCGAATCCTTTAGATAAGTACCTAACGCTTGAAAGGTACTTTGGTTATTTTTAGGGTTTAAAAATGTTGCACACTAGGGGGTTTGTTATCTGAGATTGGATGAATTACGGTAAACTAGCCAAAAAACGATCTTTTGATTAACTGAATTCATATCTTTTAATTATTTCTCAGGAGAAGTTGGATTTGCTCACCATAATCTACAAGGGTTCTCCAGCCAAGCACTGACATCACCATCATAGACGTCTAGTCAACTACATTACAAATTATGTATGTTCAGAAAAGGATATCAATCTCACCAACATAACTACATCTCTAAGAGTGTTTACCAAGCTTCTCTATAAACGGACATGTTCACCTGTACATGTATACTTGCAATGGGTAGATCTGCATTGGTGTTTACTTTATGGAACATTACTAAAAATGTTTCTATAGTTATACGTACCTTGTGCTGTGTTGTTGTCTAAGAGAATCGGGTTGCCATGCCAAGATGTTACTCCCCCTTCATTATCAAACGTCACGTGCAACTCTCCGAGGTATTTTCCATATTTGTAGTCTTGGACGACCAGCACTTTGGTGCCATCTCCCTTGGTAACGACGTGAGGATACTCCCCTTCCGGTTATTCGTTTGAGGGTTGGTCACCTACGGTACAAACCATTCTTAAAAAGATCATTATTATTATCATATTTCTGTCAGTTATGGGACATTATTATGTTCAAGTCAGCATTGTATTGTCGGAATATTTATATACAGTCAGGCCTCGATAATCCGAACGCTAATACATACAAGATGGAGTTGATTCCCTTTTGAATCTACAGATAGACGAGAACGTATTAAGAATATCAAATGACTTTGACACGCTGGATATTTATAACCATCACACAAACTGAGAAATTTCCATATATTACAATCACAAAATTCCTTACATACAATGTAAAACGTTACAATTTTAAAAAATCACAAACTACTGACACGCTCAACTCCCGTGTCAATCCACTGTCATTTAAGTTTACCAATCCAATCAGTGTGATGATAGCTTGTCACCGGATAAATGAAACATAAATAGTTGTAATTAACTAATCCGTTACGGCTAATTGGCCGTAAACACATTTCTAAAATCTGAAAAATATTTACACCTAGAAAGATAACACTTCATAACACACCTGTGTACAGGAAGGTGTTATCATGTCCACGAATAACAATATCAACTCCTCGAACTCGCTTTGCGATCTCTTTGTCGATATCAAACCCGGAATGGCCTACAGCTATTATCTTGTTGACACCCTATTCCTGTAGTGACGTCACTTCCTGTTGGACTGCTGTAACTTCGTCCTCGAACAGCAGGAGCGGTCCTTTAAAATAATTCAATGCAGTGAATGCATTTTAAATATAAATGATTATAATTATTAATATGACAACATATCAATAGATGATATATTACGATTCTACCCTAAATCAAACTCTCATGAAATTTTAAACAACACTTTTACCTTCGTAAAATCATCTCAAAGCCATACTCAAATGTATTTCAAAAATATAATGGCATCAATGAAAGTCCAGTAATAGTTCACGATAGGCATATATATATATATATATCAAGGAACCTGGGAACGAGACCGCTACAGTTTGTCTTGTAGTGTATCCGATGATTCCAAGCCTTTCTCCATCTACGGTGAGGATGATGCTTTTCTGAAACCTTCCATGCAGCTGTGGGTCTGATTCAGCGTTGATGTTGGCACTGAGCACGGAGCAGTTGACCATGTCCAAGAAGGGGAGTAGCCCTGTAGAACCTCTGTCGAACTCGTGGTTTCCAAGTGCCTGGAGGAAGAGAACACGGTTAATAATATTCAGATGTTGGGACAATGTGTTAAGAAAGTTCGTAAGTCTCTACAAGTGTGATGCTAAATTCAGATACCTAAGTAGTATAAGGGCCTGCTTTTGAAAATCCACACCCACAGGCAAATACACAGCCACCAATATTAATTCACAGACAGCAACCATTACCGCCGCCCCTCCTCATGGTCCTCCTCATGACTCTCCTCCTCCTCCTCCTCCTCCTCCTCCTCCACCTCCTCCTCCTCATGATGCTACTCATCGCCCTCCTTATGGCCCCCTCCTCATGATGCTACTCATCATTCGGCTGAAGAATTTAGACTATTACATCCCTTTACAATGGTAGTTTCTGGGCCTACATCGAGGCCCTTATACTTACCTATGTGTATGACAGTGAAAGTATTGTGGAACTTTGAGAGAACTACATCATCTGTTTAAAGAAGCTGTGTAGTAAACATGTATTATACATACAATTTTACAAATTTCCATGACAGGCATTTGTAAATAAGTTTTAAAATAAACTTGTTGTTCATGTCATATCTTTTTGTTTTTAGTGGGTTAATAGTTTCTCGTTGAACTGCGAGTATTATCATTAGCTGAATCAAAGAATAAATCATGAATTAATCAATGACATTCATCTTATTATTACTCCATTATCCACATGTATACTTATGTTTGATAACATCAGCAATTAAGCATCGTATTTATTGTGTATACTATAAATTAATGAAGAACAATCAAGTATGTCAGTGTTTCAAATACGAATTTGTTTTGTTGAAAACATACTTATTATATCAATCACTAGTGAAATTTTGTATGTACAACACAATTTTCATATCACGACAATCCTATGAAATTGGTTTAAAGACAAGTACCCCTTTGATTAACTGACGTCATATAAACATATTTTCCATTGTTATATTCTACGTACTACACAACAACAAGCGTTTCAGAGGCACGCGATGTGTCATTTTCACATCGCCATAGCAACCCATGTGATACCCGCTCTTCTCAACTATCACACAGCCGAACAGCATGCGGCAAGTAGTTTCAAATTTCTTACTTTAAAATGAATCTTGATGTGTGGTCTACCGAAGTGTCTCGTATATTGTACGGGTCAAAATAACCATTTAGCAGTGCTTTATGGATGTACATACGTTTTAGGTACAACATTAAAAAAATAAGGAAAAAAACCCATCTCGCAAATAATAACCGTTTAGTTTGACGGATGCCGCCTTTCATCAAGCCGAATGAGCTACAAAACGCAGCTTTACAGACGCTGAAACTTTGATTTGTGCAAAGTGACTAAGTGATTTATGATGTTTCTCTTACGTAGTTAGATAAATATGAACAGGATATCAGGGATCTTTTGTCGACATCGTTGTATTTTAAATGCTTAATAAAGAACTATTTCCAGGCAGTTCACAACCATATATCGCTGACATAGCGACCCTCACCTTGTGTACTGTCAATGAAATTAATCCACAAAAACTGGGTCAAGTCTCTAATACAATTTGCCCTTATTTTGATAATGATATGATAAAGAAATGATTAACTTCGTGTGTTTCCGTATCATTAATATGATTTATTTTGAATAAAAAAAACTTAAACTGTTTTATGTTGTTTTAAGCAGGGCTCATCAATTGCCGGTTGTGACGTCACACAGCAGCCTTTTCAATTTGTCAACCTGCTATAATGTGGCGTTGTCTTAACGAAGCTGAAATTTATAGAGCAATTTCAAAATTTCAAAATCGAGTTATTTTCGCATATTTTTTAAAGAAATAGTTTAATGAACGAAAGTGACCATTGGACCGACCTTTAATAACCTCTATCTCTGATCATAGTACAGCCAATTTGACTTCCAGTGCAGTGAAATGCAGTGCAATGCAGTGCAGCGAAGTCAACACTGTGACGTCATCAATTAACGACGATATGACATTGTGGTTTCACCAGAATTTTGATTTCAAAGTATTGAGAGTCTTTACTTGATAATATGAGAATTGTTATGTCGTGAATTTAAAGGTGTCAGGGCATAGTGTAGAATCTACTGTCAAAACGATGTCTCCCAGCAGATACCGCTTGATCCCGCATGATCTTTTACATTGCACAAGATTGTTTATTGTTAAATTCTATTTATTATCCATTAATCATAATGATCATAATTATAAATTTATTTTAATTTAATTAAATTTATATAATTTAGCGGCCTTTTACATTTTACATTTTGATCTCATGTATACAATAAATTAGTTACATCATTCGATTTATATTCACAAAATTACAACAAAAAACTGTACGATTGCATCGTATCCGAGAAGGTTCATGAAGGTGGCGATTCCCTCCCCTCCGAACTTGTAGAACCAGAGGGTCCCACTGTACTGGTCCCCAGCATCCAGGAATAGAGAGTTGGGGTAGGAGGTCCTTAGTTCCACCACTTTTGTCTTGAGACGCGCAAACCCTCCGAAGCACAAGCCAGCTGCTGCTTCCCTCTGAGAACACTTCCCTCCGTACCTGTTTGCCTCCTCTATCCGGGCGTGCACATCGTTGGTGTGGAGCAGCGTCAGGTCGAAGCTGTGGACGATGATGCTGGTAGGATACAGCAGCAGGCAGGAGAGAATCGAGAGGTAGGTCATGCTGGGGGACGGATACCTGTTAGAACGTTATTGTGTAGTACCTAGTTATGGAATGCCTTCGTATTTGTTAACTTGCAGCTTAGAAACTAGGCCAGAGTCTGAACTGACAGTGAGCAAACAATGTGAAAATTCATGAGCTAAAAAAACCTTGTTGACTTTTTAAAACAAACAACAACGGCTATACTTATCGTGGATATAGTAATACGATATCAAACGTGACCTTTCATTTTGGCCCATTGTGAGCCAAGGACCCGAATATATCATATGTGCTGATTTCATTTCAAAGGATTTCAGTGAACTTGCATGTTCAGTCCGAATCGTCAAATAGATCATTATTACTAGTTTTCAATGAAATTAAGCAATATAATTATACCTGTACAGAAATCGAAACAACACGTCTCATCTACGTGCACGTTTATTAAAGTGAACAATATCAACCAAAATTTGTCTTTTTGTCAACTATTTACTAACTGACGCGCGTCAGTCGCGGCGCACTGTCCGGTTTTCGATCACAAAAATACTTCTTTTACTTTATATCGTCACTATACTGAGTAAATATGGTATTTTTCAACAAGTTAATATTTGTCGTTAAAATAACAACACTTATAAGGCATTGCATATTAGTAAACAGTAAACAGTAAAATGGATGCACCTTTAAGGCATTCAGCTATTTAACATAAGAAAACAAGATTTTCTGGATAACAATGTCTATATATATCGGCAGATGCAATACGTTTCGGGAAATAAGCTCAATCCTTGTCCAGGTGGAATGTGGGTTGTTACAAGTTCCTGCAGCGTGTGGTGTGTTTTTCACATTTTGATCACTCCTATGTGTTCTCTATGTTACTTTGTGAAGGTTTTGAACGTAGAGTTATGTCCAAATGCTCAAAAACCTTTTTCATAATTATTCATAATATTCATAGATATTCATGTTGATGTTGATGTTGATGTCATGTTGATGTTGATGTTGATGTTGATGTTCCACGCTACATGTCAGATCATGTTCCTCACTGTTGATTAATTCATGGCATGTTCTATCTAAGAGTCTCTTGGGATTGTCCCGACATGATACTTTAACAGGCTTTGTGTTGGTTTAGAAATGTGCAAGGTTCGTTGGTTCGTGGTCTTTGATCTTTGATCTATACGTGTGCTTGTGTCTTAAGGTAAGGTTTACATTTACATATATTCGTCCAATGGTAGCACATGCCACGACAAGGGTTTATTAAGAAATCTATATCTGCATGATAGATAGTAAATTTGATATTACAATGTTTGAGTGCACTCACTACATTCAGAGAATGTTACGTGAGAACAGGAGGTTTTAGTCTAAACAGAAGAAATGGAGATATTTTGGACACGTATACTCGACAGTGGCTAATAACATGTGCAAATGGCATTCGTTCACACACGAGCCCGGCTTTGACAACATTGAGATAAGTGACAACCATGTGTGGCAACTTGACAACATTGCCCTCCCTCAGTGTATGTGGCAGTGTGTGTACACCAAGGGGTGCTACAGTGTGTCCAATACTCTCCTGGTAACCAGAGCTGTGTGGCTCTTAGGCAGTTCTACCTCAGACTTCCAATTGGACAAAGACTCGGGAAACGGTCGGTCCCACCACTTTCTCTCGAAGAAAATGACTTCAAACTTTATAACTCCGATAGAGGCAAGTTTAAATTGAATTCATGTCAACTCCATACGGTAGTTAACAATTTGTTCCTTTTGGGGATACATTATTTCCCTATTATGTATTCATAATTCATTAACTTCTTTTTTATATATTAAAATCAGCATTTCTTTTGCCCCTGATTATATAATATAAGTATATCAAAAGGAAGGTAACGTTATGTTCCAGAACCAGAAAGTGAGTGTGAGAGCGGAAGCGACTGTGTGTCAGGAGACACATGTACAATGGGTGTGTGTTACTGTGACTCTCCTGGTATAGGCTACTCTCGAGATGGACGTACTTGCAGACCTCTCACAGGTGAGACAGTGCTCTTATTGTCAACTTCACTTAGAGAATTCGACAACATCCGTACTTACGAAAAGGTTCACTGATCTCTCATAATGTTTTACACCAAACATGAAAGTGCCAGTCGTTTCATATGGTCGCAGTTCTGACTTTTTTCAAGATATAATTGTGCGAAGTCGATAATTAAAGGGGCAGTAGCACGTTTTTTCGCTGAAACAATTCGATGAAATGTATTTGAAAAATAATGTCACCAACAGTTAAACACCATTCTCTCTACGGAAAATCAATTTAAAAAATGAGTGTTCACGGTTCCGTAAAGCAATGTGAATCGTTTTTGTCATTCAAATTAATAAATTGTGTTCACAATAAAATGGCCGCCATGCAATTTTTGCATTATAGGCAACATCGCTATAACCACTACGGATAATTGGTTTGTGTAATAAGATATTTTACCCTGTAAAGTAAATATAAATGACATTAACTGTCTTTATAAATCGGCAATTTGCAAAAATAAAATTTGCAAAAAACGTGCTACTGCCCCTTTAAAAGACGGTTCATTTGATTCTCTTCATTGTTTCACCTTAAGCGCCAAACATTGATGGCATACTGTTAACGTATAAATGATTTCCTGATCTTTAAAGTCATGTGTATGTTTTGAGACGTCTTATTGTCTTATATATACACCATATACTTTAAACACGTGTAATATGTTTATTCACATTGACACATTCAGGAAAGCGTTTGCAAAAACTACAAAATTATTTTAAATTTCTGAAAGCTATGACCTGGCAGAGAAAATAAACAATCACGTGCATCATGCACTGGGCACTCATTTGTGTGTAACTATTATCTGTTCTCCTTCTCCGAAACACTCGTTTATGTTTCGAAAGTATGTACATATGATTTCCGGTTCATCAGCTTGGGAAATCATCATTTAGGAAGTTGATGTTTCAAATTAGATTTGAACTATTTAAAAGTAGATTCTCTTCTAAGTTTTTAAATTGTTTTCAAGTTCAATAGATACAGATTTAAAAGTTGTTCTCACTTATTTTCAATATGAATATAGCCGATATGAGTGTACGTACCATATATAAACATTACACACTTACAATTGGTATTTCAATACTGATGTATTCTTTGCTAAGAAGCCTCCAATAATGAATAAAGACTTTGACTTTGAAATAGAAATCAAATTTTATTGTCACAACTTTAAAATGTTGAGTTGAGTTGAGTTGAGTTGAGTTGGGGTTTAGAGCCGCTTTCAAGAGTATTTCACTTATATCGCGCCTGCTAGTATTATGGCAGGAAGAACGCCCGCAACGCCATGTGGCTATGCATTGAGGTGAAACCTGCGAGCATCGGCTGGAACTAGCGAACCATGGGTGGAAGTGCACTGAAATTCAGTGTAACATTGCACCCAAACCTGACTGCGTGTAGAACAGTTCTCTACTGCAGACAAAGTTGCCGTGCCCCTGGCGGGATTCGAACCTCGGACCTCTAGATCCGAAGCCGAACACGCTAACCACTGCGCTATCCCGCCCCCTTAAAATGTTGAAAGGTACGGTCTTGGTAAAATCGGTGTTTTTGTAATTTTGGTTTTGTGTATCCACCTTTTTGTGTGTTTTATATTTCAGAATGCGTCAGATTTACAGATGATTTCACATATTTTCCGATGCACTATATAGTTTTAAGAGACCTGACCTTGGTTCTGCTGCAAACACCTGAATCTTGTAGACAAATCTGTATTGACACAGAAGGCTGTAGGAGTTTTGAGTTTTCAATCTTGACCAAGACCTGCTACCCTCAAGGTGTGACCTGGTTGGAGGTCTTGCCAATAGAGAGGGTTACTGACAGTGCCACATTGGAACATTACCAACGGGACTGTGACTGGCTCACAACTGATTTATTCAAATAGAACTTGAATATTTGAATGTATCAAAAACATTGAGATACCGCTTGTTCGAGACTCTGTGATTTATCCTTGGGCAATTAGCAGAGATTCTTCTGTGATTGGCTTGCAACAAAATGATTCAAATAAAACGTTGAGTGATTTAAAGTGATTTGCCATTCAAAACTGTGGTACCCTTAATGTGCGATTTTCAAACATTGTTGGACAATGCTTTGCAATTGGTATTATTGATTACATACCGTCGCAACTCTTTATCAACATCATAATGGCGGGCGGGATAGGACAGAGACTGGTTGAAGGACTTACATTCTTTTCTTCAAAATAGTAATTTTATTGTTATTCTCCCCTATGAGGGTTAATAAAGTCATTCTAAGAAATATTTACCCATAAAATATTTCATTGTAGCTTTCTTGTAGGTGTATCTAACATCCTTTAATCCCTTCAGAAGCCATTACTTTACTTCTATGCCGCATTCATTTGAAGCAGTAGCGATAACCCGTTTACATTTTTTGCTATTTTCACTTATATTGATTATTCTCTTTGCGTTCAAATAAAGTTCAACTATTTTACCAATAGTTGGTCGCCTCAATTAAGACTTCTCACACCCCCGTTTAGAAATGCTGTTATTTGTAAGTAGAGACTATTATAGGTATAGATAATGAAAGTTATTTCATACGTTCATATCATAGGTATCTTCTATTAGGATAAATAGGTATTAATAGGGATTTGGAGTTTGGTATTTTATTTATTTATGTTCTCACTCACATGTGTGTAATAAAATACCATGTTTTTATCTAGAAAAAAAACAACCAATGGATGTATGTGCATCATTGTTGAAAACTAATAATGTAATATATATATATGCATGCAGTCAGCCCCCCTCTTTTCATATTTACACTTGTCGTAATCATGTAACAAGTCACATTTTTCAAGAAACGTCTGGGATCGAGGAGGCGTCTCTTATGGGTCTAATTCGAGAAGATTGTTGACAACATTAGTGACTTCAGACTTCCCTCCCAGGAGACTATAGGACAGAAGCAACACCTGCAAGTTGTGTCCGCGTATTGACATAGCACTGCTAATGAATAACTTGATTAGGTATTTTATTACACAATGGATCGAGGCATACAAAGGACAGGGTTAAGCCAATGGATAAGTTAATATTGGGTGGAGTCATATGCGAATATTGAACAAATTACAAAAGTGAAGAGCATGAATTATGATGACGTCACACTCTTATATATTTTGAATACCCGCACTCATGAATACTTCATTCAAATGTGTTTTTATATTGCACTGACCTTAATTTTGAAAATTATACAATAAAAGTGAGCATAAGTAGTCTCACAATTGATCTCCGTTGAATATCCTTTGAAATCTACAAGTTTTACACATCGGTTGGAGTTGATGTTGATGTAGTTGATTATTATCGTCATTGTTCCTAACATGTGGTGTGCCGGGTTGGAATTGTAAAAAAATAGAAACTCATATAAGTTTTCCGTCATTATTTTATTGATCAAAAGTTAACTTTAAATTACACCCGAGCTTGGGCAAACAACTCTCAGCCTTTCTGTAGGTAGTCAGGTTCGCACAACAGGGCCATGTTCATGAGAGGTTTCAAAGTAATCGCTCGATTAATTTTAAACCTCTCTTGAACGCGATTGTGTGTTTTATATTTCAGAATGCGTCAGATTTACAGATGATTTCACATATTTTCCGATGCACTATATAGTTTTAAGAGACCTGACCTTGGTTCTGCTGCAAACACCTGAATCTTGTAGACAAATCTGTATTGACACAGAAGGCTGTAGGAGTTTTGAGTTTTCACTCTTGACCAAGACCTGCTACCCTCAAGGTGTGACCTGGTTGGAGGTCTTGCCAATAGAGAGGGTTACTGACAGTGCCACATTGGAACATTACCAACGGGACTATGACTGGCTCACAACTGATTTATTCAAATAGAACTTGAATATTTGAATGTATCAAAAACATTGAGATACCGCTTGTTCGAGACTCTGTGATTTATCCTTGGGCAATTAGCAGAGATTCTTCTGTGATTGGCTTGCAACAAAATGATTCAAATTAAACGTTGAGTGATTTAAAGTGATTTGCCATTCAAAACTGTGGTACCCTTAATGTGCGATTTTCAAACATTGTTGGACAATGCTTTGCAATTGGTATTATTGATTACATACCGTCGCAACTCTTTATCAACATCATAATGGCGGGCGGGATAGGACAGAGACTGGTTGAAGGACTTACATTTTTTTCTTCAAAATAGTAATTTTATTGTTATTCTCCCCTATGAGGGTTAATAAAGTCATTCTAAGAAATATTTACCCATAAAATATTTCATTGTAGCTTTCTTGTAGGTGTATCTAACATCCTTTAATCCCTTCAGAAGCCATTACTTTACTTCTATGCCGCATTCATTTGAAGCAGTAGCGATAACCCGTTTACATTTTTTGCTATTTTCACTTATATTGATTATTCTCTTTGCGTTCAAATAAAGTTCAACTATTTTACCAATAGTTGGTCGCCTCAATTAAGACTTCTCACACCCCCGTTTAGAAATGCTGTTATTTGTAAGTAGAGACTATTATAGGTATAGATAATGAAAGTTATTTCATACGTTCATATCATAGGTATCTTCTATTAGGATAAATAGGTATTAATAGGGATTTGGAGTTTGGTATTTTATTTACTTATGTTCTCACTCACATGTGTGTAATAAAATACCATGTTTTTATCTAGAAAAAAAACAACCAATGGATGTATGTGCATCATTGTTGAAAACTAATAATGTAATATATATATATGCATGCAGTCAGCCCCCCTCTTTTCATATTTACACTTGTCGTAATCATGTAACAAGTCACATTTTTCAAGAAACGTCTGGGATCGAGGAGGCGTCTCTTATGGGTCTAATTCGAGAAGATTGTTGACAACATTAGTGACTTCAGACTTCCCTCCCAGGAGACTATAGGACAGAAGCAACACCTGCAAGTTGTGTCCGCGTATTGACATAGCACTGCTAATGAATAACTTGATTAGGTATTTTATTACACAATGGATCGAGGCATACAAAGGACAGGGTTAAGCCAATGGATAAGTTAATATTGGGTGGAGTCATATGCGAATATTGAACAAATTACAAAAGTGAAGAGCATGAATTATGATGACGTCACACTCTTATATATTTTGAATACCCGCACTCATGAATACTTCATTCAAATGTGTTTTTATATTGCACTGACCTTAATTTTGAAAATTATACAATAAAAGTGAGCATAAGTAGGCTCACAATTGATCTCCGTTGAATATCCTTTGAAATCTACAAGTTTTACACATCGGTTGGAGTTGATGTTGATGTAGTTGATTATTATCGTCATTGTTCCTAACATTCTGGGTTTGAAAAAATAGAAACTCATATAAGTTTTCCGTCATTATTTTATTGATCAAAAGTTAACTTTTAATTACACCCGAGCTTGGGCAGACAACTCTCAGCCTTTCTGTAGGTAGTCAGGTTCGCACAACAGGGCCATGTTCATGAGAGGTTTCAAAGTAATCGCTCGATTAATTTTAAACCTCTCTTGAACGCGATTGCTCAATGTAGCGCTACGTAGCAAGCCGAGCAAACTTCGAGCAATTTTCACCGTGTCGTTCAAGAGAGAATTTGCCTTGCTTCGTAGCGCTACATTGAACTATCGCGTTCAAGAGAGGTTTTAAAGTAATCGCTCATTGAGCAATTACTTTGAAACCTCTCTTGAACATGGCCCTGATTTGCCAAAATAAGGAATGTCATCGTAATGTTCACTGTTAATCAAATTGAAAATTGCCGGTATTTGGTACGATTGGTTCGGTCATGTATTTAGAATGATCTCTTATTAACTGAAAATAGAATTATTTTGAATTCATTTTGAACCGCTTTACCGTACGAGCCAGTTGACTGTTCACTTTCATGTTTTAACGAGCATGAATAAAACTTAAAAAAATAACTTTTTAAAACGAAAATATATTGTCAGGCACTTTTTCGCAATAGGAATACATATTGGCATTTTTTTTATAAAGAGTGTACCATGCTTGTGTTCTTTGGATAATAATTATTTTTAATTAGGAACAGTAATCATATAGTCTTGACATTATATAGTCTGTTCACATGCGACACGCTGTTTACACAAGTTTACTGTTGTGCAAATGTATGAAATGAGGTTTACAAAATACAATTATCATGATTTAAGTATTTCCGTATTGGCCGAGTTACAGGTTCTCAGTCCGTTGTATTGGCACGGACCTGGGGTATTTCACTGGCCAAATATGGAAATACTCAAGTAATAACATCATAGCATTTAGAGTTGATATAAACAATACCTCCTTTTATATTGAAACCGACAATAGCTGTGCGTTTTGTATTAACATTTTTTTTCTATTTCAATATTAGGGCCAAAGACTGCTAATACATTGCTTCTGAAATTTAAACTCTGACAGATAAGTGTAAAGCGATATTTTAATTAGTACTACGCATTCGTAAAGGAGAGATATCATTGAGCTAAAGACCTACGGATTTCATATCAATGTTGCTTATAGACGGTAACACACGATTTTATCAAAAGAGCTTTCCAAAACTGTCAGCAGATAAAGACTACAATACCACACTGTATATCAAAACGAAAACCAAGTTATTTGAATTAACGAAATCGAACACCGGGGCCGTGTTCAATAGAGGTTTCAAAGGAATAGCTTAATTAGCGATTACTTTTAAACCTCGCTTGAACGCGATTGCTCATTGTAGCGCTACATAGCAAAGCGAGCGAACTTTGAGGTTTTGCACCGTGTCGTTCAGGACAGAATGAGCGCTACTCGAGCGGTACTTGAGCGCTACATTGAGCAATCAATGAGCGATTATAAGCGCTCGCTGTTATGGAACGGAGCCCAGTCAACATGTAATTCATTGAAGTGCGATTAAAATATCTCCATACATCGTACATGTACACCAAGAAATGGGCTTTTGTAAAAATACCCTATCGATTATTTACATTACTATTGATAATTTGTTATAGCTTTTAATAAAGGGACAGGTCTTGACTATAAAGTGTCATGAATAATGTTGAACAAAAACGATGACAACATTTTGAAAGTAAATTCAAAAACGGACACGAGGTGCTGATTTTGTTACACCATCATAATTTTTTTAATAATACAAATGACTTGATCATCAACATCTACCGTTTAGTTTCCTGTTTTCAGCATTAGATGCCCTTATGTGTCGAACTATTTCTGATCAAGGTACAGATACTCATTGTTTTGGTATACCAACTGAGATATAGATAATGCTATTATGTATGGTAACGTATGTCAAGGAATTATGCGATTGCACATCGCACATCACACATCGGCCCAATTTTGTGAAAAAACTCATGATCATCTTCTGAAAAACTAAACATTTCTATTCTGTAAGTATTTGATCCAAAATGACATCAAAACATATACCCAGAACTGTTTTGCCGCATTACAGTGGCCATTGTGACGAGGAATACTGGGCCGTGTTCAAGATAGGTTTCAAAGTAATCGCTCAATTTGTGATTACTTTTAGAGGGACAATAGCACGTTTTTTCGCCCAAAATAAGTTGATGAAATGTATTTGAAAAATAATGTCACCAATAGTAAAACACCATTCTCTCTTCGACAAATCAAGTTAATAAATTAGTCTAAATGGTTCCGCAAAGCCATGGGAATAGTTTTTGTCATTCAAAAAAATAAAATGTGTTCACAATAAAATGGCCGCCATGCAATTTTTGCTTTATATGCAACACCGTTATTCTACTATAAATGATTGGTTTGTGTAATAGGATGTTTTGCCCTTTTAAGTAAATTTAAATAGCACAAACTATCATTATAAATAGGAAATTTGAATTAATTTTGGAAGAAATTATGAATTTAAAATTTCCTTTTCACCCAAAAAAATTAAAACCACATAGAATTATTCCTTTGCTGATGACTAAACGCCTGCACATTTCAGTTTTAGAGTACGACTCGAAAACATAAGATATTTGTAATTGAAAGTCAAACATATGATAAAACCAACTGATGTGTAAACTTTCTTTTGTACCTCAGTTTATGTGCAATCCGCAATTAACAAGGAGTATCTGCACAACGTTGTAGCCTTTTAAACCTTTCAGTGCTTGAACAGAAGTTGGACGTCGAAGGCGCTGTAGCACGTTTTTTTCCATATTATGGTTTCTCAAATTTGCCAATTATTTTAAAGGGTATACAATATATTAATATGTTAATCGGTAAAACATCTCATTACATGATCCACTAAGCCGTATCCATAGAGCACTTGTACCGCAGAAAATGGTACGACGTATAAAGCGACCGTGGTGTGGAACTCTTGAATGTTAGAGGTAGATTTGTAGGTTTGTAAGAGTTTAGACAGCAAGATTTAAAACTCTATTGTCAGTGTTCAGGTATCGCTACATCAGTCAGATCACTTGAACTACCTTCCTTAACGCTCGATGGGAAATGGACTCCCACGGCTTAACCAAACCACGTGCATTCGTTTTACAACTCTTTTTTATTGATTTAGGAGTATCATTAAACCATATGTTAATATTTGTGTGAGAGCAGTTTACTTCACTAAGAAAATCGTGCTACAGCACCTTTAAGGTTTGATCCAAATCACAAAATATATAATGTATAATCCGAATCTGCCGCATTTGTTTCTGAGACAAGGACAAAAATAGTATTTTAGCATAACCCCTATCGACATTGTTAGGGACCAAAAGATGTAAAATCTCAAATTTATAATCACGATTGAATGAGAATTGATGATTTATGTTCAGCTTCTGTGACTTGTGATTTCCAAAAAGAATAAACTAGGTCATTAGGCCCTGTGGTCCTTTTCAGGGGCCACAAAGTAATTAAATCTACAATTCATAATCCAATTTACAGTTAAGAACTTTTAAGGAGGTTCAACACACTAAATCAATTTCCACTATAAATTCATGAAAATAAGATAGATTGAATACTGACTGTTACAAAGAAACTGAAAACGGGTACCTCACCATTGAAACTGTTCTACTAGGTGGCGCCGCAAGCTGATGGGGACTTCATGATTTTCATACTTTTCGTCTCTTTCTTACTCAATTATCAATTTTCAAAATATGCAATATCTGTTTCCTATTTGATCTTTATTTAAAGAGTATCAATTATGAAAACAGTATCAGTGAAAAGAAAGGCTTTTTCATGTTGATTAACATTGCTTAAAAACAAAAAGTATACGTGTATGAAGAGATTTTCTCACATTTTTTAAGGAATTCTACTTGGAAAAAGAGGTTTGTAAATTCAAAACCCACTACAATGACCCCAGTGAAAAAAGGGAGGTCACAATTTTAAAAAACAACAACAAAAAAAAACAATGATATTGTCACTTTTTTTTACCAAAGGAGATAACTCCAAAACTCGACTGAGAACTAATTAAATAGCATTTCTCACTTTAACAAGATTATAAAAAAAGCTTCGTCATAAAATAAAGTGTATTTCAATTAGTTATACTAAATTTATTTAATGATCCTATACCTATAGGTGTATTTATAATTGACAAAGACAAGTATGACACTGATACTGAAAATGGACACAGTAGCTACAAGACTATGCACTTCTTAATCTGATAACTGAGAATGTCCAGTAGTAAGGTGCGTTGACCGTCAATAAGTCTTCTCCTTTTAACTATGCATTGTCAGAGTAACTAATTTACCTTTTTGTGTATCCTAATCTAAGAGTGCAATAGTATGGGTGTTCACAACGTAACGAGCTCATTGCCACACAGAGGAATAATAAAAATGATCATCAAAGCAGAAATAGTATCGAATCTACCAGGTAGATCTGACTTACATGCAAATTGAGTTCTTATATTGACTTGTAGCCTTGTAAAAGCAGTAAGATCGAAGCTTGTTTTTCTTAATTGTTGCTATTGACTACGTTTTGTTATAAAGTTTCTTCACGACATCATTAAATACAGTGTCTCCACTCACATACGTTTGATTGCAGGTGTTAAATGTTTACTGTACGAGAAGAAATGTTTCTTCAGGCCAATTGTTTTATTTATGAAGTTTTATATATTCCTTCACAGCTATCAGTTATTCATATGCAAAACACGTCATGGTACGGAGGAGGTTTTGTCAAGGTAGTTCATGGTATGGAGGAGGTTTTGTCAAGGTAGTTCATGGTACGGAGGAGGTTTTGTCAAGTTAGTTCATGGTACGGAGGAGGTTTTGTCAAGGGAGTGCATGCTACGGAGGAGGTTTTGTCAAGGTAGTTCATGTTATGGAGGAGGTTTTGTCAAGTTAGTTCATGGTTTGGAGAAGATATTGTTCATTATATCTTTCTGGAACTTTGCGTGTGTATTACCCACTAACTGAAGTGGTGCCATTTGATATTTTCAGATTTCTTATTTTTTTCAAGGAACTTAACAGGCTTTGTACTCTAAGATTTGTTCCTGGAGCACAACTCAACAATTTTTCAGAATATCTTCCATACCTTTGCATGTGTAATCCCAATGTGGCCTTTGATACATTTACATACTTCTAGATCAGGAGTTATTATCATTTTACAATTGTGTTGAAGTTTTTCGTGAATATCCAACTTTATACTATTATTAAACTTACTCTAATAAAGATATGTGATTATCCTTCAGAGATATATTTGACATTTGTTATTCTAAATATGTGATATTAAAGGGACAGTAGCACGTATTATTATTGTGAACACAATTTATTATTTTGTATTACAAAAACGATTCCCATGGCTTAACCGAAACATTTACACTCATTTTAAACTTTATTTTCCGAAGAGAGAAGGATGTTTTACTATTAGTGAAATTATTTTTCAAATCCAATTCATCAACTTATTTGAGCGGAAAAACGTGCTACTGCCCCTTTAAGGATACGGAAACAGGCGTGGTTAATAATCTCGAAAAGATATTAGATAACCAGCATTTGTTTTTAAAAAAAAATGTCTTTGGATTTATATGTTTGGTCGTTTCCATTAATGCCACTGAAGCCTTTGTTTCCGAACTTGAACCAAAAACAGTGAAGAATAGCTTACTGAAACAGCCATCATGTGTAGATAGTTTTGTTGTTTTATTCATCACCGGGCTTATTTTTAATAATTTCCAAGGAAAATCTTCTATAGTTATGTTTCTGAAGCCTTTTTAAAAAATTAATATTGTGGAATTTTAAACTACATTGTGCCTGTCATTTGAGCTGTGCATTTTACAGTTTTGTTTACACAAGAGAATCTGAAAACCATATGGCTGAGATCAAGACAGCTTGAGGAGTAAAATGATAATCTTATGAAGCGTGGATGTATTACTAATAATTAAAATAGCTCGTAAAACATTCTACATAAAAAATAAATGTGAGTGATTAAGTGATTAAGTGATTAAGTGATAAAGGATAGTCTAAGAGCTCCATAATCGGTGTTCAATATTTCTCTTTCCTCTTGGTTGAGTTATACACCCCCCGCCAAAAGAAACGCCTACTTTATACCCCTTAAAATAAAAGATGCAATTTTTTCTTAAATATAATTAATGGCGGTCTCCACGTTATGCTGAAGCAATCACTAATATGAAAGTCCATTGAAATCGTGAAAAACTGTGATTCGAGTCAATAACATTCATGAAAACCACGTAAATCGGTAGCATCATCACCACTTTAACGCAAATGCGTGCCTTTATTTTTGCTCATGGTTGTATGAAAATCTTTTTAAAATGTTTTTCTGATCAAGCGCTGATCGAAAACTAAACAATGATTGTTTTCTCATTTCAACAATCGCCCTTCTTTCGTGACATGAACTTTTGAATTTCAAACATATAATGCAGAAAGGTGGTATTTAATTACGTTATAATATTGCTAAACTGTTCATAACAGTTTTTACAATATCTGAAAAGATATCTAGTAGGCGTTTCTTTTGGACGGGTGTAGTTGACTCTGACTGTTTTGTATCATATGCATAAACATCTTCATATTTTTTTTAACCATGTCTGCTTGAAATGCTCATCCTTAGTAAGGTTTGACTAACTCACAACAGCACGTCTCAGGTTACGATGCAGCTGGATAAGTATTTAAAAGCATTGACGTTGTACTCGTGTTTGTCAAAGCCAAGCCAATAATTGTAGCTTTTCAAATGCATGTTTTAAATGAACAATGGTTATCAACCACTCGTCCGTAAGTCATATAAATATTTTAAATCATTTGCCTTTCCAATAACATCATGTGATATGTAATCTACATTTGCTTTGCACCTGTATTCTCTAAATGTCCTCTTGAAGGTTCTTAGTAGAATTCTGTCCAGGTGATATTCCGCCGTCTCTGTCAAACATCTGGATGCACTGACAGTTTTTTAATTTATTGATTCACACTTAGTGTTTTAGATCGTGTTTAACTCTTTGATGTCACAGTGTTGGTTAATGCATGACCTGTTCTTTATTTTCTAAAGTCTCTTGGGATGCTCTGAGCATATAACTAACTTGAATAGACTCAGTTGTGTTTTGAAATTTACTTTCACACGGCTCGTTGAAACTTCGTCTGCGTTCGTGTCTTTCGTAAGGTTTGCATTTACATATGGATGTCGTTTCATATCCAATGATATGATGACACGACACGGTCAGCTTTTATTTATTATATCTACATGACAAGGAGTGGCTGTGATGTTGTAATGTTCTTGTGAATTTACTTCTGTCAGAGAAAGTTTACATAAGGACTGGACGTTTTCTATAACAAGTCTAAAAAAGAAACCATACTGAAAATGGATATATTTTGGACTGGATTGTACATGTAACAGGTACAAGTTGTAAATACATTCTGCAGTAAAATATAATGTAAAATTTATATAATAAAGTATTTTAACCATGTGTTGTGGTGTTATGTTTTGTTATTAACAGGTGATCTAACTTTGGCCTATATTCATGGGGTCAGAGGTCAGTTCAGGTGTAGTTCCATGCAAATGAGGGCAAGTCCATTGTTTGTGTCAGAGGTTAGGTTATGTAAATGAGGATCAATCTACTTTTGTGTATTGGCCATCTGATTGGTTGAAGATGTTTAGTGCATGAGTAAAGTGGGCTCTATGTGCACTTTCTGTCTGTCTCTTCACCTGGCAAGATGAATTAGCTGGAAGGTCATCTTCCATCTTTGATGTTGAGAAGGTCACTGTTTGTCTGGTGAGTTTGTCTTATTTTATAGAAAAGGAAATAATACAAAAATATGTTTAATTATTAGCAGTTGATTCAATTTCTATTTGTAATTGAGTTTCTGGTTTCTGGTGGCAGAATATTTGATAAAAGGTTGAACTTGTTCATTGAATGATTTCTTGAAATATGCATTTGGTAATGAGTCATGTTAAACTGAATATTTAACATGAGCAGGTATTGATAATGGCTATCATTCATTGTGGTTGTTATAGATATGTCTTGTTGTTCAGGTTTACTGGCACGAGTGGTTCTTTGGTTCACATGCTGATATCTGAGCAGCTTGTCCCATAGACGGTGAGAATCAGTATTACTGTACTGCTAATTACTTTTAATGGTTACATATGAACTATCATGTATGGCTATTGTAACTGAGTGTATTTGTGATGTCATGCTGTTTAATCTTGAGTTTTGTATGTCTGTGTATATTTGGTTTATTTATATGTACTGGCGAGGAATGCAATATGAAACAATGTAATGATTGGAATGAATGAATATATACATTGTGAATCTACATTAATGAAATGTTTATTTATACACTGAACTTATAATGTTGTATCTGTTTGACAGAGCTGTGTTGTTTGCATTCGGCAAACTGTACGAGATGCTGAAATAAAAAGAATTCACGGCCACCGACGAGTTTGTGCTGTATTGGAAGTCATGACCGTTACAAAATGGAGCCCCCAGTGAGGAACATGTGAACCAGGAGCAAGAACCAAGAGTCAAGTTGAAGACCAGCGTATCTGTGAGATGAATTTTTTTATAAATGTGACCATAATGAACTTTAAATAGGACCATAATGCACTTTACAGAAATTACGTGCAATGACCCGTCTTTATTGAAGACTTTGATAATTCAGATTAACTTTTGAATTTTTGCTAGGGTGAGAGACAGAGAAAGAAATTAAGACTACCTACGTTATTTGCCATAAGCTAGCACTGTTGCTAACTGTACGATATTTGGCATGTAGTCTTTTATTGATATTTTAGCAATGTGATTTTTGACATTTGGAAACATGTGATATTTATGTGATATGTTTTGGCTGTGTGAACTGTTGAATGTTTTGAGTTGCTTTGCATTTTGTTTTGAGTGATGTGAATTTGTATTGTCATATTTTAACATGTAACCATACAAGTATTTAAAACTTTACATACACTTGTATTACACATATTTGCAGTACATTCTCACTTGATTAGTAGTACAAGGTTAAATTTCATGATGTAGCATATCAGTTAAAGTTATTGCGAGTGTTGTAATTAAAGTAAGAGTGGTTATGGGAATAAGGTTATTTCTCTTCCTTGTCGTTGTCTGGTTTGGTTTGAGTTCATGGTTTGGGATCATGGCTTCCTTTAGTGAAGATGATGCTAAACGTTTGGTTGAGACTGTTAAGGAGATGGGTATTAAGCCCAAGGCAGATAATCCTGAGGAGTTCACTCAGTGGATGGCAGGTTATGTCGCTTCCAAGGGTGTCAAGGAGCCTTCTTCTTCAGTTACTGTTAATCAGCCTTTGAAGGTTTCTACATTCATGGGCGAGTTAGGTAAGGGTGAAGTTTGCTATGAAGTATGGCGGTATGAGGTTGACAGGTTGTTGCAGGCTAAGGAGTATTCAACAGCAGCTATCAAGCATGCGGTGATCAGATCCTTAAAGGGTAAAGCCAGTAATGTCATGCTTTGTATGGACCCTGAGGCTAGTGTACAGGAGTTGTTGTCAAAGGTTCATAGCATTTATGGAACAGTGCAGGAGAAAACTTCACTAGTTGGTGCTTTCTATAGTGCTAAGCAGAGGGATGACGAGTCTGTTCGTGAATGGGGTTGTCGTGTTGAGGAACTCTATGCTAGGGCAATTGTGTCTGGTGCCTTGAAATCAAACATGGAAGCTTTATGTTCTGTATTTTGGCAAGGGTTAGTACAACCTCTGAAAGACGCGTCCGGTCATAAATTTGATTCCATAAAATCCTTTGATGATTTACGTGCCGAGATTCGCTGTATTGAGGAATCCCGTCCATCAAGTGGTGTTCAATCAACTTCTAAGGCCAAGGGTACCGCTAAGTCTGCTATGCCTAAGGATGCTGATAGTACAACTGAGCTTGTAGGAATTGTTCAGCAACTTGCGGCTGAAGTGAAATCTCTGCGGGACTTTGTGTCAACTCGTGGTACATCTAATCGTAGGTCACGGGGCAACAGGTCAAGGGGTAGAGGATTTCGAGGATCATATCAAGGGTCCTATCAAGGGTCACAACAGGATTCACATCAAGGGTCTGCGGCTGTAGATGATGATGATATTGTTGATGAAGGGCAAGGAATAGGTTTAGAAGGGGATCAAGAAGTTACTTGCTATCGCTGTGGTCAAGTAGGACATGTGCAGTACGGTTGCAGAGTAAGGTTAGACCATTTCAAGGGAAGAGGTTTAAACGCACGAGGGTTTACGAGGAGGGGACATCGGTAAGCCCACAGGAAAACTCGTCCCTACAAGGGTTTGGATTGCCCGCCGGTCTTCTTGGTAAGCCAACTGAGGGTAGTGTCACTGTAAATGGTGTTTACAGTAAGGCTTTGCTGGACACAGGATCAACGGTTTCTACCATGAGTGAAAATCATTACAATTCCCACTTTAAGCATCTTTCTCTACAACCTTTAAAGACTATTCTTGAGATAGAATGTGCTGATGGTCAAGGTTTGCCATATTTGGGATATGTCTTAGCTGATATTGTTGCTCATGGAGTAGATAATACAATCCCAGTGCCTTGTGTTTTCTTGGTGGTTCCTGACAGCAAGTATAACCATGAAGTGCCAATACTCTTGGGTACCAACATACTACAGACTTTGATAAGCAGATGTAGAAATGATAACGGTGCAAGATTCCTACAGAATACAGGTATTCATTCTTCATGGTACATGGCTTTTCGCACAATTGTCATTCGTGAAAAGGAATTACAGAAATGCCACTTTAGGTTAGCTCTTGTGAAAAGTGGAGAGTTAAAACCTGTTATCATCCCAGCTAATAGTAGTGTAGTGATAGAAGGTGTTGTGGATAAGCGCATAAGTTGTGCCCAGACATGTGTGTTACTACAGGCCACGCCACGTTCCATTATTCCTACCGATCTCGACATAGAACCATCTGTGTTTATCTATCATCATGACTACAAGGGACCAGTGAAAGTAGCCATAAACAATATAACCACCAGGACAGTTGTTATACCCCCCAAATCTATCATGTGTGAGATTCATCCAGTGACAGTTGAAGGTTTTCAGTTTCCCACAGGTAAAGCAGGTGATACTCAGCATAATTGTGCAAGTCAGAGTGTCCCAGTTCCTGATGGTATTGAGATTGAATCAGAGACTCTTTCAGCTGAGGAATTAGAGTTAGGTCAAAACCTCATATCAAGTTATAGTGACATTTTCTCCAAAGATGAGCTAGACTTAGGTCATTCATCAGCTGTGAAGCATAGGATTGAGTTAACAGACGAGACGCCGTTTAAACAGAGGTCAAGACGCATCCCGCCGTCTATGTTTGACGAGGTTAAAGCTCACTTGAACCAGTTGTTGGCTTGTGATGTAATTCGTCCATCTCATAGTCCATGGTCTTCAAACGTTGTCTTGTGCAGGCGTAAGGATGGTAGATTAAGGATGTGTACAGATTATCGCCAGCTCAACCTTCGTAGTGTAAAGGACTCGTACGCTTTACCACGAATTGAGGAAATTCTAGACAATTTGGGTGGAAATAGGTTTTACACAAAATTGGACATGAAGTCAGGATATTATCAAGTCGAGATTGCAGAAGAACACAAAGAGCGAACGGCATTCACGGTAGGCCCGTTAGGGTTTTATGAGTACAATAGACTCCCTTTCGGCTTGTGTAATAGTCCTGCGACTTATCAGCGCCTTATGGAGCAATGTCTAGGAGATCTCCACCTGAATATATGTTTAGTGTACATCGATGATGTTATCGTTTTCTCCAAAACTTTCGATGAACATCTGGACCGTTTGAATAGAGTTTTCAAGAAGCTAAGGGAAAGCAATCTGAAATTAGCCCCCAAAAAGTGTCATTTCTTCAAGCGTAAAGTTTCATATGTGGGACATATTGTGTCTGAGAGAGGTGTAGAACCAGATCCAGCGAAAGTTGAGGCAATTCACAACTGGCCCAGGCCATCAACACCTGAAGAGGTACGTCGCTTTCTGGGTTTCACCGGGTATTATCGGAGGTTTGTTCATAATTTCTCTCGGATTTCAAGACCACTTTGTGATCTTTTGCCAAACCCTCTTCCAAAGAAGAAACGTAAGTCCACAATAGCTAAAGTTTGGAAATGGAGTGATGACGAGGAAAATGCATTTCAGGAGTTAAAGCATAGATTAACTTCCCCACCAATTCTTGGATTCTGTGATTTCTCATTGCCATTTGAATTACACGTGGATGCTAGCACAAAAGGTCTCGGTGCTGTTCTGTATCAAGATCAACAGGGTGAGAAACGTGTTATCAGCTATGCTAGTCGTGGTTTGAAGAAATCTGAACAGCATTATTCCGCTCATAAATTGGAGTTCTTGTGCCTCAAATGGTCAATAACGGAAAAATTACATGATTACCTTTATGGCAACAAGTTTGTTGTATTCACGGACAATAACCCATTAACCTATGTGCTAACAAGTGCAAAATTAGACGCGACTGGTCATAGGTGGTTGGCGAATTTAGCAGTGTATGATTTTAGCATTAAGTATCGCCCCGGCAAGGCAAATGTAGATGCTGATGCATTATCAAGGGTTCCAGGACAGATGGAAGAGGTAGAACAAGCTCACATGGAACAGATTTCAACAGAATCTGTAAAGGCAATTTGTGGGATTGTGGATGCTCGGCCATATGTTGAGTGTTTATCCTTTTCAGATGATGTCGTCGACTCATTGAGTGGTTCTAGTTCCAGTTTGACTAACATGACCAGCAGGGATTGGCTGAAAGCGCAATCTAATGATTGGGTTCTTAGAAGGGTTATCAACAACGTCCGTTCAGGTTCTAAACCAAAGTTACAGAAAGATGTCAATTCTTCTGAAGAGAATGCCTTTTACAAGACTTTTGACCATCTTCACTTGCGTAATGGAGTGTTGTATCGTAAGTGTGAGAGAGAGGGAAGGTCTATTGATCAACTAGTTCTACCGGCTTTGCATCGTGAAAAGGCTTTGGAGTATGTACATGACGAGATGGGACATCTTGGTAGGAATAGAACATTATCTCTTTTACAGGATAGATTCTACTGGCCATGTATGGTTAGACACGTGCAAGATTGGATCGAGGGGTGTCCTAGATGTGTACGAAGGAAATCTCCAACTGGATCAAAAGCCACTTTGGTGAATATTCAGACAACGCAGCCTTTAGAATTGGTATGTTTAGACTTTTTGACTCTCGAAACATCAAAGGGTGGTTTTCAGAATATACTGGTAATAACAGACCATTTTACTAAGTATGCGCAGGCAGTGCCAACACGAAATATGACTGCGAAAACAACAGCTGAAGCTCTTTTCAATCAGTTTATTGTGCATTATGGAATCCCAGCCCGTATTCATAGCGATCAAGGTGCGAACTTTGAAAGTAAGATCATCAGGGAGCTGTGTACTATTACCGGCATGGACAAGTCTCATACTACACCGTATCATCCAATGGGTAATGGTCTTACAGAACGTTTCAATCGTACGTTGCTGAATATGCTAGGCACGCTACAGCCATCACAGAAAGCTGATTGGAAATCCTATGTTAATCCATTGGTACACGCATACAACTGTACACGTCATGAAACCACAGGATACTCTCCTCATTTTCTAATGTTTGGGCATCATCCACGCTTACCAATTGATCTTGCTTTTGGTTTGGATAATGGTGAGACACATGTGTCATTGTCTAAATATGTGGATTCTCTGAAAAGTCGTTTGAAAGAATCATATGAATTAGCTTCTGTTTCAGCGAAAAAAGCACAGGCTAGACAGAAACGGAACTATGATGATAAAGCTCGTTTAGCAAATCTTCACGTTGGAGACAGAGTTCTGGTTCGCGCTCTTGCATTTGATGGTAAGCACAAGATTTCTGACAAATGGGAGGAACATGTTTATATTGTGTTACAGCAGCCTAACCATGATATTCCAGTATTCAAGGTACAGAGGGAAGATGGAGTTGGCAGGAAAAGAATTCTTCATAGAAATCATCTACTCCCAATAGGTAGTTTACCTTGTCAAGCAGAAAAGAATGCACCAGTGCCAAAACCAAGACGATCTCTCGTAACCCCACATGATCATGAAGACATAAACAGGTTGTCCGAAGAAGTCATTGATGACGTTGTCAATGATGTAGTTGACGAAGCCGGATCTGATGAGGAAGTTGTAGTAACAGTAGATACTCATGTAGGTGATGATACACCTGCTTCAGAAGAGGAGACTGTCGAGACACCTCCAGATTCAGTGGAATCTCTGGACACAGAGGATCCGTCTTCAGATGAGGCACCTGAAGATCCATTACCTCGACGATCAGGTAGACAGAGACGTCAACCGGACTGGTTGATATCGGGGCAGTATGTTTTGTCCCAAACTCCAGGTCAAGCACCATGGCTTGATAAAGCCATAGTGTTGTGTAATTTGGCTCAAACGAATTTCTTTCAGAATATGTCGTCTGAAGTCAAACAAGCAGTTTTGTCTGTCATCAAGGATTGAATTCTAAATGACGAGGACGCCATTTTTTTCCTGGGGAGGAAGTGTGTAACAGGTACAAGTTGTAAATACATTCTGCAGTAAAATATAATGTAAAATTTATATAATAAAGTATTTTAACCATGTGTTGTGGTGTTATGTTTTGTTATTAACAGGTGATCTAACTTTGGCCTATATTCATGGGGTCAGAGGTCAGTTCAGGTGTAGTTCCATGCAAATGAGGGCAAGTCCATTGTTTGTGTCAGAGGTTAGGTTATGTAAATGAGGATCAATCTACTTTTGTGTATTGGCCATCTGATTGGTTGAAGATGTTTAGTGCATGAGTAAAGTGGGCTCTATGTGCACTTTCTGTCTGTCTCTTCACCTGGCAAGATGAATTAGCTGGAAGGTCATCTTCCATCTTTGATGTTGAGAAGGTCACTGTTTGTCTGGTGAGTTTGTCTTATTTTATAGAAAAGGAAATAATACAAAAATATGTTTAATTATTAGCAGTTGATTCAATTTCTATTTGTAATTGAGTTTCTGGTTTCTGGTGGCAGAATATTTTATAAAAGGTTGAACTTGTTCATTGAATGATTTCTTGAAATATGCATTTGGTAATGAGTCATGTTAAACTGAATATTTAACATGAGCAGGTATTGATAATGGCTATCATTCATTGTGGTTGTTATAGATATGTCTTGTTGTTCAGGTTTACTGGCACGAGTGGTTCTTTGGTTCACATGCTGATATCTGAGCAGCTTGTCCCATAGACGGTGAGAATCAGTATTACTGTACTGCTAATTACTTTTAATGGTTACATATGAACTATCATGTATGGCTATTGTAACTGAGTGTATTTGTGATGTCATGCTGTTTAATCTTGAGTTTTGTATGTCTGTGTATATTTGGTTTATTTATATGTACTGGCGAGGAATGCAATATGAAACAATGTAATGATTGGAATGAATGAATATATACATTGTGAATCTACATTAATGAAATGTTTATTTATACACTGAACTTATAATGTTGTATCTGTTTGACAGAGCTGTGTTGTTTGCAGTCGGCAAACTGTACGAGATGCTGAAATAAAAAGAATTCACGGCCACCGACGAGTTTGTGCTGTATTGGAAGTCATGACCGTTACATACATTTTTTACATTTATGTGTACTCGACAGTGGCTGATGCAATTGGCAATTGGCAGTTGTTCACGTATGAGCCGGGCTATGATAACATTAAGATAAATGCCAGCTATGTGTGGCAACTAGAGAGTGTTTCCCTCCACCAGTGTATATGGCAGTGTGTGTACACCAGGGGGTGCTACAGTATCCAGTACTCACCTGGTACCCAGGACTGCGTGGCCCTGAGGGAGTTCTACAAAAACACCAGCCTTGCAGAATCATCTTCCGGCGGGGAAAAAGACTTCAAACTGTTCAATTCCGATAAAGGTAAGATTCAAATTAAATTCCTATCTATTATATATAATGGTCATAAATCGAACGTTTGTAAACAAACAGACTGTAATGCAGATTCAGTGAAAACAGTCTTACATTGAACAAAACTCCGCACATAAATGACTATATTAAAGTGACAATGCCAGAAAGGATGTCTTCGCTCCTGTAGTTCTAAAAATGTAGTTGCAACACCACATCTCACTGTTACTGGTTTGTTCTACTTGGCAACTGTATCTCGACATCAATGACAGGGGCATTCTGGTCAGCAAATGAAAGATAGACTAATTCATTCATCAGCAGTTGGGTCATTATGTATAATGATGTTGGGGGTTTTAATCTCATAAATGGTCAACTCATTTCAATCCCCCCATTGATACCAAATTAATACGAGATTACATTTGAAACAATAAATTTCAATAATGGGACACCAAAATCAATTATTTTGCAAATGTTGGTGCTCATTCATCGGATATGGTACAAGTAGCTGCCACCCTCATGAAATGTATTCTTCCACACATGTGCAGCGCAAAACTCCCACGCAAAACTCCCATGCTTTCCATGCGTTATAAGTCTTGAATAGAACGGGGGATGCTTACTAACAAACAATCTTAGGGTTTCTAACAGCGTCTTGTGGCCTAATGGCTTAGGGTTGCATGGTTCATGCATTACACAAATTAATTTGTCTAGTTGAGAGATATACATCAGTCTCTAAAAATGTACTCGATTAGCCATTACTGAAACTGTCTTAACCTAAAACCCCTCCTGACTGGGACAGTCAATGACCAGTAGATTCCTAAATAATAATCAACATAGAGTGACGTCATGACCATGGATTACATTCACTGACTACTCACTGATTGGAAAAGAACTTTTACTTTAGACATATTCACATGTTTGGCAGCAGTTGATTATTTGCTACGTTTACCATTGTTGTATATGTATTTTATATATATATATTAGGTTCAATGGATTGTTTTCCCAATGTGGAAAAGGGTGGTGGGATTAGTCATTGAAAGCAGTTTTCATATTAATAAATTTATGACATATTATAATTCTATTTTTTTGAATTTGGTGAAGTTTTCAATGAAATGTTGATTTTAATAACATGTATTGAGTTAGATGAAATATTGATTTTGGAAAAAATATAATGTTTGTGAAATGTTGACTTTGGAAACATTTATTTACTTTGGTGGAAGTTTTATTTCGATAAAATATTGAATTTGATGACATGTTGACTTTTAAAATATTTTTTGAGTTATGTGAATTGTTGACTTTTGAAATATTTATTGACTTTAGTGAAAGTTTTACTTTAATAAAATGTAGAGTTTGTAAAAGATATTTTGAATCTAGTGAAATGTTGACTTTGATCAAGTATTTTTGTTCGTGAAATGTTGACTTTGAAAATATTCAGTGACTTTTGTGAAAGTTTAATTTAAATAAAATGTTGATTTTGAAAAAGATTTGTTTGAATTTAGTGAAATATTGACTTTGATCAAATATTGACTTTGGTGAAATGATGTCTTTGAACATATTTATTGACTTTTACGAAAGTTTAACTTATATAAAATGTTGACTTTGGTGACATGTTGCTTTTGAAAAAGGTATTTTGCGTTACGTGAAATATTGACTTTGATCAGGTATTGACTTTGATGAAATGTTGACTTTGGAAATAATTATTGACTTTTGTGAAAATTTAATTTAAATAAAATGTTGACTTTGATAAGGATATTTTGCATTAAGTGAAATATTGACTTTGATCAAGTATTGACTTTGATGAATTGTTGACTTTGAAAAAGATTTTTTTGAATTTAGTGAAATATTGACTTTGATCAGGTATTGACTTTGATGAAATGTTGACTTTGGAAATATTTATTGACTTTTGTGAAAGTTTAATTTAATTAAATGTTGACTTTGAAAAAGATTTTTTTGAATTAACGAAATGTTGACTTTAATCAACTATTTATTTGGTGAAATGTTGACTTTGAAAATATTTATTGACTTTTGTGAAAGTTTAATTTAAATAAAATGTTGACTTTGATAAAGATATTTTGTATTAAGTGAAATATTGACTTTGATCAAGTATTGACTTTGATGAATTGTTGGTTTTGAAAAAGATATTTTGGATTTAGGGAAATATTTACTTTGGTCACATATTGACTTTGATGAAATGTTGACTTTGGAAATATTCATTGACTTTTGTGAAAGTCTAACTGAAATAAAAAGTTGACTTTGAATAAGAAAATTATCAAGTGTCCTTCCCCTAAAACATATATTGAGATTATAGATATATAGTAATTTTTTAATAAGACGTTTCCACAATATATTCTCCTATCAAATATTCACCTTTGCGAAATGTTGACTCTTGAAATATTAATTGCGTTGATAAGGTTTCTATCTAATGACTTTTTTAAAGTTGAACACTAATGTCTGGCTAAAGGTGGATGTTTCAGACAGTATGTGTTAGGTCATTTGACTAGGCTATTGCCCACATTACATCAGTCACCATGACTGATTATTTATACACACCTGATTGCAGGTTACATATATATAACGATATAACAATTGCAATTTAATCATGCAACTGAGGTTTAAGGGATATATCAGACTTGTGTATTGACTCTCAGAATACCCTACGGCGTCTCTCTTGGTATTACGTAACATGTATATTCGATCAACTCATTTAAGACCAACAGGTAAGTAATTACCGGTTCAACGGCATTGACCCAGCAGCTAGGTGTTACAAGAACACAAATGTAGTCAGACTTCAATAGAGTGACCACATGAGCACTTATTTGTTTCCGATCTGTGTGCATTACACTGCAAATTTATCTGCGATCAGATGACATTCTCGACCATGAACTAATAGAGCTTGGTAGAGGTATTGAGAATGTTTAGGTGGGACTTAACAAACGTAAGTTATGTAACTTTAACATATCAGATAATGAATTTCTTTTGTTGTTGTTACAGGCGAATAGTTATAATATGCATAATATTATCCATGTAGGATTTGCTGAATTTTAAGAGATTGACTTTGGTGACTGGAAACTATTTATTGGCTTATAGTCTAATAAGGTAAACATGATTCTAAATCCCTATATGTGACGTCATGGCTTTTCGGAAAGATTTAACACTTTCAATTGGACATCAAAGTCTGATTCTTTCAAATATGTCCAAACCCATGGATATCACAACTAAGCTGATGTTGGTGCATTCTATGTGAGACCCAAAATATTTTCATCGCTTTGACGGTTATTTACTAATGATTGACCTCGCATGTGTATCATATGCATACTGAAATATTGAATAAACATCGCATTACATTCCTTATAAACATATGTTGGCGTTGTTGAAGTTGGAATTTAATGACATTTTTTAGCGTCTGGCTAAAGGAGCGCGTTTCAGATAGTAAGTGTTAGATCATTTGACTACGCTATTACCCACAATACACCAGTCACCAAGACTGATGATTTATACACAACTGATTGCAGGTTACAGATATATGATATACCAGACTTTCTAGCTATCAGAACATCCTGTCTGTAAACGAGGTTGTCTAAGTATTACGTAACATGTGTATTCGATCAACTTACCCATCACAGTAGTCTCAGCTCGTTTAGGCCGACAGGTAATTAGGTACCGGTTCAACGCCTCTGACCTAGCTCCTGAGTGAGCAGAGAACCCCAATAGAGTCAGAAGCCCTTTATTAAATGGATGAGTGAACAAAAAGCACGAGGTTGTTATCCATTACGGAAATGAAACAGTTCATTTCTTACCTCACTAAGTCTTGTTTGATTCGATGTGAAGCATTTTTATCCATTGAACAACAAAAACAATACATACGTATATACCTTCATGTATGTATGGCAGTGCTTAGTTGTCCTTAGCGTCAACATACTGCTTTGTCTCGTTTGAACAATCGATTAGTTCGCCAGTATTATGCTCACTAATCTTATATGATTATTATTCGTTTTGTATCAAGAATCAGTGTACTTTTAGAAATGTAGTGATGTAATGCATTCAGAATGTCTTTATTTGTTGCGTTATCAAATTCGCCAGTACCGTTTACAGTACAGTTTAATTAATTCGATCTCTTGAAACTAGTCTCCAATTTTGATCTTAGGATGACCCACTCACTGAAAGATTATTGACAGCAGTGAAGGGATGCATGCAAAGTGTACATTAAACATGTTCGTAACCATTTGATCAGTTTACAATTTCGGCCACTCTCTCAATACTATACACTGTTCATTAAAGACATCTCACGATTTTGACGGGTATTATTAATGAATAGCCATTTCACCAGTGTCCTTCCCCTAAAAACATATATTGAGATTATAGTAGAGAGATGAAGAATAGTTTATCAACGTGGCACATGCCGGACATAAATAATATTGACATATAAAACATGATAATATAAAACAGCACAAAGCCCTTAGGCTAACGAGATACGATTTTCATTAAAATATATCAATTCACACGAGATTAAATACCACCCCCCCCCCCCCCCCCCCCCCCCCCACCCACACCCACACTCACCATTATCCCAACACATGTTCTCATTCAAACATCACATACAAAAATAATCCTATTCACTCTCGTACACACCCCATACACATTCCCATACTATCAAATCCATTCTCTCGTACAAAGAACATACGCATAAAAGCACACATTCTAAAAACAATATATGATCAAAATAACATATGATAATTGAAATACTAACATAGTTTTGTTTTACGACGAAGTTGATATGTAGTAGTTTTTGAACAGACGTTTCCACAAAATACTCTCTGGTTTGCATTCAAATGAAATCCAAAATGAATATACCACTTTTTCTTAAATCCCAGAAAAGTCTTTAGCGTTTATCCATCAAGTCAGTGAATCGTATCTCCTGAACATCCGCACAGACTGTCCCCTTGCAATACACACATATCCCAGTATATCCAGACTTGCATATTCTATTTAACTCGTTAAGAGCGCGACTTGGCTCCTCACAGGGTGACTATGGATGGTAATTAGATACTACAATACTGTACTGTATACACACTGGTTGATTTCAAATTTTGTTTGAGAACTTAATGAATAATTTACATATGTTCTCTTTTTATTTTAGTGTTGACAATGTTGCTAAACATAAGGCACGGAAATAGTTTAAAATGTTTGTTACAAGACAGTTTGAAATTCAAATTATTATAGAAAGACAGGTACCGATATCATGACTTTGTTTATTACATTTAACGGTTAACAGCATATATTACGTTTCAAAAAGTGTTTATGGTTTTTGGAAGTGTCATAATATCTAAATATTCATGCAGTTACATAAACATTGCATTCTACACGTTTGTATTTGGTACTCATATTGTAACCAATGATTTGAAAGCACGTATCTTATCAAGTTATCATACATACATTTATTATACATTACCGAGACATCAAAATCCATGTCCCATAACTCTCCCATTTCCATTTTGTGTCTTCATGTTTATAGAAAATGATAATTAAGAATTCCGTCGATTCTTACATTATACAATAGGTGTACTTTATTTTGAATATTCATATATGCATATATATGAGATCTATTTAAATGTACAACAAACTAAAATGGCTTATGCTTATGCTTATGCTTATTATTTGTGACGGCAAGAAATATTTTATATTAAATACGATGTTTAATCAATGTTTTTACAGTTTAATTGTTAATGTTTTACATAAATCAAACGAATAGAAAATGTGGTCGATCTCTGGGAAAGAAAATCCTATGCGTCTATCCATGACCTCGTGATATACAGCACAATCCAATTAAATATAAATATAAATATATAGATGATATATGTCTTTCTTGTCTATCTGATTTTCTTGATTTATACGAGGATTATCTCATCGAGTGAAGTACAAGTTTATATTATCGCATGCAGCGACGGCGCAAGTGAGAATATCTTACTCTTCCACCTAACGAGATGAGGTGAACATGATATTTGTCAAGAATTGACAGATATTCTATTTATTATATCAATTCTGTGTTTTATGTTTAAATTGACCAGATTTATACGGCATCGGTTTTAATGATATCATACATCACAACCTTAAATGTGGAGCTACTAAATGCCTTTTTCCAACAGCGAATGTATGTGTTTTATGTGTTCATTTATACAGAACACAATAAGATAATAATATATGATTTCCAATATACATAGATACGATAATCGACTGACTGGTTACAGTACATGATAATTGAAGTTTCATCACTGCCTTTCTAGGATCACATGTTATATAATACTTGTGCATTAGATATATAAGAACATTTGAACGTGTCGGCATTTTGCCCCCCCCCCCCCCTCCCCCCCCCCCCCCCCCTAATAGTCTGGTAGGAGATACACAAACAATTAAGTAAGGGTCGGTACATGATAATTAGTTTATGGTCATTCCCGCTACCTGTAATAACATCAACACGCGAATTCCCATGGAACGTGGAACGTGGAGACGTTCTCTGCTTCATGCACATTATGTAAGACCTGGGACTTTCTAATATACAGCACACTTAAATACTGTTAAAATCATTATATTATCGCTTTAAATTAAATATTCGTTACTTCCTTTGTCACAATCACTCCATGTTTTTCTTGGAATATGTTTATATCGAATGTAATGCGATGTTTATTCAATATTTCAGTATGCATATGATACACATGAGAGGTCAATCATTAGTTAATAACCGTCAAAGCGATGAAAATGTTTTGGGACTCACATAGAATGCACCAACATCAGCTTAGTTGTGATATCCTTGGGTTTGGACATATTTGAAACGATCAGCCTTTGATGTCCAATTGAAAGTGTTAAATCTTTCCGAAAAGCCATGACGTCACATATAGGGATTTAGAATCATGTTTACCTTATTAGGCTATAAGCCAATAAATAGTTTCCAGTCACCAAAGTCAATCTCTTAAAATTCAGCAAATCCTACATGGATAATATAATGCATATTATAACTGTTCGCCTGTAACAAAAACAAAAGATATTCATTATTTGATATGTTAAAGTTACAATATTTACGTTTGTTAGGTTCCACCTAAACATTCTCAATACCTTTACCAACCGCTATTAGTTCATGGTCGAGAATGTCATCTGATTGCAGATAAATTTGCAGTGTAATGCACACAGATCGGAAATGCTCATGTTGTCACTGTATCGAAGTCTGACTTCATTGGCGTTCTCGTAACACTTTACTGCTGGGTCAGTGGCGTTGAACTGGTAATTAACTACCTGTTGACCTTAATGAGTTGATCGAATACACATGTTACGTAATACCGAGAGGGACGCCGTAGGGTATTCTGAGAGTCAATACACAAGTCTGATATATAACTTAAACCGCAGTTGCACGATCAAATTGCAATGGTTCTTTCGTTATATATCTGTAACCTGCAATCAGGTGTGTATAAATAATCAGTCATGGTGACTGGTGTAATGTGGGCAATAGCCTTGTCAAATGATGATGTCAACATTTCGCAAAGGTGAATATTTTATAGGAGAGTATATTGTTGAAAAGTCTTTTTAAAAAACAATACTACATATCTATAATCTCTATATGTTTAAGGGGGAGGACACTTTTCAAAGTCAATATTGCATTTGAGTTAAACTTTCACAAAAGTCAATAAATATTTTCAAAGTCATCCTTTCACCAAAGTCAATATGTGATCAAAGTCAACATTTCACTAAATTCAAAAAATCTTTTTCAACGTCAACATTTTATTCAAATTAAACTTTCACAAAAGTCACTGAATGTTTTCAAAGTCAACATTTCATCAAATCCATACCTGATCAAAGTCAATATTTCACTAGATTCAAAATATGTTTTACAAACTCTACATTTTATTAAAGTAAAACTTTCACAAAAGTCAATAAATATTTCAAAAGTCAACAATTCACATAACTCGAAAAATATTTTAAAAGTCAACATGTAATCAAGTTCAATTTTTTGTCAAAGTAAAACTTCCACCAAAGTCAATAAATATTTCCAAAGTCAACATTTCACAAACATTATATTTTTTCCAAAATCAATATTTCATCTAACTCAATATATGTTATTTAAATCAACATTTCATTGAAAACTTCACCAAATTAAAAAAAATAGAATTATAATATTTCATAAATTCATTATGCTGAAAACTGCCTTCAATGACTAATCCCACCACCCTTTTCCCCATTGAAAAAATTCCATTGGAAAAAAATATCCATTGGAAAAATTCCATTGGAAACAAAATTTAATTTGGAAAAAAAAAATCCATTGGAATATTTTTTGAAAAATTGAACAAAAATATTTTTAACCTGAAAATTTCCAGAGAACTCATGCAGGGCATTTAAATAATGAAATCTGTTTGTAAAAAAATGTTAGTCGCGACACTTTTATTGTCGCGACAAACTTTGAACTCGACCGGATTTCCAAAGATAAGCCGGAGAGCCTTATATATATATATATATATATATATATATATATGAAAAAGTTGAGGAAGGTCTCACGTGAAGTAAATGTATATACAAATAAAATACTTCAGACGACACTTGCCATAGGATAGACGAATACATGTCAGACCTAATTACAAATTCCTCCAGTGATTCCTTGCAGGATAAACTGTTGGAAATCTGGAAGAATGACATTATTAGGGAAGAAAATAAAAGTGTTAAATTGTGGATGAAAAAAGAAGATTGGTTAATAAATC
The DNA here is from genome assembly GCA_936450465.1 of Gibbula magus. Classification (NCBI taxonomy): domain Eukaryota; kingdom Metazoa; phylum Mollusca; class Gastropoda; order Trochida; family Trochidae; genus Gibbula; species Gibbula magus. The sequence continues at coordinate 70,163,104 of OW388293.1, read as the reverse complement.
TGTCTTTGGCAAGACAATCACATGCACAGAAGAAGAAAAGAAACATTGCATACAACGGAAGTAAGCAGGTCGGAAACTACAGAGTTCTCAAGGAGAGAGGAAATCATAACAGAAGACCACTTTCAGTTCCAAACAGAGACAAATATATGGATCAAACTGATTATCATCACTACGAATCAGATGGGTCCTTCTCAATAGAGGGAATGAATCAGTCCCCAGTGTTATCATCAACTGAGGACTTAGACCAAACCAGCACAAGTGCAACCGACCAAACCACTGTGTCACCAACAGAAACAACAAACATTGACTTTAATAAAACCTCTTTAGATTCCTCTCCAAACACCATGAAAAAAGGTCTTTGGAATAAATTTGATTTTATAAGAAGAACTTTTTCAAGAACACAAAATCGTATACTCCCCGAAACTACATGTATGCTAGAAATGTCAATTATGCAATTGAAACAAATGATCAATTCATTGACTGTGGGCCAGGATGTGAGGCCTGCAATGACTCAACTTGTAATCCCTCGTAAATAGTTTATTGTGTGCTAATCAAGCTAACCACTTGTCACTTACCAATCAATCAACGTCAATTGTACATTGTTTAAGCTACCTATATATTCGCCATGTTGAAAATGCTCCACACTGTTGAAAAGACTTGTAAACAAGTCGAAATGCGACGCATCCAGTCATCATGAAAATGATATCTACACCAAGTGTCGTCTGAAGTATTTTATTTGTATATACATTTACTTCACGTGAGACCTTCCTCAACTTTTTCAAATCTATAATCAACGTGGAAAGACTAAAGATGGCACAAGCTGAGGATATCATGAAGGCGATTAAGCAGCTGAAGAGGAGCAATGAAAAAGTGAACAAAAACATTTCTCGGGAACTGTGTTTATTGAAACAACAGGTTTTAGAGATGTCTCGCTTCATTGGACTGATTACCGATAACGTACCTCAAGTTGAAACTGAAGAACAGGGAGGGATCACTCAACCCGAACTGGAGTATTATGCCCAGAGGCATTATGGTTCACACCTCGAATTGCAGAATGACAAAGAAGTGGAGTATGAAGCTTTTCAAACCCGAAAAGCAATGATCAAGACATGGCGATGGAAGCTAAATGAAAGAAAGCAGGCCTATTATAATGCTGTTCGAACTTAACGGACTGCAGAAATATACAGTGACTTTCTAGAAATGCCAACCCCTTATATACCGAACAAATTTCTGGAAAAGGGAAATGGATTTACATCAGATGAGCTGAGGAAGCAATTTTCCATACAGCAAGTGGAAAAGGAGACCCACCATCTTCTGAATGAACATGTTAGATATGTGCAAACATACCATAGGATAGACGAATACATGTCAGACCTAATTACAAATTCCTCCAGTGATTCCTTGCAGGATAAACTGTTGGAAATCTGGAAGAATGACATTATGAGGGAAGAAAATAAAAGTGTTAAATTGTGGATGAAAAAAGAAGATTGGTTAATAAATCTGTCTTTGGCAAGACAATCACATGCACAGAAGAAGAAAAGAAACATTGCATACAACGGAAGTAAGCAGGTCGGAAACTACAGAGTTCTCAAGGAGAGAGGAAATCATAACAGAAGACCACTTTCAGTTCCAAACAGAGACAAATATATGGATCAAACTGATTATCATCACTACGAATCAGATGGGTCCTTCTCAATAGAGGGAATGAATCAGTCCCCAGTGTTATCATCAACTGAGGACTTAGACCAAACCAGCACAAGTGCAACCGACCAAACCACTGTGTCACCAACAGAAACAACAAACATTGACTTTAATAAAACCTCTTTAGATTCCTCTCCAAACACCATGAAAAAAGGTCTTTGGAATAAATTTGATTTTATAAGAAGAACTTTTTCAAGAACACAAAATCGTATACTCCCCGAAACTACATGTATGCTAGAAATGTCAATTATGCAATTGAAACAAATGATCAATTCATTGACTGTGGGCCAGGATGTGAGGCCTGCAATGACTCAACTTGTAATCCCTCGTAAATAGTTTATTGTGTGCTAATCAAGCTAACCACTTGTCACTTACCAATCAATCAACGTCAATTGTACATTGTTTAAGCTACCTATATATTCGCCATGTTGAAAATGCTCCACACTGTTGAAAAGACTTGTAAACAAGTCGAAATGCGACGCATCCAGTCATCATGAAAATGATATCTACACCAAGTGTCGTCTGAAGTATTTTATTTGTATATACATTTACTTCACGTGAGACCTTCCTCAACTTTTTCAAATCTATAATCAACGTGGAAAGACTAAAGATGGCACAAGCTGAGGATATCATGAAGGCGATTAAGCAGCTGAAGAGGAGCAATGAAAAAGTGAACAAAAACATTTCTCGGGAACTGTGTTTATTGAAACAACAGGTTTTAGAGATGTCTCGCTTCATTGGACTGATTACCGATAACGTACCTCAAGTTGAAACTGAAGAACAGGGAGGGATCACTCAACCCGAACTGGAGTATTATGCCCAGAGGCATTATGGTTCACACCTCGAATTGCAGAATGACAAAGAAGTGGAGTATGAAGCTTTTCAAACCCGAAAAGCAATGATCAAGACATGGCGATGGAAGCTAAATGAAAGAAAGCAGGCCTATTATAATGCTGTTCGAACTTAACGGACTGCAGAAATATACAGTGACTTTCTAGAAATGCCAACCCCTTATATACCGAACAAATTTCTGGAAAAGGGAAATGGATTTACATCAGATGAGCTGAGGAAGCAATTTTCCATACAGCAAGTGGAAAAGGAGACCCACCATCTTCTGAATGAACATGTTAGATATGTGCAAACATACCATAGGATAGACGAATACATGTCAGACCTAATTACAAATTCCTCCAGTGATTCCTTGCAGGATAAACTGTTGGAAATCTGGAAGAATGACATTATGAGGGAAGAAAATAAAAGTGTTAAATTGTGGATGAAAAAAGAAGATTGGTTAATAAATCTGTCTTTGGCAAGACAATCACATGTACAGAAGAAGAAAAGAAACATTGCATACAACGGAAGTAAGCAGGTCGGAAACTACAGAGTTCGCAAGGAGAGAGGAAATCATAACAGAAGACCACTTTCAGTTCCAAACAGAGACAAATATATGGATCAAACTGATTATCATCACTACGAATCAGATGGGTCCTTCTCAATAGAGGGAATGAATCAGTCCCCAGTGTTATCATCAACTGAGGACTTAGACCAAACCAGCACAAGTGCAACCGACCAAACCACTGTGTCACCAACAGAAACAACAAACATTGACGTTAATAACACCTCTTTAGATTCCTCTCCAAACACCATTAAAAAAGGTCTTTGGAATAAGTTTGATTTTATAAGAAGAACTTTTTCAACAAGCACAAAATCGTATACTCCCCGAAACTACATGTATGCTAGAAATGTCAATTATGCAATTGAAACAAATGATCAATTCATTGACTGTGGGCCAGGATGTGAGACCTGCAATGACTCAAATTGTAATCCCTCGTAAATAGTTTATTGTGTGCTAATCAAGCTAACCACTTGTCACTTACCAATCAATCAACGTCTATTGTACATTGTTTAAGCTACCTATATATTCGCCATGTTGAAAATGCTCCACACTGTTGAAAAGACTTGTAAACAAGTCGAAATGCGACGCATCCAGTCATCATTAAAATGATATCTACAGCAAGTGTCGTCTGAAGTATTTTATTTGTATATATATATATATATATATATATATATATATATATATATATATATATATATATATATATATATATATATTTAAAGTGAATGTCTACAGAATACATGAACTTCTGCATACACAATCCTTTATTTGGTTTATTTTATTGCATAGTTTGTAGTTAAAAAGTCAGAATTTAAGTTTTTATTGATTTTTGGCTCTACTCACAAATAAAAAACCACCGTTCACGGTTGAAATCTGTTTGGTTTGGTTTGGTTTGTTAAAGCTTGAATATAAAGTTGATAAATTAAACACCCGGCAAAATTTCTTTGTAAGGCGGGGATATACCGTATTCATCCTAATAAACGACCTCTCCTAATAAACGCCCCCCTAAGCCATTTTTAACTCGTGGAAAATGACCCCTTATAAACGCCCTCCTTTTGTATCGACTTACCTTACTGATGTTTCATTGAAGAAGAGTTTTCAATCTTGCCATCAACCTCTTATGTCTCTAACCACTGCTTCTAACAAATAATTAGATGTGATATACGTCTTTGCTTCTATTGACGACAATATCTTCTTGACCCGGAATTAGTGTTTACATAATCGTTCTGCACCATGTGCTTATCAGCTGATTGTGTTTATGCTGCCGTTCATTGGTGTTTATATTTAGATACCTAGCGAACTAACGTTTCATTGGATAAGAGTAATGACGCAACAAGATGGCGGATTCAATCACTCGATGTATCTTCGTGAGTTTATATTAGTTTAAATTTCAATTGCAAATTGTTTATCAGTACCGGTTGGAATTTGATACACATAATAAACTGCGACATTTAACTCTTCTTTACATCTATTTGATGCACTAATTTTGATTAAAACTCTGAAATAAGATCGATGTTTCTTTTTCTTTTGAACATCAACAGACATTTTTTTTATACTTTCAACTTCAACTTTCTTTATTTCTCCATCAACCACCCAGCGGTGGTACAAGAGTACAAAGTCATCAAATTACATATGTACAATCACAAGATTTTTTAAACGCCCAGGGCTTCTATTACGGCGAAAACGGTAATGGTTGTTGCTCTCTAGATGTAGTGTCTCTACATAATGTTTTGATAAAGAAATTAGATAAGACTTTAAAATGGTATTGTGTTTTAGGTATTAAAACCAGCGTTCCTGAAGCCCCTGAATAAAGGTGTACATAAAAATAGAGCCATGGGCTCTGTAGCTCATTGAGATTTGTATTGTTTGCAAAACCGAAATAAATTGTTCTCAGCTTGTTCTAGAGTTTTTCATACTTAAAAAGAAGTAAAAAAAATAGGTTCTGCAAATTAGGATTCCCATTGGCCAAGGAATCTGATCACAACATTTCAGCTTTCTAGACCTATCGGTACTGCAGAAGAAGATTAAAAACCTATTTTTAAGGTCGTGACCCCATGTGACCCTATTTGGTGTGATTGGGTCACGAAATCTACAATTTATATTCCCTATTGGCCAAGGTGTCTTCACACAACATTTCAGCTCTCAAGACCTTTTTGAACTGGAGAAGAAGATGAAAGCAGAGTTTTAAGTTCGCGACCTATATGACCCTATTTTAGGTCACGGGGTCACAAAATTTACAATTTATAATCCCCATTGGCCAAGGAATCTGCACACAACTTTTCAGCTTTCTAGACCATTTGGAATTGGAGTTGAAGATGAAAACACGTTTTTAAAGTTGTGACCCCTGTGACCCTATTTGGGGTGACGGGGTCACGAAATCTACAATTTTTATTTCAAATTGGCCAAGGTGTCTGCACACAACATTTCAGCTCTCTAGACCTCTTGGAACTGGAGAAAAAATGAAAACAGGTTTTTAAGGTCGCGACCTCTGTGACCCTCTTTGTGGTCACGGGGTCACGAAATCTACAATTTATATTCCCCAATGGCCAAGGAGTCTGCACACAACTTTTCAGCTCTCTAGACGTTTCGGTACTGGGAAAGAATATGAACATTGGTTTTTAAGATTGTGACCCCTGTGACCTTATTGGGGGTCAAGGGGTCACGAAAGCTACAATTTAGAGTCCCAATAGGCTATAAAATTCCAGCTCTCTAGAGTTATTGGATCTGGAGAAGAAGTCGAAAAAGCGAAAAGTAAACATTAGAAGGAACATAACGTACTTTATACAACTGTTTCAGAACCAGAAAGTGAGTGTGAGAGCGGAAGCGACTGTGTGCCAGCAGACACGTGTACACTGGGTGTGTGTTACTGTGAATCTCCTGGCATAGGCTACTCTCGAGATGGAAGTACCTGCAGACCTCTCACAGGTGAGACAGTGCTCTTATTGTCAACCATCATTTACACCACTCGACACAATCCGTAGTTATGAAATGGTTCACTGAATTCTCGTCATCCACTGTACCAAAAATGAAAGACAGTCGATTTTGATGACCATGACAATGGTTTTCATCATGGACATATGCATTGTTACTTGTTACTCTGATATCTCAAGAAAGGTTCACGAATCCAGTGTTTCACCTAAAGTGTCATTCATCGATCCCGGTGCCAGTGGATGCTGGTACCCTGACCTTGTTTTCAAGGTCACAAATACTATTGAACATATTTTATTCAAATACCACACCAAAAATGTAGCTGAATATATCGAATTTCTGTTTCTCCTTATTTGTTAATTAATAATACAAATTCAAAGCAGGTACATACTTCAAGATACTCCGATTTTGGCTAACACTCGTGGTTATGGTTATGGATGTGGATGTGAAATGTAAAATGTTCGAATGCTTTTCTTGTCTTTAACTCCCGGATTAAACCCAAGGGTGTTATTGTCGTGACGCAGCCCGTTTGTCAGTCTGTCTGACAAGGAAATGGTATCTTTGTTCTGAAATCAACTCCTCCCAAGGTTTATGGTCAATCGTTCTGAAACTTCATGCATGCACGGCCGATACACATGGGTTATAAGTATTGGACCTATCAGATTAAGACTTCATCCATCAACTTTCCGATTTCAGACTGACAGTACGTGTGTTCTGGAATCGACTCCTCTCATAGTTTTTTCAATCTTTCTGAAAGTACAATGAAAATGAATCATCATATAGCAATGACTAAAACAATCATTCCCAAACATATTCTTTGATCGTCATGGCATTGATGCATGTTTATCAAATTTGGCAAAACGGAATAGGCAGAAGGTGTCAAATTTTGAAAATTAAAGTTTCATTAATTTTCGAATTAAAGTTCATATTGACGAAATAGGAACAAATTCATCACAAATACATTGAATGGGGTTTGGAGGAAATATATGATATGTGTTAGACCTAGTTGATCACTTTAACTCTAGCTTTGAAAAGATTGATCCCTGGTCACTTAAAAGAGCTGCCAAAACTGTAATTGTATACTATGAGATGTAAAAACTCATTATGTTATGAACTACTCAACTGTCTTCATCTAATGCAAAATGCAAACTGATCTTGCTAGTTTTCGTGTTGATGCGATGCTTCAAAGACATGCCAAATTACATGATGTATGCCCTAAAATGCATAAGTAAATGAACAGACTTTCGGTACGCAGTCGATACACGATTGATTATGTTTCTTCAAACTGACAATTTAAGAAAAATGAAAAATTTCTTTTTTCTTAAAGCTGGGAAATCGATCGTGGCTTTTGACCAAATTAAATGACTAGATCTGTCGAAGATTTCAGTAACAATCGACTGTTTTCCCAATACTTTATGATTGTAAGGAAATATTCAGTATGTAAAGCTAAGCGAAGCTATCAATTAGGGAGTCGATGTCCCAGATAAGAGTTCTTGTATTTTCTTCTATATTGTATTATTTCAATAAAGATTTGAAAGTTTTTCTCTGAAGATTCAGAACCAAAAAAAAACTGTTGACCTGTATGCTTAAATATTTGAGAAGTGTGACTTCACTTTTTGTTTGTTTTATTCACCTTTCTGGTTTTTCTATATTTCAGAATGTGTTAACTTTACAGATGAGTTCACCCATTTCCCAAGCCACTTTATATCACAGAGAGATTTGATCAATATTCCGTTCAACTCACCCGAAAACTGCAGACAAATCTGCATCGACACAGAAGGCTGTGTGAGTTTCGAATTCAGCACTCTTGCCGGCGTCTGCTCCCCCCAAGCTGTAGCCTGGTTGGAGGCCTTGCCCTCAGAGAGGTTTACTGACAATAACGTCATGAACCATTACCAATGGGAATGTGACTGGCTGGCAACAAATGCACTCAACTAATTTCGAACTTGCATAAGTGAATATATCAGCTAAACTGAGATACCGGATCTCAGAACTGTTTATATATGTTTGTTAGGTGGAATGCTACACTGACATTCAGCAGAACAGATTGATTTCGTTCTAGTTACAAGCGATTCTCGCGGGTTTCACCGCAATGGTGTTGCGAGCTTTCTAGCAGCCGTGGTGTCAGTGACAACTTTTTTAAAGTGACAACAAACCCCACAACACGTCAAGTGCATACACTGCCTACGATGTTATGACACTATTAACGTCATGGATCATCACAATGCGACGTCAACGACTTGATGGGAGACGGCACACGTTTATTTTTTAATTCTTTTCTCTTAAACATAGTAACTTTATTGTAATACTCTCCCAATAAGGGTTACTAAAGTCAATCTTAGAATTATTTATCCTTACATTGCTCACAGTCACTAATATTGTTCCATGTGACTTTCTGTCGTTTCGTGGTGTCAAACATCTTTTGTTACATATTTATAAAGCGGGATTTAAAGTTTTTAGCTATTTTCACTTATATTGATTGTTGCTTGATGTTCAAATCAACTGCTTTTTGAAAACCAATATTCGGTCTCCTCATTGTTGGAAGGGTGTAATCGTTCCTGAATGCCACACGTCTTTGATTGGAGGTCTTTTTAAGCAAACGCTGCCGTATATACAGACGGAGGACAATGTTGTCATTAGCCGCAGCTGCAGCCTTGAGCACGTCTTTATAATATATAATAAATACCAAAATGGCAAATATGTTCACTGAAATATGGGAATCATTAATAATATACATATACATACATGTATATGAATATTCAAAATGACAATTGTTGGAAGTGAACACATTACCTCATTGTTTTAAGCTAATATATCATTTCGGGTTGTAAACATAAATTATCAATGAAGGGAAAACAACCTCTGAGGAGACAGAATGTTGATAGATAGGTAAAGAGAATGAAATTAATTTGACAATTCAGTAATATTTGTTGCACGTTACATATATCTAGTATCATTTCCCAGAAAAAAATTCCCAAGAGACGTATATTTGTCTTTTTTAAAATCTAATAATGATTGTATCGGTAATTGTTTTTTGCAATAGCAAGTATATAAATGTTCTTTTGCATGAACGAGTGAATATAATATATATATATATATATATATATATATATATATATATAAAATACTACGTTTAATCGAATGTATTTTGGCCGGGACCTTTCATAAGATGAATATATTTTGACTTTTATTGATGAAAATTGCAATCAAAAGTCCTTTTTAGATTCAAATGAAGATTGGAGGCTTTAAGCGAAACTAAAACAGTTCGACTATGGGCACTATTTTCGGTTTTGTTATATCAATACAAACTTCACAAACTGGTCGTACAGTGCTGAAAAGAAGACACATGATGCTTTTCAAGGAATCATCTCTAATTGATTAAATTCGAGAAGATTGTTGACAACATAAGTGACTTCAGCCTTCCCTCCAAGGAGACTATAGAACAGAAACAACACCTGCATGTTGTGTCCGTGTATTTCCACAACACTTGATGCAAAATAGGTTACCTGATTAAAGAGTTGATTACACAATGGATCGTTTTGAGGCATACACTGGCCAGGGTAAAGCCAATGGATATGTCATAAGCGAATATTCAACAAATGTCAAGAATATGAATTATGATGACGTCATATATTTTTCCAACCTGTACTAATGAATTGATTCATCAAAATGAGTTTTTATATTGCATTGACCTTAATTTTGGAAATAATAAAAAAAAGTGAGTGGTAGTAGGCTCGCAATTCAATCTTCATTGAAATCGATTTTTTTACACAAGGTAATCAAATCATTTTGAGTTGATGTTTATGTAGTTTATAACCATAATTGTTCCTAACAATTTGCTGAGTTGGGATTGGAAAATTGCACAAAGTCATTTAAGTTTTCCGCAATTATTAATTCAATTATTACGTCATTGACATCCAAGCTTAGGGAAACAACTTTCGCCTATTGAATGGTGGTTAGACCTACTCGCCCAAATTATTTGACAAAAGAATTAATGTCATCACAAAGATCACAAACAATCAAATTGAAAATTGCAGGTATTTGGTACAAAAGGTTCGGTCATGTTTATATAAACATCTTTTATTCACTGAAAACATAATTACTATGGATTTATTTTGAACCGCTTTACTGTATTTCACTTTGATGTATTAATGAGCGTATTTGAAAAACACTAACAGTCAAAAATATATTGTCAGGAATTTGTTTTTATATAGAAAGCGTACCATGCATGGTTTCTTTGGATATTAAATATCTTTTAACTGGCCCAATACCGAAATAACACCATAGCATTCAGAGATGATAAAAACAATACCACCCTTTATATTGAAACCGAAAACACTAGCTATCTGTTCTGTATAGAATTATCATTTTCTTCTATTTCAATATAAGGCTCAGCGATTTCAAATACATCCTTTCTGAAAATCAAACCCTGACAGACAAGGTTGAAGCGTGATTTTAAGTACGCATATGCATTCATTAAGGAGAGATATCCATGATCGAAAGGCCTACGAATTTCATATCAATATTGTTTAAAGACAATGACATCAATTTCCATAAAGGAGCTTTCTAAAACTGTCAAAACGTCCAAAATTACAACTAAGTTATTTGTATTAACGAAATCTAAAACAATTTGTCAACATGTAATTAATTGAAGTGCTCGTAAAATATCTCCAACCCCCTTGCGCTTTGGTACTGCTGACAGTCAATACTTGAGTCATCGTGTACAACAAGAAATGGGCTTTTGTTTAAATCACACATGTATCTTTGAACATATCCAATCTATTATTTACATTTGTTATAGAATAAAATGAAGGGATATGTATTGGCTGCAAAGTGACATTAATACTATGGAACAAAAATATGATAACATTTTGAAATTAAATTGCAAATGGACACGAGGCGTTTATTTCGTTACACCTCCGAACTAAATTTCTCATTGTCCACGTTCAACCCTTGCTACAATATTTTCTTTTCTTTATGAAATGTGTTTTAAAAGCCATTTTTACAGTTGTACATGGGCTCCAACAGGGAGTATGGTGGTCAAGTCAATACACAGATTTACAAACGTAACAATAGAGGTACAATTCATGTAAACATTACAAGGAAGATTTATAATATATCAATCGTTGAACAGAAAAATGACATGTCGACCAGAATTTGTAGAAGTCAAATCTAGAAATTATCTTTGCTGGGTATTTGGTTAAATGATAATACTGAGTAATCTTTTGTTGCATGAACTGAAAGGTTGGCATATTTCTGGATGTTTTACGATTAAAGATAATAGTTTTGAAAAGAATTAGGATCACATTAATTGGATCTTTATTTTTATGATGATATCCAAGAAGAATCTGTTCTCTTGTGAAATTTAAACTAAAATCCAGTTCATTACTTAGCCAATTTTGGAGTTTCCGCCTTATATGTGTAACCCTGCTACAGTCATAAAATAGATAAGCTGTTGTTTCTATAGATAAAGAGCAATAGGTTATGACAACTTCCAAACGCAAGGAAGAGGGACAACACACAAAGCTCGTGGTATCATCATACATGAACAAAAGTCAGAGACTGAGTAACCACTTGCTTCACAGACACAGTCAACAAATGGTCAAACAAAAAAACAGAAATCTAGAACTGTGAACCCGATAGAAAGAGACCTTGCACCTTGTTATTTGAAAGGAAAGTCTAAGCGAAACTTTGACATACAGAAAACAAGAATAGAGGATCCACCTAGCCATTCAGATGCAGCAATGTCAGCTTTTCTCTGGCTGCTCTGTAGAATTCACAAGTCAGGGGAAGTACCAAGTTGGAATCTAGTGTGAGTCAGAAGGTCGCCAAGAAGCAATCTGTTGTTGATTATATGGCCCCGGAGAATGCAACAGTAAAGCATCACATTAATTGGATCGTTATTTTTATGACGAACTCAAAGAAAAATCTGCTCTCTTGTGAAATTTAAACTAAAATCCAGTTCATTACTTAGCCAATTTTGGAGTTTCCGCCATATATGTGTAACCCTGCTACAGTCATAAAATAGATGAGCTGTTGTTTCTTCAGATAAAGAGCAATAGGTACAAAGGTTATGGTAACTTCCAAACGCAATGCATAACTCTTGCCAGCCACCATTTCTGGCTGATTTAAGCCTTGCAGTATTTCCCTCGCTTTGTTGTGCCAAGATAGTGGATCGCTGCACCTGAAATGCATAGCGGGCCTGAATTTCCAAGCACAGATATCTTAAGGAAATACTACAAGGTCTAAATCAGCCAGTAATGGAGACTAGTAGCAAGAGCTATACCTTGCATTGGGAAGTTTATGGTCGATTGACTTCATTCTGTGAAGTCTATTGTTTGTCGGTAGAATATGATGTAACAGTTTCTATTGGAACCATTGGAGATCTGTGTCTTTTGTGCAGCGAAAGGGAATATGTATGTTGAGGTTCCAAGAGCCTATGTCAATGCTAGTGTCGTTACCTAAAACTATATTCCATTTAATACAATGTGTATTTCGATTTGTTTTTGTTTCCAATAAAGTTCTATAATACAGTTGGCTACCAGTCTTTGGTCCTGTCAAAATGTTGAAGATATATGGTTGGATTGGGTTTGTTTGTTTTTGATGTTTGACTTTTTTGTTTTTAAAAAATGTTTTAACTGCATTAATGACTCCATAGTATTCTAAAAAGTTGTTTTTATGTTATGTCTTGTATCAAACCTTTCCTTGGATAGAAACTTGCCAGTGTCATCAAAAACATCGTTTATGAATACTACACCCTTTGCCTGCCAATTTGCATAAATAATAGGTTTCCTATCTATCAAAGTGTTTTGATTATACCAAAGTTTGGAGTTTATGTCTTCCTAGACAGTAAATCCCAAAACGAATTCAACAGATCGCGATAGAATGCACTGCCCATCAATGGAGTAATAACATTTCGTAGATGTGTCTTATATTGCTACAATATTGATGTTAATGTTACGGAGACATAACAACTGCGAACTCTGTGCATGGTCATGACTTATTAATATGATGTTAATAGGATGTACATCTTCAGTGTATGGATCTTAGAGCTTGGAGTGAGGTGCGCCCTCAGCGGTTATGCAATGTGGATGTCAGTTAATATGTTATGTAACGTATAAGGAATACGAGATTGAGACTGATTGATAGGCAATTGAATGTTTATTCAATAAATGAGCTTAGTACATAGTATAGATGAAGTACACAAGAAAATGAAAATAACTATTTAAATAATGTGAAACTAATTGTACGATTTCGTCAGTAAATGGTGATAAGCACTAGGAATGACATATCCACGATATCTGTTCAGTGAAGAACCTATCTACCTATCTTGTTGATGTTTACACCTTCAGGAAGGGGAAGGGGGGGGGGGGGGGGGGGGGGGGGGGGGCACCCATGTATATATAGTTCAAGAGTCTTCTTTCTCCTTATTACTTGTACTTTCATTTTTTTTAAATTAGACAATTATTTTATCAGATTGTAAGTCGTTTTTAGAACAACTATCAAATTGATTATTAAACAAATTTTACTAGTAAAATTGAGGGTGTCAATTTATTAATCCATAAATGTGGTTATGCATTTGTAATGAATTTCGCATGCGGATATATACATCGATTATTAGTAAGGCATTTAATAGCTTACATGATTTAAAGCTTATAAGGGCTCGAGATATCTTGTGACCGTGTGAATAATGGTATTAAATGTACAAATGTATATGAAAAGTGAGCATTTCGATTTATATTCTCTAAAATGGGTAAATGACGAGAACTGGGCATTTTGTAAAACAGAGAATAAAAACATCTCTCTCGTTTGTCGAAAAATATGATCATATATAAAACAATTCTGCTTGACTGGAACCTCTACAAATCTTGGTATTCTATTACAAAACATTGGTATTCTCTTTGGTTTTCCATCTCAATTCAAGTTTTTGAACCAATTAAATCTTTCTGAGCAAAAAGCACATCTTTTGAAGTAAACTTAAAGGTCAAGTATTTTAATTTAGCTAGAACATTTATAATTTCAGACAAAATACATGCAATTACAATGTTTTACTGTAAGAACAATACATAAAATCATTTCATTTGAGAAAAATAGTCTCCACTCTCAAATATTTCAAATAGGTACAAAGGAGGGAAAGAGCGAAAGAGGGAATGAGCAAAAGAGGGAAAGACCTATAAAGCGATAGAGCGATAAAGTGATATAATTGCGCTAGAAAGCGATACGGTATTTGTCGCTTTGTCTTGCGGCAATATTGCTTTGTCGTGCCGCCTTATCGCTTTGTCGTGTGACCATTTCCCTTTGTCGTGTGACCATTTCGCTTTGTCGTGTTACTATATCGCTTTGACGTGTGACCATATCACTTTGTCGTGTTGTCATATCGCTTGATCGCTTTATCGCTTTGTTACCCGAGGGCGAGGAGTGATGTCCCCTCTCAGCCGTCATACTCAACAATTTGTTTTATATAACAAGATGAGAGTTTGCGGGACACCGCAAAAGCAGAGCAGCTCTGAAACTTTGGGTCTCGCCTTACCCTGTCCGCCTTCTCCTCAGCATAAATAAAATGGGAATTTTTTTGGACAAAACATTTTTCAGTATTCAAGTTAGTCTAACAAGTTGAATCATCACTGGGGTCACTTTTCACTTTTCACAAGTTTGTTCTTAAAACCTATTTCTGATTTCAAAATTGGACCAAAGGATTAACATGGCGTTAACCAATACCTCATGAGCTTGACCTTTGACCTTCAAGGTCACACCTTCAATGATAACTTTTCATTGTGTATAACAATCATGCAATGACTCAAAGTGTTCATTGTTAACAAAAGGCATTCACAATAGCATGCTTAAGTTGTGACCTTGCTGTGACCTTGACCTTTGACAGATTTTTAGCGAAAACGTTTTCAAATCTTGGACTTTCTCCATAGCTGATATATATCAAATAAGAGCCTGACAGCACAAAAATGTTTAAAGTTATCATGTTTACAAGGATTATTGTAGTGATTTAAGAACTCATGACCTTGACCTTTGACCTTGAATGTGATCATGTCAAAATCATTCACCAGATTTATAAGAAAGAAGCTATGTATATGAGGTGTTAATACCTTCTTGGAAAAAAAGTTATTTAGAGATTTCAGAACTGGGTACCATGACCATATCTCGTGACCTTGACCTTTGATCTTCAAGGTCACACAGTCAATGATCACTTTTCATTGTGTATAACAATCATGTAATGATTCAAAGTGTTAATAGTTAAAATAAGGCATGTTCGCAACTGCATGCTTAAGTTGTGACATCGCTGTGACCTTGACCTTGGACAAATTTTAGCGAAAACCTTTTCGAATCTCAGTCTTTCTCCATAGTTGATATATACCAAGTTAGGGCCTGATAGCACAGAAGTTGTTGAAGTTATCGTGTTTACAAGGATTTTTGTAGTGATTTCAGAAGTCATGACCTTGACCTTTGACCTTGAATGTGAGCATGTCAAAACAAGTCCCCAGGTGTACAAGAAAGAAGCTATATATATGAGGTGTTGATACCTTCATGGACAAAAGTTATTTAGTGTTTTCAGAACTGGTGACCTTGACCCTATCTCCTGACCTTGACCTTTAAAATTCAAGGTCCCACAATCAGTGGTCACTGTTCATTGTGTATCAAAATCATGTAATGATTCAAAGTGTTAATAGTTGAAATAAGACATTTTCGCAAAAGCATGCTTAAGTTGTGACCTCGCTTTGACCTTGACCTTTGACGGATGTTAGCGAAAACCCTTTCAAATCCTGGCCTTCCTCCATAGTTGATATACACCAAATAAGAGCCTGATAGCACAAATATTTTTCAAGTTATTGTGTTTACAAGGATTTTTTTTAGTGATTTCAGAACTCGTGACCTTGACCTTCGACCTTGAATGTGAACATGTCCCCAGGGGCATAAGTAAGAAGTTATGTATATGAGTTCTCAAAACCTTCTAGGAAAAAAGTTATAGCAAATACAAAACGCGGCGGCGGCGACGGAAACTGCACAAAAACTGATAGCAGCTCCGACTACATGTAAGTCGGTTAGTGACTTGATCATCAACATCTACCTTCTAGTCCATTGTTTTCAGCATTACATGCACTTACGTGCCAATCTATTTCTGATCCAAGTACAAATAGCCATGGATCAGCTAAGATAAACACATGTAACCAGTCATGTTATGATGTATGACAACGTATGTCGACGAAAGTGATTGCATCGCACCAAATATTCCTATTGATCCATCTAAACCCCACTATACCATACCATCAACCTGAATAAGACTTCTTGTGTCATTTTGTGAAAATACTCATCTTCTGAAAAATTCAACATTCGAGAATGAGAATTGAGTACACATGAGTACAACTTTCTGTGACTTTTGATTTCGAAAAAAAATAATAAACTAGCTTATTAGAACCCCTGTGTTCCTTTTAGGGGCCCAAAGTAATTAATTCTACAATTCATAATCCCAATTACAGTTAAGAAATCTTATGTCTTTTCTTTTGCTAAACTAAGAGTGCAATACTACGGGTGTTCTTACAGTAAGGTAACGAGCTCATTGCCACACAGGGGAATGATAAAATGATCATCAAAGCAGAAGACAGATCGGTTAATTGCTCACTTTCATGCGAGATGAGTTCTTATATTGATTGTGTAGCCTTGTAACACCAGTCAGATCGACAACAGCTCTATATCTCAATTGTTGCTGTTGACTAAGCTTTACTCTAAAGTTTCTTGACTACATCAATACAATGCCCCCACTCACATACAGTTTGTTGCAGATGTTTCATGTTTACTATACGAAAAGAACTGTTTCTTCAGGCCAATTGTTTTGAGTAAAAACATTATCAATTATTCACATGCGAAACACATGTCATTGTTAGTCAAATCGATTCTTACTTTTTACCATGGCATTGGGTCCGTCCGACCGTCAGTGCGTCAGTAACTTTTCACTTTTTCGACTTCTTCTCCAGAACCTGTGACTCTATGGAACTGAACAGACTCTTGACCAGTGGTGATTCTAATTTGTAGATCTGTTAGACTTTTGATCGGCTACTCATTAGTTACGCTACGATAAATTGATGAAAGGACATTGGAGATAGCATGATGTGATATGATGGTGTTTCAGGAGGCAGTTATTGTCACAATAGTTCATGGTTTGGAGCTGGTTTCGCCGATGTAGTTCATGGTGCGATTGGTGTCCGTAATTTCATACCTTCGATCATACCTTCGTCTAATTAACTCGTCAACTAACTAAACAACACCTAAGTACTAATTATTGCAATTAAAGTGAGCCAGCCTACAATCATATATATGGTGTAAGATGATAATGATAACAACAATAATAATAATAATAATAATAATAATAATAAACTATAAAACAGCGCCTTTATCCAGAACTCTGCTCAGAGGCGCTGCAGTCATATGCTCTCTTGAAAAGGAATGTTTTTAGTTTTCCTCTGAAATGTTCTAGGTTCTCAATAGATCTCAGATGATAAACACGAAGAGAAGCTTACATAAATAAGCAAAACTGCAGCATGAACATTCATCTCTGTCGCTGAAGACCATCAGCCAATTAACACTTCGTTAGACAAGCACTGTTTAAAACATAATTTGACTGCTGTAAAATTATGTATTACATCACTTAGTACAACGACTTGATCAAACTGTATAATAACCACACAGTACTAGCACTGGCAAGCGAAAACAGGAACCAACCTGTGTTTCTGTGAGGTCAGTCGCACAATCATAGCAATTTCTGGCGAGAAATTGCAAAAACAATGATGAAAAATATATACAATGAAACATTTTGCCAGTTACGTAACTGTACATTTATTATTATCGCCTCCGGTATAAGTTAAATTCGTGTGGTTTTGATGGTCCCCTTGATGGTTTCAAAGTTACTTAGAACATCGATCCCAGTGTGCCGTTATAAACGGTTATAGTTCCGATTTCAAGTCTGTACGTGCAGGTGTTCCGCAGGGTTCTGTTTTAGGTCCACTTCTGTTCCTGGTCTATATAAATGATAGCAATATTACCTCCATCTATGTAATAATTGATGACCCCGACGCAGCGGCGTCCTGTCTGAGCAACGATTTACTAGCCAAAACATCAAATCTAAAACAATCTGATCCAGTACAAAATGTAACCCACATCTTCATCCAAGAATATTTATGACATAGGAAACACCAAACCATAAGCATTTAGGTGTAATTCTTGAGAATGATTGCTAATGGGATATCAATATTAATGATATCGTTAAGAAGATCAGTCCAATGAGCAACTGCTTAAAAAGCTTTAAAGATCGGCTATTGAGAAACACCCTCAACCACGTGTATAATTCGTTTATCCTTCCAATATTCAGCTACTGTAGTCATATATATGACAATTGTACTGAAACGCAAGCAACTATCTTGGAAAAACTGCACCTGGAGGCACTACCTACAATATGCGGGGAAACATCTACCATTCAGCTTTCCGAGAGAATAAGAATAGCTAAGCTACTCATGCAAACTATATCATGCCGTACAGTGTCATATAGCAATTCTTTCCTACCGGATACGTTAAGGCTTTGGAATGCCTTACCACAGAACAATAAATCACGCACAGACCTTCTTCTTCGAGCTAAAAATGTCCACTTTGATAAAAATTAAGGTTCAAGACGTTGTCAAATCCTTCACTAACGCCTTCGGTTAGGATGTAAAGATCCCAATACTGACAAATTAAATAGACATATATATCAGATACATCAGAATGTTGTTGTAGCCCCGTCACTGAAGATGTACTTCATTACTTCTTTGTGTGTTCCAGGTTCGACTCAATGAGAGCGAACAAATTTTATTTTACAAATGTTTTTTCAATCTTATATGAAACAACTACTTTGAGTTCTCTTACGCAATCTGAAATTTTAAAATCAGTATATCAATTTATAACCGAAACGAAATATAAATATTAAAACAAAATATATATCCAAATTTTACCTTTACGTATCGCATTACAGATAAACAAATGCAGAATATCATTTGTTGTTTAAAAACTTCTTTGGATTTATATGTTTGATCGTGTCGATTACACAGAAATGAGAACTTTGGTTCCGGACAAAACCAAACCACGGTGAGAAATAGTTCACTGGACCTTGGTATAGGGAACAGTCATCATGCGTAAATGTATTTGGTTGTTTTCGTTATTTGCGTGCTTATTTTTAATCATTTCCAAGGAAAAGCATTCTTCAGTTATGTTTCGGAAGAAATACATTTTATGTCTTTTTCAGATTTACATTTTGAGATTTTGTCATTTTAGCTGTGCATTTCACAATTTTGCTTCCAGAACATAACTTTAAAAAAACCCTAAGGGTCTGATCAACACAGCTCGGGAAGTAGAACAAAATTCTTATGAAGCATGAATATAATACTAATAATTTGAATGGCTTGTAAAACAATCTTCACCAACATAAATGTGAGTGATTAAGGGTATGAATACCCGCAAATTAACTGGGGCGAATCACATGCTTACAAACCTATATTTATCTTCCTCTTCAGTTGCAAAAGGTCTAGAGACCTGAAAAATTGTGTGCAGACTCCTTGGCCAATGGGGATTCTAAATTGTATATTTCGTGACCCCATGACCTCAAATCGGATCACAGGGGTCACATCCTTACAAACCTATTTTCTATATTTTCTATCTTTATATATTCTATATTTTCTACCTATATATCATCTTCTTCTCCAGTTCCATCTGGCCTGAAACGTTGGATGGGCATGGCATGGTTTCAGGCGTCCGTCCGTCCGTAAACTTTTCGCTTTTTCAACTTCTTCTGCAGAACCAATAACTCTAGAGAGCTGCAATTTTTTTGTGCTAATGGGTATTCTAAATGGTAGATTTGTTGACCCTGTGACCCCAAATATGGGTCACAAGGGTCCGGACCTGAAAACCCTCTTTTATCTTTTTCTCCAGTACAAAAAGCATTAGCAAAGCTGAAATGTTGTGTATTGACTCCTTGGCCAAAGGAGATTCTAATTACTTGAGATAATAAATCAATGAAGTCCTGATGAGCTACAGAACCCATGACTCTTATTTTAACCAGATGCTAGAACATGGCCAATTAACACAAATTAACATAGTTATCCTGTGAAAAATTTAAACTAACCGAAATCTTGATTTGCAAATCCCAAAGTCTCTCTCTACTGCATTGCGTGTCCCACAGTGAGCCTTATTGTACCTCTCCTCACTTGGGGTCTTCGGACTGGTCAGCGAAGTTAGGAGATAGGGCCTACAAGCGTATCTGTTATTCAAACATTGTTATTTAAATCTATTTGAAAGTAATATGGAGAACATTATTATAATAATTATAATGCACTTTGTGGATGGATATATTGATATATAAATACCCATTATTATTTATAAGTACTATTATTATCCAAATCTTATTACTTACATTCATCTAAAAAAAAACTTATTTAACTGATCCATTCAAATTCAATGTATGATATATAACTCACATGGACTGTAAATAAATAGTTACCCTGAGTCTCCAAGCAGCCATCCCTTTTGATTTGATCCTTCAAGATGTCTTTTCATGGCAGACTGGTTGAAAATGTGGGCATCATGTGTGGATCCTGGCCATGTTACCACTGTGTTGGTGAATCTAGAAAGGGTAGACGGTATTGCATCATCAATAAATGTAATTAATCATTGAAATGTTTTTTTTACAGTTCCTACAAATATATAGAATATTAATATCTAAGAACTTATACTTATAAAGTAAAACAAATATTATTTCATCAAAGAGGATTTCTGCTTCCATGCCTTATTTTAGTTTTATTTCACTGTTTATAAACTCATATAACATCATCAGAGTGTTTGTTTGTAAATTTGTAAGTTAAAAAGACATGTATCAAGTCTACATTGCGTACGAAAAATAGACCGAACACATATACACACTTTCAACTAGTCTAAAGACAATTTCAGCCATGTTATATACGTCTTTCGTGAAGACTACATCGATTATAACAAAAACAAGGACAGAGATAACAACAATATAACCACCAGACAATGAGAATTTGATATAATATTGTAAATACGAAATTTCTAAATTACGAATCGAACATCCGGAAATGACTAAGGTGAAGGTCACAAACTGTAAATTTACCGGAGTTTGGCGTCACATATGGCTTGAACGTTGATGGCATGAAAACCTTTCCTTCTGACATATGCTACTTCATCCTTGTGGGGTGCCTGTATGGGGATGAGGGTCCCATCAACACATCCGATGACCCGGGGAAATCCACACAGGTCATGGAAGGCTTCAATAACCGGTCGAGTGTCGGAGGGGAAGTTTATGAGATCCAAACACTCGACCAGGGCCACCGTTGTTGAGTGAATTATCCGGGATACACTGGCTCGTGATATCCCGTGAATGTCCCCGATCTCACTCAAACAACCACCTTTAGCGAGGAAACGCAAAGTTCATAACACTTTTACGTGGCAAGGGATGGCATGAGAACGCTTCCCCGTTTAGCTAACAGCTCAAGCACAATTGCCTTGGACGCCATCTTTGTTATGTTTACGATGTCCTAAACCATTTACGACAGGTCAATCGGGGTCCTAAATTTTGAGCTCTTTACGACGCAGTGTAAATTTAGGAGGTTTTTTTGAAACGGGTAAAACATGTAAGAGGTGGGGTACGACCTGCTTTACGGGGTCGTACCGGTAAGAGGTCTTTGTGAAACGGGCTACTGAAAAGTTGTGTGCAGACTCCATGATCAATGGGGATTCTAAATTGTAGATTTTGTGAGCCCGTGACCTCAAATATGGTCACAGAGGTCACAAACTTAAAAAACCTATTTTCATCTTCCTCTTCAGTTCCAAAAGGTCTAGAGAGCTGAAAAGTTGTGTGCAGACTCCTTGGTCAATGTGTATTTTTTAAATTGTAGATATGGTGACCCCACGACGGTGGATTTTTAATGCTTTACTCATATGCAAACGCTCGCCGTATAAACAGGGCTCAACTCACAACAGCAAGTCTCGGGTTACGAGGCAGCTGGATAAGTATTTAAAAGCATTGATGTTGTAATCGGTTTGTCAAAGCCAAGCCAATAACTGTAGCTTTTCAAATGTATGTTTTAAATGAACAATGGTTATCACTCGTCCGTAAGTCATATAAATATTTAAAATCCTGTGCCTTTTCATTTATATCTTGTGATATATGTTATTTATATTTCTTTTGCACCTGCATTCTCTATACGTATTCTTGAAGGTTTTTAGTAGAATATTCTGTCCAGGTGATTGTTTCAGTTGCTTAACTGCATTATCCCTGGTGAGGACGCCGTCTCTTTCAAACATCTGGATGACCTGATAATTTTTTAATTTATTGCTTCTCACTTTGTATTTTAGATCGTGTTCAACTCTTTGATGTCACCGTGTTGATTAATTCATGGCCTGTTCTTTATTATCTAAAGTCTCTTGGGATGCTCTGAGCATATACATAATTTGAATAGGCTTAGTTTTGAATTTTGAAAGTTACTTTCACACGGCTCGTTGAAACTTTACCTTCATCTGCGTTCGTGTCTTTCGTAAGGTTTGCATTTACATATGAATGTCGTTTCATATCCAATCATATCCAATGATCACACGACACGATCAGCTTTTATTTGGGAAATTATATCTACATGACAAGGAGTGACTGTGATGTTGTAATGTTCTTGTGAATTTACTTCTGTCAGAGAAAGTTTACATAAGGACTGGACGTTTTCTAACACAAGTCTAAAACGAAACCATACTGAAAATGGATATATTTTGGACTGGGCTGTACATTTTCTACATTCACGTGTACTCGACAGTAGCTAATATAAAAGGCAATTGGCAGTTGTTCACGCATGAGCCGGGCCATGATTACATTGAGATAAATGCCAGCTATGTGTGGCAACTAGAGGGTGTTTCTCTCCACCAGTGTATATGGCAGTGTGTGTACACTAGGGGGTGCTACAGCATCCAGTACTCGCCTGGTACCCAGGACTGCGTGGCCCTGAGGGAGTTCTACAAAAACACCAGCCTCGCAGAATCATCTTCCGTCGGGGAAAAAGACTTCAAACTGTTCAATTCCGATAAAGGTAAAGTTCAAATTAAATTCCTGTAAATTAAATATAGTAGTCGTAAATCCAATGTCTGTAAACAAACAAACTCTAATGTAAATTCAATGAAAACAGTCTCATATTGGAAAAAAACACATAAATGACTATATTAGAGTGAAGGATGTCTTTGCTCCCATAGTTCTAAATATGTTGATGCAACACCGCATCTCACTGTTACTGGTTTGTTATACCTGGTAGCTGCACATCGACATCTGTGACAGAGACATTCTGGTCAACAAAGAAAGATTACATAAAAAGAAATTCGAAATATATAAGTTCTGAATTTCCAAAGAATAAATTTTTACCACGTGCGTTATGTGAATACAAATACTATTTATCTAAATAAACTTCAAAACTTCTCTGTGTCACTTGACCATAAGCTTTTGAGATTTGCTTCAGACAAAATTACCTCCTCTAAGTTAGCTTTATGTTATGTTTCCATGGAAACCGAAATAAGTTAAATTCATATTTTCTATTTAAGCAATCAATTACGTAATGTGTTTGTTCACTGGCTTATAAACGGTTTGACAAACATGACTTTGTCAGTCATAGAGTTACGGTTTAATATCCATGGGAACTGTAAAGTATAAAATATATAGGTCTAACTCACAAATCCTACAACCACCGTTCTCGGTTGAAATGTGTTTGGTTTGGTTTGGTTTTGTTTGGTTTGATGAGGCTAGCATCTAAAGATGGGAATATATGTTCCGGGGGAAATTTCTTCGTAAGACGGGGAAAAAATGATAAATTATACACACGGCAAAATTTCTCTATAAGGCGGGGATATAATGGTTGTTACTTTTTAGATACAAATAAAGAAATTAGATAGGACTATAAAATGGTATTGTGTTTTAGGTATTAAGACCAGCGTTCCTTATGCCCCTGGGTATAGGTGTACATAAAAATAGGGCCATGGGCTCTGTAACTCATCGGGATTTGTAGTGTTTGCAAAACCGAAATAAATTGTTCTAAGCTTGTTCTAGAGCTTTTCATAATGGAAAAGAAGTAAAATAATAGGTTCTACAAATTAGGATTCCCATTGGCCAAGGAATTTGTTCACAACATTTCAGCTTTCTAGACCTATCGATACTGCAGAAGAAGATTAAAAACCTATTTTAAGGTCGTGACCCCATGTGGCCCTATTTGGTGTGATGGGGTCACGAAATCTACAATTGATATTCCTCATTGGCCAATGAGTCTGCACACAACTTTTCAGCTCTCTAGACGGTTTGAAACTAGAGAAGAAGATGAAAACACGTTTTTGATGTCGTGACACCTGTGATCCTATTTGGGGTCACGGGGTCACACAATTTACAATTTAGAATCCCTATTGGTCAAGGAGTCTGAACACAACTTGTCATCTCTCTAGACCAATTGGAACTAGAGAAGAAGATGAAAACACGTTTTTAAAGTTGTTTCCCCTGTGACCCTATTTGGGCTGACGGGGTCACGAAATCTACAATTTAGATTCTCAATTGGCCAAGGTGTTTGCACACAATATTTCAGCTCTCTAGACCTTTTGGAACTGGAAAAGAAGATGAAAACAGGTTTTTAAGGTCGCGACCTTTGTGACCCTACTTGGGGTCACGAAATCTACAATTTATATTCCCCAATGGCCAAGGAGTCTGCACACAACTTTTCAGCTCTCTAGACGTTATGGTACTGGAAAAGAATATGAAAATAGATTTTTAAGATTGTAACCCCTGTGACCCTATTTGGGTCAAGAGGTTACGAAAGCTACAATTTAGAAATACCATAGGCCATAACATTCCAGCTCTCTAGAGTTATTGGATCTGGATAAGAAGTCGAAAAAGCGAAAAGTTTGCAGACGGACGGACGGATGACGGACACCATGTCATTGCCATAAGCGTATCGTGCCGTTCAGTCCCGATGAGCTAAACATTAGAAGGAAAGTAACATACTTTATACAACTGTTTCAGAACCAGAAAGTGAGTGTGTGAGCGGCAGCGACTGTGTGCCAGCAGACACGTGTACACTGGGTGTGTGTTACTGTGACTCTCCTGGTATCGGC
Organism: Gibbula magus; assembly: GCA_936450465.1. NCBI lineage: Eukaryota > Metazoa > Mollusca > Gastropoda > Trochida > Trochidae > Gibbula > Gibbula magus. The sequence continues at coordinate 70,137,909 of OW388293.1, read as the reverse complement.
TACTCTCGAGATGGACGTACCTGCAGACCTCTCACAGGTGAGACAGTGCTCTTATTGTCAACTTCCATCACTTATAGCATTCGACAACATCCGTTCTTACGAAAAGGTTCACTGATTTCTCATAATCTTTTACACCAATCATGAAGGGGTCAGTCGTTTTATTTGGTCGCAGTTTTGACTTTTTTCATGATATAATTGTGCGAAGTCGATACTTCAAAGACGGTTCATTTGATTCTCTTCATGTTTCACCTTAAGCTCCAAACATTGATAGGATATTGTCAACCATCATTTATACAATTCGACAACATCCGTACTTATGAAAAGGTTCAATGAATTCTCGTCATCCTCTGTACCAAAAATGAAAGACAGTCGATTTTGATGACCTTGACAATGGTTTTCATCATGGATATCTGCATTGTAACTTGTAACTCTGATATCTCAAGAAATGTTTCACCTAAAGTGTCATTCATTGATCCGGGACCAGTGGATGCTGGTACCCTGACCTTGTTTTCAAGGTCACAAACACTATTGAACATATTTTATTAAAAAAAACGGACCGCCAAATGTAGTTGAATATATCAAATTTTGTTTCGCGTTATTTGTTAAATAATAATACAAATTCAAAGCAGGATCATGGTTCACGTTACTCCGATTTTGGCTAAAACTCGTGGTTATGGATGTGGATGTGAAATGTAAAATGTTCGAATGCTTTTCTTGTTTTTAACTCCCGGATTAAACACAAGGGTGTTATTGTCGTGACTCAGCCCATCTGTCAGTCCGTCCGTCCCGGAAACGGTACCTGTGTTCTGAAATCAACTCCTCTCAAGGTTTAAGGTCAATCTTTCTGAAACTTCACGCATGCTTTCGATACGCATATGGTTATATGAATATGTCTTTTTGGGAGCTATCAGATTAATGTTTACAGAGGTATGGCCTTTGACTTAGATCCATCAGCTTTCCGCTTTCAGACTGACAGTACGTGTGTTCTGGAATCAACTCCTCTCACAGTTTTTTTATCAATCTTTCTGAAAGTACAATAAAAATGAGTCATCATATAACCATGAGTAAATCAATCATTCCCAAACATATCCTATGATCGTCATGGCAATGGTACATGTTTATCAAATTTGGCAAAACGAAATAGGCAACAATTGAATTAAAATTAAATTAAAATTTCATTAATTTTCGAATAGAAGTTTTCATATTGACCAAATAGGAACAAATTCATCACAAATATATTGAATAAGGTTTGGAGGAAATATATGATATGTGTTAGACTTAGTTGATCACTTTAACTCTAGCTTTGAAAAGATTGACCCCTGGTCACTTAAAAGAGCTGCCAAAACTGTAATTGTATACTATGAGATGTAAAAACTCATTATGTTATGAACTACTCAACTGTCTTCATCTAATGCAAAATGCAAACTGATCTGGCTAGTTTTCGTGTTGATGCGATGCTTCAAAGACATGCCAAATTACATGATATGTGCACTAAAATGCATAAGTAGGTGAACAGACTGTCGGTACGCAGCTGTAGACACGATTGATTATGTTTCTTCACACTAACAATTTGAGAATGAAAAATTTCCTTTTTCTTAAAGCTGGGAAATCGGTCGTGGCTTTTGACCAAATTAAATGACTAGATCTGTCGAATATTTCAGTAACAATCGACTGTTTTCCCAATACTTTATGATTGTAAGGACATCATGTGTATGTACGTAAGCGAAGCTATCAATTAGGGAGCCGATGTCCCAAATAAGAGTTCTTCTATTTTAAAGTAGATTTTCTTCTATATTTTATTATTTCAATAAAGATTCAAAAGTTTTTCTCTGAAGATTCAGTATCAACAAAAACTGTTGATCTGTATGCTTTAATATTTGAGAAGTGTGACTTCACTGTTTGTTGGCTTTATTCACCTTTCTGGTTTTTCTATATTTCAGAATGTGTTAACTTTACAGATGAGTTCACCCATTTCCCAAGGCACTTTATATTGCTGAGAGATTTGACCTTTGTTCTGTCGCAAACACCTGAATCCTGCAGACAAATCTGCATCGACACAGAAGGCTGCGCGAATTTCGAGTTTGACCATGTGGGCAAAATCTGCTACCCCCAAGCTGTAGCCTGGTTGGAGGCCTTGCCCTCAGAGAGATTTACTGACGATAACATCCTGGACCATTACCAACGGGAATGTGATTGGCTGGCAACAGATGCACTCAACTAATTTCGAACTTGCATAAGTGAATATATCACCTAAAGTGAGATACCGTTTCTCAGAAATGTTTATATACGTTTGTTAGATGGAATGCTACACTGACATTCAGCAGAACAGATTGATTTCGTGCTCGCAGGTTTCATCACAATACATATCCGCAATGATGTTGCGACTAGAACTTGCATAAACGAATATGGAACCTTAAGTGAGATACCGGTTATCAGAAATGTTTATAAACGGACGGGCAAAAGAAGTATAACACTCACTTGTTTTCGATTAATTCAACATTTAAAAAAAGAAAGAAATTAAATGCATTTGATTATGAGGCGATATAAAATCACCTTTCGTTAGTAGTTTGAATGACTTAATTGTTGAATGTTTTATTTTTTAACTAACATATCATTATTTAAAGTAGAAAGGGTTAAGAAATCAAATTTACACCAACATGACCCTACCATGTTCAAAATGTTGTAAATGTGTGCAGGACGAAGCACATTTATTAATTTTCACACAGAGTATGTGTTATATGGGGGATTTCAAAATTGAAATTGAAATTTTAATAAAAATAATTCAAATCGCGTAGAGGTATTCTTTGACTGATTTAATGTTTTGGACTAATTTCACAAACTATTCCTTTTTTGTATATGACGTCGGAATCTCGAGATATTTGACTTTGAAAATTATACATATGATAAATACAACTGAGTGATATCCTTTCTTTTGCCCGTCAGTGTAAATGGTTGTTAGATGGAATGCTACACTGACATTCAGCAGAACAGATTGATTTCTTGCTAGTTACAAGCGATTCTCGCAGGTTTCACCGCAATACATATCTGCAATGGTGTTGCGAGCTTTCTAGCAGCCGTGGTGTCAGTGACAACTTTTTGAAAGTGACATCAAACCTCACAACAGGTCAAGTGCATAATCTGCCTACGATGTTGTGACACTATAAACGTCATGGATCATCACAATGCGACGTCAACGACTTGATGAGAGAAGGCACACATTTATTTTTTAATTTGTTTTTCTTAAAAATAGTAACTTTATTGTAATACTCTCCCGATAAGGGTTACTAAAGTCATTCTTAGAAATATTTATCCTTATATAATAATAATAATAATGATGTATAGTTCTTTTATAGCGCAGTTCTCCTCTCAGAGGACTCTGTGCACTTTTTCTTTGCTCTGAGACATTGACTGCTGAAATTAGGCAAAGGCTATCCTAAAGAGATGCGTTTTGAGTTCTGACTTAAAACTTTGAAGTGTTTGCTGACTTCTGAGAACAGGAGGCAGTGAGTTCCAGACAGTAGGCCCAGCGCACTTGAAAGACCTTGCACCTGCTGATTTAAGGTTGAACTTTGGGGTGCACAGAGATGAAACTTTAGCTGATCGTAGATTGCGTTCTGGTTCGTACTTTGAGAGTTCACTTGAGAGATAAGAAGGAAGTTGACCATCAAAATATCTGTAGACAATTGTTGCCAGCTTATACATCACTCTGAACTTGATTGGAAGCCAATGTAATTCGTGCAGCAGAGGAGTGACATGATCATATTTTCGCTTCTGTAGAACAAGTCGAGCTGCAGAGTTTTGTACTGCCTGAAGGCGATCAATCTGTTCTGTAGGTAGACCATAAAGAGTAGAGTTACAGTAGTCCAATTTCGAGGTAATAAAAGCATTTACAAATTTGGCAATAGACTCTGATGACAGACTTTTCCGTATGGATGCAAGCTTTCGGAGTTCAACATAACATCCTCGACCGATGTTACCGATTTGGTCCTTCATGCACAGCGTGTTATCGATCTTGACGCCAAGGTACTTGACACAAGGTTGGAATTGGATATCTGTGTCCCCGATTTGAGCAGATGTTTCCTGAATTTGCTGTAATCTGGCTTTTGAGCCAACTGACATAAGCTCAGTCTTGTCAGTATTAAGCTTGAGCTTGTTGCTTGTCATCCACGATAGCACACTAGCAACACAACCTTGTACACCAGTCTTTACTTGGTCAAAGTCTGCGGGAGTGCTACTTTTAGACACCTTTGTGTCGTCGGCATATTTGTGATAGTCACACTCGTAGGTATGAATAACATCTGATAGAGGCTGAGTGTAAAGGGTGAAAAGAACGGGGCCGAGGACCGAGCCTTTGGGTACTCCATATTGTAGAGGCTTGGCAGAGGATTGTTGGCAGTCGAGTACAATGGACTGTGTCCTGTTTGTGACATATGATGTGAACCATGCAAGGACGGTGCCTTTAATCCCGAAAGTAACCTCCATCCTTCTCAGAAGAATGTCATGGTCTACCGTGTCAAAGGCCGCGCTTAGATCTAACAGCGCGACAAGTGACACAAGTCTATCATCTGCCTTATTAAGAAGGTTGTTGAGTACGCACAGTACAGCTGTTTCCGTGCTGTGGTTCTTTCTGTATGAGGACTGGTTGATCTCAAGGAGTGGGTTTGATGTGAGATGATCAAGTATTTGTTTCAGGACAACTTTCTCTAATAACTTGGAGATAAACGGAAGGTGTGAAACCGGCCTGAAGTTTTTAAGGATGTTAGGGTCAAGTCCATTCTTCTTCAGATTTGGTTTTACAACTGCGTCTTTGAAGGATTTGGGAACCATACCTTTTTGAAGTGAGAGATTAATAATTTCTGTGATAACAGGTGTAATTTGAGGAATGCATTCCTTGATCATGGAGGTTGGTAGAGGATCCAACATGCAGCTTTTTGGGGGTGCTTTGGAAATCAACTCAAATATGTCGTTCTCAGTCACGGGTTTGAAATCAGACAATGTTTCACCGTTGAAAGACTTGTATGTAGCTGGTTCATGTAGAGAAGCATCTAACTCTTGTCTGATTTTGTCGATTTTCTCTGTGAAGAATGTGCTAAACACTTCGGGAAGGGAAGCCCTTACAACATTGTTTGGAAGTGGCGAAACATTCTGTCTACCTGTCAGTTCAGAGAAAACAGAATAAAGATCCTTTTGAGATGAAGAAGAATTCACTTTTGAGCAATTGTATTCTCTCTTTGCGGATTCTATCTCAAACTTTACAGAATTCCGTTCTGCCTTGAATATCTGTTTGTCAATTGTCAAACCTGGTTTCCTCCACCTTCGATCAGCTTTCTGTCTATGTCGGCGTGCAGTCCTTATACGATCACTCATCCATGGTGCTGATGGGCGGTCAGTAACAGTTCTGGTGACGAGCGGAGCTTGGGACTCGAGTACCTCTGATAAGGTCGTATTGTATGTTGATACAAGAGATTCAAGGTCGTGTTGGGAAGTTTGAGATTTGACCACTTGAGAGAACTCTTTCACTTCATTTTGCAGATCTATCTTTGGTATGCATTTGATGTTTCTTGTGAGTATAGTACGTTTGACGGGTTTGGATATGTTACATCAATGGTACAATAGATTGAATGGTGATCAGATAGATCAGCACAGTCTTGAATGGAATCAACGGTGATCAACTTGTCGTCCTCTCTTACAACCACCCAATCAAGTGCGTGTCCATGTTTATGAGTTGGATCTGATATTAACTGACGCAGGTTGAAATCATCTAGAAGGGTCTTTAGTCGTTTCACTAGAGGATTGTTCATATTGTCATAATGAAAGTTGAAGTCCCCCATAATAGATATATTACTTGTTTTATCTGAACACATGTTCAGTAGTTTAGAGAACTCATTCACAAAGTTTGAGTTGGACTGTTTGTTTGTTTTACTTGGAGGTGGTCTGTAAATGAGATAGACGATTGATACAGTTTTGCCAGATAAAAGCTTCAATTCTACACATTCGAAAGACTTAAAGTTCACTAATTTCGACGATACCTTAGGAGAGAGATGTTTCTTGATCATCAAACCGATTCCACCACCTCTTGAGCCTGTTCGGGGAAATGAGTGAAACACATATCCGCTCGGTGTCATGGATGCTATAAAACCTTCGTCTCCATTTGGGTATAACCAGGTTTCTGTCATTAGCATGATGTCTACTTTGGAGTCAATGATCATTTCATGTATTTCTGTACATTTCTGACGGCATGACCTCACATTCTAGTAAAGAGCTTTAAGGTTGTTTTTCTTTTTTGTATGTTTACCTCTCTTTGTTCTCTTTATTCCAGTAAGTCGTAGCTTACGTAAAAGTTGAAAAGTTGTTGGTTGCAGTCTTTGATAGGGATATTACCACATTGACAAGGTATCAATGAAATAAGCTTGTCCTTAGTGAAGACATTAGCTTGTTGATTGGTATCCATTGTTAGGCAGGATAGTGGAAAGTCAGCTTGGGTGGTGATCAGTGTCTCAGTGTTGAATTTCCATAGAAAAATATACAGTTTTTGCATCAAAATCCACATTTCTAATGACAACGTTTTCCATCCAAATGCAATCAGAACACACAAAGTATCACATCCAGATTCTGCTGGTAAAATATTGAAACTTCAGGTGGATCATAAATATCTCAAATCATGCAACTTTGTCAGAGCAAAGAATAGGCGTGCTACCTCTACAGTGCACACCTCTACACCAATATTGTTCCATGTGACTTATTACATATGTATAAAGCGGGATTTAAAGTTTTTCCCTATTTTCACTTGATATATATTCATATTGATTGTTGCTTGGTGTTCAAATAAACTGCTTTTGGAAAACCAATATATCATCGTCCCTGAATGCCACACATCTTATATCCGTATATACAGATGGAGGACACTGTTGTCCATTTGCCGCAGCATGTATGAGATAAACGTGAACTCATAGCACGTCTATTTATTACACACATGTGAGTGAGAACACTTCGAGATATTTTTGGTATCCAACGTATGTTATATACTGCGAGAGACGCATCTGATTGGTCGCTCCATGGTGATGCCCCGAGGTCACGAGGGCGGGACTAATTTTGGCATTCATAAGTAAACAAACTACTAAAATTTGTAGGAATCATAAATTGAGCACAATCTGGAATATTATATATGAAACAACAACGACAATGCCGGATGCGCTCGTCCTTACGTAACCTGTGCCGTCACACACATCAGCTGCGCATGTGAGTTGTCTCCCTTCAACCGTCAGTGGCGTCACAACGTCGACCGGGTCAAGCTCGCCTCGCTGTGTTACTCGCTACTCACTCCATTTCGAGACGCTCCAATACATGTATACTGGAAACACTCACACAAACGTCTTTGGTTATAATGACCCCGATGCAAATTGACTTCGTTTTTTCGATGGTGAGAACCGTAACAACAACTGACATGGGCTTGTCGTTGCCTAGTTTATGAGCTCCTGTTCGGAAAATGGCGAACTGACAGTGTTTTTCACAAGATCGCTTTTATCAGTGTTATGTTTTCCTTTATACTTGGGAACACGTTTTCAGGTTATTCAAAAGTTAAGATTCAATTGTTTATAACTTAGCACGCCAATTAGCGCCTAAATCAAAGATTATGTTTGTGTGCAGCATAAGACACTCTTTACCATTACACATTGTGACGTCACTGACGTGAAGGTGAACTGTATTACTACGTGCTTCAACAGAACATCTAGAAATTTTCGTTTAAAACTACTTAAATAATGTTGTTTATATGTGTGTAATAAATAAAATACCAAACTCATTCCCTATGAATACCGTATTTATTACAACTCGTCACTTGTCAAACGTATTTAACTCGCTTTCACTCGTTAAATACGTTTACAAGTAACTCGTTGTAATAAATACGGTATCCATAGGGAACTTGTTTGGTATTCTCTATGTTATATATAATAAATACCAAAATTGCAAGGATGTACACCGAAATATGGAAATCATTAATAATATACATATTTATTATATGATTGCAGGTGAAATACCGGGATCTATCAATGAAAATAAACCGTGTTATCAGTCTCTAATGAAAATAACAATGGAACGTGTTATCAGTCACTAGTGACTGATATAACAATGACCTGACGTCATAAAACAATTCTCCGACGTCATGACACGTTCATGACGTCACATTGTTGCTGAGGCGACATGCTCATTCTGGAGCCGACTTAACGTAAATGCAAGTCGTTTTCGGTGAATATGCAAGGATTTGGTCATATAATAAATAGAAAATTTGTCTTTTCTTGACAAATACCATGTTTATCTCATCGAGTGAGGTAGAAAGGTTATATTTTCACGAGTGGCGCAGCCACGAGTGAAAATATATAACATTTCTACCTCACTCGATGAGATAAACATGGTATTAGTCAAGAAAAGCCAAATATCCTCTAAACATACATGTACATGAATATTCAAAATGACAATTGTTGGGAGTGAAAAACACATTACCTCATTGTTTTAAACTAATTTATCATTTCGGGCTGTTAACATAAATTATTTATGAAGGGAAAACAACCTCTGTTAAGACAAAAAGTCGATATTGTCTTATATATAGACTAGGTATAGAGAATGAAATTAATTTGACAATTCAGTACTAAATGTTGCACGTTCCATATATATAGTATCATTTTTTAGAAAAAAATTCCCTAGAGATGTATATTTGTCTTTTTTGCAATCTAATAATGATGTTATCGGTAATTGTTTTTTTTGCAATAGTGAGTATATAAATGTTCCTTCTTTTGCACATACGAGTGAATATAATAATAATAAGATAAATATATATTAACTTTTACTGATGAAAATTCAAATCAAAAGTACTTTTTAGTTTCAAATGAAGATTGTAGGCTTTAAGCGAAACTGAAACAGTTCGACTATGGGCAGTATATTCGGTTTTGTTATATCAATACAAACTTCACAAACTGGCCGTAAACGTGCTGAAAAGAAGACACATGATGTTTTTCAAGGAAGCGTCTCTAATTGATTAAATTCGAGAAGATTGTTGACAACATAAGTGACTTCATCCTTCCCTCCCAGGAGACTATAGGACTGAAACAACACCTGCAAATTGTGTCCGTGTATTGCCACAACACTGCATGCTAAATAGGTTACCTGATTTAAGAGTTGATTACACAATAGATTTTGAGGCATACACTTGCCAGGGTAAAGTCAATGGATATGTCATAAGCGAATATTGAACAAATTACAAATGTCAAGAGGATGAATTATGATGACGTCACACTCTTATATATTTTGCTAACCTGCACTAATGAATTGATTCATCAAAATGTGTTTTTATATTGCATTGACCTTAAAGGGGCAGTAGCACGTTTTTTCGCTCAAACATTTTGATGAAATGTATTTGAAAAATAATGTCATTAATAGTAAAACACCCTTCTCTCTTTGTAAAATCAAGTTAAACAATGAGTCTACATGGTTCCGTAAAGTCATGGGAATCGTTTTTGTCATTCAAAATGATAAAATGTTTTCACAATAAAATGGCCACCATGAAATGTTTATTTTATAAGCAACACCGTTATTACCACTGCTGATAATTGGTTTGTGTGATAAGATGTTTGACCCTCTAAAGTAAATATAAATGGCATAAACTATCATTTTAAACTGGAAATTTGAAAAAATAAAATTTGAAAAAAACGTGCAACTGCCACAAGGAAATCAAATCAGTTGGAGTTGATGTTAATGTAGTTAATAACCATAATTGTTCCTAACAATTTGCTGATTTGGGATTGGAAAATTGTACAAAGTCATTGAAGTTTTCCGCAATTATTTGTTCAATTATTCCGTCATTTACATCCGAGCTTAGGGAAACAACTTTCGCCTCTTGATTGGTTAGACTGGCTCGCCCAAATGATTTGACAAAATAATTAATGTCATCACAATGATCACAGATAATCAAATAGAAAATTGCACGTATTTGGTACATATGGTTCGGTCATGTATATATAAACATCTTTTATTCACTGAAAACATAATTACTTGGGATTTATTTTGAACCGCTTTACTGTATTTCACTTTCATGTATTAATGAGCGTATTTGAAAAACACTAACAGTCAAAAATATATTGTCAGAAACTTTTTTTTTATAGAAAGTGTACCATGCTTGTGTTCTTTGGATATTAGATATCTTTTAACTGGCCCAATACGGAAATAACACCATAGCATTCAGAGATGATGAAAACAATACCACCCTTTATATTGAAACCGAAAACACTAGCTATCTGTTCTGTATAGAATTATCATTTTCTTCTATTTCAATATTACGGTCAGCGATTTCAATTACATCCCTTCTGAAAACCAAACCCTGACGTGAAACGTGATTTTAAGTACACATATGCATTCGTTAAGGAGAGATATCCATGATCGAAAGGCCTACGAATTTCATATCAATATTGTTTATAGACAATGACAACAATTTCATTAAAGGAGCTTTCTAAAACTGTAAAAACGTCCAAAATTCGGCTAAGTTATTTGTATTAACGAAATCAAAAACCATTTGTCAACATGTAATTAATTGAAGTGCTCGTAAAATATCTCCAACCCCCCTTAAGCTTTGGTACTGCTGCCAGTCAATACTTGAGTCATCGTGTACAACAAGAAATGGGCTTTTGTAAAAATCACACATGTATCTTTGAACATATCCAATTTATTATTTACATTTGTTATAGCTTATAATGAAGGGACATGTATTGGCTGCAAAGTGACATGGAATGGAATACTATGGAACAAAACGATGATAACATTTTGAAATTAAATTGCAAACGGACACGCATTTATTTCGTTACACCCCTCAACTATGATGACGAGAGGGGACATCGCTCTTTCCCCCTCTTGTATCAACGCGATAAAGCGAAAAAGCGATATTGCCACACTGCAAAGCGATATGGCCACACAACAAAGCGATAAAGCTATACAACTAAGGAAAATGGTCACACGACAAAGCGATAAGGCTACACGACAAAGCGAATTGACGTCATGACAAAGCGATATTACAATGCGATAAAGCGATAAAGAAAAAGAGCGATAAAGAGAAAGAGCAATAGAGCGATATAGTAACACGATAAAGGGATATAGCAGCATGACAAAGAGATAAAGCGAAAAAGTGAAAAAGCGATAAAGCGATAAAGTGATAAAACGATAAAACGATAAAGTAACGTGATAAAGCGAAAGAGCGATACAGTGAAAGTGCGATAAAGCGAAAGAGCGATAAAGCGAAAGAGCGATTAAGCGAAAGAGCGATAAAGCAAAAGATCGATACAGTGAAGAGAGATGTCGACATGTTGACCTAAATCTTTTACATAACAGTAAAATACTGGTTTCTTTCAATTTCTTTTCATTTGACTTGGTATTTTGATCCACACTTGACAAATGATTCCACTTTACATCCCCTAAGGTCGCTATTATATAAATATAATTAATACAAGTTTATTTTTATTAAAAATTTGAACATATAATGATATTTCTCTATAAAACAACTTACTGTGAATAACTGAGAAATTCATGCTAATTGAAACAGACATCTGCAACTCTAAAAGATTAATTCAAAACGCTGACATGTTGTGTCTATACCTGTACATAAATATTTCCTTTGACATATTTTATGTGACTGATTACAATAGATTTAATTGAGCAAAACATAGTTTACATAAATTTAAATCGGCGCACTCTGATTTCTTCTGATATATATTCATCAACAGAATGTAAGATACAAGTTTGGAAATCTATTGTAACAACACTGGTATCTTATTCAGACATTCACTAACAAATCAAAGGAAAGAATAAAATAATCTATCATTATCAAAATAAAATATATAATTTTGTTTTACTAGGTTACATTGTGCACATCAAAACGTATACAGATACTATTAGGCTATATCACAGTAGAATATTTGTGTGACATTGTGTATTTTTATGTGCGACACGAATAATTCTAAAGAGTCTGATTCATGATAAGCACGTTTTGGGTAAATTTATTAAAAGTGTGAACTCCGCGCATTGCCATGCATCATTAGTATGACGGTAATAGGTTGTACGCATTCAGTGCATGGAGCTCAGCGACATTTGAATACGTATATGAGGTTACAAAATCGTCTCTTTCACACTTGAATGGCATCATTCTGCTCACATAAAGAGAGGGACTTATTCAGAAAGGAGGCCATCGGCCCATGGCATTATACATTGCATAGTAGTAAAATACATTTTCATGACTGTTGAGGACATTACAGTTGTTTACATCTATTTCGCTAAAGAGTTAAACAATTGAATAGATTTTTCATAACCAGGAATTTCAATGTAATATCTGGGTAAAGTCGTTCGTAAAGCATTGACACATGTATAAATAATACAAAATAGTATCCTGACTCAGTGCATGGGATAATACAAAATTGGCAAAGTATTCCAGAGTTACTCTGAGGGTGTGGGTTCGAATCCCGCATGGGACTCGGCCCGAAAAAGTACAAGAATTTGTACTATTGAAGGTAGTGTTATCCCATATGTAACCTTGTTATATTTGTTCACTATCTAAATAGCATGTATTATTTCTAATTATATATATTCGGATGTTTACAATGGCCAGGTAATGTTCATAGTCAAGAACAACCTTTGAAGTTTAGAATGTGTTGAAATGGTCAAGACAATACACAGACTTACAAACGTAACAATAGAGGTACAATTCATGTAAACATTACAAGGAAGATTTAAAATATATCAATCGTTGAACAGAAAAATGACATGTCGACCAGAATTTGTAGAAGTCAAATCTAGAAATTATCTTTGCTGGATATTTGGTTAAATAATAATACTGAGTAAGCTCTTGTTGCATGAACTGAAAGGTTGGCATATTTCTGGATGTTTTACGATTAAAGATAATAGTTTTGAATTAGGATCAAACTAATTGGATCATATTGTTTATGACGAAATTCAAGAAGAATAAGCTCTCTTGTGAAATTTAAACTAAAATCCAGTTCATTAATTAGCCACTTTTGGAGTTTCCGGCATATATGTGTAACCCTGCTACAGTCATGAAATAGATGAGCTGTTGTTTATATAGATATAGAGCAAAAAGGTACAAAGGTTATGGCAACTCCCAAACACAAGGCATATAACTCTTGCTAGCCTCCATTTCTGACTGATTTAGGCCTTGCAATATTTCCCTCTCTTTGTTGTGCCAAGAAAGTGGATCGCTGCACCTGAAATGCATAGCGGGCCTGGATTTCCAAGCACAGATATATTAAGGAAATACTGGAAGGCCTAAATCAGCCAGTAATGGAGACTAGCAAGAGCTATACCTTGCATTGGGAAGTTGAGGTTATGGTCGATATACTTCATTCTGTGAAGTCTATTGTTTGTCGGTAGAATATGATGTAACAGTTTCTAATGGAACCATTGCAGATCTGTGTATTTTGTGCAGCCAAGGGGGAATATGGATGTAGATTAATTAATCCATAACTGTTATGCATTTGTAATGAATTTCGCATGCGGATATATACCTCGATTTATTAGTAAGGCATTTAATAACTTAAATGATTTAAAGCTCATAAGGGCTCCAGATATGTTGCGACCGTGTGAATAATGGTATTAAATGTACAAATGAATATGAGAAGTGAGCATTTCGATCTATATTCTCTAAAATGGGTAAATGACGAGAACTGTGCATTTTGTAAAAAAGAGAATGAAAACATCTCTCTCGTTTTTCGAAAAATATGGTCATATATAAAACAATTCTGCTTGACTGGAACTATTTTTAAATACCTCTACAAATCTTGGTATTCTATTACAAAACATTGGTATTCTCTTTGGTTTTCCATCTCAATTCAAGTTTTTGAACCAATTAAATATTTCTGAGCAAAAAGCACATCTTTTGAAGTAAAGTTAAAGGTCAAGTATTATAATTTAGTTATAACATTAATAATTTCAGACAAATACATGCAATTAAAATGTTTAACTGTAAGAACAATAGTAAAATCATTTCATTTGAGAAAAATAGTCTCCACTCTCAAATGTTTCAAGAATCTACAGTGACACGACAAAGCGATAAAACGAAAGAGCGAAAGAGCGATAAAGTGATAGAGCGATAGAGCAATAAAGCGATAAAGCGATAGAGCGATATAGCAATATAATTTCGCGACAAAGTGATATTGTATTTGCCGCTTTGTCGTGCGGCAATATCACTTTGTCCTGCCGCCTTATCGCTTTGTCGTGTGACCATATCGCTTTGTCGTGTTGCCATATCGCTTTATCACGTTGTTACCAGAGGGCGAAAGAGCGATGTCCCCTCTTGGCCATCATACTCAACAATTTGTTTTATAAAATTAGTGAGTTGATCATCAACATCTACCTTCTAGTCCATTGTTTTCAGCATAACATGCCCTTATGTGCCAAACTATTTCTGATCCAGGTACAAATAGCCATGGATTAGCTAAGATAAACACATGTTACCAGTCATGTTATGATGTATGACAACGTATGTCGACGAAAGTGATTGCATGGCCCCAAATATTCCTTCTGATCCAATTAAAACCAACTTTACCATACCATCGACCTGAATATGGGTTCTTATGTCGTTTTGTGAAAATACTTATCTGAAAAATTCAACATTCGAGAATGAGAATTTAATACACATGAGTACAACTTTCTGTGACTTTTGATTTCGAAAAAGAATAATAACATGGGTTATTAGGACCCTGTGGTCCTTTTTAGGGGTCACAAAGTAATTAATTCTACAATCCATAATCACAGTTACAGTTAAGAAGTCTTAAGCATTTTCTTTTGCTAAACTAAGAGTGCAATACTACGGGTGTTCTTACAGTGAGGTAACGAGCTCATTGCCACACAGGGGAATGATAAAATGATCAACAAAGCAGAAGACAGATCGATTAGTTGCTCACTTACATGCGAGATGAGTTCTTATATTGATTGTTTAGCCTTGTAACACCAAACAGATCGAATACAGCTCTATATCTTAATTGTTTTGTTGTCTAAGCTTTACTCTAAAGTTTCCTGACTACATCATTAAATACAACGCTTCCACTCACATACAGTTTGTTGCAGATTTTGCATGTTTACTATAAGAAAAGAACTGATTCTTCAGGCCAATTGTTTTGAGTAAACAACATTATATCTTCCTTCAAAGGCATCAATTATTCACATGCGAAACACATGTCATTGTTAGCCAAATCGATTCTTACTTTTTAACATGGCATGGCGTCCGTCCATTCGTCCGTCCGTCCGTCCGTAACTTTTCACTTTTTCGACTTCTTCTCCAGAACCTGTGACTCTATAGAGCTGAACAGACTCTTGACCAGTGGTGATTCTAATTTGGAGATCTGTTAGACTTTTGATCGGCTACTCATTAGTTACGCTACGATAAATTGATGAAAGGACTCTGCTCAGAGACACTTCAGTCATATGTTCTCTTTAAAAGGAATGTTTTTAGCTTTCCTCTAAAAATTTTCTAGGTTCTCAATAGATCTCAGATGATAAACACGAACAGAAGCTTACATAAATAAGCAAAACTTTAGCATGAACATTCATCTCTGTCGCTGAAGACCATCAGCCAATTAACACTTCGTTAGACAAGCACTGCTGAAAACATAATTTGATGCTGTAAAATTATGTATTACATCGCTTAATACAAAGACTTGATCAAACTGTATAATAACCACACAGTACTAGCATTGGCAAGCAAGAATAGGAACGCGTTAACTCCTAAGTTATTTAAGTTGACGTGAGCAAGTCTACAGCCACATACAGGTATTATTGGGGCATACATATATGAGCACCATGAACCATGAAAAACAATGATGAAAAATATATACAATGAAACATTTTGCCAGCTACATAACTGTATATTTATTGTTATCGCCTTCGGTACAAGTTAAATTCTTGTGGCTTTGATGGTCCCCTTGATGGTTTAAAAGTTACTTAGAACATCGATCCAAGCGTGTCGTTATAAACGGTTATAGTTCCGATTTCAAATATGTAAGTGCAGGTGTTCCACAGGGTTCTGTTTTAGGTCCACTTCTGTTCCTGGTCTATATCAATGATAGCAACATTAGGTTATTTTCCGAGATGAACTTCCATCTATGTAATAATTGATGACCCCGACGCAGCGGCGTCCTTTCTGAACAACGATTTACTAAAATAGCCAAACTAAAACAATCTGATCCAGGAGAAAATCTAACCCACATCTTCATCCAAGAATATTTATGACATAGGAAACACCAAACCATAAGCATTTATGTGTAATTCTTTAGAATGATTGCTCATATCAATATCAATGATATCGTTAAGAAGGCCAGTTCAATGAGCAACTGCTTACAAATCTTTAAAGGGGCAGTAGCACGTTTTTTCGCTGAAATAAGTTTATGAATGTATTTGAAAAATAATCTCACTAATAGTAAAACACCCTTCTCTCCTCGGAAAATCAAGTTAAAAAATGAGTGTACATTGTTCCGTAAAGCCATGGGAATCATAAATAATAAATTGTGTTCACAATAAAATGTCCGCCATGGAATTTTTGCTTTATACGCAACATTGTTATTACCACTACGGAAAATTGATATGTGTAATTCGATCTTTAACCCTCTAAAGTAAATATAAATGACATAGACTATCATTATAAATGGGAAATTTAAAAAAATAAAATTTGCAAAAAACGTGATACTGCCCCTTCAAATATCGGCTATTGAGAAACACCTTAAACCGTATGTATAATTCGTTTAATTTATCCTTCCAATATTCGACTACTATAGCCATATATATGACAATTGTACTAAAACTCAAGCAACTATCTTAGAAAAACTGCGACTGGACGCACTACGTACAGTATGCGGGGAAACATGTACCGTTCCGCTTTCCGAGAGTATAAGAATAGCTAAGCTAGTCATATTTTTAAAAATGTATCATAACAGACTGCTTGACTACTTGTTCCTAATATTGTCTCTCAAGCAAGTAGTTATCCATTACGAAATGCATCACATTTGCAAACTATATCATGCCGTACAGTTTCATATAGCAATTCCTTCCTGCCGGATACGGTAAAGCTTTGTTGAATGACAATGAATTACCGCAAATAACCTGGGGAGAATCACATGCTTACAAACCTATTTTCATCTTACTCTTCAGTTGCAAAAGTTCTAGAGAGCTGAAAAGTTGTGTGCAGACTCCTTGGCCAATGGGGATTCTATATTGTAGATTTCGTGACCCCATGACCTCAAATCGGGTCACAGGGGTCACATCCTTACAAACCTATTTTCATCTTCTTCTCCAGTTCCAAAAGGTCTAGAGAGCTGACAATTTGTACGCAGACTCCTTGAACAATGGGTATTCTAAAGTGTAGATTTTGTGACCCCGTGACCTCAAATATGGTCACAGAGGTCACGAACTTAAAAACCTATTTTCATCTTCCTTCCTTCTGTTCCAAAAGGTCTAGAGAGCTGAACAATTGTGTGCAGACTCCTTGGTCAATGTGTATTCTAAATTGTATATATGGTGAACCCACGACTCCGGCGGATTTTTGCTCATATGAGCAACTTTACTCATATGCAAACGTAACGTTCGCCGTATACACAGGGCTTAACTCACAACAAGTCTCGGGTTACCAGGCAGCTGGATAAGCATTGACGTTGTACTCGTGTTTGTTAAAGAGAGGCCAATAATTGGCTTTTCAAATGTATGTTTTAAATGAACAATGGTTATCACTCGTCCGTAAGTCATATAAATATTTGAAATCCTGTGCCTTTTCATTTATATCTTGTGACATATGTTATTTATATTTCTTTTGCACCTGCATTCTCTATATGTCTTCTTGAAGGTTTTAAGTAGAATATTCTGTCCAGGTGATTGTTTCAGTTGCTTAACTGCATTATCCCTGGTGAGGACGCCGTCTCTTTCATACATCTGGATGACCTGACAATTTTTTAATTTATTGCTTCTCACTTAGTGTTTTAGATCGTGTTCAACTCTTTGATGTCACTGTGTTGATTAATTCATGGCCTGTTCTATATTTTAAGTCTCTTGGGATGCTCTGAGCATATAACTACCTTGAATAGGCTTAGTTGTGTTTTGAAATCTACTTTCACACGGCTCGCTGATGTTTTTACGGCCTTCGTGCCGTGTTCTGTTTTTCAATAGCAATTTTCTTTTTTTAAATTAGGCTAATAAATTAAATATCTCGCCGCTAATGGCTGCAATACTGCCGAAGCGGCGTTAAACAATAACTCACTCACTCACTCACTCACTCACACGGCTCATTGAAACTTGGCCTTCGTCTGCATTTGTGTCTTTCGTAAGGTTTGCATTTACATATGAATGCTGTTTCATATCCAATGATATGATCACACGACACGATCAGCTTTTATGAAGGAAATTATATCTACATAACAAGGAGTTAATGTGATGTTGTAATGTTCTTGTGAATTTACTTCTGTTAGAGAAAGTTTACATAAGGACTGGAGTTTACTTACACAAGTATAAAAAAAACATACTGAAAATGGATATATTTTGGACTGGGCTGTACATTTTCTACATTCACGTGTACTCGACAGTGGCTAATATAATAGGCAATTGGCAGTTGTTCACACACGAGCCCGGCTTTGACAACATTGAGATAAATGCCAGCTATGTGTGGCAACTAGAGGGTGTTTCCCTCCACCAGTGTATATGGCAGTGTGTGTACACCAGGGGGTGCTACAGCATCCAGTACTCGCCGGTTACCCAGGACTGCGTCGCTCTGAGGGAGTTCTACAAAAACACCAGCCTCGCAGAATCATCTTCCGTCGGGGGAAAAGACTTCAAACTGTTCAATTCCGATAAAGGTAAGGTTCAAATTAAATTCCTGTCAATAATATAAACTCTAATGTAAATTCAATAAAAACAATCTTATATTGGAACAAACTCTGCACATAAATGACTAGATTAGAGTGACAATGCCAGGAAGGATGTCTTTGCTCCTGTAGTTCTAAATATGTTGGTGCAACACCGCATCTCACTGCACCTCGACATCTGTGACAGAGACATTCTGGTCAGCAAAGAAAGATTACATAAAAAGAAATTCGAAATATATAAGTTCTGAATTTCCAGAGAATACATTTTACCAGGGGCGTTATGTGAATACAAATACTATTTATCTAAATAAACTTCTCTTCTATGTGTCACTTGACCATAAGTTTTGGAGATTTGCTTCAGACAAAATTACCTCCTCTAAGTAAGCTTTATGTTATGTTTCCATGAAAACCGAAATAAGTTAAATTCCTATTTTCTATTTAAGAAAAATATTCCATAATGTGTTTGTTCAATTCACTGGCTTATATTAGCGGTTTGACAGTCATAGAATCACGGTTTAATATCCATGGGAACTGTAAAGTTTAAAATTCATATATAGGTCTAACTCACAAATCATACAACCGCCGTTCGCGGTTGAAATCTGTTTGGTTTGGTTTGGTTTGTTGAAGCTGGAATATAAAGTTGATAAATTATACACCCGGCAACATTTCTGTGTAAGGCGGGGATATACTTGTTGTTGCTTTTTAGATACAGTGTCTCTACATACTGTTTTGATAAAGAAATTAGATAGGACTTTAAAATGGTATTGTGTTTTAGGTATTAAAACCAGCGTTCTTGATGTCCCTGGGAATAGGTGTACATAAAATTAGAGCCATGGGCTATGTAGCTCATCGGGATTTTGATTGTTTGCAAAACCGAAATAAATTGTTCTCAGCTTGCTCTACAGTTTTTCATACTGGAAAAGAAGTAAGAAAATAGGTTCTAAAAATTAGGTTTCCCATTGGCCAAGGAATCTGCTCTCAACATTTCAACTTTTTAGACCTATCAGTGCTGCAGAAGCAGATTAAACACCTATTTTTAAGGTCTGGACCCAATGTGACCCTATTTGGTGTGATGGAGTCACGAAATCTACACACAACTTTTCATCTCTCTAGACCATTTGGAACTAGAGAAGAAGATGACAACACGTTTTTAAGGTTGTGACCCCTGTGACCTTTTTTTGGGTGACGGGGTCACGAAATCTACAATTTAAATTCCCAATTGGCCAAGGTGTTTGCACACAACATTTCAGCTTTCTAGACCTTTTGGAACTGGAGAAGAAGATGAAAACAGGTTTTTAAGGTCGCGACCTCTGTGACCCTATTTGGGGTCACGGGGTCACGAAATCTACAATTAATATTCCCCAATGGCCAAGGAGTCTGCACACAACTTTTCAGCTCTCTTGACGTTTTGGTACTGGAAAAGAATATGAAAATATAGATTTTTAAAATTGTGACCACTGTGACCCTATTGAGCTAAACGTTAGATGGAAAGTAACGTACTTTATACAACTGTTTCAGAACCAGAAAGTGAGTGTGAGAGCGGCAGCGACTGTGTGCCAGCAGAAACGTGTACACTGGGTGTGTGCTACTGTGACTCTCCTAGTATCGGCCACTCTCGAGATGGACGCACCTGCAGACCTCTCACAGGTGAGACAGTGCTCTTATTGTCAACCATCATTTATACCATTCGACACAATCCGTACTTATGAAATGGTTCACTGAATTCTCGTCATCCTCTGTACCAAAAATGAAAGACAGTCGATTTTGATGACCTTGACAATGGGATATCTGCATTGTAACTTGTTACTCTGATATCTCAAGAAAGGTTCACGAATCCAGTGTTTCACCTAAAGTGTCATTCATCGATCCCGGGGCCAGTGGATGCTGGTACCCTGACCTTGTTTTCAAGGTCACAAATACTATTGAACATATTTTATTCAAATACCGCACCGCAATATGTATTTGAATATATCGAATTTCTGTTTCTCCTTATTTGTTAATTAATAATACAAATTCAAAGCAGGTACATACTTCACGATACTCCGATTTTTGCTAACACTCGTGGTTATGGATGTGGAAAAATGTAAGAATGCTTTTCTTGTTTTTAACTCCCGGATTAAACCCAAGGGTGTAATTGTCGTGACACAGCCCGTCTGTCAGTCCGTCCGTCCCGGAAACGGTACCTGTGTTCTGAATCAACTCCTCCCAAGGTTTATGGTCAATCTTTCTGAAATTTCACGCATGCGTTCGATACACATGGGTTATACGTATATGCTTTTTTGGGACCTATCAGATTAATATTTACAGAACTTTGGCCCTTGACTTCATCAGCTTTCCGATTTCAGACTGACAGTACGTGTGTTCTGGAATCAACTCCTCTCACGGTTTTTTTTATTAATCTTTCTGAAAGTACAATGAAAATGAATCATCATAATGCCATGAGTAAAACAATCATTCCCAAACATATCCTATGATCGTCATTGCAATGGTGCATTTTTATCAAATTTGCCACAAACGAAATAGGCAGAAGAGGTCAAACTTTGAAAATTAAAATTTCATTTATTTTCGAATAAAAGTTTTCATATTGACCAAATAGGAACACATTCATCACAAATACATTGAATGAGGTTTGGAGGAAATATATCATATGTGTTAGACCTAGTTGATCACTTTAACTCTTGCTTTGAAAAGATTGATCCCTGGTCAATTAAAAGAGCTGCCAAAACTGTAATTGTATACTATGAGATGTAAAAACTCATTATGTTATGAACTACTCAACCATCTTCATCTAATGCAAAATGCAAACTGATCTTGCTAGTTTTCGTGTTGATGCGATGCTTCAAAGACATGCCAAATTACATGATATGTGCACTAAAATGCATAAGTACACAACTGTGCAGAATTAAGTACACCGCATTTCGCGAAATGTTCGCGAAATGTGCGCGAAATGTACGCGAAATGTGCGCGAAATGTGCGCGAAATGTGCGCGAAATGTTCGCGAACACGGTGTAATTAATTCTGCACAGTGTTGTAGTTGAACCGACTTTCGGGACGCAGCTGTTGACACGATTGATTATGTTTCTTCACACTGACAATTTGAGAAAAATGAAAATTTCCTTTTTTTAAAAGCTGGGAAATCGGTCGTGGCTTTTGACCAAATTAAATGACTAGATCTGTCGAATATTTCAGTAACAATCGACAGTTTTCCCAATACTTTAAGATTGTAAGGAAATAATGTGTATGTACAGCTAAGCGAAGCTATCAATTGGGGAGTTGATGTCCCAAATAAGAGTTTTTCTATTTTAAAGTAGATTTTCTTCTATATTTTATTATTTTAATAAATTTTTAAAAGTTTTTCTCTGAAGATTCAGAACCAACAAAAACTGTTGACCTGTATGCTTCAATATTTGAGAAGTGTGACTTCACTGTTTGTTTGCTTATTCACCTTTCTGGTTTTTCTATATTTCAGAATGTGTTAACTTTACAGATGAGTTCATCCATTTCCCAAGGCACTTTATATATTTGAGAGATTTGACCATTATTCCGTTCGAAACACCCGAATCCTGTAGACAAATCTGCATCGACACAGAAGGCTGTGCGAATTTCGACTTTGACCATGCGGGCAACATCTGCTACCCCCAAGCTGTAGCCTGGCTGGAGGCCTTGCCCTCAGAGAGGTTTACTGACGATAACATCCTGGACCATTACCAACGGGAATGTGATTGGCTGGCAACAAATGCACTCAACTAAAACTTGCATAAGCGAATATGGAACCTAAAGTGAGATACCGGTTATCAGAAATGTTGAGATGTTTGTTAGATGGACGTTAAGCAGAACTGATTGATTTCTTGCTAGTTACAAGCGATGCTTTCACCGTAAAACATATCCGCAATGGTGTTGCGAGCTTTCTAGCAGCCGTGTTGTCAATGACAGTGACATCAAACCCCACAACACGTCAAGTGCATACTCTGCCTACGATGTTGTTACACTATAAACGGTATGGATCATCACAATGCGACGTCAACGACTTGATGAGAGACGGCACACGTCATTTTGGAATTCGTTTCTCTTAAACATAGTAACTTTATTGTAATACTCTCCCGATAAGGATTACTAAAGTCAATCTTAGAATTTTTTATCCTTACATTGTTCACAGTCGCTAATATTGTTCCATGTGACTTCTGGCGTTTCGTGATGTCAAACATCTTTTGTTACATATCTATAAAGCGGGATTTAAAGTTTTTAGCTATTTTCACTTATATTGATTGTTGCTTGGTGTTCAAATAAACTGCTTTTGGAAAACCAATATTCGGTCTCCTCATTGTTGGAAGGGTGAAGTCGTTCCAGAATGCCACGCAGCTTTGATTGGAGCTCTTTTTAAGCAAACGCTGCCGTATATACAGATGGAGGACAATGTTGTCAAGTTGCCGCAGCTGATTCTTGGTGTCAGAATGCCCATGTGTGAGATAAACGTGAACTCATGCCTTGAGAACGTCTATATAATATATAATAAATACCAAAATGGCAAGGATGTACACCGAAATATGGAAATCATTAATAATATAAATAATATTCAAAATGACAATTGTTGGAAGTGAAAAAAACATTACCTCATTGTTTTAAGCTAATATATCATTTCTGGCTGTTAACATAAATTATTAATGAAGGAAAAACAACCTCTGTTGAGACAGAAAGTCGATATTGTCTTTTATGTAGACTAGGTATAGAGAATGAAATTAATTTGACAATTCAGTACTATTTGTTGCACGTTCCATACATATAGTATAATTTTCCAGAAAAAAATCCCAAGAGACTAAATTTGTAGTTTGCAATCTAATTATAATGTTATCGGCAATTGCTTTTTTGCAATAGCAATTATATACATGTTCCTTCTTTTGCATATACGAGTGAATATAATATAAGGAACGCTGTTGTACTACGTTTAATCGAATGCATTTTGGCCGGGGCCTTTCATAAGATGAATATATTTTGACTTTTACTGATGAAAATTCCAATCAAAAGTACCTTTAAGTTTCAAATGAAGATTGGAGGCTTTAAGGGAAACTAAAACATTTCAACTATGGGCACTATTTTCGGTTTTGTTATATTAATACACATTTTACAAACTGATCGTAAACGTGCTAAAAAAGAAGATACATGATGCTTTTCAAGGAATCATCTCTAATTGATTAAATTCGAGAAGATTGTTGACAACATAAATGACTTCAGCCTTCCCTCCCAGGAGATTATAGGACAGAAGTAACACCTGCAAATTGTGTCCGTGTATTGTACTTACCTGATTAAAAAATTCTATTATAAAATAGATGGTGTTCACAGCAGGACAAAGCCAAGAGATATATTCGATATCGGTTCGGGTCTACTGCCGACATCGAACAGACTACGAAGGTCAAGTGCATGAATTAAGATGGATCATTTAAACACCTGCTCTAATGAATAGATCCATCAACATGTTTTATACTGCTTTGACCTTAACCTTCGAAGTTACGAAATAGAATTGAACGGTATTAACAGTAAATTATAAGATAAATAGTTGAGTTTTAAAATTTCCGGGATTAATTGCTAGTCAACACCCGCAAATTTAGTTTAAAAATGACGTCATGTCATGGCAACGGCAATCGGTAAACACAACCGCATGGAAGAAGGCGTCATACGTCTTAAATCTTACTATTTGAAAACATTTTAGTTACTTGAAACTCATTAATTTTGAGAGTTATTTGTTACCTATACTGCTATACACAAGTTAGAAAACGACATCTGTCAAATTTGAGTAAGGGGCACATATTAATAGAAATAGAAAAACAAAATTTTAGTCGGGTCGGATCTTGTGAACATGATGACTGTATATGTTCGCGGTGATTCGCCCCAAGTAATTTGCGGGTATTCATTGTCATTCAAAATAGGCAAATCAACCAATCAGAATCAAGGATACACCGAAACCACGTTACAATGAATTATCAAGCAATTCCAAAAACACCCCCACGATAACGTTCACTATTTTTCAAAATGAAGATTCAGGTATTTGGTAGGTATGGTTCGGTCATGTATTTATAAACAGCTCTTATTCACTGAACATTACTTAATTAGTTTTAAGAATCGATAATATAGAAGAATCGATAATATAGAAGAATCGATAATATAGAATTTAGTATAATTATTATAAATTAATATATATTGATATTATAAATATTAGAATTAATTAATATAGAATTAGAATTTATTAAGTGTATTTATTTTGCCACGCTTTACCATGAGAGTAATCAGAGTGTTCACTTACATGTATGTATGTGCGTATCACCAAAAGATGTCGCCAGGCACCTTAAACTGGCAGTAGCACGTTTTTGTCGCTGAAATCAGTCGATAAAATGTATTTGAGAAATTATGTCACCAATAGAAAAACATCCTCCTCTCTTCGGAAAGTCAAGTTTAAAATGAGTGTACATGGTTCCGAAAAGCCATGGGAGTCGTTTTTGTCATTCGAAATAATACAATGTTTTCGCAATCAATTGTCCGCCATGCAATGTTTGCTTTATACGCAACACCGTTATTACCTCTACGGATAATTGGTTTGTGTAATAAGATGTTTTACCCTCTAAAGTAAATATAAATGACATAAACTATCATTATACATGGGAAATTAAAAAAAATATAATTTGCAAAAAACGTGCTACTGCCCCTTTAATGCAATAGAGATACATGTACATATTTGCATTGTTTTATAAAGAGTTGATCATGCTCGTATCCATTTGAATGGTAAATTATCCTGCATTAGGAATATACTTTATGAGTTTAGTTCATCAAGACTAACAAAATAAAATTAAATTAGGATATGAAAATCCCAAGACAAAATCACATGATAACCACTATAAAGGTATATTGGGTAAATAGTCTCTCCTTTTAGAATACCTTACCAGTGAGATGTTACAGTTGAATGACCTTCACTGTTAACGTATTCATTAATTCAATAGCCGACTCTTAATATTTATGCATAGCGGTGACCCAGATATCGAAAACGAGGCTAAGCCCGCAAGCTTCCAAGATGGCAGACGAAAATGCCGTGATGCGACGTGCGAGTCCGATATCGTATTTCATGAATAGCTTTGATGCAAACTCACAAAAAGTGTTCTACTTTTGCACAAACGTTTGTTGCTCTTATCTGAAGGAGTCCGTGTTAAATTTGACAACGGTGATTAAAATGTTCATTCATAAAGTGCCTTGCTGAAAAGTCAAAGCAACGTGGAACGTTGATTCGCAGATATGAGTACTTGTCAAATATCTCAAATTTTTATAAAATTCATGTGATATTATACGATAAGAAACACAATTTTAGGTTGAAAATAGATTTTATGGAGTTTTTTTTAACAATCATTAGTCAGTTAGTCATATTAATGATTTATATTTTCGCTTTTTTCTGACGTTTGTACGTAATCTCGCACATTCGATCAACTTCCGGGAGGCTTGCAATCTCACAATGCGTCACTTGTGCAACTTTCCTATAGAAACAGTTTTATTATCTATATCATATATCTATCTAAAAACCAAAATAATAATAATACTCAATTTGATATGTTTCTATTTACGAGTTCACGCGCTATACAGACCGATTTTTCAACGGGAAATACACAGCGGGTTGCCATATTATTACGTACATGTGACGTAATCCCATAGACTTACATGTTAAATAGCTCTTGCGGGAATATTTTTCATGGAGTTATTGTTTGTCAATAAATTCTGAAATCTGTACCAAAATAAAGGAAATCATCTTAGCTACAGATACATAATTTCCATCTTTTTTTCTGATAATTATTAAGAAATCTACCTCTTATCAAACAACACATATACAACACCGATCATTAGGTTAACATGGCCGTCAATGGGACATTAGAATCACAAGTTGAACATACGATGTTTAAACAAGTGTCATTCGAAAACTAATCAACTGATAGATGACAGGTAATTATGTGCATACAGCCGAGATGATTACCAATCTGTCTGCAAAATATGACAACAAAGAGACTTTTAGTTAATTAATGAAAATTATTCCCGCAAGAGCTATTTAACATGTAAGTATATGGGATTACGTCACATGTGCGTAATAATATGGCCACCTGCGTGTAGAATTGAACTTATTCAGTAGACTAGGCTGTACGTACATAGTCCAATGCAGGTCTAATGTGCATGTATAATTGTATACAGTATATTAAGAGATTTACAAACGAACCTTCTTCAACACAATTTCATTTCAAATGTTTGGCGTGTTTAAGTATATATGATTTTTGTTATATTTTTAACAATTATTTTAAATTCTGTATTATTGTTATTGCAAATAATTTGAGGGGGAAATGGGTAAAAAGTAAACTTTCAACTGCTCTTTTCATTGGGAAATACAATATTACAACTGCAAATTGGTTCCTGATTTTTTAAAGAAACACATCACTCAAATAACAAAATTATATAATATATGTCTGTACCTGAAATCCTAATATCAATTTAGAATTTTATGGATATAATTCGATCATATACATCTTAATCATGTTTTGGACCTGACTCATAAATTTACATGGATTGATCATGTTGATACATGGAATTAAGTTTTTGTTTTGTTTGTTTGTTTGTTTTTTTTTATTCCCATAGTTTCATAGTTACAAGTTCAATATGATATCAGTGGTAAACAAACGACAGTTTGAATTGGTAAATAAGTAAAAAAAATGTTTGAGTATATAAGACATTAGTCAATTGAGACATATACACATGTCTAAGGACTGAGATATGGGATGAAAGGAAACCATTTTCTTTCAAATTTGTTTGTGTCATTGTTTCTTTTTGCAATGAATTGTTCAGCCTGAAAGATCATCTTCAAAGTTTTCAAATAGTTGTTTAATTTTGGAATTGCATTTTTAATATTACATAAATAAATATGTCTCTTTGCAGAGAAAATTAATTGGTTTAGTATTTACATGGAATTAAGTTGATCTGTTTTGCTTTAGTAATGATTTTATATTGAGTAGGGGGAACCATATTGAATTATCAAAAGTAACTACATTTTCATATTTTAAGAGTTTGGTTTGACTCAATCTCGTTGATA
Source organism: Gibbula magus (assembly GCA_936450465.1). Taxonomy (NCBI): domain Eukaryota; kingdom Metazoa; phylum Mollusca; class Gastropoda; order Trochida; family Trochidae; genus Gibbula; species Gibbula magus. The sequence goes on along the minus strand of OW388293.1, from coordinate 70,109,916 downwards.
CATGACAAAATAAAGCTACACTTTGTAAACATATTAACAGTCTAGTCTAATTATTATATTTTATCTCTGAAGGGTAGCATATTTTCAAAGTGGTCAGATTCCTTTAGATATTATATAATTGCAGCAAATATTAATTAAGATAGTATAGCCTTCTTTATGTAACTAAATCTTATCTAAAACTCCTAAGATATTAAGTTTAACTTGACATGTAAATGTTTCATTATTTTTTTTATATATTTTAGTTGAAACTTAGTTCTTTATCTAAAATTTACTTGACCTTTCTGTAAGTTTCCAAGGCATAAACTTGTTTATATATGTCTACAGCTTCAATGTTAAGAACAAGAACATTCTATAATTTATGGTCGAACTTGCTTTTAAAGAAACTTTCTATCTCATTTATGCCAAATCTATTTAGCATTACAAATAATATATATAAATCAGTAATAATTTAGACCAATTATATAATATGCCTCAAATCTTTTATTCATTATATTTTTACAAGATCTGAATAATGATGTGTATATATATAAACTGACATCAGCACATTCACACAAAAAATTACAAGTAAACTTCAATCCATTTGTGTACATGTATGGATACATAAATATATAGGACTATTTCGATCCAGATGATATTTGGTTTTGATTGTGACTTTGTCATATTTTTCATCTTATTTGTGAAAATCATCTTATGTGGAAATCATATATTACAAATGTACCATGTTAAACAAAATATAAAATATATAATGATATATAATATAACATATTACAATTTACCATGTAATATTGTTATGAACTTGAGATATAATTAAAACTCTAATATTTAATGCTTAATAAACTCAGATAATATTTTGTATACAAAATTAATTTTAGTTATTTGTTTTCTTGATTTTCTGAAGAAATTACAGTTTTAAAAAAAAAATCATGCAAATGCTTTATATTAAAATTATATTAAATATATAACTACTTACCTTGCAATTGATTTATTCAAAATATTCGCTTCTGCCAGCATGAAAGTACAAGTCAAGAAGGCCTACTACTGAATAATAGGTCTGCTTGAATCAATTCCGCCGGCTAATTTAAGTCAGCACATTTACGAAATTATAATATTATTTTTACATTATTTTTACATTAAGTTTTCACAGAAATCGGCATGGTAAAATAAACATGTTTTTGTCAACATCACTGGTTGGCGAGACACGGCATGCGATTGTTCATGTCGATTGTTCATGTCCAGAATCTGCTACATCGAAGAAGCCGTAAAAATAAATAAGCTCAAAATGTATTTATCATCACGATCCGATAAGGCTTACATCAATATCACAATCGTATAAATTAGTACTTTGAATCTAGATTTAAGTATGAAACAGCAATATTAGATCTAGATATTCGTAAAAAAAAATCTCGCATGATTTCACGTTTCAATAATTGGCGCAAGTTTACTTCGGCAAACTTTGTCATCCGTTCAAATACTGAATTTACACCACACGTATTTTGAGTAAAATATACATTTGAGATGTTGTTTTAGCTTTTAGTTCCGTCAGCAACTAGTGACAATGTTTGAAAGTGGTATAAAACAAACTTTTTTGGCGACATGTTGCGAGAGAAAATCGCGATCAGTCACTTCCGGGATCACGTTGTTCGTCCATGCGGGCTTAGTCTCGTTTTGGATAGCTCATGGATATTCATGACGTAATATTAAGAGAAGTCTATGTTTATTCAGTATTAAGGTCATAGGCCCAAGTACAAAAAATCAACAAAATAATAGTTATTGTAACAATAATGGTGTTTTACAAGTGTTAAATACATCTTAATCTCAGAGCTTCTATTACAAACTTTGCTAATTTTATAAGATTATCTATCTCATGGCAACTTAATAGCACATTAAATTTAACAACACATGGATGTTTCCAGAAATACTTAGGAATATACTTATCTCTTTCAGTTGAATAGAATTTCCAAATTAACACAACATGGTATTCATCCTCTATACAATTATCCTCACAGAAGTTACATAACCGTTCACTCCTAACAATACCTCAGCGTCTCCCAATATTTATTATTAAAGGTAGTTCCCCTGATCTCAGCAAAAATAAAAGCCTTCTATATTCTCGATTCTTAAAACTAATTCAGTAATATTCAACTACAATTAAAGATTTGTAATATTGATGGAAACTTAACATTTCATTCACAAACTTTAGAAAACCAATCTTGCTGATGACAATCCTTAACTCTTTGCACGAACTGATTAATGAATAAAGAACTATTACCTACTGTTTGCCAGATCCACACAATTCCAAAACCATAATAGAAAAGAAGCATTTTAATCTTCGAGCCCATGTGACAAGATAACACTCATCTAAAGATTTACAGAGAAGGTAACCTTGTTTAGGATATCTATTATTAGGCATTGATAATAACTTTAACCAATATTGAATACACCTGTATGACAATCAACATATAAACCATATCTACCGCATTCACCAAGTGCAGCTGCATTAGAAACATACTTACCTACATCAATAACATATTTACAAAACATTTTATAAAAACGCTCGATACATTCAAATTTGGAATGACCCCACACTTCACTTGAATATAACAAAATTGGCTTCATATGCGCATAAAATATCTTGAATAAAACTAATGGGGAAATATTATTAAACTTATACTGTAGTTGCTTAACAAAATCTAAAGCTATGGATGCCTTTTGAACAAGAAATTCAACACCTGTAGACCAACATAACCTGTTTGAAAACGTTAACCCAAGATAAATATAATATGTTGACGTTTTTAATTTTTTTATTGCCAAACATCCATTTCTCAGAAGACCTTAACTTACCACCATTTCTAAAAACTAAAATTTCAGTCTTATCAAAAATTGACATCATGTCCCCATCTAAAACTAAACTCCTCCAATACTTTTATATTTCTCTTTAAACCAATAATAGTATCATTGAACAAACACAAATCGTCAGCATAAAATAAAGATAAAATATCACGAAACTCTTGACCAACAAATATATTCCTCGAACATTCGATTCCTGTAGCATAGCTTCCAACTCAACAACAAAAAGAGAGAACAACAAAGGACTTAAAGTACACCCTCGCTTAACACCACTTAATGTATCAAAATTGTGAGATATAGAGGTATTTGATAGTTTAACCACAGACTTAACCTTAGAGTACATGTCAAATAAAACTGAATATTTTACCATGAATACCTTTCTTTAAAACTGAAAACCATAATAATGAGTCAAATGCCTTTCTAAAATCAACAAATAAATAATAGAAACGGTTGTTTGATTTTGAGAGATACTTTTGAACCAGACACTGTAGACTGAAGATATTATCAATGATGCTATAACCAGCACGGAACTCAGCTTGATACTCGGGAATCTTATCAAACTGATCACAGAAACTTGTCAGTCTTTTGTTTAATATAAAAGTAAATAACTTTCCCATATGCCCCTATAGTTGTTAACGTCATTAAGGATTCATCAATTTGCTGAATCCTTATTGTAATTGGCGTGTTAATTATTTTTTATTATTTCACGAATTTTGTGAACAAGATTCAGCCAAAACGGCTGAAGCAAATGCAACCAAATTTACATAGTGATAGCCCTTAATGTGGAATAGACGTGCGAAGCTTTTGGTCCTATTCGACCCAACCATTAGAGGTCCAGTTCGAATCCAAATGTCCATTTTTAACATGGGAAAACAATTCAAAATGCACTTAGAGACTTGAAACTTTTTCTAAACGATGCGCAATGTCGATACGAGTAAAAAGGTAAATCATGGCGAATTCGCGAGTCACGTGGTTTAGCCGCCATATTGATTTTTTGCACTTTTGAAAATTACCCGACCCCATGCACCTTTGACAATCTTCTACTCTGAAGATACTTGCACCATGAAGCTGAAACTTATACATGTATGCAGCTAAGGCATTGGTGAATGCATTGTAAGCTTTTTCAACAGCGAACTCCCAATAATTTTTGCACAGTGAACACTCAAAGTTGGTAGATTGTGAAAAAAAGCGCAAGTTTCAAAGGGACATAACTCAAAAACCTACCCGTCGAATTTCATGATCCTTTCAGGAGAGTAAGTTAATAGAATGGTCATTGTAATTGAAAAATAAAATCGCTCGCGAACAGTCATTCCTAGTCACAAATTGCCAAAAACTGAAAATGTACTGAAATTTCGCGATTTTGATGGTGGGCATCTCTAAAAATCTTATTCTTAATCCTGGTAATACATACAGCTATGTATTATAGCTCATTTTGGAGATAAATGAATGGTAATTTATCTTGATCAATTGTGACTTTCATTTTGTACTGTAAACAAAGGGGGTAAATTCTTCTTTCGTTTTACATGATGGACAGGTAGAGGCTGCTGTAGCTTATTGACTAAAATTTGGGCAATGACATTCCCCAATCGATTAGGCCTACAGCGGTTTTCGGCCGTAATAATAGATTTTTGGCACTTTCGCGATTTTGAGGGTACGCGTCTTCAAAAATCTTCTTCTAAATAACGGCAATAGATACAGCATCATGCAGTAGCTCCATGAAAAGCTGAAAGAATGCCCCAACCCTTGCTCTATTTTTAACTGTTAACGAGCTACAGCAATTTCAACATTGAACTTTTTGAAAAACGTATTTTTAGGGCTCGCACTCAAAGGGACATAACTCTGTTACAAATGAAGTTATGTCAAAGTTACTGACTGCAATAACTTTCTAATAACTAGATAAACAATTCCATAACACATCAACGTTTTTTTTTCGAAAATGGTAATCGTGTCCAGCTCTAACAGTGTTCCAGGATTTTCAGATTTCCTTATAAATTGCAAGTGTTCTTAGTCTAGACACAATAGAATAGACAATAGAATAGACGTAATCACATGGGATATCATCATGATGCCAACAAGTTGTTTTTCATAATGTGTCACAAACATTTGTGAATTTGTAAATGAATTCTAATTACTGATACTAGAAATTTACAGTGGGTATCGGGACATTCAAACGTATTTATTATACGGACAATAGTATAAATACAGGAAAGTATGAACATACATTATGAAACAGTTTTAATTGGTGCACAACATCCAGTTGGTTCCTTACTAATTTGAAAGAAATCACGAAATTGCTAATATTTCACTATATACATGATCAAAATATCTTAGAAAAAAATGGGTTACTCCCAAGCTAGGTGGGGGTGGCGCAAAATCAGTTTCATCTGTCACTATCATTTCACACCGTCATAATGATAAAACAACTAACATGTTTCATGATTATGGCTTACTTGAATAATTGGTTTATGGTTTCACATATATACAAGAAGAAAATGTAACTTCCTTACTAAATAGAAAAGAATTGCTAATATTTCACTAAATATATGACAAAAATCGACTGAACTCATTTCTTTTAGAAATAAATGGGTTACCGTGCTCGTTTTTTAGATATGAGCTCCCAGTATAGGTGAGGGTGTCGCAAAATGTTTTCAGATATATACAAGAAAAAAATGTAACTATGTTGTTATTTGGAACAATTTTCATTAAAATTTAAATTTTGCAAACTTTTGATTTTTCTATGAACCATTCATATTTATGTCAATTAATCTGAAGATTTGCAAGGAAGAACACAACTTGATAGAAAAAGTATTCAATAATAAAATTAACCCACAAAAAATGATATGTACCCAGTTAGATAAGATCAATTTTCAATTCAAATGGAGATGACACTGATACAATATACATGGCCTTTCCCCATTATATAGAGTACAGAACAAAAATCAAAATAAATCGTTTTATCATAAAACAAAGACCATTTTGCATAATTATAATACAATAGATTAATTATCGTATAACAAAACAGTCATTTGAAGTTTTAATTTGCGTGCATGACACTGTTACTGAGCTACTTGACTATACATATCTCAATCTGACAACTGAGGGTGCACAGAAACAAAGGCAATGAATTTAAACAAGAACAAAATAACAAAATGGCGTCATCCGTCTCGACTGAAATGTTAATTGTCATATAACGTATTACTACAAGCTTTTACTTGCCTTCAAACGAGTTCATATTAGTTTAATTGAGAGTGCGAGCACTGCAAAATAAGATGTGTTTCCAAACCAAGCAGCAAATAAGGCGAACATGAATTTTTATTCGATTTTCAGTGGTGAAATACGGCATTTATTAGTTAAAATGAAATCCGTATTTTCACTGAGTGAAATAACATGTTATTCTACTCAGTGAAATAACACTTTAAATCATATGACGTCATCGTAACAATAGGATGATTCATCGGATGGTCGTGGAAAGGAAGGTGATCTCGGAGACTCCGTTTATAAAATGAACGTCATTCACCAACTAAATGCATGGTTTGTTAAATAATAAATGATAATAAATGGAACATTTGACTCGTGAAGAAGAAATACTATATTTACACTTGTGGCTGCGCCACTCGTGAAAATATACATTTCTACTTCACTCGATGAGATATACATGGTATTCGACGAGAAATGTCAAATATCCTCTATGTAATTGATAGAATGGTAAACAGCGGATCGAATTGTTCAAAACTCCGTACACCGCGTGCGTCATTTGACCATGATGTGACACCTACTCTTAGCTAGGAGCTGTTACTATGACAGCGGGGTACATAACATTTGCACACCGCGAGACTGACGGGGTACATAAGAAAACACGTAAGGACCGTTAGCCAATCAAAAACGAGTATTTCACAGTAAGGAAAGATAAAAAGATTTGTTTATAGTAAATCCCAAGCTCTTAGGTAAATTGAGGATGTCTGCATCACCGGTTCACCCGATGACTTTTGATACATCTAGAACTGTTTCAATAATAAAAGAAGAAAGCAGAATTTGTTTGGCTTTGTTGATGATTAACTTCATTACTTTCACAATAACAATCGTCAGAGTTCATTAAGCCAGTTATGAAGCGTATCAACTTCAGGAATACAATCCTCGTGTCAATAATTAATTGATCTCGGTTAACTGCTTTCTGCAGGTCCCTTGTACAGCTAAACAAAAACTTCTTAAACTTACACAGAAACTTCTAAATGAATAAAGAAGAGATGAGCACTGCAATAATTTAAATGGGTAATTCAGTTCTTTCCTTGATTTACAGTCCGTATAACTTAAGAAGGGAATAAAGGAGCACTGCAATTGTCATATTGGAATTGGTGTTTATCGCTAGAAAAAGATCGATGTCAGTTGCCATATACAATGGTCTTAAAGCCACGGGATTGAATGACTTGGAAATGGAGGGTGACGCTTGCGTGGTGGATACATGTGACAAAATGATGAAACATCACAGACAAAATGTATACTTTGGAAATGTCTCTGATGAATTATACATGCTCATTGCGAACTGACAATAAGAGAAACAACTCAACGTTCATCCACTGTAGCAGTCCGGGATGTTTCTGTTGACGTGGTGTAGACAAGAAAGATGAATATTCAAACATGGTGCATTTCCTATTTCTTGCAATATTTAGAACTAGAACTAAGCATCAAAGAAAAAGATAACGTACATTACTCCCGCATTAATGAGATTAGTATATACTCTTCCAAAAACATAAAACGAATATCTTAAATACCCTATTTGAATCTGTATTTGATACGAAATCAAGCTTTTTAAAAATATAACAACGTCTTTATTGTGAACATACTCGACGTTTCGGAGTATATGTTTTCTACATCAGATGGAATATCACTCCAAATGTCGTGTATTTATGTTCACAACAAATACGATGTAATCCAGAAAAGTTTATTTTCTCATGTATTCGGATCCGCTTCTTATTGTTCTTCAAAGGTGTCATTATCATCCTCCTCCACAGAAAATATGGATTTATTATCGTATAAGAAAATAGATAATTTGGGTGCATGACACTTTTACTGAACATGGACACAGAAGCTACTAGACTAAACATATCTGAGTCTGACATCTGAGGGTGCACAGAAACAAAGACAATTAATCTCTTTAAACAAAATCTAAATAAACACAATTTGTTACATGAACAAAAATATTATTTATGATAGATCGCAAGTTCGTACATACATTGAAGATGTCTGCATTACCTGTGTGGGAGGGGGATGTATATATATATATATGATAGCCGAATTTGGTGTATGGCTGGAGGGCATAAATGCCTTGATGGAACCCAAAAATGAGAAAAAATATTTTTAGCGCTATTGAGGCAGGGGTGATGACCATATCTTCTTGTTGAGTGTTTGTTACCCGGTTAATGCCTAAATGAGTGCGAATGCAACTTTTCAATTACTGAGATGCGCCTTAGGGTGAATTGGTGTCCCTTAAAACGCCAAAGCATATTATCATACGGATGTATCAACATCATTTAAAATAAATAATAATAAATTGAAGCAGTGGCATTGGAATGGTAATAGAAATAACTTATGGCAACTGGACCAGAATTCAGCGTGCTTACATCTAGAGTATAAAATTAATGTAACTAAACATGCTTATTAAAATATAATGCTTTTGAACAAGATAAAGCCATCATATATTGTTAAGGTGTGTCAGTGTGATAATGAAATGTGGAAAATATAAAATATACATTGGAAGTGTCAATTCACAATACTTTAATTTTCTGTCAAAATATTTAATATTTCATCAACATGTCTTGAATGTGACAGCTCCGTAGAGATTACCCATGGCAGACAGATCATCGAAAGAATTGGTTGTTTCCGCTATGCTGCTTTCATAATATCTCTCAAAAGTTCCAGAAAGTCAATGTTTTTAAATCAATGTAACAAACTCTCAAATAATTTGGGCACAAATACTTTAAGGTCAATATGGTTCGTCAATATTTTGGAGATCTCAGAAAACACACACCGGAGAATTCATATCCAACTGTATACACTAGAAACTGCTGTTTGATAATATTTAACGAAAATACATACCACAAAATACATCATAGATACATATCTACGTAAAAGCGCCCTGGAGCATGCGGAGATTAAATATTTATTTCTCAGTAGAACAATGTTAACTAGTTCTGTTCTATAAAAAATCTCTATTGTACATTGTAACAACACAACACTACGCAAGTTCTCCATCCCCAAAGTCTATATCCAGCAAAGTGGTGTTTGAGAAATTAAATTATATTTAAGGATTCAGCAATTTCAAAGGGAGAAAACTCAAATACCTACGCATCGAATTTTATGATTTTTTCAGGAGAGTAAGATTTGACTATGGTCTTTATGAATCAATCATAAAATCGCTCGCGAACAGTCATTTCCGGTCATACTAGAGACAAACTTTCACATGGGGAAAATCAACATAGAGACTTGAAACTTTTTTCCAAAGATGCGCAATAAATCTACGAGCAATAAAGTAAATCATAACGAAGTTGTAGTTTACGTGGTTTAGTCGGCGTTGTGATTTTCTTTACAATTCTTTGATATTGTCATGTTCATATCGGGTATAGATAGTTCTAGGGACATGCTAGAATCTTGTAACTTGTTTAAAAAGATGCGCAATAACATTGTAAATATGTCTCAATTCATTATATTTCAAATAATTGAATCATTCGTTTGCTGAATTCTTTTATTGCGCTTGCGACTATACTTCTTCCTGCCTTTCTTGTGTAATGGCAAGACTAGTCCTTTAGCCCATTCAATGGGGAAATTGCCACTTTGCAAATATTATTGAACAACACATGCAAGAATGGTATCAGTTCAGTTTTACAACGTTTAATCAGTTCTTGAGTAACTGCATCAGGGCCTGGAGCTTTACCGTCTCTAAAATTATCAATAGCATTAATAATTTCATCATGCTTGATTTCGCAGTTCAGAATGTTGTTTATGATGTCATTATTGCAAGCACAACGTGGTCTTCTAGACATTGACTGGCTTATATGGTTCTGGTCGGTATGCTCGTGAATAATGTTCATAACGTCTTCAAAGTAATCGACCCACTGAGCTGCTGATATAGATGTTATATCAGATGTTCTATCTGTTGTCAGGTGATTAACCTGACTCCAAAACGATTTAGTGTTCTTTAAATCAGATGACAACATATTCACGGGACCAAATTCACGGTACGAGTTCCGAAGAATTCAAAACTCCGTCCAAAAATGCCCTTACCCGGTATATCGAAAACGATCTAAGTTATTATATTTAAGCTGCTTCAGATTTCTACATTCTTCGTCATACCAGACTGCACTGTTGGGCTTGTCTGGTGGTGAAAAGTTTCCAAAACTTTGCATATTACACTTATCTGCACTCAGGTTTATACATGCAATAATAATCTATGTACCGCACTGTCCGTAGTGTCAATGACGTCACTTTTGAAGTTCTCAAGTCCATACGATTTCAAGAAAGTATTCAAATGTTTAACGAACATTGGTTTCCGATCTTCTTTCCATGTATACTTGATCAATGGTTGCACAGTGTTACCCTTGTCACCAAGGCTACGAGATGTACGGGGTGTACACAGTGTGAGTATACGATGGGTAAATGGTCAGATTCAGAACGACTGTCCACGCTGAAGTCCAACTTCCCAATGCAAGGCATAACTCTTGCCAGTCTCCATTACTGGCTGATTTAGGCCTTGCAGTATTTCCTCAAGAAATCTGTGTTCAGAAATCCAGGCCCGCTATGAATTTCTGGTGAAAGGATTCACTATCTTGACACAACAAAGCGAGGGAAATACCGCAAGGGTTAAATCAGCCAGTAATGCAGACTGGCAAGAGTTATGCCTTGCGTTTGAAGGTTGGCTCAAGTCATGTTCCGTGTCAAATATATCAGTAGAACAGAGGCAATAGTTAACCATGCCAGTGCCATTGTACAAGACACAAGTCATATCTCCCTGAGGATCAGATCTACTTCTTCCATTCACCATATGGATGTTATGCGCGCAAAACATGTCCATCAGATCTCGTCCATACAGATATATTATCTTTTCGAGGTTATTCCTCGGTAGTTGAAAATTATCAGCATTATAGTCAATATCTTCTAAACTAGGTATATGCTGACTGTCGTCATGAATGATGAAATCATTTAAGTCCCCTGTCCTTGAATTAAAGTCCCACATCAAAATCAACCGAGTAACATTTAGATCTAATTCTAAATTCTAAATAGTCAATTCCTTTCAGTGGTCTAGTGTCAGTTTTGATTGAGGAGTTTATTGGATTAACATAAACACAAGTATATGGTACGGAGTTCCATATACGGATTAATTAGATAAGACAAAAATGCAATCAATGAAACCATTCCACACCTTCTTTATAAATTAACTTGCCCTTTGTTTAACACAGACAACAACACCGCCTCTGTTGTTAAAGATCCTTTGATTAACATATACAGTGTGATCTTTAAATTGTGATGTAATATCTGTTAAAGTAACATTATTCCATATTTCCAGGAATCCAAGGACATCAAATTTAAGACAATAATTGAGAAAATCTCCATCTTGCAGCTTATGTATGAGTCCATGCACATTCCAAGATGAACATTTGAACCACGAACAAGGCTGTCATCAGTTGGTAACCGTTGGACCGGGCCACCCTGCTAGGCGTGCGTGTCGATTTCATGTGCATGCGTTTCACATTAAATGCCTGTCTTTCTCCCTCGTTTTACCGTGATGACAGCATCTGACGTCACATCATAAGTGTAAACATTGTCCTCAACATCTAATTTATCAAATCTCAATTGTGCCTTTTGATTCCTCTCTCTTGCCTTGATCATGAATGGAATTAATTTCTTGCTTTTCTGCCGGACAACCTGAGAGAAATCTTCACTAATATATACTTTACTTTGAGACTTTTTCAGCATTTTCGACGCTTTCAGTACAGCGTGTTTATCTTTGTCATCGCCAACTTTGACGATAATAGCCTTTCCCTTGATGATACGATGGGCTCTGGATATTGATGTCGGTTAGCTTGAGGTCCTCAATTAAGATTTCCTGCACAATGTTCTCACAGTCTGTCCAGATTTCGCCGGGACTGGATTTTCTAATACCATTCGACCTTCTACTTTGATTTTCCAGATAATCTAATCTTTTATTCATGGATTTTATCAGCCCTTTAAGTTCAACGTCTTCTTCTTCCAGTGCCATTCAAGGTTCATTAGCTCCATGTACTTGATCGGACACGTTTTTTTTTAGCGAATCTTCAATGTCAGTTCGACAACGTTATCATTAGAGCGTTGAACTTTATCAATTTTATGACAGATCGAACGGACTTCATCCGATCAACGATTGCAAAACATTATCACTCCCTTGAATTACTAGTTTTGCCTGTTTGTATTTTGTTCCGGTAAATGCATCCTCGGTTACCCATGGTTTTATATATGCTCCGTCACTCTCTAATATCATCCATGGGAAACCTTATCAGGAGAATCTGTACTCAAATTACCCGCCCTTGGCCGCCGTGAGCCAATCAAACTGCTACGCAGCTTGGACCTGCTAGCCAATGACAATTCATATCACTTATAGTCCAGGCAATATACAGTTACACCTTCAACAAATTGCATTAAAAACAAAAACATGCTTGAACGTATCTCCCATCGTGTATATATAACATATCAAATGTATAGGAAAATATAATTTACGAAATTTCATAATAAGATTTAAAAAAATTACAAATAACATACACCGCCATTATTCAAATATGACCCGTTCATGCTATCGTACGCAGCGTCAACGTAAACGTCAACATTATTTTGCGCGTTTATTTAGATGGAAATTGAGATGAATTGCCAGAGTTGGTAAGTATTTTCCTTTTCCATTGATTGAATTGTTGTTAGGATGGATTTTCTCTTCTCATCGGTATGCAAGTCTTTTAAAGTGTTTAATAGAATGTTGATAGTTTTGCCACAAATGTTTATCACGTTAGATTGGCAGCGAGCGAGCCTTGTTACGTTTCTGCTTTATTTGTGACAGATATTAAAAATTATATGCTTAAGACAAACGAAATGTTCAATACAGCAAGTTATACAAAAATAATCCTGCTGTACGTAAGGGAACTCTTGTCAAAATTTAAAAAACTATGGAATAGCATAAGGGCAAACAATTTTCCGATTTTCTAACTAATTTAAAAGTCAATATTTCATATATTTGTGGAACAAAAATGATTGTGTAATAAAGAATTAATATCAATTATTATTTTCTTTTGACAGATAGCGTTGTAATCTTGTTGAGGGGCAAAAAGTTCAGCAAAATTCTTCATAGAGGTTCACTTCAGGTATGATTTAAGATAATAAAACTTCATCTTAGGCATGATTTCACAAACTACCTTCACATTTTTATTATTTGAACGTATTGAATATTTTATCTTAACACTAATAATAGTTAAACCATCAAATCATTATCTAATTTGAAAATGTAATGATGTTTTAATTTGAGTTTTTTTTCTAAATTTTCTAGATAAAGAATGCAAATAAATATGCCCTATTTATGCAATGAAATAGGTTTGTAACACGAAATTTTATCAGTTATTGTTTTCTTTTTACAGATATCCATGGGATAATCTTCTTGAAAGGGAAATGCCGAGTCAAAACATTCATGAAGAATCACATCAGGTAGGCTTAAATATTGTAAAAGTATATGTCAAACTTGATATTGATAATAATATTAAAACTAAATTATTCATGTAACATTTTTTAAAAACATTTTGTTAACACTATGGGGTCCAAATGATTTGTATTTCATTAAACAACTATACCTTTTTGATGTGATTATTTATTAAATTGAACAATTCTTATATTTCAGAATGGAAATAAGTGTGCCCTGTGTGACCTACCGATGGAACCAGATACATTTTTTATTTTACTGTAGTTCAGAACGTTTGTTGCAAAACCTATACAAAGTTTTCTAACAATTTATAAGATAAACAGAAAACGTGTCAGAAATATCGTGCAATGAAAAAGGTTTATAATTATCAAAATTAGTCAATAATTAATTGTATCTATCAAATAAAATTTGTTTCAGGTCGTGACAAATTATTTTGCAATGCTACTGACCGACGAGAGATTCCGTCTCAAGTGACCGGTAATGTTTACTTACAAGACTCCCGCATAGCGCGGTATAACGGGGATGTTCACGGGTCGCATTCTTCGCAATGATGTTGATACCAAAACAGCAGTTGTCAGAATTATGAAGTCTGAGACATGTGTTTTCACCGCGTGAATATTTATGGAATATTGCAACCATTTAAAAAAAAACAACAACTTTATTTTCCCGGGATTAGATACCATGTGCTGAAAAGTTGGCTTCAAATATTATCTGTGACCCTTCACATGTTTTGCATGACTGTTTTGAATTGTTACCCTCTGGCCGGCGGTATAATGTACCGACGTGCAAAACCAAACGTTATAAAATGTCTTTTGTACCAAAGTCAATTTCTCTATTGAATAAGCGTTAATGTTTCCATCATCATACTCTTTGTCCATGTTATATAATCATGTATTTATTCAATGGGCGGTTAAATTCCCTTTGATGTTTTTGAAACGATATGTCCTGTATCAAGAAAAGTGTGGTCGTATCCATGACGTCACTGATTTATCAGCCACAGTTGTTTTAAACTCTCTGATAGGACGATCGTGAAGCAGCAGGGCGGTGCGAGGGCGGAGCTACAAACACCTGGCTGACGACCTTGAGTAATTACAACATTATTGCAAAACCAGATGACATCAAAGAGTTGTATGCCGCTCCATGTATTTATTATAAATGAATGTGTATAATTTTGTATCTACGCTCACTCAGTCGTGAAACAAATTCCCTAATGGGCAATAAAGAATTATCTTATCTTCTTCGGTAGCTTCGTAGCATGAATATTTAAAAAAAAAATCATTTACATTGCATAGTTCATCCAGCACAAACCATTGTAGTAGAAAATACATGTATGTCAAATTATTTATATAAAAGTTGAAAGAACATTAGCTACTTTGCGTAATAGAAGCTACGCCCATGAGAGTGGATTGGAGATCGACCAGCCGATATGAATCCTCTGGAGTGGGGATGGGAAAACAAGAATGGATTCTTGGTTCCTCTCAAAATGGACAAACCGCCAGCACTACAACAACTACTCAAAGTTGTTCATTGTAACTGTAAGACGGACTGTGCACATGTCGGAAACATGGACTGTCCTGCTCTACAGCATGCGGAGAGTGTCAGGGACTAAGTTGTGCGAAATCAATGAAAACAGATATTGACTCTCTAGATAAGAATACATATACTTGTGTATTCAAAATAGTGCATTCAGATAATTATTGAAACAAAAAAGCATCATAGTGTTTGAATTTCGTGTAAATTGTTATGTAACTGCACAGTGTCAATAGATATACTTCCTTAAACTAGTCACTTGAATGAATGTGATATCCAGAGGGAATATACCTTAAAGCGAACGGTCGATCGTGGAATTTGCTGGGTAGGTATGAAGGCTAATGGCATGTTTTTGCATATATTAAAGTATCACTTATTTCATGCTAAAATTTATATTAAACTCACTGTTGTTTTTAAATTAGTGTTGTTTATTCATTTCTTAACATATGCTAATGTATATTTATACTGAATGAATTAAGGTGTTTCTAATACGTGAAATGAACATTTTTTCGACCATTTTAGGGTTTTTACGGGCGTTTCCAAGGCAACCACATTACGTATTATAAAAATAATGTCCATAATACTTCTCCGAACTATGAGTGATGATGAAAGTTAATAAATTTACTTAAATCAAACAAGCAATCTGCTTAAATATAACGATGTCTTATCAACTATAAATGAATGACTGTGATATAACGTTTCTGAAAATCAAAGAAGGATAAAACACATACCCTAATTTCATACAATCATCACAAAATATCGTTGACTACATTTTCCTATACTTTTGTTATATTGACCAGTAAGTGTCATAGATTTAACAACACAAAAAATTGCTTTTATTGCAATTTGTTGTAGGTTGGTCAAAATTTGAGCTAGAATGACTGGACTTTTAGTTTCAAAGCAAGCGAGGTCATTGTGTTAGCCATCCGTCACCGGTTATCTCCCTTGACCATTCCCGTCTTATCCCAATTAGCATTTTCTTTGGTTACTGACTTCGTCATGCTGGCCAAGGGCGGGTAATTTGAGATATAGTGGAGAGTAACGGAGCATATATAAAATCATGGGTAACCACAACTTCCAAACGCAAGGCATAACTCTTGCCAGTCTGCATTACTGGCTGATTTAACCCTTGCGGTATTTCCCTAGCTTTCTTGTGTCGAGGCAGTGAATCGCTGCACTGGAAATGCATAGAGGGCCTGGATTTCTTAACACAGATTTCTTAAGGAAATACTGCAAGGCCTAAATCAGCCAGTAATGGAGACTGGCAAGAGTTATGCCTTGCATTGGGAAGTTTGGGTAACCAAGGATGCAGTAGATGAAGATCTTGTAGCAATGCCCTCGGTGGTATCTGGTACCGAACTCAACTCCGCCGATCAAACATCATCACTATCAAGTTGATCACAACAAAGCGAGTGTGAATCCCACCAGTCTGATTATAATCGACCTAGTTCCGAGGAATAAAATTTGCAAAATAATATATCTACCGGGATACGAACACTTTCTGTAGATTCCTCGCCACAAGGTCTGAGAACATCCCGTATAGGCGTGTGTTCCGAACCAGTTTAGCGCAGCCAGACCCCAGTCAAATAGCTGACCAATCACATCATAGTATTTAAACGGTCGCTGTTTTGAAAGCATTCGGAAGAGTCCAAAGGATAGCTATTTGGAGTTATCTTCCCCTAGCTTCTCGCACCGAAAGCATTTGTTGGGCATATTTTGATTGGCTACCTGAATTGCGCCCGAACACGCGACTCTACAGGCTGTAATCAGACGGTTTGGCGTGGAACCTACGACTGATATGAGCTCGTATCCCGGTAGATGCACTATTTTGCAATTTTTATTCAACGGAAAACCGTCGACTTTAATCAGACTGTGAACCCCACCTGCGGCATATAGACGAGGGATTCTGCTTCGGGTAGCTCGAACACTTTTCTTTGACAATATATGCATTAATGTTGGTAGAAACGTACCAGCAGTAGCTCGAACTGTTCAATGGATATTCCCAATTTGGTTGAAGCACTCGGAGTTCACCTCTGAAAACCAGGTCTTCTCGAAAACTTTTTTTTTGAGCGAACTGTTGCGTCAACCATCTTGCCACATGTTAACCTATTTTATTTATGGAAGATGCGTGTGTGTTTGAGTGGTTCTTACCCCTTGTCAATTGGCACGGATCCTGAAAGCTCCTGTTGTTGTAGAGAGTTGAATGAACATCATGACCCTGGCTACCCGAAACATGCAAATAAACTGACGGGCAAAAGAAAGTATAACACTCACTTGTTTTCTATTAATTCAATATTTTAAAGAAATGAGATGCATTTGATTATGGCACGATGCAATAACACCTCTAGGCAGTAGTTTGAATAACTTAATTGGTGACTGTTTTATTTTTTAACTAAAATATCATTATTTAAAGTAGACAATGGTAAGAAATGAAATTTACACCAACATGACCACTACCACGTTCACCAATGTGTGCAGGGCGACACAGAGTATGTGTTATATGTCGAAGAACAGCTGTGTTTTATCAAACTTAATTTGGGGGAGTTTCAAAATTTAAATTTTAAATTTTAATTTTTAAAATTTTAAACCGCGTAGAGGTATTCTTAGACTGATTTAATGTTTTGGACTAATTTCACAAACTAGTCCGTTTTTGAATACGACGTCGAAAACTCGAGATATTTGACTTTGAAAATTATACATATGATAAATACAACTGAGCTATATACTTTCTTTTGCCCGTAAGTGTAGAAAACAACTGTGATGTGATGTGAAGACTGCAATTGCGATGTCAATAGTTCAGCTGCACTCCGAAAGTTAATTCACCCATTGGTGTATCTAGGTGCAAATGTCATGTAGATAGTGAATTCGATCAGAACAGAAATTTCATGACTACAGCTGGGCAGAGAAAAATACAAATTTAAAATAAAATATATCCCCTCGTAATTTCATCAAGCTAAAATAACTAGTATGTTAACTGTGAGGTATGAAATTCAATAATGTTATGTTACCTTCATTCTTCACTACTGAAATAAAACACACACACTTATCGGTTTCCTCAGATTTATCACAAATTTTATCATATTTACACAGATAAGACACTGGAAAGAGAAAACATTGAACAAGAAAGATATTAGAATCAGAACTTGGTAGACCTTGTTTTATGAAATAATGATTTGTTAACCGTTTCCCCTGAGGATTAGACGAACATTTGTATTATCTGAAGACAAGTAAGTTTGGAAATGAATAGTAAATATAGACAGAATGTTATTTAACCACGAGAGATCAACATATCTGAAGACGATACGTGTCTGTACATTATCAATTCATATACATATATTCATATATTTTCCAAAGAGCAGATGTCGATATACTTTTAAAAAACAAGGTACATTACGATTTCTGTCAAGGCAAGATGTAGTGAAGTGGTAAGATTTCTGAAAACTAATATGATATTAATTGTTTCCTTAACCTAAATGGGAAGCAGATGTCTGAAGAGTAAAATACTTAAATAGTAATATGTTTGGTAACAATAAATAAATACATTAATTACAGTAAAAGAAGGTTTTCTGAAAACTATGACTAGACAGAATGAAGTCTTAATAAATACCAGAAACAGATGGAATTTCGTTGTAAATAAACACCAATTTAAAACTGGATCTGGTCGAGAATGACATGAAAATACATCAATTCAGTTCACTGATACAAAAATAACTCCCGTCGCCAAAGCAACACCAATTACACTTAACCGCAAAAGAAACGTCACCATACAAAATACAAGATGATTCAATCCGCGCGTAATAAAGAGGAAGCCAACTAAACTAGATTTAACATTTCAAAACATTATCTGTTCATATTTCTGTGAAACCAACGTTTTAAGAAACCATCATTTAATGAAGTGCTCGTAAAATATCTTCAACCCCTTGGTACAATGTACTGCTGCCAGTCTTTACTTGAATCTCCAAGGCGAGATGAGGGAGTCAGAAACGGCTTTCTTGGCTTGTTTTATGACGTCTTACAGTAAAGACGCGTCAACAAATTGAAGTCCAATAAGGTTATTTATGTCGATAACATCTTTTATTAATTAAATTTTTACATTTTATGAATGTTTAAGTTAAATGCCAAACATTCTGGACAAAATAACATTTTGAAAAAGCGATTTCCACACCCCAAGGGTACTTGAACAGACATGAACATAAAATAATTACACCCTGACGTATGAACAGAACAGAACAGAACAGAACAGAACAGAACAGAAATTTTATTCTCGAAAATCACACAAAGTGACACACACAAAATACAGCATTTAAACACATACTAAAACAGTGTACAAAGTCCAGCTTTGATAAATTGAGCAATTTTAGAGTTAAGTGGCGAATAATCACATTTCATTAAATAAATAAATTGTTCAATATGAGGATGTTTACAGAAGTATTGGGGAAGGAATTGACATCTGAGGGAATGTAGGGCTGGGCAGTATAATAAAAAGTGAAGATCATCGCATACAATAGTTGTACAAAATTGACAGGTTCTATTACATTTTGGAATGCCGGACCGTATTAACTTGTGGGTACCTCTTTACAAATAATGTCCCTAGGGCAGCAGTATTTCGTTTTTCACACAGTTGTGGTGACGTTTCTTTTGCGGTTGAGTGTATATTCGCAGAGCAAAGATATAGAAAGAAGCTTGTCTAAAAACAGTGTAGCTAATAGATGAAAAGGATAGCCCGAACATGAACTTTTGAGCATAAATATTGGTAAATGTTATTTTTGCATTAAGATGTAATGGACATTAGTTTAAGGTGTGCATAGCTAGTAACTAATGGTATCTAGACATGCTAGATGTGAAAAGAACAATATCATCATTATGTTGAAACCGTCCACACTCGCTGTTCGTACAACATTGAATTATATTCAACATTTATTTTTGATAAAATACCTACGATTTTGTGGAACTATTAAGTTGGGATCATACTTGAATCTTTTTTTTCAAAATCTAACCTGACAGACAAGTTTGAAGAATAGAATGATTTTAAGTACGCATTCCTATCGAAGACCAACGTATTTCATATAAATATTGTTTAAAGATGATAACAAACAATTTAATTAAAAGAGATTTCCAAAACTGTCACCAAATACAGGGCTAATACAGGGCGTGTGTTACTACACTGTTTAGAAAAATGAAAACCGACTAATTTGTATTTACGAAATCAAATGCTGGTATTCGACGTGCGATTTAATGAAGTGCTCGTAAAATATCTTCAACCTCTTGGTACTGCTGCCAGTCTTTACTTCCTCAGCCATCTGACACGCAAAGAAATAGACTTTCTAGCTGGTAGAATATTCTCAGCGATTTCTCAATTAAAATTTTAACGTTAAAATATTACCCGCAAATATAGCTCCGGTTGAATAAAAGGTAAAATTTCAAGTTTTAAAAATTCCCAATCGATTTTTTAAAATGTGTTATTGCTTATGTACTGAAGGGAAATGTATTTGCCTTAAAAAGGCACAAATACTGTAGAACACTATGAAATTAAATTAAATTAAATTTCACACGGACATGGGATGTTGACCTAAATAGTTACACCTCTTAACGTTTTATTTGATAGTATTATGGACTTTGTTGGTTGTCGTCTACCTTCTTGGGACTTTTGCCAGATTTAAATGCCCATATGTGTCAAACTATTTCTGAACAAGGTACAACTAAAGTTGTTATATCAGCTCAGGTGTAAGCTGTAACGCGAAGTATGTCGACGATTAGGTTTCATTTTAAAGGGTTGTAGCACGTTTTTCGCAAATTTTATTTTTTTAAATTCCCAATTTATTATGATAGTTTATGTCATTTATATTTACTTTAGAGGGTAAACCATCTTTTTACACAAACCAATTTTCCGCCGTGGTTAAAACGATGTTGTGTTTAAAGCAAACATTACATGGCGGCCATTTTATTGTGAACACATTTTATTATTTTGAATGACAAAAACGTTCCCCATGGCTTTACGGAACCATGTACACTAATTTTTTAAATTGATTTTCCGAAGAGGGAAGGATGTTTTACCATTGGTGACATTGTTTTTCAAATACATTTCATCGACTTATTTCATCGAAAAAAACCGTGCTACTGCCCCTTTAACACGCCATAAATATACCGTCTTCTTCAACTAAAACCCACAGAACATATCATCGACCGGAATACGTTATGGGTTCCAAAATCTCATTAAAAAAACAACACTTGTTCTCATCTGTATATCTGTATAATTCAACATTCTGATCTGAATGTATTTGATCCAAAATGACACGAGGACATATTTTCAGAACTGTTTGTCCGCCTTTCGTTTAACCCTGTGATGAGAATTTCAAACGGCTTTGCCTCATGTACATAGTTGCTTTGTAAACGCGGTTAACACCTTTTGGCAAGTGTTTACATTACAGTGTGAACTACATTAATTATGTTTTTAACATAAATGTTATCAATATTCAGTCATCTCTGATACTATAAACAAAAGTAAATTTGGGAATAGGTACACACAGGTAAGCATACATTGGCTCTGTTCAATAACATCCATAACAGCGAGCGCTAAATAATCGCTCATTGAGCGCTACATTAAACCTCTCTTGAACGCGATTGCTTAATGTAACGCTACGTAGCAAGGCGAGCAACCTTCGAGGGATGTGCACTGCGTCGTTCAAGAGAGAATGAGCGCTACTTGAGCGCTACTTTAGCGCTACATTGAGCGATCAATGAGCAATTTAAGCCCTATGCCTCTTGTACTGTCTAAACGTAAAAGTAAAAACACGAAGCGTTCAATGATGGCGTGACAGGAAACATATAGTGAATGTATCTATCTCTTCTTTTTCCTATTTCCACTTATTTGGTAGCACATTGGCAGAAGCATATCCTCCGTGGATACACCCAACTGTACGCTATATCGAACATCTAAATGCATTTAACAAACTTGCATGAAACTTTTAAATCAGCATTGCGTTAAGTGAATACAATCTACATTGGACATCAAATCTATACAAAGGATGTTAGCTTTCAAAGGCTTTTAGTTCTTGGGAGCCACGGCCACGTGTCTGTAATTTCAAATCCACATTGAACAAGAAGCATATACACGATGTTTTAGCTTTCTAATGCTTTTAGTTCTCGAAAGAATATAAGTAGGTTTGAAGGGTTTGGCCCAAATCACATGATTTTCAGTGTATAATACCGAGTTGCAAAGAAGTTTTGCACAAGATTTCGCTAGAATAAATCCTTTCTGTTTTTGAGAAAAAGACAACGGCATTTTAGAATGACCTCTATCGACATTGTTAAGGGCCAAAAATCTACAATTATTTAATTCATAATTCTGAGAATTCTGAACACACGAGTTCTCCTTTTTATGGCTATTGGTTCTGGAGGAGAAGAATAAAACAGGTCATTAGGCCCCTGTGGTCCTTTTTAGAGGTCATCAAGTCATTAAATCTACAATTCATAATCCTCAGTATAGCCACGAAACTTGTAAGTCTTCTCCTTTTATGTATGCCTTGTCAGAGTTACTAATTTACCTTCTTGTGAGGCGTATCCTAAACTAAGAGTGTGCAATAGTATGGGTGTTCTTATAGTAATGTAACGAGCTAATTGCCACACGTGGGAATAATAAAATGATCATAAAAGCAAAGAAACGTCGTTTTTATCTCAAATCTACCAGATAAATCTGTAAATTGCTCACTTACATGTGAAATGAGTTCTTATATTGATTCGCAGTCTTGTAACATCAGTAAATCGACTCATGCTCTTTATCTTAATTGCAGTTATTGATTAAGCTTTGCTATAAAGTTTCATGAATGATCCTATGCACAATCCCTACACTATTTTGCCTTTGGTGCAGATGTTTCATGTTTACTGTACGAGAAGAGGTAATACTTGAGATCGATTGTTTTGTGTAAATATATATATATATATATATATATATATATCTAAGCTCGCTTCACATATATACATAAATTATTTATATACGAACTCATTAGTTGCATTACGATATATTGATGAGGGAACGTTGGTGTTGAGGTTTGGAGAGAGAGGGAGAGAGGGAGGGAGAGAGAGAGAGAGAGAGAGAGAGAGAGAGAGAGAGAGAGAGAGAGAGAGAGAGAGAGAGAGAGAGAGAGAGAGAGAGAGAGAGAGAGAGAGAGAGAGAGAGAGAGAGAGAGAGAGAGAGAGAGAGAGAGAGAGAGAGAGATGATGATGTTTACTTGATGGTTCCCTCAGCATGTGAGGTCATAAGCAGAATTAACTTGTTTGTTTCTCAATAACAGCATTATTTTGTTAAATCGCAACAACACCTGATATTTAAAATATATGAATACAAACCACGTCATTAACTCGCATAAAAAATTCATACAATGTCAATCTTATGAATGTTGCAATTCTTAACACATCATGTGGTCTAATAAGCTGCTTGTTTCACAAAGTAGACTTGATTTGTTGACAGCATAAACAGTTGTAGCGGAGTGGTATAAAGGAAGTGCTAAAAGGACAACGACAGGAGGCAACAGCAGGAAGCAACAGCAGGATAGCCTATTTACAAGCTGAACAAAGCATTTAACTAACATTAGGATTTGGTCGGACGACAGCAGGAGATAGTTTATAATAATCAACTTTCACTTTCCCCCTTACGTTTTTATGACGACTTTCAGCATTAGGTTTAGTGTATATTGAAGTACATATATAACGTATTGTCGCAAACTGGTACCCAAAGGAAACTCAATTTCCGGGTCCATTCTCCATTGTAGCAATGACAGAAAATTGCATTATTATCGGTTATAGAATGTTCATTGGTTTGATGTTCATGAGAACAATTTAAGGGAATGTATCTTACATTCAAATAAAAACACCATAGAATAATACCAAGGACAAATGGCTGCTTTTATGTGTATATCATTTTCTTCCCACAGAGGACAAGGACAAATGACTGCTTTTATGTGTAAACCATCTCTTCACACAGAGGTTACTCCTTTCAGATTTCCGATCCTAGCCTCTGTTCTATATCGCTTGAAATCGAGAGAAGAAGCAAAATCCCTACCGGAGGAAAGCGGAATCTCATACAGTATCCCTGCTTCTTAACCAATGAAACCTCATCTTTCAGCGGCCCTGTCGATCGAGTCACTTCAAAGATCTAGACATTTTACTCCTAAGGGTCTTGATCATTAGCCTATGTCCTTCGAATATGTCGGATGTAAATAACACAAATAAACTATTTTTGGTATTTGTCTCTGATTTGGTCTTCTCTATTTATAAGTATGTTTATGATCAATAGTTTCCACAAAATCAAATAGCATATTTCATGGAAAACACATAAAACGTGAAAACGTTGTATTACGTTTATTTTATCATTATGACATGTCATTGGCAATTGTCACTTTTACAACGGCGTCACTGATTGCACTACTAGATTCAATTGCAACCAATCAGTACACTACCTTTCTGCCCTCGATTCCAAGCATAAAACAAGAGAGGTTAGGATCGGAGATCTGAAGGGAGTAACCTCTTTGGGAAGAGAATGTGTATATATGTGCGTTGAATGAAACATCATTATGTAGAATGGTCATGCCCACAACTGATGTTGCGTGTGGACAAATTGCGTATATAGACTCTGGGATTTACTACAATTATTGACTTTGTGGAGTAATTTAACTTGCTTGACAGTATACATAATTGAGTTATTTACTGAGATAGAACAAAGTAATAACATTGTGAGGAGAAATATGTTTGGAATAAAGAACAAACTTGAGTAGCCGTCATTTAGCTACTTCTTGTTAACTTGAATTCATAGACGTCATGCTAATGGGATTTTCAATCAGTTAGTGTCAAGTAAAATACAAAACTTTGTTTATCAGACACATATTAAAATCAATTGATAGGCACTTGAGGCGATCTGAAAAAATATGTGTTGTTTTTTTCTTTATTCATGGCTATTCTAATCATGGAGGTGAGGTGAGGTGAGTTGGGGTTTAACGCCGCTTTCAAGAGTATTTCACTTATATCGCGGCTGTTACTATTATGGCAGGGAGAAAGCCCGCAACGCCATGTGGCTGTGCATTGCGGTGAAACCCGCGAGCATCGGCTGGACCTAGCGAACTAGCATTGCACCCAAACCTTCCTGCGTGTAGAACAGTTCTCTACTGCAGACAAAGTTGCCGTGCTCCTGGCGGGATTCGAACCTCTAATCATGGATTCTTTGTCTTTCAGAGTAACTCTTTGTAAGAAATCTGGATTTATGGAAAACAAGAAAGAACACATCTTGGTTGTTGGTTGTTATTAAACATAGGGCCGTCGTAACAAATTATTATTCCGTACAATAACCAAGAGACATGCTTCATGTATTATTAGTATTTATTACTGGAACGTTTCTAACATGTCTACATACATACAAAATGTGATATCGATCATTTGAACTAAATAATTGATTCTCAGCATTCACAAACTATTTAGCAAGAACTTCATGTAAGGTGGCATGAAATTTCATGGATCGTGTATATGTATATAAAACAAAACCCACAAAGCCTACATGCAGCTAATAATAAAAATAGCTTGCAGCATATGCTATATATATATCGATATATATAACTTAAATTCATCAATAAAATTGTTATGCATATACTCTCTTAATATGTTCTATTATACGATACATGTTTGTTTGGTAGATGAAATATGAATGTACATGTTATATGTGGTGTATAGGCTGCGGAGTGACCGACAGCCGACAATCCGCATTCAGTCCTTGTAATGTACATGTGCAAGTGGTGTATAGGCTGTGCGAGTGACCGACAGCCGACAGCCGACAGCCGACAATCCGCATTCTGTCCTTGTAATGTACATGTATGTGTGCCGGGTGTATAGGCTGGGAAAGTGACCGACAGCCGACAGCCGACAATCAGGTTCTATATAAAGTAACACATCTTGGCCTACATGTTAATGTGTGGTGTATAGTCTGGGCAAGTGGCCGACAGCCGACAGCCGACAATCAAGTTCTATTTATAGTAATATAGCTGTAGTGTGTAGTCAGTGCGTGTCGCCGACAGCCGACAATCCACCTTCTTTCGTTATGTATATGTGCCGTGTTGTATACTAATAGTTCAAGTGAACAGTCGGCATATTAAACAAAACTTTAAATTAAACGAGCCAACGGAATAGCGTGATTTAACTTTTCATGTTTTTATATCTTCATTACACAGATAGGTAATTGATTTTCATGTTTTAACTATTCAAAAGAATAACAATTAAGTGTATCTTAAATAATTTAAACAGATTACCGGCCATCAAATACATTTTTCTGACATTAAAAATCCTAACCGTTTTTTTTTCTGCAATATATTATTTGGGTCAACTTCTCGACTTGAATTCTTAAACACATGTGTCTTTCGTTAGCAACATTGTTATACCCCTTAACTTGAGATAACCTTCCACGCTATTTATACTGATTTTGAAACAATGTTGTACACGCATTACCTCGCGTGGCGTTTAGTGTTATGCTGTGTATTTGACTGGAGAGTTATTTAAAGGGGCAGTAGCACTTTTTTGCAAATTTTATTTTTTCAAATTTCCCATTTATAATTTATGTCATTTGTATTTACTTTACAGGGTAAAACATCTTATTACACAAACCAATTATCCGTAGTTGTAATAGCGATGTTGCCTATAATGCAAAAATTGCTGGCGGCCATTTTATTGTGAACACAATTTATTATTTTGAATGACAAAAACGATTCACATTGCTTTACTTAACCGTGTACACTCATTTTTTAACTTGATTTTCCGTAGTGAGAATGTTTTTTTTACTATTGGTGACATATTTTTCAAATACATTTCATCGACTTATTTCGGCGAAAAAACGTACTACTGCCCCTTAAAACGGGTAAGTGAATGTTCTACCCTCCAAAAATGTATTATATTTTATGTCATTTTCTTTCAAAATGAAGTAAAAAAATGGAATTGGCTTCTTTGATTTAATGTTTCGTAGTGAGTATAACCGTATTATACCCTCACCTACGAAGTGGTTAAGTATATAGCGTTCAGTCCGTCCGTCCATCCATCTGTCGGTCTGTCTGTCCGAGCATTAAAGATCACTGGATTTCTTCAACACTGGTTGTCAGAAGCTCTTTAATATTCAACATATACATTCACTGGACATACATGTTTGGCCTTTTGAAGAACTTTATCAACTGTGACTTAAATAACATAGTCTTGTTAAGTTTTTTTCAAAAAACTACTTCTACTTCTCCCAACGGTTATTTTACACTTTTTACACTTTTAATATATTCAATAGATGATGTAATAATATATGACCTAATTTGCATATTTATGCAATTTTTTTGAATTATTTGTCTACATTGATTATGAAGAAAAACCAAGATATATGGAAAGTTAACTTCTTTATTGCAATGGGGCGGGGTAGCGCAGTGGTTAGCGCGTTCGGGGTCTGGGGTTCGAATCCCGCCAGGGGCACGGCAACTTTGTGTGCAGTAGAGAACTGTTCTACACGCAGTTAGGTTTGGGTGCAATGCTATACTGAATTTCAGCATAGTACCACCCATGGTTCGCTAGTTCCAGCCGGTGCTCGCAGGTTTCACCGCACTACATAGCCACATGGCGTTGCGGGCTTTCTCCTTGCCAAAAGCTCTTGAAAAGCGGTGTTAAACCCTAACTCACCTCACCTCTTTATTGCAATGAAGGCATTCATTGCAATAAAGAAGTTTGACTATCCATTTGTCTTGGGTTTTCCTTCATCTCTACAACTTCTTAAATACCTCTTGCATATCTCAATCAATTTTTATTCTTTTATTATTTTTCTTATTATTGTTTACATGATAACACTTTGAACTTTGTCTATTTGAAGGGAAGGGTTTGTTTCCGGAGCAGATCTGTAACACTATATGACCATACCTCATTATATTTGGTGTACTGCCTCCCCATATCTTGAAGATGTGCCTTTTGGGGTTTGAACTTTTTTCAAAATATTTTTGTTCTGTTTCCATGGCAACAATTTTGACCCTTTTATTGGAAGAGTAGAGTTTCTTTTCTTTAAAAATGATTGACCAATTCTCACTAAATTTTGTATACTACCTCCTCATATCATGTAGATGTGCGTTTTGGCGGTTAGAACTTTTTAAACTGTTTAAACAAAAATTATGTTTCCATGGCCACATTTTTTACATCTGTCTTTTAGAAAGGTATTAACTTGAACTGAATTGGGGACAGGAGGAGACACCTGTTTTTACGAGCAAAAATACCTTACAGTTTAACTATATACTGCAAAAACGTATTATTCAACTTATGTTGGCCCGGGGGGATAAGTCATATCATTTATACCAGTTAGTGGGTAGTACACGTGTAACGTTTCATGAAATGAAGGGTTTTAGAGTTCTGCTCCGGAAACGTATCTATCCCTAAACAAAGTCCAAATCAAACGTGTTTCTATTGAAACGAAACACATTTTAAGAGAAATCTGAAAATATCAAAAGGCAGCCGTTTAGTTAGTGGGTACTACATATGCACAGATTCAGAACGGTGGAGTTCGAGTTTTGCGCCGGAAACGAAATGATTATTTACAGACGAACAGGACGATGACAATAAATGTTTCAAATGACACCGCCAACCCTACCCATTAAAAGTTTGAAATTTTATAATTTGTTGTTTTCATTTCGGTTAGGTTTATATATATATATATATAAACTTTCATAATCAATACTTTATATTCCAATATTCCAATATGCATATTTCTGCTTCTTGTTGCGAGGCTTCTTCAGGGAATAACTGTTGGAAGCATAGCGGTAGTTTTATAGTCCATGTACAAATCTATTTACAAAACCACATTATTCTTGATTCTCAACACCAATCACGTGCTTCGAATGTATCCAAATTTGAAGGATGTTTTATGTTATTTTTCTCCTACTAAATGAAAACTGGAAACACGTTAATATCCTGTAATGTAACCATAAAGTACATTGTGCGATGTTAAGAAAATACAAGACATTACATTGTAGAAGATTTGTTCAACAATGTGTCGGTCAATTCAAGCCCTCCATATAATTTCATTTAATAGAAAACAACGTTGTTTAACTTAGTTATCTTTAAGGTGGAATACTTGTTTTATTCAATGGACATGCGATTTCAATAATATTTGAAATAGGATTGGTTCACACTTCGACCGAAAAGATTGACGCGGACATTGTGTTGGCGGAAAAGAGGAAGAAGGAATCTAAATTAAATCTGTTGCAATGGAACAATTAAATTATCAGTATCGCCTTGTTGATTAACGGAAAGTCCCTATTTGCTCCTTTGACACTATGTATAAACCAGGGAAATACAGATGAGCGACCATTCACTGGCTCAAAAAATACATGCAGGGCTGCCTACCTGTACACTTTTGGAATATTTTGTACACTTGAAAGTCGTAAAATATGACTATACATTCTACACCTTTCCCGTGAAAATAAGAATCGTTCATTTCATAAACTTCTGATTGGGGCAATGGAGAACTGAACTGTTACTGAGTAAAATAAAAACTAAATTTCAGAGTTAATGCCAATAAACAAAGTCAAAGTGATTATTGTTATCAAACGAGAGCATGATATCTTGAAACTAATAGTATCATACTAACTCTATCATTATTGTACACCGAAACATCACAAAATACTCCAAAATTGCAATATGTATACAAATTAGTAACAATTAAGAGTAACACGCCTTCTACTGAAAGGTGTTGTAACACGTGTTTGGCGTATATTTCTTTCCTCAAAATCGCCATTTATGTGTATACAAAATATTGTTTCGTTAGAGGGTATAACATCTCATTACACCACCTGATAAGCCGTATCCATAGAAAATCCCTATTGGTAGAAAATGGAGCGACCGTGTGACAGGTCGATGTGTAGGTATAATGCGAATTTGAGAGTTCAGACCGCATGGTGCATGGTTGACCTTTCCACCATGGTGCAATATTTAGATTTTATATCTGAGTGTTTACATGTAGGTATCATTACATTAGTTAAATGACCTGACCTCTCTTCGGTCGGCCATTTCAATGTAAACGCCTTAAAATGGCTACTGGATGGCGGTATTGTAAGTAAACCAGTATAGCACTAAGTTAAATCTCATTCCAGGATAATTTTACTTAACAGTGTATATAGTGTAATTGAAAATCAACGTTTGTTGCTGTAATGTGATGTAGTGTCATTCTTTCAAGTGGAGTGATTACACTTTACTTACTTATGCACCTTCAAACTCACAATCATGAAACTGTCAATTTCAATTGTTACGGTATTGGCTTATCTAAAGCGATAAGAAGTGTTCCATAAACAGATTGCAATCAAGTAAATTTGTACATTTTATGATTTGTTTTAGTTAAATGCCAAACATTCTGGTAAAAACACATTTTGAAAAAACGATGTTAACACCCCAAGTGTACTTAAACATATATAAAAAATAAAAGTATTATATTCTGATGTATGACATTGCGGTTACATCTCTACCAATCAGGTCCCTATCAAAAGCATTTAATATCGACTTTCTCTGGCGTGGTATTTTGTTTTTTTAATTGGTGAAAATGTTGTGGCGTTACTTTTGCGGTTGAGTGTAAAACTGTGTACTTAGTACTGTGCTTAAAACTGCTAAAAATCAAATCTAATCTTTGTCATCTTTGTCTAACAAGTGTGGAAAGAGTTGGACTGCTTCTCTTTTCAAATTGGTAACAGCTTTGTGCTTTTTGTTCACTCATCCATATAATATAGTGTCTAACTAATGGAGTGTTTGACTATTGGGGTTCCACCATCCTGGATTAGGCTTTATTGTATCGGCGTACAGACCGGAATCATCCGACATCATCCGTAAAATTCGCTTCAATAAACATGTCATTCATATCATACCAGTATTTTAAAACAATTATTTCGAAACATGGATCGATATTTTATTATCGTGCATTAACGTGGATTGCATTGTTTTAAATATTATATTTATATTTTTATATTAATCAATATTATTAAAAAATAAATCAGCTAGCGTTCAAATTGTCAAAAGCAATCTCATGAAATCTTGTGAAATCATAAATGTTAGTTTAATTCAAACTCAACTCTTGATCACAGTTCGATTTCATTGTGATTTTTGTAAATTAATAATAAAACGTGCTAGTTATTGTTCAGCTCATGACTATATCTTAAAACTATGACAACCAACTATTGAATACAAACAACTCTACGTACTTCTAACTGCATTACTGTAAAATTAACAAACGATACATATAAGTGAGAACATGTGCAAAATCATACGCGCAACTTATGAATGTGTTGTAGTAATAGGGACCGTGTTGTGCTCCAAATTGTAATAAATGCTCCAAATTGTAATACCTGCTCCAAATTGTAATAAAAACTGCTCCAAATTGTAATACCTGCTCCAAATTGTAATAAAAACTGCTCCAAATTGTAATAACTCGATTTTCGTAAAACATACTGTCAAGCTGCTCCAAATTGTAATAAAAAGTGCTCCAAATTGTAATAACTGCTCCAAATTGTAATAACTATGGTGAAGCTACATCTCGTGTTGCTGAAAATTAAAATATATAGAGTTGATGAAAAGAAGATCTGATACAGATGAAGATACAAGAGTTTATGTAGATGTTGATAAGATGTAAATCGACATGTAGATGAAGGTGATGATTTCGATCTTGATGTATGTATGATGTACAGCATGATGTTGATGTAAATATAGGCGTTGATGTAGATATAGATATAGGCATTGATATAGATGTAGATATAACTGTTGATGTAGCGGTAGACAACTTGATGTAGATAACAGACTTGATGTGGATGTACATGTATATGTTGACGTAGATGTAGATGTAGACGAATATAAGCCTGCTAATAACATTTAAATGTAGATATGTAGATGTGATCTTTTTAGATATATATGTACGATAAGACAAAGGTTTTATGTGTACAACAAAACCCGATACAGAGGTAATGCCTTGTAATAACATGAGTGAAGCTAATAACATTTAAATGTAGATACAAATGAATGTAAATGCTTAGATATAGATGTATGCGTAGCTGTAGTTGCAGATAAATTGTATATGCCATTTTATATGTTATTGTAGGTGTAAATGTAGATGTGATCTTGACGTAATTGTTGATATTAATTTTAGTTGTATTTTGTTCTAGATGTATATGTACGATGAGGCAAAAGTCTTATGTGTACAACAAAACCCGATTCAGAGGTTATGCCTTGTAATAACATGAGTGAAGTTATATCTCATGTT
The DNA here is from genome assembly GCA_936450465.1 of Gibbula magus. Taxonomy (NCBI): domain Eukaryota; kingdom Metazoa; phylum Mollusca; class Gastropoda; order Trochida; family Trochidae; genus Gibbula; species Gibbula magus. Next base: position 70,077,550 of record OW388293.1, on the reverse strand, counting down.
GAGAATAATTAATTTGTAAGTGTTGATATAGATATCGATATATAAGTTGATGCATATGTAGAAATAACTGATGTAGATGTAGATGTAGACACAGATGTAGGTGTATATACAGACGTAAATGAACAGGATGTGGGTGATGATTGCGAAGTAGATATTGGTATAGATGTTGTCATAGATGTAAATATATTATTTAATGTAGAAATACAAGGCTTAGATAAGTAGATGTAGAAGTACGTGTTACTGTATGTATAAATAGAGATTAAGAAGCAACGGTTGACGTTGGCTAATATATTTAGTTGTAAATGAACAGATGTAGATGTAGATCTTCGTGGTGTTGTAAATAAATATGTAGGTGTGAAGTAGTAGTAGTAGCAGTGGGGTTTACATGAAAAGATGTAAATTCTGATATAAGAGTCGATGTAGATGTAGATGCAAGGGCTGGTGTAGATGTACATGTAAGATTTGATGTAGATGTGACAGTTGATGTAGATGTTGATATGAAAGTTGATGTAAATGTAAGAATTGATGTAGATGTTGATGTAAGAGATGATGTTGATGTAAGCGGTGATGTAGATGTAGATGTAAGAGTTGATGTAGATGTAGATGTTGATGTAAGAGTTGAATGAGATGTGGATATATAAAACTTAATTGAGATATGGATATAAGAGTTGATGTAGATTTATGTGTATGAGGTGATGTAAATGTAGATGTAAGAGTAGATGTAGATGTAGAGGTAAGAATTGATGTAGATGTAAGCAGTGATGGAGATGTAGGTGTAAATGTAAAAGTTGATACAGATATTGAGAGAATTGATGTACATACAAAAGTTGATTGAGATATGGATATAAGAGTAGATGTAGATGTAAGAGTTGATGTAGGTGTAGATGTAAGAGTTGATGAAGATGAAGATGTAAGTGTTGATTTGAGGTAGATATAAGAGCTGATAAAGATATAGAAAGAGTAAATGTTGATATAAGAGTTGAAATAGAAATAGATATAGATATAATGTAGATGTATATTTGAGTTGACATGAGTTATCGTAGATATAGATGTTGAAGTAGACAGAGTTACAAATGAATAATAGATAGGTGTTGCTTTAGATGCAGATGTAGGAAAAGATTATGCGAAGATGTAGATGCAAATGCAGTTGTATGTGTAAATTCAGTTGTAGACGTACCGGTTGAGATAGCTTGATATGTAGGTGTAGATGTAGATCTGGGTGAAGATGTCGATGTAGATGTAGGTAAACATGTATGCGAAAATGTGTATATAGATGTAGATATAGATGTAAATTGAAAATGTAGATGGTGATTTAGACTTAGATTTAGATGAAGGTATAGACGTTTACAGAGACATAGATGTAGATATAAGAGTTGACGTAGATATAAGAGATGATGCAGAAGTATATGAAGATACATATACAAACTCAGGCGCAGATGCAGATGTACGTAAAGTTATAGATTTAGACGTAATTGAACATGTAGATGTAGATCGAGACGATGATGTAGATGAAGATGTAGGTGTAGATGTAAATAGATATGTAGCAAAAACGGTAGACAAAGTTTTAGATGCATACATGTATCTTAATCTAAATACAGATTTAGATCTTCATTTAAATGTATATATGGGTGTAAGTGTAGATGTGTATGATGATGTACAGATGTAAAGGTACACACAGAGGTACGCGTAGATCAAGGTTTTGTGTTGAGAGGTAGATGTATTATGTAAACGTAACTGTATGCGTAGGTATAGATTCAGATACAAGACTTAGTGTATATGCCAATTGGAGATTTCATTGTATGTGTTAGTGTAGATTTAATCTTGATGTTATGGTTCAGTTGATTCTAGTTGTACATAAAATGTATTAAATAATAAAATGTTGATACACATGAAAGATGAAAGTCTCATTTCAAGAGAAAACTATGTCACCCATTTATACACTAGTGCTCAAAAGAAAGTATACAGTTGTTAAACCAGGCGTCAAATGAAAACAAATTCAAATATTTTTTTAAATCTTGTTAATTTCAATAGAGTATTCGTTTTTACAACAAATGTTACAGATACATTGCATTTGATATTGCATATTAGGTTTAATGATCAATCAGAGACAAGTGGGGTACTAATGTAAATTAACACTTTCAAAAATATAGGATAAAGTGTCTTTCATTGCCAAAATGTCAACAATAACGAACTCAATAACGAGGGTGACCTCCATTGGCGTTGATACAGGCCGTAACACGTCGACACATTGATGATTTAAGGCGACGAATGACGTCAGGCGTGATTCTTTGCCATTCCTGTTGGAGACATTGTTCCAGTTGCTGGACTGTGACAGGGGACACTGGTAGTCTTCCGACCATCATTTCTGTAATGGCAATACCGACTTTCGTCGGAAAACATCACACATGCCCAATCACACCTCTGCCACCGTTGAACCCGCCTGGCCCACGTCAGTCTACAACGTTGATTTTGACCTGTCAGATAAATACCACGGTATGGTCGATGTGCCCGAATGCCATGTCTTCGAAGTCGAGTGTAGACGGTGTGTCGACTGATAGGGTGACGTAATGCCGTTGACGCCGTTGACGTCGCCGTTGCGAATATATTTCTGAAATGAATCGTTCGAAAATGTCGATCCTCAGCGGGCGTCGTGACACGTGGTCGACCGCTTCTAGGCTTGTCCGATGTACTGCCTGTGTGTCTCAGCCGATGTATCAGTTTTTACGATTGTAGTTCCGGTACAACCAAAGGTTCTGGCAATGGCGGTGTGTCTTTCTCCTTGCGTGGCAAATTCGACAGCTCTCTCTAATTCGACAGGACTCAAACGTGGCATACTTCTTATGTTTTTCCTACTACTGCATCCCTAACGTCTCGCTTAGGCTGTTTTTTACAATCAATTTGCACGTGCAGTTTGTGTTACACAAGAATATGTCATTTTTGGATTTCATCCAACGTTTTTGCGAATCGTAATTGTTTTCGACATTTTTTCCACAGAAAGTATGGGTCTATACGTGGGACACAATTTCCAGTATGGTTGATCAATAATTTTTTAATTTTGAAAAAAGTACTCGTATTTTTTTAGGTGTATACTTTATTTTGAGCACTAGTGTATTATATAAGTTCTATTTTATCACTATATAATTTACTAATTATTGTTTCATGGCAGATTGATAGTGTAATATTCCTGATTGTCGTATATGTATACTGTCATCAAAAACAAACTACAATATCAGATATTTACATTGTTGATTACAATTTTGATCAAGTATTACAATTAGGAGCAAGCCTTTGCTCCAAATTGTAATAACTGCTCCAAATTGTAATAACAGCTCCAAATAGCATTTACAAGTGTAAATACCTGAAAACTAGTTGTAATGTTTTGATGATGACAATGGTAAATATAATATCAATACAGATTTATTTACGCCTACAGCCTTTGGTTTTTGCATAGACAAATAAAAGCCTAATGCGACTGAAATGAGTTCTTCTTTTACACTTAAATGACATAAAAATTCATTCGGTCATCAACCTGGTAATGTCATTAATTTTCAAATAATGACGTGTAAGTCAAATGGATCTTATTCCGAATTTTGTCCGTTTGGATATTTTTGGTCACATGATATTGGATTTATGGAGCTTTTGCTCCAAATTGTAATAACTGTTCCAAATTGTGATAACAGCTCCAAATTTCACTAAACATTGTAAATACCCAAAATTTTGTTGTATTATTATGATGATGGTACATCTGATATTAATAAACGTTTTTTAATGCCTACAGCATGTCTATTTTTGGTCACATGATATTGTATTTACAAGCATTATTATAATTTGGAGCAGATATTACAATTTGGAGCAAGCCGTTGCTCCAAATTGTAATAACTGCTTCAAATTGTAATAACAGCTCCAAAGTGTACTAAACAGTGTAAATACCCAAAATTTGGTTGTATTATTATGATGATGATAGTCACAATGGTACCTCTGATAACAATAAAGTTTTGTTTATGCCTACAGCATTTCTATTTTTGGTCACATGATATTGAATTTATGAGCATTATTACAATTTGGAGCAGTTATTACAATTTGGAGCAAGCCTTTGCTCCAAATTGTAATAACTGCTCCAAATTGTAATAACAACTCCAAATTGCACTAAACAGTGTAAATACCCAAAATTTGGTTGTAGTATTATGATGATGATAGTCACAATGGTACATCTGATATTAATAAACGTTTTTTAATGCCTACAGCATTTCTATTTTTGGTCACATGATATTGAATTTATGAGCATTATTACAATTTGGAGCAGTTATTACAATTCGGAGCAAGCCTTTGCTCCAAATTGTAATAACTGCTCCAAATTGTAATAACAGCTCCGAATTGCACTAAATAGTGTTAATACCCCAAATTTGGTTGTAGTATTGTGATGAAGATAGTGATAATGGTACATCTGATATCAATAGAGTTTTTTTTAATACCTACAGCATTTCGTTTCGCACAAAGAAATTAAGACCGACAGCGACTAAAATGAGTTCTTGTTTTACATTTGAATGATATAAAAACATCATTCGGTCATCAACTTGGCAATGTCATTAATGTATAAATAATAACATGAAAGTCAAAAAGATCTTATTCCGCGTTGTGTCCGTTTGATCCACATCTACACATCTAAACCACTCTTTATTTATAATTCATATCCACATTACATAAACAGTTACATCTGCATCATAACCTAAGTACCCATTATACATTAACAATTACATATTCATCCCCGTCATGTCCACGTCTACATGAACATGTACATCGTGATATACAGAGCTCTACATCTTCATATTCAGCTTGATAATCAGGACATTTTACATCTCCATGTCCTTCAACGTTAACATGGCTACGTCTACGTCTACATTAACATATACATCTTCATCTACAACTTCATCTATACGTATATGTCAACTTAAATATGTAAATCGTAATCAACATCAACATCTACATGCATATAGATACAACTTTCGTGTATATCTACCTTACTGTTTACACAAAATCAATCTTAAAATCAATACAAGCAGACATAGTCTACTATAAGTGGAAACCTGTTACAGAAATATGTATTGAACAATGATTGTGAAGCTTAATGCTATAATAAATCCTAAATCACTAATTAGTTATTAATTCATGCTACAGAAGGAAATGTACTTCCCACAACAGAATACTGTCTATCTAAAAATATCCAAGTTCTGTTCCGGAAGCAATATTGTAGAACGCATTTCGTATTTTGCTCGGGAATCAAGATGTAGATGTTTTTCCATGGCTAAAAATAAAATTCAAAAGAAGTTAACAACCCCTAAAGGAACATCTTGATATGATGATTGCTCCGGACAGACAGACGGACTGAGGTCATTTCCTTATCCATTATTATTATTTCGTTAACACGGGGGATAATAACAATCTTCATAAACATTGTAATTACCATTATCAAAACGAACACCGAATCAATGATCACCATAAAACCAAAATCGTCAAATAATCAGAACTAAAGATATTTAAGCTTACATCGCCTTTATCTGTGTTATTACAATTTGGAGCAGTTATTACAATTTGGAGCACTTTTTATTACAATTTGGAGCAGCTTGACAGTACGTTTTTCGAAAATTGGGTTATTACAATTTGGAGCAGTTTTTATTACAATTTGGAGCAGGTATTACAATTTGGAGCAGTTTTTATTACAATTTGGAGCAGGTATTACAATTTGGAGCAATTATTACAATTTGGAGCACTACAGACCGGGCCTCAAATAGGAATCGGTCTCTAATAGCAGCCGGGGGTTACACGTGCCTAAAGGTGAATAAGAGCCGGGCGTCTTATAGGGGCACGGTTTATATCTCAGCAATGATTACACCCGACTAGATAGATTACTATTTGAAGGGACATAATCTTGTTGGTGGGGTCACATATATGTCCAATGTAATAATTGGTGTTATTCAATTGAAAATTATCAACAATCAGTTCCGTATAACGAAAATACAACCTTTAAAAGTCGTGATCTTGATCCAGAGAATGACCCTTGGCTTGCTGCAGCCTTTAAGTCAAACGTAATTTTGGAAACTTTGATTAAGTTGATAGGAAGATTTACTTCTATAGTGTTTACTGTATCATCCCAACTGCGGATCCGTCCCATCTTCAGATGGGACGCGTCCCAACTTGGGATTCCAAGTTGGGATGTCCCATCTTAAGATGGGACGGGGTGTAATGAAATATGCAAGTAATATTTTTATTTAAATATGAAGTTTGGTAATAACGTGTTTTTATTGGTCATTTAGGTATAAACTTTAAGAACCTACAATGAAAATTCACTTTGATGTTTATTTACTTGTCTTATTGACTAGGAGTCATCTGTCCTCCTCGGGGAATCAACGAATATATCATACGTTGGTCAAAACAATGATTAAAACACAAATTAATGGGAGAAATAAATACAGTTTGCAAACAACTTTATCAAAATTTAAAAGGCCATCGCTATTTCAATATTTCACAGTAGTTATATTTATGATTAAACTTTGTAAATGGAGTGAAACGGGGTTAACTCAAGTCAAATAACATATGCGATTTATTGTTCCACAGTTATTCATTTCAAGATACAGACTGACACAATTATAGTTTTAATGCATATATTTTGTTCATACCATTTCGACATAAAAAAAGTATTGTTATCTAAAGATTATAAGTGGTTGTATCTGTGATATATGTTATGGTAACGGGGTATGGGAGATACAATGTTTCCACCTCAAAGTTATTCATTTTAGGCATTTTTTGTTACTCTTGAAAACGTTAATGTTAGTTACTTTGTATATATCTCGAATCAATTTAACATACCTGTTATTGACGAACGAAAAATCCCTGTACATGTAAGCAATTATATAAGTAAATCCACGTGTGATCCAACAACCTGCACCGATCACTGTGAATATGTAAATGTGACAGACTGATGTCAAAGAGAATTGACCATCCTGAAGATGTGTGACACTGAGTCCTTCATAAACCCAAGTAATCGGTTATGAATGGACACCAATTAGGCAACGCTCACTGGTGTGAGGGTAAAACAACATATAGAGTATATATTGTCTAAACGCAACGTTATCTAGTTACTTGATTGATTGAATAAAAGAATATACGTGTGATTGATTTAGAACTACAAACTCTTACATCTTATTTGATTGATATAAAGAGTTAGCCTATCCAAATGTAAATTGTTCAGCATAACTAACAAACTTAAAACTATTTGAGTTATGCCAAAGAAATATGTTCCCAAGTTCGATATACATATTAAAATATAAACCATTAACTATTAATATCTGACTAAACACTCAGTATTGCTGTATTAAGCCATTGTGTTGTATCTCATTAAATATTAAAACTAACAGTTTGATAAACAATAATAATATTCTTATACTATAAGTTATAACTAACTGCAATAAATACCGTATAACACTTTCAAAACGTGTCATTGTAAGTGTTATTGACACCTCACTCTCAGAAATGGCCGCCCCAACTTGGAATTACTATAAGTTTTCCTCATAATTCATTAAATATGCAAACTGATTTTTTTAAATTAAAGACTTATATTCCCATACTATATGATGCTTTTATAACTCTAATAAATACTTAATGACACTTTCAAAACATGTCATTGTAAGTGTTATCGACCCACTCACTCTCAGAAATGGCCGTCCCAACTTGGAATTTCTGTCTGTTTTCCTCATACTTTATTAAATATCCAAAGTATTATTATGAAATTAAAGACTAATATTCTCATACTATATGACTTTCCTATAACTGTTATAAATACTTAATGGCACTTTCACAACATCTCATTACAGGTGTTATTAACCCCTAACTCTCAGAAATGGCCGTCCCAACTTGGAATTTCTGACAGTCTTCCCCCATATTTCATTAATTATGCAAACTATTTTTTTTAAATTAAAGACTCATGTTCTCATACTATATGATTTTCCTATAACTGTTATAAATACTTAATAACATATTCACAACGTCTCATTATAAGTGTTATTGACCCCTCACTCTCCGAAATGGCCGTCCCAACTTGGAATTTCTATCAACTTTTCCACATTATTCAATAAATAGTCATAACAACATTTTGAAATTACATATGAATATTCTTATGTTATAAGTTGCTCCGTTAACTGTAATAAATATTGTATGACACTTTCAAAACGTGTTATTATATGAGTTTTTGACCCCTCACTCTCAGAAATGGCCGTCCCAACTTGGAATTTCTATCAACTTTTCCATATTATTCATTAAATATTCATAACAACAATTTGACATTACAGATGAATATTCTTATGTTATAATTTGCTCCGTTAACTGTAATAAATATTGTATGACACTTTCAAAACGGGTTATTATATGAGTTGTTGACCCCTCACTCTCAGAAATGGCCGTCCCAACTTGGAATTTCTATCAACTTTTCCACATTATTCATTAAATATTCATAACAACATTTTGACATTACAGATGAATATTCTTACGAGCAAGTTGCTCCGTTAACTGTAATAAATATTGTATGACACTTTCAAAACGTGTTATTATGAGTTTTTGACACCCTCACTCTCAGAAATGGCCGTCCCAACTTGGAATTTGTATCAACTTTTCCATATTATTCATTAAATATTCATAACAACATTTTGACATTCAGATGAATATTCTTATGTTAAAAGTTGCTCTGTTAGCTGTAATAAATATTGTATGACACTTTCAAATAGTATTATTATATGAGTTTTTGACCCCTCACTCTCAGAAATGGCCGTCCAAACTTGGAAATTCTATCATAGGAAAGTCATATAGTATGAGAACATTAGTCTTTGATTTAAAAAAAAATTAGTTTATTTATTATTTTTATTATTTATTATATTTAATGAAATATGGGGGAAGCCTGTCAAAAATTCCAATTTGAGACGGCAATTTCTGAGAGTGAGGGGTCAATAACACTTATAATGAGACGTTGTGAGAGTGTCATTAAGTATTTATAACAGTTATAGGAAAGTCATATAGTATGAGAACATTAGTCTTTAATTTAAAAATAATATTTTGCATATTTAATGTAATATGGGGGAAGACTGTCAGAAATTCCAAGTTGGGACGGCCATTTCTGAGAGTGAGGGGTCAATAACACTTATAATGAGACGTTGTGAGAGTGTCATTAAGTATTTATAACAGTTATAGGAAATTCATATATTATGAGAACATTAGTCTTTAATTTTATAATCATAGTTTGCATATTTAATGAAATATGGGGGAGGAGGGGAACTGACAGAATGGCCAAGTTGGGACGGCCATTCCTGAGAGTGAGGAGTCAATAACATTATAATGAGACGTTTTTAAAGTTTCATACAATGTACATTAGTTACTGAATTTATTGGAATAATTTATGGTATACAAATATTTTTCATATATCAAAAAGGTAGTGTGTATTTCCATAAGTTCTATTTAAAACAGGTTTATGAAATTGACTCAATTTAAGTTTCTTTAATACATATACTACTGTTCAGCCAAAGATATACAGTTCGTAGATTATAATTTAATATCAAACTTATGAACATACTTCTTAGGCAAAACTCAAATAGATTTACTGGTAAGTTTGTCAGTTATGCTTTACATTGTCTATTTGGATAGGTTAACCTCATCTGTCAAATATCAGTCAAATGCAAAATGTAAAAGCCGGTAGTTTTAAATCAATCACACGTGCATTTGTTATTCAATAAACCATGTACTTAGCTAAGATTAAACCAACAAGTTAACATTGCGTTTAGACAACATACACTCTATATGTTGTTTTAACCACACACCTATGAGCATGGCCTAATTCAGATCCATTTATAACTGATTAGCTGGGCTCATGAAGGACTCAGTGTCACCCATCTTCAGGATGGTCAAATTCTCTTTGACATCAAGCTGTCACATTTACATAATCATAGTCATCGGAGCAGGTTGTTGGATCACACGTGGATTTACTTACTTACAGGGATTTTTCGTTCGTCAATAACAGGTATGTTAAATTGATTCGAGATATATACAAAGTAACTAACATTTGAAAAGATGCCTTATAATACTTCTGACTAGCAAAATAATCATACATGGATTTTTAAAGGATATACTTACAAGGATCGTTCGTTTGTCAATAAGAGTTATGTTAGATTGAATCGAGATATATAAAAAGTAACTAACATTTGAAAAGATGCCGTATACACTTCCGATTTAAAGACTATCAAAAAGTATTTGTTACTTCAAATGAATAACTTTTAGGGGAAAACATCGCACAGTATTTGCCATTTGAGTTTATCCCGTTACAATAATTCATATCATTATATCATAAATATAACGACTGTAAAACCTTTAAATTACAATACTCTGTTTTATTATGGATTCAGTATCTACAACAGTTAAGTATTTGTTCGATTAATTAGTGTTTAAATCAACCTGTATCTTAAAATGAACAATTTGGTGGGAACATAAATCGTTTGTCATTTAATTTTCCTGCTTTTCCATCCATTTAGATAGTTTCATTATAAATATAATGGCTGTAAATACGGATGCCATTTTACATCTTGATATAGTTGTTTGTAATTTTATTTATTTATGCAATTGATTTGTATTTAAATCATTTTTATGACCAATGTATGATATGTTTATTGACTCAATGAGGAGAACACTTGAATCCTAGTCAATAAGTCAAGTAAATAAACTCCAAATTGTATTTTCATTGTAGGTACTTAAAGTTTATACCAAAATGATCTGTATAACACGTTATTACCAAAATTCACATATAAATAAACGTATTATTTGCATATTTTAATACACCCCATCCCATCTTAAGATGGGTCGTCCCAACTTGGAATTCCAAGTTGGGACGCGTCCCATCTTAAGATGGGACGGTATCCCAAGTTGGGATGATACATTTACTGGCTGTAGGAAAACTCGTACCCAAAACGAACTCGTACCCACAACAATCAGAGAACTCGTACCCAAATACGCCGGAGAACTCGTACCCACTTTTTATTTTTGGTATTAGATAATATAAATACAACTAATGAATTATATTATTATCAATCAAGAATACTGTACGTAGGCCTATTTGTCTATGACTACAATTACAAACAATAACTTAATAAATAATAAGTAACGGGGGGACGAAACGTGTACTAAAATAAATAAAATACTAAAATACGTTCTGTTTACATATGATATGAATTTTTCCTTTGAGATCATCCACTTCACTTAAATAACACAATTTAGAAACAATAAATTGAGGTGTTCGGAAAAAATGAAATTAATCATCTCAATAGTCAATCAGTTCATAACCATATTCCAATTGGTAAACTACTGGGATATACCCACTCTGTTTAAATTACATTTCAATAATTGGCAAACACTTTAATTCCTGGGATATACCCACTCTGCTAAAATCATGTTCCATTCATTTGGTAAAAACCTTAATGCAAGGATATACCCATTCCGCTAAAAACACATTTCAATTGGCAAACACTGTAAATTCTGCTGAGATCACATGTCAATGGGTAAACACTGCAAGCTACATCCTGGGGCATATTGCTAAAATCACATTTAAATTTGATAAAGTAAATAATAAAATGTGATGAAAATAAAATCATTTAAAATACGAGAGTATTTCTGTATTTATTCTGTAAATTGTCTTGCCTCTCCTATTTCTCTATAAAAAAAAATAAGTGGGTACGAGTTCTCCGATTTTTTTGGGCACGAGTTGTCCGTGGGTACGAATTCCCGGTGGGGACGAGTTCGTTTTGGGTACGAGTTTTCTGCATCCCACATTTACTACGTCTTATAACGAGTACATTCGTGAGATAGAGCCATTATTGTCGGCTACTATACATGTGTGAGACATTCCTTGGTTTTCATCGAAACTTATATAAATTTGAAATATAAAGCATTTGGGGGTCAATATGAAAGTCGATTAAGGATATATAAAATAAACCAGCACCTATTTTAGAACCAAATAAAATATCATGCATTTTGAAATGTTCCCAGGCACTACAATGTAAGAGGGTTAACCTACCATGCTAAATTCAGTTTACGTCAAACCGCGAAGAATTTATGTATCACAGGTTGTTTCATGTATTGGTCAAACACACAAATATAATAAGGGTCGGGTCTAAAGGGGTTCGAATCCCGACGGGGGCACGGCAACTTTGTCTGCAGTAGATAACTGTTCTACAGCAGTAAGGTTTGGGTGCAATGCTACTCTGAATTTCAGCGTAGTACCACTCATGGTTCGCTAGTTCCAGCCGATGCTCGCAGGTTTCACCGCAATGCATTGCCGCATGGCATTGCGGGCTTTCTCCCTGCCATAATACTAGCAGCCGTGATATAAGTGAAATACTCTTGGAAGCAACTCACCTCACCTCACTTCGGGTCTCAAGTAAGAGCCGGGCCTCCAATTAGCGCCGGGGGTAAGAGCCCTAACATGTTAATAAGTGCCCGGGGCCCTATTAGAGGAAATACGGTATCCCGTTTGGCAGTCATCATAACAGTGTGTGCTCAAGTGGATAGGCGTGTTGACACTCATGTGACAACTTCATAACCTTTTGAATCTGTCCGCTCCGACGTTTAAATAATCCATTACAGGTTAATGAAAGCGAATTGTAATTATTATTTTATTGCATCAATAGAAAGCTTTAAGTGTTACACAAGTCATAATAAGTCCTCGACTGTCCAAAATACTGTCAAAAAGTGTGCTGCAATGCCTTTAATAAATTAAGAGTAAATCATATAATAAGTCTATAAAAAGAAATAAAATGAAACTAAGCACTTTTTAATTAAAAACGGCATCATCATCGTTTATCTCATATTCGTTTGGGACTTTCAATGACACACATATTTTAGATATTGCTAAAAATGAAATATAATGTGCACAGTTGAACAAACAAACGAATTCAGAAATAAAACTAGGGGACACAAGAGATATGTCATCACTTCAACGTCATTTCTTAAATTACCTACAAAAACGTAAAAACCTGACGTCACGGAGTTCAAGTGACGGCCTGCCCTGTAATATAACCATTGAACATACTATCAATCTACATGTAAGAGTACATGATGAAAGAATAATTATCAGTTGACTATACAAGGTGATGTAAATTTGTAACTAACTTGAGATACGTATGTCATTCGAATAACACATATAGTAACATATTTGCCTCGAATATAGGTAACGTTATGCGGCATGTCGTAAAATGACCGTTAATAGGCGTTATGCCCTAAACGATGTAATCCATATATTTTGAGATTTATTCGCAACATAATAATTAAATTTGTTGTTATTACCGTGACTATTTGTTTCAATGCGTTGAACTTATTTCCGATATAAGCATGCATCTTGGAGGCGATTGATTTCCCAAGTGAAACTGAAAGTTTGTGACCTACTGTTGTTTACATGTTTACACCCCATTTTTATTTCATTACACATGTTCTGTTGTTGAAATCATATATGTCTGTTACTCTTTCCAATCGTAATTCTTTACTTTGAATAAACATTAAAATGACAGTGGTAGGCCTAATCATAATTCATACGCCTGGCCTAGTTATGCGGGCATATTGAAGTAGTTGGATTTCACCTGTGCATTGGCTGTTTTCCTGTAATATATTTTTCGTACACATGCAGCTGTAGGCTATTTATAAAACGCAGGTGTTGACAGTCATAAAGGAGATATATATTCATATTCATGACGCAGTTATAACTGTGTAATACCCCTGATTACAAGCTTAAATCTGATATCTTATTTTGTACATGTTTGGCGAGTAATAAATACATTTAAAAAGAAATTGTTTTCTCTATGTCTGTAATGTCTGCATATTAAGTTATTTATTAACGGTTAAATGCTGTCATATTCTCAAAATGACTGAAGTAAATAATCACTGATGTGACAACATGTTAAAGATGATGATTTTACACTTATTCGTATATTAAACAGTTGGCAGCTGTGAAGTAACATAATTAACCCATGTTTTTGAAACTTTCGGCCACTCGCATATACTAAATACATAGAACTAGATTGTGGGCTGTGGGCTGTGGGCTGTCGGCTACTACACGGACAATAAACCACACATACATGTGTTCCTCTGAATAAAACCGCATTGTCGGCTGTCGGCTGTCGGTCACTTTCGCAGCCTATACACCACATATACATGTACATTACAAGGACAGAATGCGGATTGTCGGCTGTCGGCTGTCGGTCACTTTCCCAGCCTATACACCACATATACATGTACATTACAAGGACTGAATGCGGTTTGTCGGCTGTCGGCTGTCGGTCACTTTCCCAGCCTATACACCCGGCACACATACATGTACATTACAAGGACATAATGCGGATTGTCGGCTGTCGGTCACTCGCACAGCCTATACACCACTTACACATGTACATTACAAGGACTGAATGCGGATTGTCGGCTGTCGGCTGTCGGTCACTCCACAGCCTATACACCACATATAACATGTACATTCATATTTCATCTACCAAACAAACATGTATCGTATAATAGAACATATTAAGAGAGTATATGCATAACAATTTTATTGATGAATTTAAGTTATATATACGGATATATATATCATATGCTGCGAGCTATTTTTATTATTAGCTGCATGTAGGCTTTGTAGGTTTTGTTTTATATACATATACACGATCCATGAAATTTCATGCCACCTTACATGAAGTTCTTGCCAACTATTTTGTCTCGTCAATGCCGTCATTGAATTGTTGCATCATACATGTTCATCAACTCATATCAAATAATTGAACTAAATAATAAATACAAACTAGGTCATGATAGAATATGTTATGTGAAACATTCCCCTCTTTCAGCATTGACACATTAATAACAATAGGAGAGACAAATTTATCTGATTTTAAACCAGACCACCTGAAATGAATCAGTCAGTTGTTAACATATGCATACCTGTATGCATGTGTTCATATATCACAACACTACTTCCGTTTTATTAGAGTGGCTCTGACAGAATTCAAATCACCTTATAAGAACTGTGTCATGGCAAAAGGTCAAGTCGACTTTTACACACATTTGGAACAACTACAAATAATTATGAAGTAGTCACTTTCTTCATGATCTCATCATTTGGATTAAGTGCTTGTTTATGTTCTTTTCTAAACTGGTTCCGTTGATATTGTTCATTCTCCTATGTATGTTAAAGGTGCATTCATTGTGTTTCATAAAATTTGATTTGGCTTTAATACGTTCCTACTCACCATATGTGCTGTTTACAATACTAATAAATTCAATCAGCTTGCATATTTATTCCCAATCGCCAAATATATCATAATAACTAGTTTCCGATTAAAATTGAGTAACATCATAAATAATATGAAATAAATAAACCCTGCTTGTAACATTGCTACATGTCGCGTCATACTATCTGCAAAATATAATATTTATTTCGGGGCGAGTTCCCAGCGAGATTAGAGCCAACAGAAACCATTCTCCAGCACTGACTATCCAAACAGTTACCCACTCAGCTATCGATACCTCTTGCTTTGTGATCATCCCCATAAGGATGATGAAGTATTGATGAAACGGAATTCATTTACACTTCGAGAAATGCTTCGGCACCAAATTGCATGCATAGGACAAAAAGTGGTGGAATCCGCTTGCCGGATCCTTCCGGATTCTCCTAAATATTGGCGGATCCCGAAGAATCCAGAAGAATCCGGAAGGATTCGGCGAGCGGATTCCACCACTTTTTGTCCTGAGATGCGAAAAATATCTAGATTATATTATCAGAAAGTACATACGCTTTCCTTTGGTCTTTAAGCACCTGTATGTCCTTCCGATTCTACCAGTTATTAATTTTTGATAAACAAAGTTAGCGTGACCCTTTGAAGTCTGTTTGTTAATCCAAATGAGACAAGACATGATCAAAGGCAGTGTACTCGTAATAGCGGTCTGGTCATTGATTTGATGCTTCCAACCCAAGGCGATGAAGTCTACTTAGAACATATTTACACCGTTGTGATGTTTGGAGACGTGATTAATTTAGGGGAATGTCTGGATAGTGTTATGATGATACATTCTTGTAAGATATACCTTAGGAGAAGTTGAGTTGATATGTGTTAAACAGTATCGTAGCGTTATTGTAGTGGCAGGAATAAATGTCAATTATCAGGCACAGTCTTCTGATGGTGAATATTTTATATTCTACAAATGGATCTATAACAACTGAGAAAAGGTTCAACATAATTGTACCAGAAACCCTATACTGACGTCTACATGTACTTTCATCTGTACATTAAGGTGAGAATACACATTAGTCTACGTGCCACCTGCAGTTCAAGTATAATATGGTATCAAAGTATACATCAAAATTAAAACTTTCATTGTCATATACAGGCACCTATAAGCATTATATGAAATGCAATATTAAAACAGCCCCTACTTCAGGTTAAAAATGTAAGCATATAGTTTGTTATGCTGAGTAATACAGAATGAAGCGAACTTCAACTTATTTAACTCCTATTAAACGCAACTGAAAGAAATTGTAGTGACTAGTTACAGATATAAAAGAGAAAATTATGACATGCAAAACGGAACGGAACGGATTTTTAACACTGTGTCTTGCATGCATCACAATATGACGTCAAAGGGTTGGAGGAAATACCGTTTATAGACAATACCGCTGATATGTGTTCAACTGTCTCTCTCCAAGGGGGAAGATACTACGGTTTTACATTTTTCTTTGGTTATCATCTTAACTGGTTTATCCAGCATTCTACCATGACATTTTAAAATCTTTGTTTTTGATTGGTTTATTTTATGGTCGAACGGAGCTTCGAACACGATTTTTGTGAAAGGCGATTTACCGCGTTTGGATACATGGTGACGTAGATTCTAGGCCAAGCTATGTCATTGAAATAAAAGCGTAAATCAGTTATCTTCACTTTACGGTTTCCTCATGTGTTCCTTCTACGCAATTTAATCTGTGTATCTGTTTTGGAAAGTTATTCTAATTTGGACCGATGTTTTAAACAGTGAAAGTACAGTAGTCGATCAAAACCGCGATACGGCCGTGAACGAACCGGTTTCGGTTTGGAAACAATGACGTCATAAGCTCAATCAGTTATGACGTCACAGAAATGGTCGCGTCAATTTGACTAGTGGTGAAGAAAGCTATCAAGGCGGAGAAACGTTAAGATTTACAAACCTGTACCTTATATTTGATAAAATCTATGTTATCACTTAATTATCATATTTTAATAAGAATGAATTGTTAATTTCACTAGTTAGTAAATTTCTACCGTATCGAAAACAACGGAAATGTGATGCGTCATACCTGAAGAAAAATGGGTTCAATCGATTACCGCATCACTCAGTTCACTTCCGCAGTGTCAAAGAAACACGTTTAAAATACGTTGATAACTCGTCATGGTAGAATGGAGATAAACCTACTGTGTTTTTAACTTTTTGTGAGTCTAACGTAGATTCGATACCGATTTTTATTCATTCGGAGCCGAACGCGTCACAGTAGGTTTATCTCCTAAATATCAATTGTATTGTTATTTTTGAAATATAAATTGTTAGTTAAAAAAGGACGTCGATTGCACATGAGAGTTAATTGTCCAAATGGCTTTCAGAACAATTCAATTGATTTTATTTCGTATAGCAAAACATCCTCACATTCTCCTCTGATTTTCTGAAATGTATAACTTTCAAATTTAAATATTTTAAAACATTCTAACAAATAGTAGGATACTGCAAAAATGTTTTAAAGTCAAGTCTAAGCCTAAGCTTATCTGTGACACTGTGTTTTATGTCCTGAGAAACATATTAAGTCAAAGTGAGAAGTATTCTTAATGACAAATGGTGCCGTATATAGGATAATATAAGTAGCAGTAGCAGAATACCTAAATATCAATATCAAAATTAGTTTTGAACAACCGAGTACAGAAGGATAGCATAGTCGCTATAATATATGAAAGGAAAATAATAATTTTGGAGGATGTTGTCATTGTCAATATGTTGTAATTGGCATGACATTTTAAGCTGTTTTAGAGAAATGTCATGTGAATTTTCAAATAACTTTGTTGACTAATCAGGGATGAAGCAAAATTATTCATAATATATAAAGGAAAATCGTCATGCTTATATTTTGTAATACAGTTATAAAATTATAAGCACGAATTTCTGTTTTCTTTTATATATAAACAATTTATGAAACGGGAAGACCCTAGTTTCTTTATGTATAGAGGAAAAAAGGGAATTTTCGCTGAAATTTTTTATTCCTGCATTTCCTTTTCAAAAAACATAAATTCATCATTGCAGGCATGTATTTTAATTCTCAGTCCCAAATCGTTGTTTTTCATGTTTATTTTCATTGTCATAAGATTTTATAGCTCGTTGTGAGAATTGGATTCACATTACATATCGCAATTTGCTAATTTAAACAATTTCCCTTCGTCATTTATATATGTAGACTGTTAACTTTTTGATACCGTATCTCATGTGGAGTGTTGTTATATGGACGTGCACTGTACCGCGTTTCTGTTTCTGCTTTTTACTTTCAAATTTCAGTCGCCTGTTGACACTCCACTTTATTTCCCTTATGATTCTCTCTCATTTCACAGGGAGACGTGAAAATGGGTCTGTAAGAAATAATCATTTCTGCAATTCTACCTGTGTATCTATCTACGTACACTTTAATAGTGCTAACAACAATGATTGCATACAATGCCGCCTGAATATAAGCAATGTCTTACCTATTCTGTCTGATATTTTTGTATTTCGAGTTTCCCAACAATCCATCCATACAACTGTAGAAAGTCCCTTATAAACCTCTATTGTCTCACCAGGGTATTCTTTTACCGACTAAACTTCTACTTGTAGTTGACCGGACATTCCTGGAAAAGGCCCGGACCTCTTTTGGAAAGCCCCGTGCTTTCGTTTGGAATACCCTGTGCTTTCTTTTTAAATCCCTGTGCTTTTTTTTAAAGCTCCGTGATTTCATTTGGAATGCCCTGTGCTAATGTGTTTTGAATGGGTATTATAGTGTTTAAACACTTATGATCATATGAAATCTTTCTCGTAAGGTATAATATTTTAAAAAATCAAAACATTGAAAAATCATAAAATGTCTAGTGATCAGTTTCGACCTCTTGATCCTTCGCTTGTCAAATCAACGATCTTACCAAATGAGCTACGAAGGACCGTTGATAATTGTTTGTCATCCTACAGCCCTCGCCAATTCCCTCTACCGATGGCTTTCTTTCTCTAACAAAACATCTGGGTCAGTTTTGATCCTTGTGAAGGAAGCCTTGACATAAAGTGCATGAAATGGTTGTAATTGTAATGATTGTGCACAGTTTTATCAGATGATTGGCAAGTTGTCTGAAATGGAGATGATCGTTCCTTGCATTGCACGAATTGTGGTCGTTTTCTGATTGTTTATTACAGTGTTGCATTTTGAACTATGTGCGGTGTTTTTTCAGATCCCTGACGATATCAATGAATTGTTTCTCTCTGTTAGATACCTAAAAACTATATAAATAAATAAGAACGCGTACGGTGCACACACAAAAAAGATGTTTCATTTGGTTGTGGGAGATATTGATATTTTTAAGACAAATATATAAATGAATTAAATAGAATGATTTTGTTGTGTTCCCAAAATTATTTTTTTTTCTCTGAAGAGAGGCACATTTCCAACAAGACAGTGAACAATGTTGCGTTATCTGCGCTCAACACGAACGTGTTTACAATAAACAAAATAATAGTGTTACCTTAGGCAGCATATGCATTAGAGAAACGAACATTGTGTACATAAGGGACAATAAACCAATATATGCAGGAAGGTTTTGGGCTATTCACATACACATAATGGCACTTTATAGCATTGATTGTTTGTCATGTCTGATAATTAGGAGCCAATTCGACTGAGAAGGAAGTGAAAGTTTACAGTTCCTGATATTCATCTCTGTTGGTTATCTGTGATGAGCTCGAGTTTCTTGGACGTCTTGTAATCAGTCCCTGCAGCTTGGAAGTTCCAAAACATGCAGTTGGGTCCAAACTATGTCAATAATGTAAGATGGCCGTTTTTACATGTTACAATGATTGGTAATATCCCTGGGGGTACAGGGAGATTAGGTTTACGTTATCGAGGATCAGCTGACATTGCTTGATGATATGCTGACTCAGCGATACGACCTTTCATTGTGAGAATAGTTTCTCCCAAGAAGAAGTGACGCCGTTCAGATTGAGTTGATAGTTTAGAGTTCCTTATATTAATCTCTGTTTACAGGTTGATACGGAGGACATACTGGAATGTGAAATCCCGTTTATGTCCAGGACAAAAGAACTGAGGGAATAGTAGCAGAATTTATCAGCATACTGTAAAACCTGGAGTGGAGTCATGGAATGGAGTCTTGGAGTGGAGCGGATTTTAAAAACAAGCATTACTCAGTAGAATGTTTATAAACAGAATGTATAACAGAATTATAATGCGTAGTAGGTTTTAAAGATTTTTCGGAGAGAGAGAGAGAGAGAGAGAGAGAGAGAGAGAGAGAGAGAGAGAGAGAGAGAGAGAGAGAGAGAGAGAGAGAGAGAGAGAGAGAGAGAGCTGTAGAAGAGTCTCAAATTCCATAACTCCAAGTCTCCACTCCACGACTCCACTCCAGCTTTTACAGTATGCCGAATTAATCCAACGATCTTGTACCCCTGTAACTCAGCTGGAGAGAGTTATACTGGAGAATCCTTGATATCAATGACACCTAATACCTTCCAAATAATTTGAATGTACTAGGTGTTTTCAGTGCATATCATTTTTCATCGACTGCTGCTTATTTTAGAAACCACTGACTTTTATTTAAATCCTATCAAAATGATACAGGTCATGATATAAATGCTTTTTCAGAATATAATTTCATCACAGGACACGACACTAGGTAATTCATACATATTTTAAATGTCACTGTGCATGCACTATTTCTTTATTGGAAATCATATTAGAATACTAGTATACCGTATTTCCTTGAATATAACTCAGGTCTCGAATCCAACCCAGAGAGTCATGGAGTGCTGAGATAAATAATAAATAAGTTATGTATCATTCTGTAACAAATTCAAGATCTTCATGTTTTCTTTCAGTTATACTGCACTTGAAAGACCAGCATTTACTTTGGTTAACGATTTTATTGTTTTAAGAAAACGACGATCACCATACCCTAAAGTCAACGAGGGACTATTATCAGAATCCAGCATGCAATCAAGCTGATACTGTAAATGTGTAATATCACTGTTCTTCAGTGTAAAATTGTAATCAGTAATAAACAGAATTAGCTGACAAAGACTATATGTACTGAAAGCATTAAATACAATCAGTATTAAAACCAAAAACTATTCAGCTCGATTCAGATTTGCTGAACTTCGGTGATACAAAATTCTTCATACCAGCTCTCCTCACTGCTTCTCAGTCAAGAGGGAATATGCTCTGGAGTTGGCCTTTACTGTCGTACACATTACTATTGCTCATCGGGATCTTCTCTAAACCATACGACGTCTGCTCCTTGTAACAAGGAAAGAGATCATAAATCTAAAGTTTCATAATTAATCTAAATTTGATCATTTCTCAAATACCTTCTCCCTCGAATAATGTGAATTTTTAAAAAATAATTTAGTTTCCCACTTAATCCTGTTTTCGTTCTCCGTATAATTTAATATCATGTATTTGGAATATAAATTGAATAATGTCTTCACTGTCACACACATTATTATAGATCATCGGGACACTTTCAACATCATACAACTACTCTCTTTAATTAGAAACTAGGGCATAAATGATGAATGATGTTTTTTTAAAAATAATTTAGTTTTCCACTAAATCCTTTTTTTCTCCGTATACTTTAATATCATGTATTTTGAATGAAAATTGTATAATGTGTTCACTGTCATACACATTATTATAGATCATCGGGACACTTTCAACATCATACAACTACTCTTTCTAATTAGAAACTAGGGCATAAATGATGAATGATGTTTTTTTTAAAAATAATTTAGTTTTCCACTAAATCCTTTTTTTTCTTCGTATAATTTAATATCTTTTTTTTTGGAATGAAAATTTAATAATGTCTTCACTGTTATACACATTATTATAGATCATCGGGACACTTTCAACATCATACAACTACTCTTTCTAAACAGAAACCAGGGCATAAATGATGAATGATGTTTTTAAAAAAAAAATTTAGTTTTCCACTAAATCCTTTTTTTTCTCCGTATTATTTAATATCATGTATTTGAAATGAAAATTGTATAATGTGTTCACTGTCATACACATTATTATAGATCATCGGGACACTTTCAACATCATACAACTACTCTTTCTAATTAGAAACTAGGGCATAAATGATGAATGATGTTTTTTTTAAAAATAATTTAGTTTTCCACTAAATCCTTTTTTTTCTTCGTATAATTTAATATCTTTTTTTTTGGAATGAAAATTTAATAATGTCTTCACTGTTATACACATTATTATAGATCATCGGGACACTTTCAACATCATACAACTACTCTCTTTAATTAGAAACTAGGGCATAAATGATGAATGATGTTTTTAAAAAAAATAATTTAGTTTTCCACTAAATCCTTTTTTTTCTCCGTATTATTTAATATCATGTATTTGAAATGAAAATTGTATAATGTGTTCACTGTCATACACATTATTATAGATCATCGGGACACTTTCAACATCATACAACTACTCTTTCTAAACAGAAACCAGGGCATAAATGATGAATGATGTCTTTCTTTTAATAATTTAGTTTTCCACTAAATCCTTTTTTCTTTCTCCGTATAATTTAAGATCATGTATTTGGAATGAAAATTGAATAATGTCTTCAAAGTCACACACATTATTATAGATCATCGGGACACTTTCAACATCAAACAACTACTCCTTCTAATTTGAAACCAGGGCATAAATGTATATGCAATATTTAATTAGAGTTTAATTCCTATCATTTGACCTTCTCTCACAAAAGATGTGGAATTTTGCATAATTTAGTTTTTCACAAATTTGCTTTTCATCTTACAAAACAAACACCCTCTTCAATAATGCCCAAGCTACACTTAGCACAAACTAATACACCACTCTAACAACATTTCTGTATCGTCTCAGGTAAGATGTTTTTCAAGTGTTTAAATGAGCTGCACGTGTTTCGTAACGGCTTAGATCCAATCTTCAGACGTACTAAAATAAATTATGAGCTTAAAGATAGCAACACAGCGTGTATAAATTATTGAAGGAAGCAATTATCTGACATATGGGACACACCCTTTGATTTGAGATCGGCAATCAGTTAGACTTTATAAAGGGTGTCTGAAATAGAGCTGGCCTAATACTGATTAAGATGCCAAATGTTTTTAAATATTCTGTATAATATATAAAAAGGTCACACTTATCGGACTGTTTTTATCACATATCATAACAATGTTAATTAAAATATTTCTCATCATTAAAAACACAATAACGACTTTTTATTTTACATCTGTTTGGTAATGGTATGCACTCATAAATGCCATCCTCCTGGTATAATCAAGTTATCAATTTGGTATGCCCTTCCCAAACTATAACTATATTATACTTTAAGGTGCTGGTTGCCCAATTTCATTCATATTTCTCAAGGTCATGTGACCCCATAACCTGAAGTAAAACAGCGAAAGAGAAGACCTGCAAACTATTTAGACAGAAACAATTCAAAATTACTGATAAAGGTGCTGCAATGTAGCCAGCAAAAACGCAGAAAAAGCCGAAGTTGACTCAACAAGCTCTGTTTTTAGTAGTGCCTGGGGAGTCGGCTTTATTTTGGTTGCCATAACACACACACACACACATATATATATATGTATATATAAAAACATGCAATGTCTAGAGAGAACGTCCATCGTACTTACACCTATCTAACATATTCCAACACAGAAAGTCTGATGTCAATACACATTCAAATGGAATTATCAATGAAAATAAACCATAATGAAACTGATCAAACATATACATGTTTCTTTCCTTTATCGTGTCTGCTATTTCTTCATTGCCTGCTGAAGTTAAGACATTGCATCAGATCACTACTAATTCAAAGTTCAGATAATCTGTTGCCAATAGTTTCACCATAAACCATAATGAAACTGATCAATGTGGGTGGCAATGTGTTCAACTCAAATAGTTGGACTAGATTCCATCTTGGAGTGTTTAGTTTGTTGTGGAGTGCATCTCAGCACCGTCTACAGATAGCATACCATTGATGCTTTCAGTATTTAAGATGAGGTTAATTGTCTGGAAAAGTGTATAGAGAAGTGTAAATGACTCGAAGGCTTCATATTATTTATCATGCCACTGAAAATTAATCATTCATAATAAATAATTTTGTCATCAGTTAATTTTCATATACATACCGATAATACAGTAAGTCACATGAAATGAATATCTGAATTAACAAGTACCTTATTATTCTACCTGACCATTGTATGAACTCTTATGACGGCAGATTTACAATCATGAAATATTGATGAGATAATTTGTTCTTGTAGTTGATACTGTTGTGTCTCAGGTTTTTGTCGATTGTATGAAAATGATTAAAGCTGTTATAAATTAAAAATATATTCATATATGATTGATACCATGACTTGATGATACATTCGCACACACATTATCACGTATCTGGTGTGAAACATGAACAGGTAAAAATGTCTTAAATGTAAGATAAAATTTGATTGTGAAAACTAAATCTGCACCAAGCATAACGAATGCCACAAACTCAATTCATAACCAGCGTGTATAAATTATGCCAGCACGTTATCTCTTGTGAACAATTTCAGTTTGTGGTGTCTCATTGCGTTGGAAGAAAAGAAGACAGTTGGATCTAAGAGACGTGATAAGAGTATCTGCTGATATAATATATTTCAATTAATTCACTAATTGGTTTTATGGTTTGTGATGCGAGATTACTGTTCGTTTTGATTGTTTATACAATGAACTGTATCTCGCTCTGTTTTCTAGTTATCATCATTTATTAACGCAATAAAGAAACAATAAAATTGGTGCACAAGAAATAGAAGCTACATTTTGTTGTGGAAGACACTTTTGAAAGTAAAAACAGCAGTGAATGTTTGCCAACATTTTGTTGACCTTGTGTGCATAACTCGAGTTTCCTTGTAATCAAAGCTAGCCTGACCCGACTCATTACGAGAAATAACTTCACTCAAAAGAAATACACTCAAATCACTGAATATTTATAGTAAAGTACAGATATGTGGAATGTGAAAAGCCTTCTATAGCATAGGAAAATTACCTGATGGAATACAAGCTGAATTAGTTCTAATGAGTTATCATCTCTATTAAACTCACTGTGTAACGTACTCTTCAGAATAGAAGAATCCCTAGGCTTATCAATGACAACGACGCTGAAAACCACAATGACAAACATTCCAGAGAATATTAGGTGTTTTAAGTGTAGGTCGAGTAATATTTATTTCATCCATATAATAAATGATAAACATAATGTTATAATCAATGCCTTTTCAACATATATCATTTCTTCATTGCACTTGCGGCAAGCTTGTTTATGCACTTTTAACGAACACTGTTTCATCTTTGGAAATGATACCAGTATCCTTGCAGAATATTGTGTATGGTACAAGTCGTTTATCATCAATGCATCTTCAAACAATTCATTCACATTTACATGTAATTTCATCAAATCAATCTCATAGACGTTTGACTTTGTTGCACTTTGTGAAAATGCATTTCATAGTTTATCTCACTTCGTTCACGAAATCACACTCTACAGTTAGCAAATTTCATGTTATCTCTCATTATACGTGTTGTAATATTTCCTGCTAAGTAGTGGGCGTCTGCTGATGCAATTAGCTGATGTGATGCCTGATTCCGACGTTTTCTGATAACACGCAACAACGTTTGAATCAATATTACTTACGTTCTCACTGCTATTGAGGAATGAAGATAATTAGATCACTTAGATGTGATATAATTATCTGCTGATATAAATGTGAAGTAATTATTTAGTGCTTTGGCGTACTTTTCTGTCAACAGATAGATTCATAATGAGGGCTTTTGAAAGATCTCAACATACATATAAAATAAACAATTACAAATGTACAAAGGTGTTCCAGAAACAAAGTTTAATTTTGTTGTAGACAGTATCACTATCTGGTTTTTACATGCTATCAGTTATTCTTTTTGACATTATTTCTGTTATTACCGCTAATTTTCTAACACGTCATGTTATTGCAGGCTGCTGATAGTGTGACAATCTGCAATGAAACCTTTTTGTGATATCGCGAATGTGCTTAAACTAAACAAAATACTATTGTTAAATTGATTTAGCATGCATTATAAATCCTTGAGGGAACAAAGACTTTAATAAAAGCGAAAACATATCTCCATAAATATATTTTTTTACAATGTTTTGTTGTGATATCGACCATGGTTATGTGATGATAAGGTGATGATGATGTTATATATCAGCGTCTTTGATCAGCTCTAGAGTTTGATACTTATATGCGCCATATATATCATTTATGATTATAAGGTCCAAAGTCAACTGAGGTTGTTTACAGTTCCTGTTACAAACTCTCTTTTTGAATAGATTTTTGATGTTTGCTGCGTATCTTGTTATATTTTCTTACAGCTGAAACACAACCATTGATCGAAGTACAATTTAAAGAAATAGTGAAATAGTAAATTAGTGGTGTTTGTGTTTGTAATGTCTGTATATCATTTAAGATAAGGTAAGATAAGGTAAGATAAGGTAAGATAAGGTAAGATAAGGAATAGTGGTAATGATTGGCGGTACACAAACCAGCTGAAACCTTGATAATAGTGGCAATGATTGGCGGTACACAAACCAGCTGAAACCTTGATAATAGTGGCAATGATTGGCGATACATAAACCAATTGAAAGTTTGATAATAGTGGTAATGATTGGCGGAACATAAACCAGCTGAAACCTTGGTAGTAGTTGTAATGATTGTAATGATACATAAACCAACTGAAACCTTGAGAATAGTCGTAATGATTGGCGGAACAAAAACCAACTGAAACCTTGACAATAGTAGTACTGATTTGCGGTACAAAAACCAGTTGAAACTTTGATAAGTGGTAATGATTGGCGGTACCCAAAACAGCTGAAACTTTGATAATAGTGGTAATGATTGGCGGTACATAAACCAACTGAAACTTTGATAATAGTGGTAATGATTGGCGATACATAAACCAACTGAAACCTTGATAATAGTCGTAATGATTGGCGGTACAAAAACCAACTGAAATCTTGTTAATAGTGGTGATGATTGGCGGTACCCAAACCAATTGAAACCTTGACAATAGTAGTACTGATTTGCGGTACAAAAACCAGTTGAAACTTTGATAATAGTAGTAATGATTGGCGATACATAAACCAACTGAAACCTTGAGAATAGTCGTAATGATTGGCGGAACAAAAACCAACTGAAACCTTGACAATAGTAGTACTGATTTGCGGTACAAAAACCAGTTGAAACTTTGATAAGTGGTAATGATTTGCGATACACAAACCAGCTGAAACTTTGATAATAGTGGTAATGATTGGCGATACATAAACCAACTGAAACCTTGATAATAGTCGTAATGATTGGCGGTACAAAAACCAACTGAAATCTTGTTAATAGTGGTGATGATTGGCGGTACACAAAACAGCTGAAACTTTGATAATAGTAGTAATGATAGGCGATACATAAACCAACTGAAACCTTGAGAATAGTCGTTATGATTGGCGGAACAAAAACCAACTGAAACCTTGACAATAGTAGTACTGATTTGCGGTACAAAAACAAGTTGAAACTTTGATAAGTGGTAATGATTGGCGATACATAGACTAACTGAAACCTTGAGAATAGTGGTAATGATTGGCGGTTCCCAAACCAGCTGAAACTTTGATAACAGTGGTAATGATTGGCGGTACATAAACCAACTGAAACTTTGATAATAGTGGTAATGATTCGCGGTACAAAAACCAACTGAAACCTTGATAATAGCGGTACTTATTTGCGGTACATAAACCAATTGAAACTTTGATAATAGTGGTAATGATTGGCGATACATAAACCAACTGAAACTTTGATAATAGTCGTAATGATTCGCGGTACAAAAACCAACTGAAACCTTGATAATAGTGGTAATGATTGGCGGTACAAAGACCAACTGAAATCTTGTTAATAGCGGTACTTATTTGCGGTACATAAACCAATTGAAACCTTGATATAGTGGTAATGATTGGCGGTACACAAACCAACTGAAACTTTGATAATATTGGTATTGATTGGCAGTCATAACCGA
Source organism: Gibbula magus (assembly GCA_936450465.1). Lineage (NCBI taxonomy): Eukaryota > Metazoa > Mollusca > Gastropoda > Trochida > Trochidae > Gibbula > Gibbula magus. The sequence goes on along the minus strand of OW388293.1, from coordinate 70,049,109 downwards.
TCAATGCAGTTCTGTTTGTATAACCTTAATCGATTTATCGTTCATAAATAATTTGGCAATCATGGAATAGAATCAATGTTTAACCTCGCCTGAAAATCGCTTTGATAATTAAATCTTATTGAACAATACGTCGTCAAGTCAAAGCAGCATGAATAACAACCTTCCCACACATTGAGCCATCAGGTATATCATCCTAAGTGTAATCAAGCGTGAGTGAGTGAGTTATTGTTTAATGCCGCTTGGGAAGAAAAAAGTGGTAGCTATAAGTTGCGATACATTGTATTTAATTTGACAATTGTAAAAATGAATAATGATTATTGAAAAACCAAGTGCAAGAAACGACACGAAGACCATAAAACATAAGCAAACTGTCACAAGGTTTAATAAAAGCTGAATTAGAAATTTTAAAATTCATCCAAAACGTCTAAAATAGTAAAAATACGTTTCATCGAAGTGAATAATAACGCCATCAATTGTTTCCCTGATTTTTACAGTGTCGAAAAACTCACACAGGTCGCGCTTAAGAGTGCAAGGCACTAGCGGGATATAAAACCTTGGGAATCATTACCATTGCGGTATATTGATTTGAATGCTTGATCCAATATGTTTATACCAATGCTTGATTAGATATGTTGATTTAAACGCTTTAAATGATGTGTTGATTTCAATTTTGTATGCAATGAGTTGATTTCATTGCTTTAAATGATAGATTAACTTCTATGCTTGATTAGATACGTTGATTTAAATGCTTGATATACGTTGATTTAAATGCTTGATGCAGTATGTTGATTTCAATGCTTGATTAGATAAGTTGATTTTAGTGTTTGATATACGTTGATTTAAATGCATGATTAGATATGTCGATTTAAATGCTTGATAAGAATATGTCGATTTAAATGCTTGATATACGTTGATTTAAATGATTGATAAGATACGTTGATTTAAATGTTTGATTAGATATGTTGATTTAAGTGTTTGATATATGTTGATTTATATGCTTGATTTGATATGTCGATTTAAATGGTTGATAATATGTGTTGATTTCATTGCTTCAATATACGTTGATTTAAATGCTTGATGCCGTATGTTGATTTAAATGTTTGATTAGATATGTTGATTTAAGTGTTTGATATACGTTGATTTATATGCTTGATTTGATATGTCGATTTAAATGGTTGATAATATGTGTTGATTTCAATGCTGCAATATACGTTGATTTAAATGCTTGATGCCGTATGTCGATTTAAATGCTTGATAAGAATATGTCGATTTAAATGCTTGATAAGAATATGTCGATTTAAATGCTTGATATACGTTGATTTAAATGATTGATGCGGTATGTTGATTTCAATGATTGATAGGATAGATTGATATAAATGCTTGATTCCATACATGTATGTTTATTTCAATGCTTGATTAAATATTGTGTTTTCAATACTTAATTAATTTCGACTTCAATGCTTGATATGTTTGTCATTTAAATGCGATATTTTGAATTTAATGCCTGGTTCAAGGTTTTTGGATAAATTCTGATTTTATCATACTTAGATATTTGCATTTCCATGTCTTTAAATGTACGAAAACGGTGATCATCAATGAGGAAATTAACATAGTGACATATGACTGTATGATTTTTTTTCTAACACACAATCACCAAATACATAACATGCCATTCTTATATCTCTCGGAATATTAGAGCGAATCATTTACTTTTTATTTATTGGTAAGATCTATCAGTAAAACTGATCAACGTCTATGTGAAGTTGATGTGGTGAATCCCTGTATTGAAACCAATATGAAATAACCATATGGATCTCTTCCAGTGCCAATTGTATTCAAGAAAGGAAATACTGAACTCAATATTGTTTTACAACATGTATGTATTGCATACATACACATAGCATTTGATAGAAACAAAACTTAGTTACCCCTAATACTTATTCAGTTTCCACACAATGATGAACATATATTATTCAACAGGAGACACGCGTTGTTAATATCGATTTCCTTATAACATCGATTACAGACCAAAGCCAATATTTTCGTTTGATCACAGTCATGATCATCAAGGAAACAACTTATTTTTCAGAGGAATGGCAGGTTTGTGGTCAAACATTGTGGAGTATTGTTTAAAAATAGTTTAACACTAGAGTTAATAACACTTCAATCGCAATCTCTTTACTTACAACTTCCCCATACGATTCAAGCTGTCATAGGACAAATGTCTGAACTTTATTCTGAATTTTTAGGGAAAGATGTTCTGTGTCAATTGACGGATATTGACAGATTGACAATATTAATTAATAACATTGTTATTAACAACTAGACTTGACATATATTTCCAAATCCAAAATGTACTTATTTATTACTTTTATTTATGAAATCTGAAATACATTGACATCTATAGCGATAAAAGAAGTTGGAGGACTGTAGAGGTACATAACTACATTAAAATATTTAATGTACACGGAATCAGGTACTTATGAGCTCTTGTTAAAGTGCATCCATTGTGTTTCATAAAATTGTATTTGGCTTTAATACGTTCCAACACATCATATGTGCTGTTTACAATACAAACAAGTATCCTCAGTTTGCATATTCTTCCCCAATCGTCAAACATATCATAATTACTAGTTTCCAATTAAAATCGAGTAACATCATTATGCATGTGCAGAAATCGAAAGTGCACTACCTATTTACATGCAGAGTAGTTATACGATTGAACATTATCAACCAAAATTTGTTATTTTGTCAGGTTTAAATAAGATTCCAAAATTACGTTTGAGTCATTAGCGCGCGCCACACGCTGTGCATTGTCCGGTTTTCGATCAGAAATTGATACTTTAACCTTCGTATCGTCAATATACTAAGTCGAGTATCATTAAAATGGTAGTTTTCGATAACAGTTGGTACTTCTCGATGAAATAAGACAATATATAACGTTTGCCATATTTGACCCCAAACAACACAATGGATGTACCTTTAATAACTTAAGTTTATCTCGATGACTACACGTCAACATGCGAAAGGGAAGAACACAACATGATTGGAAAATTAAAAAGTTTTATTATTCTAAAAATGAAAAGTAACAAATATGTACAATGCATAATAATTCGACTAGGTGGTGCATCAAATGAAGTTTTCTTGTAACAAATAACTGATGGAAAAACTGGAAATTACAAATAAGATGCTCCATATTTTGTTTGGTTAATTGCTACTTGCAATGACTGCCTCCTGGTGTAATATGCATGCTTGTCACCATAAATGCTATTTTTAATCATAGCAAAGTAATTACGTTTAAATAAAAAAAAATAAAGCTTTAATAATCAGGTGCCTATATGTCAAACTTCAAGACGTAACAGATTGTAAAGCGAAACGTGCTAAAATAGGTGAATACAAGTGGATTGTTAAAAAAAACGCTCATCCTTGACACGGACACATGATTTGAAAACTCTCGAAGGAAAGGTCTAGTTTATTAGCATAACGAACACAAGAAACGTCACTTCTCATTCAAAAGAGTAAAAAGCAAAGCACTGCTGCCGCGGAGAGACGATTTGGAATGTCTTTGATAGGCACATCTTGAGTGTGAGTATGATACTTTATATGTTTATGGATGTTCAAATACAACTGGGGTACTGAAATAGCTTTTTCAAAATTTTTTTTGTCAGTTAAACTATTATGAAATGTGGAAATTTAATTAATAAAATATATTGAAAACATTAACCTTCTTGGACTTCAACTTGTTGACGTATCTTTACTGCATTCCCCGTCACTCGTTAGTTATTGTCTAAATGTACATCTGATCAACATGAATTCTTACATGATAATTAACAAAACTATTAACAATACTGGGCTCATACATGCATAGTGCACACATAATATTTCAGTGTCAAAGGAAATATCATAGTTTCTCCAAACGAACTCTCATTTGTCATGCAGACGCATCTTGACAACATAAACGAAATCCAATGAAGCAGATAATTTGATTCAGTATTTGTCTTTAAATTCAACACCAAGCTATTGCTGATTACATTGTAGCAGCCATTGTCTCATCTCCATATAGATTATCACTCCAACTCGTCCCTACAGATGGTTCTTGGACGATTACACCCGGTGTCTGTCGAAAACTTAACTCACGACACAATCAATCTGATCATACATTACTCTTTGAGTAACATGTGTGGTCATGAAATCCTGTCTTTTAGTCATGTATACTACCGTCTTTGATTAGGGTATGGCATATTCACAGATAAAGGTGAAATTTACAGCACACCCAAAATCAAACCAGCCATCTCCGTTAAAATTGCGTCTTCCTAAACAATCTTCTCCCTCTGCCCCGGCTCCAGACCAATCGTTAGGTTGCTGAGTTGGAGTCTTGACCCAGTCCTTGTATCCCAGCTCCTGTCCGTCGATCCACACCCACACACCTTCCGTCTTCCGGTCCGACGCTCCTAGCCACACAGTATCTGATTGAGAGACGGGTACCATTATGCTTTTATTGTTTTCTAGTCAGCCCTTCAACAGTTAGATACAAATCAAGATAACAATACGTCACTTTCAACATGTTTTTTTCAGATACAGTACTAATTTCCCCTGCTCACTTAGTAATTCAAGAAAATACGTCAAATTGGAAGGTACACCATCCACATTTAAAAGGAACGCACCCATAGCGTAGGAAAACGCGTCCTTTTCGCAAAACACAAGCAGCAATATTGCTGATTAACCGGTAATAACAGAAACCTGTCGATCACATCTAAGGAGACATATGGTTTTAAGTAATTTCTTGTAATTTCTGTGTATTCTCACTCAAATCCGCAAATGCACACATCTTAAAATGGCGTTGAAAACGACATTCGAACCTATGTCAAAACGTCGCCTATGTAGAATAAAAGAAGTTATCCATAAATATTGTCGTCAGTCTTAATTTAAAATGTCACTCAAATACAGAGTGTCTTAGTTAAAAGCTGCTTAAAGGGGCAGTAGCACGTTTTTTTGCAAAATTTATTTGTTCAAATTTCCCATTTATAATGATAGTTTATGTCATTTAAACTAACTTTAGAGGGTAAAACATCTTATTACACAAACCAATTATCTGAAGTGGTAAAAACTATGTTGCGTATAAAGCAAAAATTGCATGGCGGCCATTTTATTGTGAACACAATTTATTATTTTGTATTACAAAAACGTTTTCCATGGCTTTACCGAAACATGTACACCCATTTTAAACTTTATTTTCCGAAGAGAGAAGGATGTTTTACCTTTAGTGAAATTATTTTTCAAATACATTTGTACTACCGCCCCTTTAAAGAACATGTGGAAATTATAGCTTATAAAAAAGATTGACAACCTTTAAATAGTTTTGTGTTCTTCGAAGTAATAATAAAGTTTAATAAGTTTCTCTTATTTGCGCATTGTCCCAACACCGACAAAGTATGTGTTTAACAGTGAGGGGACCCTCCAGGGATAACAAACAGAAGGACCTTCCCCTTTAAAGGATGATTTATTTATTAACTTACTTAATCCCCTTCGTTCTCGAAGCAACATACGGCTGCAACGAATTTCATGTATATAATTCCTTATAATCACCACTGTGCACGTGGTGTGATATATTAGTTATTTCACTGTAGTTTACTGATAGAATCGAGTATCTCACTCCAAATCATAAACGAAAAATACTGTTTCCTCTCGTTTACAATATCTTAAGACGGATATGTCTAAACCATATAATAGTATGGTCAGTACTGTAACACCAGCTATATAAAGTTATATCCTATATATTTATTCAGCACTATCTAAATGCATACACTGTACTTTCTTGCCACCATTTAATAACATGTGCATGAGTAAAACCCAAACTTGGACAGAGTGGAATACACCAGAGGTCAACCTGGGAGCATCGTTAGTTTTCTTTAAAACACAGTTTCTTTTCTGCTAATTTCCCATACTAATGTTTTCGGTATAACCGAATTTAGGATGATAAGTTGCCGACATATTTATTCCTAAACAAAGAAATCAACAATAGTTCTGCTGTATCATGCTATCATAACGTTAATAATAACTTGAGAAAAACGTTTGCCGTAACGTTTCTTGTCCTTTCTTTCGACATTAAGTTCGACGTACCCTTTCAAGTTGGTTGATATGATGCTACTTTCAGATATTTCTACCTCAATTTAGCGACAATTATGATAATAATAATGGGAACCAAAAATGCAAATACTAAAAGCCTCGTATCAAGGGGTGAGATGAGGTGATTTGGGGTTTAACGTCGCTTTCAAGAGTATTTCACTGCTGGTATTATAGCAGGGAGAAAGCCCGCAACGCCATGCGACTATTCATTGCGAAGTAGCGAAGCATGGGTGAAATTCAGTGTAGCATGTGTAGAACCCCTGGGGTTCCTTTCACAAAGCTCCCTTTACTAAGGTTAACCTTAACTCCCATTCTTTAACATTGCACTAAGGGTACCTTAGTGACTTACGATCACCGTAGTGCTTTATGAAAGGGGCCCCAGATCTCTACTGCAGACAAAGTTGCTGTGCCCCTGGCGGAATCCGCTTTCTCATTAAAATTATGTTGTGTATATATAATACAATCCTGCCCTAATATAAACAGTAAATTATGGAACTATTCATAAACATGTTAAAGGCGCTGTAGCACGTTTCTCTCTAATATAAAGTGCTCTAAAAATACAAATAAGTGTTACCACTGGCTAGATAATACAACTGAATCAATGAAAAGAGTTGTAAAATCACATTAAAATGGCCGCTTGGAGGTTATTCAAGTGATGTGACTGATATAGCGATACCAAAAACACTCAGAGTAGAGTTCTAAATATGGTACAATGATGGATCAACCATCTTAATTTCTGAACTCTCAAATTCGCATGAGACGTACTCTACCTCCCACACTGAAGAGTTCCACACCATCGGGCTTTATACGTCCTATCATTTTCTTCCATTTGGATAACCGTGTTTATGAATACGGCTTATCGGATCGTGAAAAGAGATGTTTACCTTTCAACGTACCAATACAACGTATATTGTATAAACTTTAATGATAAATGAAAAAATTGAAAACTTCAACTTCACATCATAACACCTGCAAATCTCCATCACATGCTAAAGTTTGCCACACTTCCTTAACTTTTAGGGATGTCGAGCTGCACCTAAATTAATGCACATAGTGCGCTCTGCTAAGATAGCACTGAAATGCACAGACATGTGGCAAGGCTTAACTCCGCCAATGATGGAGACAGGCACAAGTTATGCTTCGGGAAGTTGACATATAAAGTAGCGTTAATTAACTTAATCGTGAATTGGATTTATCTTCCATTGGCATTATCATGTACAATAAAATGTTCATATCAATTTGTTTGTTTTCCAATAGACAGATACTATTATCAAATCACTGACCTCTGAACGTCTTCTTTTCCAATTAACTATCACCCTGAATATTATTTTACAGATTTAGTTACCGAATCCAAAATATATATAAGCATATGACCGTTACTTCAATGGAAAAAAACATGTATACATTGCCTTCTGATATAATTCAACATTCACTACAGTTGGGCTTTCTAGTATTACTGGCGAACCCGTGAACGCATGTATTTGACGACAAAGACCAAATGTACAAACTCCAGTCACCTTGTAACAAACCTAACATTCTGTGGCATTTGCTTTTGGCAGAAAATGTGGTTTAAAGGGTTAAGGGATAACGTTTGCCACGCCTATATTCAGTGGGTCATGACCAAATTATTATCTTTGATCCCCTCTTTGACTCCCAACAAAACCTGATGGAGGATGAGTGGCGGGTAATGCTATAAGCACCATAGAAGATAGAAAAGGTAAAATCAAAAACATAAATCAGATAAACATATTCATTCTTATTTAATTAACGAAATATTTATATTTATTTAACACTTTTTGGTTAATAGAAGTAACGCAATGAAATACTCGTACTCAAACAATTTTACTTGAACATATCTTACCACAAAGAAGCGATCTGTTCCGAGCGATATGGCACTGTTGGTCCCTCATACATAAATTTCGCTCACATTGTCCAGCGATACCCTAGAAATAAGGAGGTTCTTTACCATTGTTTCTGAGCATCCTCAGTTGTCAGATTCAGATAGGCCTTGTCGCCTTTGTGTACATTTTCAGTCTTCGTTAGCACATTGGAAACTTAAATAACTGTCTAGTTTTATGATAATAAAATCATTGTATTATAATTGTGAAATATGGTATTTGTTTTATGATTAAGAGATATATGTTGTTATTTTGCTCTATAATCTATTTGAAGGGGTAACGGTCGTACATACTGAGTAAGAGTTATCTCCTTTGCAATTAAAATTGACACTTATTATTCAATTATTATTCAAGTTAGTCTGGATACATATGACTTGTTTGGGTTAATTTTGTTGTTGAATTAGATTTCTATCAAGCAGTGATTTTTTTCAGCTAATCATGAGATTAATTGACATAAATATTAATGTTTAACAGAAAACAATAATAATTTGTAAACAAATGTTATGTTAAAATCTTCAAAATAGCAATAAAATAACATTTTTGGCTTGCATAAACGTGTATACATAAACCTTTTATTTTAATAAGGCCATAATTATGAAATATATTGTGAATTGATTGTGAAAAATGTAATATTTTTTGTGACACCCCCACCTGCATTGGGAGCTCATATCTCAAAAACGAGCTCGGTGACCCCTATTTCTGTAACAAAAATGGATTAAGCATATGTTGTTCATGTATATAGTGAAATATTAGCAATTTCTTCAGATTTTTTAAATTGGTAAGGAACTTCCCTAACTTAAGAAGACCGTAAGATCATACCTTGTGCCAACCCGTGATGGTGCTGTACACGAAGTCGGTGTTGCTGGTGAGAGATCTACCAGGGCAGGTTCTGTCAGCAACGTTCAGGAAGCAGGTTCTCGTCCTCTTGTTCACGTTGAAGGATCTGCAGATGGAGTGACTATAGCAGGCTGCTGCACATGAATACAGCGAGGAGTCCTTGAGCTGTTTAAAGCTGGAATCAGGTAGGTATTGTCCTTCCTTCAAAGTGTCACTGTCATATCGTCGGCATTGGTCACTGAACACTGAATGGATTAAGAGAGAGAATGAAACCAAGAGTTGCAACTCCATCGTACAAGCTGTGCTTTCAAACACGGTTCTGGTCTCATTCTGGTAAATTACTTTCCTTAGCAACATACACTGCTTCGCACACTCCCCAGTGTAAAACGTTCTCAACAAAGGTTAATGATTTCCCTATAACTTATTTATTACAAAATCTTTATCTGCAACAACACAATCCTCATTATATGAATCTTTCAATACTCTACTCCTGGATATCGAGTTTCTCAGGTTAGTTCAAGTTACACATCACCAAACACAACATCATTATTTAACGTTTTTAATTAATGAGGATAAAACCTGGTCTTTGAAGGGCATTCACATTCCACCTGATGAAGGAGTGAGTATGCAATCTGAAACGTAGTGTATTTTGTTATCCAGAAAATCTTCCTGTTCTTAGGATAAAACCTATTCTGCAACTAGGAGATAATATCGAGAGATACAGTACAATAGTCGGGTCAATATATGTAAAAAACCCTCAACCCCCCAAAAATTGCTACAAAAGGTTTCTCAAATGATTCTGGTAGGTTTGAGTGTATTTTAGAACATACTAAAAGTTTACCAAAGATGGACCCCCCGGTAAAGTGTTTTTTTCAAGATGGCGTCCAAGATGGCGGCCAAAACCTCTTAATGATCATAACTTTGTAACCATAAACTCGAATGTGATGATCTTGGTGTCTACTCCTAGCTTTTTGGCGGCAACGACAACATTAAGATTATAAAAAATGGTGTTTGTCTGTAATACAATAAAGAAATCCAATGCATCAAAAACTGTCCGGCAACACCTCCAAATGTCCGCAAGTCAATTACTATTCACTCAAATTTGATGTTCTAGATGTCTATTTCAACGTTTTGAGGGGCAAGGAACACATTACGACCATCAGAAATGAAATTAGGCAGTATATTATATTATTAGCTTTGTTTGTGTGCCGAATAAGAGCATCCTTCAGTTTAGTGTGCTCTCCTTGGCAAAACAAGTCTTGTTTAACAACGTTCACTCTGGTGAATGAGGTGGTGTGGTCATACATGACACACACAAATCTTTCTATGAGAGCAAACTGTTTCCAATCTCTGTAAATCGACTGGTAGGGGATCCTGCTTTGGAAAATAAAAGCTTCTGTTACCTCTGGATAGGATACCTGGATAGGCTTGCCAAGTCTGCCATTGCGTTTTCTTACCTCTACCAGCAAACTGGAAGTTGTGTCACGTCCTGTACATGCATGGATAAAAGCAAGAGCTAATGCACAATTGTCTCCAAACTCTTGATGGATAGCATTCACATTTTATAATGTATAGTTCTTGTCGTTTCCAATGGACAGCCAAACGTTTTATCTTTGTTTGATTTGTTTCAGCTCAAGTAATACAACAAAAAGAACCACGAACACATCTGTATCAACTTTGCTGATAAGAATGCGCCTTGATTAAAGCATCTTGTACATGGAGAACTAGTCTGGTGTCAAAATTGTTGATTCACGACCATTGGCAAACACTGTTCTCCCTAATGTTACGAGCACTTCTTTATCTAACTCAAATGTGCTTGTTTTGACACTATCTGTTAGTACTTGTTTGTTTATTCAGTCTTTTAAATTCTGTGGTAGTTTGTTTTGTTTGGACACATTGCGTCTTGATCCTTTGTCTCTTTTGTCTGTTGTTGCAGACAACTTCTTTCTTGTTGTGGTCCCATACAATGTCTATCCTTGAACAGTCAGTAAGGTGCCTTGCTACCCAGGTTAGAAATGTGCAATCACTGTACTATCCGATGAATGACACATTACCTCTTGGCAGTGTATGGACAATTGATGCTACATCAAACACTTTAGCATCTACTTTAGGAGTATCCTGGAGATTTTCATGCAATCCAAAAGTTCAGATTTGCAAGTTGGAAGTCGAAGTTTCCATGTTGTTAAAAAACTGGTGGCCATGGGTGATTTTCGAAATTGAAAATTGTGTCCAATCAGCTTGGCGGAATTGGGATGCAATGAATATTTGAGCGAAAATAGGTTGTCATCATCTTTGCGATAAATGAATTTTTACTTTTCCTTGGTCTTCACCTTACTGTGTTGTCTCTTGAAAAGTAGTGCATGCTCTTGAACCTGCTTTGGTGTGGTAAGACAATAGTATTTTCGTTGAAATGATACAAGACGAGGTACATCATTTGTTCTAAGAAGTTTTACAAAACAGAAGTTATATGTTTCAAGTGGACTGTATCAGACTTATTAGTATATCGTACAATTTTGCATAGTGAAAAAGGTACATGTATACATTAACATACAGTCATGACATTTTTGTAAGGCTTTATTATGGTGAATGAATGGAAAATATCATCCTGCGAAAGGCGCCACTGACCTATATAAGCTTAATCTTAAATCAAGTTTTTAAGAGGGTGGCCTAGTAAACCGACCATGGCAATATCTGCATAATATTATGACGATAACGTTACTGTAAATAATTGATTGCGGTGAGTATTATAAACTTTTCCAAACAAATCAAGTATGTTAAGGAGCAGGAACAGGAGGATGACACTCACAACTGGATGCTTTGAAACTCTATGGACAAAAATGGATGTGCATAAGGTGAAAGTGGACAGCTGAAGGTCATGGATTCATAATGATAAAACAGGTAAGTGATGTTCAAAGTTGTCATGAAGTGTTATTTGCCCTCTAAAACTGGGAATGGACATCTAGATCATCAAATTTAATAAAATTCGAATGAAATGTAGGTCAAATGATAGTGCCAGGTTGGACAAAGTTAGATTTACTTGTAATATAATTGCCTAATTATTTCTTATGGTCCTAAGGTGTTACTTGCCCACAACAACGTTGAAATAGACATCTAGATCATCAAATTTGAGTGACTAGTAATGAAGTAGTGGTCATTCGGATATGTTAGCGGCCATTTTGACGCCATATTGGATTTCTGTGTTGTATTATAGACAAACACCATTTTTTATGACCTTAATGTGTTCGTTGCCCCCAAAAACCTCAGAATAGACACCAAGATCATCATATTCGAGTTTATGGTTACAGAGTTATGATCATTAAGAGGTTTTGGCGGCCATCTTGGACGCCATCTTGAAAAGAACACGTTTCCGGGGGTCCAACTTTGGTAAACTTTTAGTATGTTATGAAGTACATTAAACCCTACCAGAATCATAAATAACCCTGGACTTTTTATAATATAAGTGTGTTTGAGGAATATCGCCGGAACTAAGATGAAGTGATAAGAGGTATCATCTATTTTTAAGGTTTGCTTCTGTGTTATTATCAAAAACAAAATTACACAAACACGAAAATGGAATTGTATTACAAAATAATGATACGTAATTGCAAAACGTATATGAACATATGAACAAATCCATATTGATGGTGAAACAAAATTTCTGAATTGCGAAATATAGAAAAGTGAAATTGTGAAAAACCAAATTCCAGATCACAAAATTATCAAGGAAAAATGTCGAAATCCAGAAAAATACATAGCAATCAAGAAACCAAATGTGAAAAGGGTGGAACTTTTTGTTTTACTTTACTACGGTTTGGCAAATTACGTTTTTACCATGTAACATGATTTTTCAAGAACATATATATTTCTTGATTTCACGATAAAGCTGGCTGTTTCATTATTTTTTGATTTCGAAGTGAATTTCGGGTGATTTTGCGATTTCCTATTGGAGATGTTACCACTTTTTCAGATAACCACTCTCAGCAGTTATATATTTGTGTGAACGTTTCGCTCTGAAATATGTCTATCGACAGTTGACAACTATGGCGTTCTCTTTATCTATTTGATTCTGTCCTCGTTTCATCTGTATACTTAGTTTGTTATTAACAAAGGGTCGATCAGTTAACATATCCAAGGATGTGTGACTGACAAAGAATTACCCCGGCGTGATTAGTGGAGCGCAAACATATGATTAATTAAAAATTGTGTTGAATAATTATTGATGTTGCCACAATATTGAATGCATATTTAATCAAATCTCAATCATCTCTAAATTTCACAAATGTACGAATTGCCTCAAATGTTGTAAAAATGTAAATGTTTTTCTAGTTTTTTGTTTGAAGGAATGTTTACCAAATTTATTTACTTTGAGAGTCTGAATATCTTTGTGACAAAATTTATATTGTTATCCTTATCATTGTAACTGTTTTCATTGATTGGCATTCTAGAAGTTGAGACGATGAAAATTTTATGAATATACAGCTTCTTTATTCTTTTCAGGCAACATTTCTACATAGGTTCTAATGTCGTTGTCAATAAGTGATACAGTCAGCATTATATACATGACTTGTTTTGTTTACAACAGATTGGAGATGAGTTGCTTAATCAATGAAAATAGTTGATTGACAAAGGTTGAATAGTCAATAGTTTAAATGTTCACATTCAAGGGTCTAAGGTCACAGTCGCGAGTTCTGCAATGGCTAAAAATCCCTGTAAACACGATAACTTGAAAAGTTTCTGTGTTATGAAGCTCTTATTTGGTTTATATCAACTGGGGAAAGTTTGCAAGTTTTGAAAGGGTTTTTGCTAGAATCCAACAAAATGCAAGGTCAGTGCAAGGTCAGTGCAAGGTCACTACTTGGGTGGCTTTTACGAATAGGCCTTATTGACTTTTATCACTTTGAGTCATTAAATGATTGTTATACACAATGAAAAGTTTACATTGAATGTGTGACCTTGAAGGTCAGAGGTCAACGTTACGGGATACTGGTTAAAGCCATGTGAACTTATTAATCAAATTTTGTAATCAGAACTAGGTTTTAAGATCTCAAACAAATAATTTTTTAATTATACCCCAACTGAAATTCTTTGACATGTTAAAATTTAAAGTCAGGAGTCAAGATCACGAGTTTAATGTTCAATTGTCTTTTGTGGTATACCTATCTAAAAAAAATCAACATATTAGTGTTGCTGTGGAGAAGGCGGAACAGTTGAAGGCCACACCCTTACTTTCTGGACTGCTCTGATTTTGTGGTGTCTCGCAAATGCTAATCTAGTGAAATGGGCACATTGAATGCAATCAAACATTGGTTTACTTTAGCTCTGTGGATGAAGTATCCTTCATCTCTGTTGAAAAAGGGGACTATCTTCTTGATGTGGATGTATTCTAGTAATTTCTGGGACTTGAAATCAGTCTGGTTCCTTTCGATGATGGTTATGTTGTCCAAGTTGATGGCGTGGTCTGGGTGGACTTTGATGTGGTCGGCAATAGCTGAATTACCATCGGTCTTCCTGACAGAAGCCTGGTGTTCCTTGATTCGGAGAGTCTACCCCCATTTATCAAAATATGTATTTTGGTCACAGCAAGTTTCCTTTTCACAAAAATCACCGAGGCACCAGTATCTCCCGTTGGATGCGAATCCAACCATCGATCACCCACTGGTTTATTCCCATAAGAGGCAATCCGGGGAACTGCATATAACCATATATCACTCATACAATTTTCTAACGAAAGCTTTGATAAAAACTTGTTAAGTAATGTTCAGATTGAATTGAGCTCTAGCAACACGGCTGATAACTTTGATGCAACTCACTGGATTTTCCAATCCCCATATCCGAAGTAGAGATGCTGTGTACAGAGTTAAACGAGGCAAGGCTATGGCTATAGATATTATTCCAGATGAAGTGGATGTATTAACGTGCTTCACAAACTTTTCACATACTGTTTGAAAATAACATTTGCACTGACGTATGGAAGACGAGCATTATTCTTCAACTCAAGAAACCAGAAATCAATGTCAAGGAACCTCTTGGATACAGAGGCCTCGCGCTGCTGTCTGTTACCTGGAATATATTTGCAGACTGACTTAACTTAGATTCACAGATTGGTTGGAAAGGAACAACATCTTAGTGGAGCAAAACGGCTTCGCAAGAACAGGAGTACTCTGGTCCATCTCTATACCCCCTTCTCTTTTATCCAGAAACCGAAAACAGTCGAGACAGTCAACGTTTGTCTGTTTTATCGATGTTATAATGGCATTTGACAAAGTAGACCGAGATTATCTGTGGTACAAAGTGAAGTATCTTGGTTTCTGGAAAGTTCTTCAACTCAGTGAAATACATCCAGCTGTGTTAGTGTGAAAAGGAACAACACACATTTAACGTGAACAGCGGAGTTAGACGATGATGTGTCCTTTCACCTACACTCTTTTCTGTTTTCATCAATGACCTTGCCAAGTCTATAAACAATCTCAATTGTGGCGTTAGAGTCGGAGATGAACTCCACCTCTATGCTACCTCGATGATGCAGCACTGATAGCGCTGGATGAACAAAGCGTACAGTCTATGTTCAATATTGTGAGAGACTGGTGTTCAAAATGGAGAGTACTCGTTAACAATAAGAAGACCAATGTTATTATTCACTCCGGAACAGCTTCAACAGACAACATTTAACTCACATGCACATGAATACCTCGGTTTACGATTCCAAGAACACCTCGACCTTAACTACACAGCTAGAGAATTTGCCAAGTCTGCAAATAGAGCCCTTGGAGTAATCATTAGCAAGTTCAAGTTTGTCGGAGGAATGGCTTATGATGTCTAAAACACTATTTACAGTAACCTTGTCAAGCCCATAATTTCATACAGTTCTGCCATCAGTGGGTTTCGGGTATAGTACCAAGCCTTGCAGACTCTTAGGTGTGGGAGGTTAAACTCTTAATGTAGCTGTACGAGGGGAGATGGGCTGGCTCTCTAAAACCAGGTATTCAACGTATTGAAGTGATCCACCAATACCTGACAACGTCAAAATGGTTGTTCAGCTTCCATAAATCGTGGTACAATACATTGAAACTTATCCAGTCTCTGCAAGTTCCTATCACAGACATCCACAACATCATCAACCACGACTTCCTCATCATCAAAGACACCATCATGTACGCTGACATTACTGACTCGTGGAATGAACTATGGAATAACAAGTAGTGACAGAACGGCAACAAATTTAGAACTCATAGGTTGTTCAACACATCTACAACACTTGATACCTTTGTTTCGAGGAACCTGAATCGTCAACACAGATGCATTTTTGCCAAACTGAAATATGGCTCTCTTCATCTGCAAATAGAACTAGGCATATTCTGCAGACCTCCGACTTCTGTAAAAACGTATATGTCGCTACTGTCAATTACAAGCTATAACAGATGAGATCAATTTCTTTACTGTTTGCCCACTCTACTCAGACATCCCCTATAATCTCTGGAAGGAAGCCACCATGTTATACAATGATTTCAACTTCATGTCTCCTACAGATCAATTTATTTTTCTCATGCAATGTCCTAATCTTATTAAGTACCTGGTTTCAATGACTTTTACCATGTTCCAGCGTAGATTTCATGTTTTACCAGGAAGTTCTTTATTTGTGATATTTCATGATATTTATTGTATATGATGTTTTATGTGATAATACTGTATCTATTTAATGTAGCTTCAGTTTTGTGATAACAATGTGTGAAGGAAATTTTTACCAATTTTGATTATCTTAATTATTTTGTTTGAGATGTCTCATAGTTCAAACTGACCGGGTATATTTTATTTTCAAAGTTTCTATATGTTATATATGCTTGTGATTTTATGTACATTATGTGACACTTAAATGAACATTTCTTCTTACTCTTCTTCTTCCTTTAAAATGGGGAGACGTTAAGTGTATTTGTGATACAAATCATAAGGGATATATCTTATTTCAGCTTCCCAGCTTTGGTCAAATTGGTCTAAGGGGAGTTTCTCTCAGACGTTGACGTTGGCATGAGAATGTCCATGGTTGTAAAATATAAAAGTTGGTACACATTTATCCAGTACATCTCATCTCAGTTCATCCTATTGTATTTAATAAATGCGTAAAAGTAAATTATTTTTGAATGTTGTATTAGTTTCATGTAATGTAATTTACTCAGGAACCTTGTTGGTGAACACTTGTAACAATTTTGAAATCTATTTTATATTTAAACCGTATTTTACACTTATAAAATAATTAACTGTTCCAGAGCCATGCTAGAGTTTGGTGCAATAGAACGACATTAATATTTTATGGATGATCCACTTCTTCATTTCACAATGGTGACGTTTCGGTATAGATACCGTTACCAAGCACATGGAAGATATGGTGATACAGCAGTTTATATACAGAATACATGTCGGTATGATAAGTGATAACAATTGCGACATGTTCAGATAAAAAATGCAATGACATAAAATGCTTACAATCATCTGCGAATTTGGACATTTAAAAAATTCGTGTTTTTTTTTATATGATAAACCATTATGGATTCGTTTCCAATTCCAATTGTATTCTAGACTGGAAATATTAATATATTGCATACATACGTTTGATGTTTTAGAGGAAAAAGACACTCTGTACAATGAAAAAGGTTTTCACCATGGAGAAAGACGGTGTTTAGGGTAATAAGTGGATCTCATAACGCAATGTTAAGAAGGCTAACCTTATAACAGGGCCGAGAATAAAAGCCAAGCTTTTCGTTTGATCGCAGCCTTGGCCATCAAGGAAACAAGGTGTTCTTAGAGGCATTGAAGCTGAGTGGTTAAACAGTGTGGAATATTCAACAGAAATAGTTAAAAACGATAGGAAATAATAATGCATTTTTAATCTCTCTACTTTCAACATACCTACACAATTGAGGCTGTCAAATCTCTGAATCTGATTTTGAATCTTTAGGGGAAATGGTTCTTTGTCAATTATCAGGTACTGACAGGTTCTATGTAAATTGACTGAGTTTTATCATCGCATAATACTAATAACATTTTTACTCAAACATAATGTTTACAATATTTATTAAAATTTACTTTTTTCACTGAAACTTGAATGCATTGATAACATGATTTCGATTATATATAGATATTAGTTTGGACCATTCAATCTTTCCCGCATTTACATCAAACCGATAAAATATGTTCTTCACTGTCACTTAGTTTGATCAGGGAGCAGTGTAAAGGACCTTAACTACCCTAAAATGTTTCAAACATTCAAAGTTGTATTATAATCTCTTGAAAAATAACTGAACGTTTTCTGGAAATGGAAGGAAACACAACAAGTTGAAAACTAAAAACATATATTATCCCGAAAAATAAAAATGACGAAAACATACAATGCATGACAATTGTTTAGAGTTTGTAGTTTAGTCAGACATAACTAAACGATATAACAAATAATATAAAAGAAAACGTTAAAACTAGAGGAAATAACAATATATTGTTAATATCTCTACTTTCACCTTCCCTACAGAATTCAAGTTATCTAAGGTCAATATCGGAATCTGAATCTCAAACGTTCTGTGTCAACTGTCAGGGACTGACAGGTTATTTGTCAATTGTAAGGGACTGACAGGCTCTTTGTCAATTGAATGAGTTTATCATCTTACAATACAAATAACATTTTGATTCAAAAATAAACTTTAACATATTTTTTTTAAATTTACTTTTTTCCACTTAAACTTGAATGCATTGACAACATGATTTTGATTATATATACATATTAGTTTGGACCATTCAATATTTCCCGCAATAACATAAAACCGTTAAAATATGTTCTTCACTGTTTATCATATTTAGTTGGATCAGGGAGCAGTGTAAAGGTTGTTATTTAACTACCCTAACATGTTCACGGATACAAAGGTGTATACAATCTCTTGAACAATAACTGAACGTTATCTGGAAATGGAAGGAAACACAACAATTTGATTACTAAAAACATATATTTTGCCGAAAATTAAAATTGACGAAAATATACAATGCATGACAATTGTAAAGACTTTTTAGAGAAGTAGTCAGACATAACTAAAGGATATAACGCATTAGATATAACGTATTCTAGTTTCTTACTTACTACTTACAATAACTGCTTTCTGATTATGCCAACAAACATAATATTGATGCCGAAACCTCTGCGTTGATAGAAACGCTAATTTATAATCGATGCTGATCTAATTAGCAGAAACAAGCAAAAATGTCAGCGTGACTCACTAATACCCCCGACTGTTAAAGTTTGACATTTGTATTTTATTTAAAGAGAGAAGTGTCTGCATAAGCTATGAAATGTAATTGCTAAGATTAAATTGTTTGTAAAAAGGGTAGGACATATCTCTTCATGTTAAATAGGTGGTTTTGGGAAAGTAGGAGTAAGAATAACTTGAAAAGGTAGGGATAACATAATACACTTCTGCCATTACCACCGATTTCAACCTTATTTTGGAAATTATTTCATCATAAGGATTTATTCAAGTGATTTGAAACAACAGGTACATGGAAACTCACCCCTGTAAGCACAGTGAGGGATATACAGCAGTTTATGGCTGAAGGAAAGACAATTTAAATTTTTCCAAAATATAACCAGTGGAAATATAAAATAACACATAAATAGCTTTTGATGAAAGTTACATGAAAACGAAAATGATAAAGTCAACAAATGACAACACAGAAGCAGCTTCATTCATTCTAGCTCTGAACATGACTAAGTAAAAAAATAAAAAAAATATTCACCAATTCAGTTGAACTTATGGAACTTAATTTCTGTTGCATTAATCACCCGTGGATTGTTTTGTTTGATGATGTTTCTTTTTCACATTAGGTTCAAATAGTAATCGAAGCAACTCAATATACATCTGTAAAAGTAACATGAATTTTCTTGGAAGTGATACTTTGCAAAACTATGAACGTACTTTAATACAAACATTATCAAAGGGGTTTCAATAGTTTCTCCATCACCACTCCAATTTGTCATATAATTGGTATAGACCTATACTGACAACATGCAAACTATAAGATAATATGATCATTTGATTCAGTATTCGTAATCAAATTCGACACTACAGTTTCAAAACATCAAGACGGTTATGAAGGTTACCACTCCGACTCGTGACTACAGAAGGCACTTGGAACATTACATGTACACTGCAGGGTTTCAAGTGGAAACGTTACCCACGACCCAATACACATGTTCAGACATTGTGCATTGCCGACATGTGAGTATGACGTTTTGTCTTATTAGCCATGTATGCTACAGTGTTTGATTATGTTATTACATATTCACAGATAAAGTAATGGATTACATCACAGTCAAGATCGTTCCAGCCATGTCTTTCGATAGTATCGTGTCTTGACAAACAATGTTCTCCCTTTCCCGAGTCATTAGGTTCCTGATCCAAAAAGTCCTTATATCCAATATCCTGTCCGTCGATCCACACCCACACACCTTCTGTCTTCCGGTCCGACGCTCCTAGCCACACATTATCTGGTGGAAAGAAGGATAACCATATGCTTTTATGAATTCGAGTCAAGTCTTCCAATGGTTAGACACAAAATAAGATTACAATGCATCACTATAAAAAAGTGATTTTGTTTTCCATTAATGATCTGAATAGACTAAATTATATGACAAATATTGTACGTATGTAATTGATAGTATTGTTGTATAGGTACCAACTCTAATCCTGTAATTTACTAAGTAGAATACATATAGGCTATATTTGTTTTTCTTGACAAATATCATATTATCTTATCCAATGAGGTAGAAATTAGATACCACTCGAGTAACTCAGCCATGAGGGAAAGATAACTATTCTACCTCAAGAGATGAGATAAACATTTTACTGTCTAGAAAAACACATATACTACAATGTATTTATTACATCATCATTTCTGTATTTTATATTGAAAGAGGGTTGATTTCAAAACAAACACTTACAGCATATGCAAGCTAACACTATGACATCATAACATTGCCCTAATGAAGCCACTTGGGTGGCGATAAAGTTCATTGTCACTACGACGATACACGTTACAACCAGTGATTACAACCAAGTATATTTGTCCAAATGACATACTTCACATACAAAGATCTTGTAAATTTATTTTATTAAATAAATAATTATGAGAATGATGTTTCTGAACTATATAATAGTATGGACAGTTCTGTAACATAA
Organism: Gibbula magus; assembly: GCA_936450465.1. NCBI lineage: Eukaryota > Metazoa > Mollusca > Gastropoda > Trochida > Trochidae > Gibbula > Gibbula magus. The sequence continues at coordinate 70,028,036 of OW388293.1, read as the reverse complement.
GGTATGTCAAGTTATGTCCGTATTCCTTTTTGAGAACCATTTAACTGCATATACAATGTAAGTTTGATGCTTCTCTTGATTGCAATGCAGACTGATGTATCATCTTTAATCCGAGCCTGCATGTCAGTTGGGGTTTAACACAGTTTTCAAAATTATTTCAGGATTATCACGGCTGCTAGTATTATTGCAGGGAAAAAGCTTGCAACACCATGGTGGCTATGCATTGCAATGACACCTGCGATGAACCATGGGTGGTAGTGCACCATTGTACCCACACCTTACTGCATGTAGAACCGTTCTCCACACCAAGTTGCCGAGTTCTCGGCGGGATTCAAAATCAAAAGCTCTAGATCCGAAGCAGAACGTGTTAACCCATGCGCTATTCTGCCCCCTCAACAACCTCAGGCAATATCATTAGAGCAACAATAGAACCTGTAACCTGCCTGTGTTTTCCTGAGTCATGAGACTGGAGATCTGTCCGTTCTTCTCGTCTGTGTTCACCACAGGCAACCGACCACATCGATCAGTACAATACTTTCCTGCCTGCTCCCATGTCATCAGGTCCTTGACCAGGAGGAACTCCAGTTTGTAATCAACGCCTTCGGACACGCTGTCGACTAACAAGAACAACTTTTAAAAAGGCTTTGTTGGAGGCATCTTGTTAAGGCTAGAACAAATATATAAAAAGGAAATGTATGTCATATGTACATATAACATAATGGAGACTTTCTATTTTTAGTCCAAGGATAATGACCCGGTATTGCCATGCTTGGTGCTTTCAGTGTGGACATACATTGTAAATATGGTTCTATCCAATATTTTGTTATACATGGACATGTACATGTACATGCTTCACTGTCATGAATAAATTGTCAGTACATTGAGTACAATACATATGCAAGTCTTAATGTCATTGAATATTTGAGTGGAAGGTTGGCGTGTTGATCGACCGCTAATATAATCAATTGGTACATGTTTACGTCGCGCGGATAACGTTTGGATGTAAAGTTTCTTGGATTTTCAGATTTATGAAGAGGCCAAGCATGATTGGTTGAAAGTATAATTTGAATATTCCAAGTGTAATATAGGATGAAATCCAACTGTGTATCAGGTTGGAGGCGTCTGTTATCCAACTCAGAATAGCTCTCTCCAGATATTTACATGATGCTTTTCACAATAATATGCAACAAGAGACGGACAGTCAGTCAGGATATGTACAAGAGAAGTCAGAGAAAACATTTAATTTGAGAAATGTAAAAATGTACAAATATGAAAACATTCTGATTTTTACAAATAGAGAGACATCCGTTGTCATGTAAAAGAAGATTGATATTAATTAAACCTCTGTTTCTGACAATATTATCTAATGGGGTAAACATATTTTGTCTTTGAGTAATATACAAAGGACATTCAAGGAAGTAATGAAATACATTTTCACAGTTGTGGCCACATTGACAACATGCATTTTTTCATACACTTATTTTAAATAAATCATATTTAAGTGAACTCATCATATATCTTAGTCTGATGTGTAAGATATTTAGTTTTCTTATTCTGTAAGAAAAGTATACAGGTGCACATTTTACTTAGACATGCATATCGGATTTAAATGATGCAACAGAATCAAACTCTCTTATTGTTACTGCAATAACTCCTGCCTTCAACACTATCGCCTTAGATAACGCCCCATGCACAAAAACTGATTGATTGGGATCGCTTATCAAGCGAGGTACAACGTTGCAATACAGTTGAATGTCCCCTACGGAAACCAAACTGATATTTGTATAACAAATTGTTTGACACAAAATAATGATAAACAAGCTTGAATACAACTCTTTCAAATAGCTTACCAACACAACTAATAAGTGAAAGAGGGCGATAATTTGATATAAGTGAATGATCACCTTTCTTAAATAAAGGCATAACATTTGCATACTTCCATTGGGTAAGATATGCACACAAATCAAGAGACATGTTAAACAATATACATAGGACTAAACTTATAGAGTTAACCGTTTGTCTCAGCAGCCTTCTAAAGAATTACACATTTAATGACATCTCAAACTTCTTTCTCTTCTATTTTGATGGTGGGGGTTGATTCAAGAGCCATTGTGGGAAAGTTTGGCTATATTTAGATGACCTAGTTGCATCGTGGGTAATCCGATAATTATAGTATTTATCAAATATGTAATAATTCAGTATTGTTTACTATGTTATTCATGTATTGAATTATTTTTTAATGTTCACCAATAGACAAGCTGGAGTTACCTACACTCAATGTTTTAATTGTTTTGTTTAAATAGTGTGAAAAGCAATGACCCAGGGGCCTGTGATCATGTTATATAGGCACAGCTGGCCAGAAGAACAAAAGTTCAAAACATTAACCAGATTAAATTATTCATTCCTATTTATTAACGAAATGCTCTTTTATAAAGTAAATACTTTAGTAGAAGTTACGCAATACTATAATCAATTGATTTGACTAGAATATGTCTTACCACAAACAACCGATCTGTTCGGAGCAACATGACACTGTTGGTCCCTCAGACACGTAGTTCGCTCACATGGTCCAGCAATCCCCTTTAAATGAAAGAAATGTATTTAGAACTAAAGACAATTCACATGAAGAAAAAAGACACCCAAACAACCTGATTAAAGATTGTCATCCAAAAATATATCAATTCTCATAACGGCTGTTGCACCTTGTAGCCTATCGTGAATTTACCTGTCCTTACCTCTTACTCCTTTGCAAAAGAAATGTTGCCAAATGAAATACAGTAACATCGTGTCTGACAAAGGTAATTCAAATAGTTCTCATTTGTTAATGTTTCTGAAAATGGCGTCTTTAAACGTGAAATTTCCTTTACAAAACCAGAGAGGAGGATGAAACAGGACGTTTTTGCTTCTTTTATTGTGTTATTTAAAAGAATCACTTTGACACTAGGTTGCCTTTAAACTTACGATACAATATAGATTGGTACTGAAATTCTTCTTTTAAAATCAAAAAGCGCACTAAAGTTACTGTACTTTTATGAGCTATAATAGTCGATATTTGTCACAGTATCATATTGGGCACATTGCATTTACCCTTGTGACATATCGGGGACCTAACATCATGAATCTCCAGGTGCACCGGCCTCTCTCTGCAGAAGACAATAAGATCATACCTGGTGCCAACCCGTGATGGTGCTGTACACGAAGTCGGTGTTGCTGGTGAGAGATCTACCAGGGCAGGTTGTGTCCACAACGTTCAGGAAGCAGGTTCTCGTCCTCTTGTTCAGGTTGAAGGATCTGCAGATGGAGTGACTAAAGCAAGCTGCTGCACAGGAATACAGCGAGGAATCCTTCAGCTGTCTAAGTTAATGATGTCACTATCAATTAGATTTGAGAAATCTCTATCTCCATCAATGCACAAAACATAAATGTAAGAGCAATACACATCTTTGTTCAATCTCGATATGAAATTTCTCAGGTTCTTTTAACTCGTGTCAAATTACACGTTATATAACACCACATGTTCACCTTCGTTTTTTTCCTTAAAAAGATCACACTTGCCTGTTTGTTACTAGGGGTTAGATTCTATCAAGAGGTAACTTGATAACCCTTCAAATGGAGCTTTGGTAAGTGTGAATGAGCAATATCGCCGGCAAACAAACAGTAGTTTGGAGTCCTTATTAGAATATTGTAAATGATAAGACCTAAGTAGGAGATAATATCAGTTGACTAGTATATGTTGGTACTCTATACTGTGTATGAGCCCTCTTTACTAGGTAAACTAGGTAAAAAGGGCTCATTTGGTTTTGTGTCATTATCCAAAACAAAATAATGCAATCGCGAATTTTTGACAAAGCAAAATTGTGAAACCAAGAATAGAGTGTAAAACCAAGTCCAAAATCACCAAATTATCAAGGTAAAATTGCAAAATTGCGAAATTTAGAAACACATTATTAGAAAAATACAATACAATCAGAAAAGGAAATACCAAAATGATGAAACGTTTGTTTCCTTTATATTTTGGCAATGTTGTGTTGCTGGGTCCATAAATTACCATATGCAATAATTTGAAACAGGACAGACGAAGCTTAATTATCCTTGTGTGATCAGTGGAGCACAACATTTAACAGTTTTTTGCAAATAACATCAATTCGTAATTCTGTGCACTGATTTGATTAGTATTTTGTACTCATCCGCTATTCATTCCACTTTCCCACACTTAAAAGTTTTGCACATGTAAGCAGTTTTTTAGCAGCTCCGACTAAGTCGGAGCTGCTATCAGTTTTTTGTGCTGTTTCCATCGCCGCCGCCGCCGCCGCCGCCGCCGCCGCCGCGTTTTGTATTCGCTATAACTTTTTTCCTATTAGGTTTTGAGAACTCATATACATAACTTCTTACTTATACCCCTGGGGAACTTTTTTTACATTTCAAGTCAAGGTCACGAGTTCTGAAATCGCAAAAAAAAATCCTTGTAAACACGATAACTTGAAAAATGTTTGTGCTATCAGGCTCTACTTTGGTGTATATCAACTATGGAGAAAGGCCAACATTTCAAAAGGTTTTCGCTGACATCCGTCAAAGGTCAAGGTCATAGCGAGGTCACAACCTGAGCATTCTCTTGCGAACATGTCTTATTTCAACTATTAACACTTTTAAATCATTACATAATTGTGATACACAATGAAAAGTGATCACTGATTGTGTGACCTTGAATTTTAAAGGTCACGGTCACGAGATATGGTCATACTGACCAGTTCTGAAATCACTAAATAACTTCTTTCCAAGGCGGTATCAACACCTCATATACATAACTTCTTACTTATGGTCCTGGGGAATTATTTTGACATGTTCATATTCAGGGTCAAAGGTCAAGGTCACAAGTTTTGAAATTGCTTAAAAAAATCCTTGTAAACACGATAACTTGAACAATATTTGTGCTATCAGGCTCTTATTTTGTACATATTAACTATGGAGAAAGGCCAAGATTTGAAAAGGTTTTCGCTAACATCCGTCAAAGGTCAAGGTCATAGCGAGGTCACAACCTAAGCATGCTTTTACGAACATGTCTTATTTCAATTATTAACACTTTCATGATTACACATTACATGATTACACATTACATGATTGTGATACACAATGAAAAGTGATCACTGATTTGTGACCTTGAATTTTAAATGTCAAGGTCACGAGATATGGTCAACTTTTTTCCATGAAGATATTAACACCTCATATAGATAGCTTAATTTATTTCTTATACACCTGGTGAATGATTTTGACATGTTCACATTCAAGGTCAAAGGTCAAGGTCATGAGTTCTGAAATCACTACAACAATCCTTGTAAACATGATAACTTCAAACTTGTTTGTGCTATTAGGCACTTATTTGGTATATATGAACTATCGAGAAAGACCAAGATTTGAAAACGTTTTCGCTAAAATCTGTCAAAGGTCAAGGTCGCAGTGAGGTCAAAACTTAAGCATGCTTTTGCGAATATGTCGTATTTTAACTATGAACACTTTGAGACATTGCATGAGTATTATACGCAATGAAAAGTGATCATTGATGGTGTGACCTTGAAGGTCAAAGGTCAAGGTCATGGGATATTGGTTAAGGCCACGTTAATCCTTTGATCACATTTTGAAAGAAGAAATAGGTTTTAAGAACAAACTTGTGAAAAGTGACCCCAGTAATGATTAGTAATAACTCGAATAAAAATCAAACGTTTGTTAAAAAGAATTGCCATTTTATTGATGCTGACGAGAAGGCGGAACAGGGAAATCCGAGACTCTAAGTTTCGGAGCTGCTCTGCTCTGCTTTTGCGGTGTCCCGCAAACGCTAATCCAGTTTCAGTAACATTCTTATATGGGGTTTTCAGACAAAATTAAAAAAATCCGTTCATTTTATAAATATTGTCAAAGAATGAACATTAATTAGTAGAACGTTAACTAGCAATCACTCAGTTGCAATGTAAGAGAGGGTTGCAATTATATCACTAAATGATTGATTACGTCAGAAAACGATAATACAAACCAGTTTGGCAGACGACTCTTGCATGCTACTTCGCCTTGCAAATTTAGTAGTATAAATAGTAAATACGGTCTCTGAAACATGAACATGATCATCTTTGTTTTATTGACATGAGACATGAAAAATGAACGATGTTGGTTCTTACACCAGGGTAATAATGTGTGTAGCGCTTTGAGCATGGCCCTTTGTGTTGTGGAGTTCAGCGCGATATAAGTATCCTCATTATGATTATTATTATTTACAGAAAATAGGAATCACAATTGTTTATTTACATCTTTTAAATAAAAAAGCTCAGCAATTCATGAATAGGCAGCAAGTTCCATCAATCAAAATGCATGATGTATCTAGAAAGACTCTTTACCTCTTTACCTCATCGCAACTATAAATGATGGAAAATGCAACATTGTAATTAATGACTTTGTTGCTTCAAATGAAAGGCACTGAGTTTGGGTTTAACGATGCTTTCAAGAGTATTTCAATATATCCCTGACGCTAGTTTTATGGCAGGGAGAAAGCCAGCAACACCTTGTGGCTAAGCATTGCGTTGAAACCTGCGATCAGCGGCTGGAACTAGAGAACGATTGGTGGAACTACGTTGAATTTCAGTGTAGCATAGCACCAAAAAAATGCTGCGTGTAGAACAGTTATCTACTGCGAAGTTGTCGAGCCCTTGGCGGGATTCGAACCCCGCACCTCTTGATACGGAGCCGAATGTGCTTACATGCAGTAAGGTTTTAATGCAATGCTAAACTGAATTTCAGCCATTACTCATGGTTCGCTTGTTCCAGCAGATGCAATGGATAGCCACCATGACGTTGCAGGCTTTCTCCCTGCACTAATACTAGCAGCCGTAATATAAGTGCAATACGTGAAAGGCGCTGTAGCACAATTTTCCTACTGAAATAAAGTACTATCTCCAACAATATAAATAAGTGTTACCAATGGCTAAATAATAATCTTAACTCAATAATTGTTTTTAGAGTTTTAAATATTGTACAATGATGGAATGGTCAACGAGATTGCTGTCTCAACTCTCAAATTCTCCTACAGACCTACAAATCTACCTCTCACACTGAAGAGTTTCATACCATTGTTGGTTTATAAGTTGCACCATTTTCTTCGTATACAGATAGCCGGATATGGATATGGCTTATCGGGTCGTGTTATCAGATGTTTTACCCATTAACTTACCAAGATAACAACAACAGCGACGTGTTGCGTGATGTAGCCAAATAATTGTCAACGAAATAATTTTAGCTGAAAATTCCAGTTGTATCGGCTCAAAAAGATAATTAAAAAATTGGTTTCCATGGAATAAAAGTATCTTTACTAAGAATATGTTTGTCATTAATTATTTTAAATCGCGGGCACGAATGTTCCGAACCCGGAAGTAAATTCCTATTCACGTTTGCACTGACCGTCAGTCATCTTCGATGCGGTGAAATTGTTAAATTTAACTATTTTTAATTTATGATTTTGGAATATTAGAATTACCACTTTATGTTTATGAAATTTAAGCAGACTTCGGAAAAGAATATACATGATGTTTCCTAATAATTTCTATTGATAAATACAGTCATGTTGATAATCTCTCCGTGTGTTTACTAAATTTTAATTTCTGGTGACCTTTTACTTGAAACTTTATCTATATCGCAATTTCTATATAATAAAATTATGATACTTGAAATAATATTAACTACACAAATATTTCGATTGTTTAAATGTAGACCGATTATAATAATAAAATATATAATTAGTATTATAAATGTACTATACAGCATATACATATATATATAGATATATTTTTAAAAAAACACTAGAAACTAAATGTCTTGATCTTAAATTCTTAGGTCAAATTTTGATTCAGTAAAAATATTTACATTAAGCAAATGATTTTTTAAACGTGAAACTAATTCATTGATTTGTTCCTCCATCAGATAATGTCTTTTTAAAAGCTAATAATGCAAACAATTACAATAACACTTAATAGGACAGGTATGTCAGCCATTTTTTCTGTCTGAAAGATTGAAAATTATTTATCAAACCCTAATGCTGATGTTTCCAAAAATATGGAGCCACTGTGAATATTCTAACAATACATGCATATTTGATTATCTACTAAATTATGCATAATAATTCAAATCATGCGGTCTCATATTGTGTAAATGTAATAGTTAAACAATTCTAGAATATCTTCAGCTTTGTGTTTTATAATTGTATGTATTTTATAGTTCTCTCATGGCCCACACAAAATATTAAATCTTTATTGTAGAGACTTAGTGAGTTTGAGCATATCTGAGTGTTAATTAGAGTGTTGTTAAACATGCACAACACAAGACAGTGAAATATTTATTGGCCTAAAATGTTCATTGTGTTAAATCAAAGTCCCCATGGTTTGAACTGATGATGTAAAGCACCAACACAACATGTAAATAATGTTAAAGGCTAGTCAAAGTAAGGTAGAGGAGTGCTAAATATTCTTTTTGCATTGATAAACTGAAAACTTTCATATAAGTGAATAATTTGACTACACTTTGATTCAAATTGATTAATTTAAAGTCAAGTCATATGAGTCACACTATTTATTTAGTGCAATCATTGCTGTAAGATAATAACAACTTTGAATGTATGCTTTTTTATATCATTTTAAGGGACACGAAGCCAAAGTTGTAAGCAAATTTCCACAGGACCCCCTGGAACAACACTGAAGTGGAACAAACAATACTATAGCACGTTATTGATAATATAAATATTATTCTAATTGGAAAATAATAGTGAATGACACCACACCAACACTTATTGTCATTAACTGTACTGTGAAATATTTCACAAGTGTGATCTTTATTTCTCTCCATATTCTGCTGCTACATGAAGCTGTCTGTAGATTGAAATTGGATCTGAAAAAAAATACAATTATTTGTACTACCTGTTGTTTCTTTAGGGGAAGAATAGCACATGCCGCATCTATACAATAGAATTTAAAACTTATTTGTAATTCAAATAACACTCAGATAATTTCTGTTTTCATGTAAGTTGCCCTCAAAATAGGAAGAGGAAGACTCGATTGAAAAACGAAATGAACATGCAAAGGATTTGCTCACTCTCAAGATGTTGCTGCCGAAGCGAGAAGGAATCCAACGACCACCAAACACATGCTTGAGATGCGTTTACAAATGACACGATTGCTTACGATCCTATGCGAATTTGGATTTATTTTGTCTCTTGTCACAGTGTGTCTGGTACAGTGTGAACCAACCTATATGATAGATATAGAACATCATACTTGTGCATTTGGATCGTTTGTATTGAACGAGAAGAAGTCATGGAAGAGGAGGAACAATGAGTTCGAAGAACTTGTTGTTCCTCCGCTTTCATGACAGCTTCGAGTTCAATACAAACTATCCAAATGCACAAGTATGATGTTCTATATATATTATATACCCTCTTTTATTAGCAAATTGGTGTCCCGACAGCCTTTTATTTCCCTTTATTCCATTCAGAAGGCCGCCTCTCCGCTGTCTATATGTAGGATCTATATATGGGGAATTAGGCTTGAGGATATTCTTCAAAGTTTGCACGACAGAGGATCCTACTTGGATACAAAAGCAAGTCAGGCCATGCTACGGAATCGGTTCTGGACAGGGTTGAGGAATCCGGTTGAGGATGCAACACTTCATGCTTTCTACTCGGCGATGGATTTTCACTCTCTGCTACAGACCGTTCGAGTGATAGAGCAGGAGATCAACAACCAGCCTGTCAAGTCAAGACCCACTCATAGCCAGCACCAGCCTCAGACACTAGGATCACCTCAGTCGCTTGAAGGATCTACTCACTCTCCTCAGGATCGAACTGCCCAACAGCTGTCTGACATCACGAGGAGGCTTAGACAGACTCAAGGCATTGGAATCTCCTGATACTAGTTCTCAAAAGTACTCCCTTCCACCACAGCGGACTCGAGGCAGAGGAAGAAGAGGACGAGGTCAAGGTAGAGGTCGAGGATCCTCAAAGAAGGAAGAATAAGGTTCTTTAAAATGATTCAGCCTACTGCAGCGGGGCATGCACAGGCTGAGTGAACTACTAGCCCCTCTGACTTACATCAACGGATGGTAGGTAAGGCCAATGAAGCAGTCATACACATCGAGGGACTCGACTGTCAAGCCTTGATTGATCCAGGATCGATGGTCTCAACTGTGTCAGAAGGATATCATGTGTCAAGTCTGTCTCATCTTCCACTACGTCAGCTTCAGGACTTTGAGATTGCAGTTATGGAGCAGGAGACAACAGCCTTCCATACTCAGGATACCTGGAGGCCAACATCTACATTCCATTTATCAACAAGGAGTTGGACATCAAATTGCTTGTCACAAGAGACACAGTGTACAACAGGTGTGTACCACTAGTGATTGGCACCAACATCATAGATATTGTTGAGAGACTCATGGAACCTGTGGATAGCACCATACCCGCCTCTTGGGTAACAGCTCTGCGATCACAAGCCAATGGAATCCATAATCTTCTCTACCACATTTGAGGAACACTTGAAACGTCTTGAAGCAGTATTCCAGCGCCTGAAAGACAACGGACTCAAGCTCAAGCCTTCGAAGTGTGAGTTGTTCAGGGATCGTGTGACATACCTTGGCCATGTTGTATCTTGCAACGGGATAAAGACGGATCCAGAGAAGGTCTCAGCACTCAAGAACTGGCCCATTCCTACAAACGTGCATGATGTCCGAAGATTCCTTCGATTCACAGGATATTATCGCCGTTTTGTGAAGGATTTCTCTCGAATTGCAAGACCTCTCAATGATCTCTTGACTGACCAGCCAAAGAAGAACAGACGAAGTTCCAAACCAGATCCCAACTGGAAGTGGAATGATGAGCAACAACAAGCTTTTGACACATTGATCCGGCACCTTACGTCACCACCAAGATTAGCATATGCTGATTTCTCTCATCCCTTTGAAGTTCATACTGATGCCAGCACTGATGGACTGGGAGCTATATTATATCAGAAACAGGATGACAAGATGAGATTGATCGCATATGCCAGTAGAGGACTGCGAAAGGGCGAGAGAAACTATCCTGCACACACGCTAGAGTTCTTAGCACTCAAATGGGCGGCAACAGTCAAGTTCCAAGAATACCTATATGGAAACAAGTTTGAGGTCAAGACAGATAATAACCCTCTTACCTACGTTTTGACATCCGCCAAGCTTGATGCAACTGGACACAGGTGGCTCGCTGCTCTCTCAGCTTATGACTTCATCATCACCTATCGTGCAGGCAACACCAATATGAATGCCAATGGATTGTCAAGAAGGCCAGATTACGAAGATGCCAAGGAGTCTCACATCGAACCTCCATCGATCAAGGCCATCTGTCAAGTTCATCGAACCTCCTGTATTGCTGCTGAAAGCTTGTCTTGTGATGAGAAAGTTGTTTGCCCAGATGATGTCATTCCATTGACCCCAACTTCGCTGTCCTGGAAGAAGGAGCAACCCAGTGACCAACATCTTGGACGTGTAATCCATCTTCTCAGCAAAGAGGTTAAGCTCACAGCTCATCAGCGATCACTTGAGGATCCCATTGTGAGAAGATTACTTCAGGATTTGGACAAACTGTTTCTTAAGGACGGGATCTTGTTCACACGAGTCAACAACACCGAAGGTATTGAACATCAATCAGCTAGTTCTACCAAGGAACAAGATAAAATAATACTTCAATCTCTGCATGATGACTGAGGACACCAAGAACGCGACAAAACTCTCCATCTTATGAGATCAAGGTTCTTCTGGCCTGGAATGTCTGAGGATGTAGAGAAACATGTCAAGAATTGTGGGAATTGTGTCCGACGCAAGTCCAAGACCTCTGTGAAAGCTGCATCTCTAGTAAGCATCCACGCCTCCGGTACTGTGACTCCAACTTATTGCTCAGGATCAGACGGTCAGAAACCAGAGTACCAGCAGCAGTTATCTCCCCTGATAGCACTTCAATTCCAGGAAGGTCAACCAACGTTGCAGTCAAGTAATCCTGAGGATGTAGAAGATGCTGCAGTCTCCCCTGCCGTGGAACTCACATCACCTGCCCAAATGGACACTCTGCAGTCGGGGAGGTCTACCCGACTCAGAACCCGTCCTGCCTGGATGCAGAGTGATCAGTGGGTAACAAACTTCGGGGTCGTCGTATCACAAGAACCAGAAGAGGAGGAAGTTTTAGTTTGATGTTGTATATAGTTTATTTTCATGTATTTGGGGTTGGTTCAATTTGGTTTTGTCTGTTTCATTCAGTGATTTCCTAATCATTGAAATCTAGTTTTATATGTTGTTCCTCTCAAAGGCATATGTGCCCTTGAAAGCCTAGTTCATGGATATATTCACCAATATCTTTATGACTATTTTCCGTCTTCCAATGAATCTGATCATTGGCATATTCCTTTGTTCTTTACATGTTGAGAACAAAATTTTCCAAAGGGGGGGAAGATGTCGCCGACAGCCTTTTATTTCCCTTTATTCCATCAGAAGGCTGCCTCTCCGCTGTCTATATGTAGGGAGTTGTACCCGTGCTACCCGTATTTGGCTACACGCCAAATCACGTGCGTTCCATGCCTGTGACGTTTGACACTTTCATGTCAACAGCCGACTATGTCGGACGTGTTTACAACATTTTCCTAAGTTTGTTTAATATCTTTCACAGGTAAGCACCCTCTCTACATATATTTCATTGTCTTTGCTAGTATATATATTATTACCATAAACATCGTAATAGCATTAAGTTAGTAATTAATCGTGATCACCTAGTTTAAACATAATCTCGCGTATTTAGCACATTCTAACTTAAGCACTAGCATTGCACGTATGACAGTGTGTGAACGTTTGATCATAATGAATTTATACACAAGGTATACTAAATCATCTATTTTATATATTTTCTGACTGATCGCTAATGCGTGACGTCACATAAGTTGTAAATATACCGGACGTGAAGCCATTGCCTGACGTCAAATATATTTTATCTATTATACAATTATAGTGTTTCTATCATATACTATTTCATAACTTCAATTGTATTGTTTATTGTCAAGATATGCATTCATAATATAACATATATATGTACGACTTTCGTGTCACCAGCCGACTATGTCGGACGTGTTTACAACATTTTCCTAATGGCGATGTTCACCATTATTATTTATTGTCTACGGATATGCAAGACCTGAACCCGCGACATTGGTAAACAAATAAAGTTGCCGCGTGATAAATTTACAAATATCTTTATTTTCTCATGTGTCAGCCCAGTAGAGTTTTAAGTGATATTTTCCCAAGTGTGTTAACATAATTAAAACATCAATTTTGCTTTAGAATCAATTACAAAGAACTGAAAATTAAAATCAACATTCAGGCTTCCGTCAGTCGTGCTACTCCGAATGACGTTACTATGGATATGACGCCACAATGGTAAACTGTTGTGACGTCATAATGACGCAGCATCGTTTGTGAAGCTTTCACCAATGCTTCAATTCTCTTAAGCCTTGCGCTTTTCTGCCTTGTTAATGATAATTTGAGTGACATTTTCCCTGCTTGTGTTGTTAATAAAAGGTCTAAATCCAAAATGTTTTTTTAATCAATTGCAAAATTATTAGCAGTATTATCAAAACACAAAATTCCAGAGATTTTATTGGGACAACATTGAAACGTACGAAAAATTCCGAGAAGTGCCAAACTTTAGAGAGAGTAGAACAGTCAGCCGTGCAATATGGAATTCACCGTGCAATACGGAAATCGACCACGGAAACCATATTGCACACCTGTATTACTATCTTAAGTTTACATAGGTATATAATAAAACAGTATACGTTTATTAAAACGATTGATGCGATATGTGATATGTTGATTAAAATAGTTGATTTAGTCTATTTAGTCTATGCTTGATATCTGTTAGTTTCAGAGCTTGACATGATATGTTGATTTAAATGCTTGATTGATGTTGATATCAATGTTTGATGCAAAATGTTGATTTTAATGCTTGATAATTGTTGTGAAGAGCCGACCTATATGCTATAACATTATGGATTCCTGTCCAGTTCCATTTCTAATATATTTCATACATACACCTTTTTTAGAAGAAACACACGCTGATAAAAACGTGCTGTATTGACCATGGGGAGAGACGGTGTTATATTAAGAGTAATAAGTGGATCTCCTGACGCAATGAGAAGAACGCTATACTTATAACATTGCATACAGATCATGTATCACCACAGTCTTGACCATCAACGAAACAAGGTATTTGTAGAGAAATGACAGGTAAGTGGTACAACATTGTAGAGTATTTAACAGAAAAAGTTAAAGCTAGAGGTAATAACAATATATTGTTAATATCTCTACTTTCACCTTCCCTACAGAATTCAAGTTATCAAAGGTCAATATCAGAATCGGAATCTCAAACGTTCTGTGTCAACCGTCAGGGACTGACAGATTCTGTGTCAATTGCAATTGTAAGGGATTACTAATAACATTTTAATTCAATAATAAACTTTAACATATTTTTAAAAAATTTACTTTTTTACACTGAAACTCTAAATGCATTGTAATCATGATTTCGATGACATATACATATTAGTTTGGACCATTCAATCTTTCCCGCATTTACATCAAACCAATACAAAATGTTCTTCATTGTTTATCATATTTAGTTTGATCAGGGAGTAGTGTAAAGGTTGTTAACATGTTCACGGATACAATGGTGTATATAATCTACTGAAGCTAAGGTTATCTGGAAATGGAAGGAAACACAACACATAGAAAATTAAAAACATATATTATGCCGAAAATTAAAAATGACAAAAACATACATTGCATGACACTTGTATAGAGTTGTGCTTGTAGAGAAGTAAGATAGTCAGACATAACTAAAGGATATAACAATAAGATATACCTTATTTTACTTTCTTACTTACTTCTTACAATAACTGCCTTCTGATTATGCCGACAAACATATTGTATATTGTTGCCGAAACCTCTGCGTTGATAGAAATGCTAATTTATAATCGATGCTGATCTAATTAGCAGAAACAAGAAATAAGAAGTTATGTTTAAACACCAGCAAACTTAGTTTCAAACGGATGGTGTTAGCCGGAGGTTTAAATTGCTGAAATGTGCAGGTCAAAGCAGTCATATTGCAATTTTCATAAAAACCTTATAAAGTGACAAATTATATATTGTGCGGAACTGCCTTTATATACACTTCAAGATTTTTCAAAGTATACAATGAGCCTGATAAAATAGATAAACAAAACTGATTCATCAAAACGGTGACATCGAAACATTAAACTAAACATAACTAAACATAACTAAACATAACTAAACATAACTAAACATAACTAAACATAGCTTAACATAACTAAACTGACGAGCAAAAGAAACGCCACCTCTTTTTCAACAGAGTAGACCATAAAGTACTACCGGAGAAAGGCGATTTGTCTTTGATACGAGTACGAGTATCATAATAAATATATATGAATCTTCGCGTGCTGGAACCGCTTTTTGAAAATGTATTTTTAAAAACAAATTAAATAGAAATATAATCAAGAAAAGATGACAAAAACTTCACTGGATTTTTGTCTAACGGAAAATATACATGATTACTGTAGGCATGTTTTATTTTCCAGTGAGATCAAACAATATCTCCTAGGAGACATCGTTTTGGCAGTAGATTTTGAACAATGCCCAGTGACCGTCAACTACATGACATCACAACGACATCACATAATTGAGTAATGACATCACAATGCTATGACGTCATACAAATTATGACGTCAAAATACTATGACACATTAGAGGTAGGTGAGTTGTGCTCAGAGATGTACACTTTCTCATTGAAACGTAATGAAGAATGACTTTGTGTGAAAAAAAGAATCTCGCCCTCGTGTCTTCTGATAGCAAATATATCGGCAAGCGTTTTATTCGATATCAGAAGACACTTGGTTGAGATTCTCTATAAATCTTCTTCTAACTACTATCTAATTCTTAAGAGGCGTTTAAAAATAAAAGTACAGATACAAAAAATTCAATTTTCAAATTAAGTCTAGTTGGCTCCTGAATATAGGATGGAACTCAGTCCTGTTCCAGTCGTATTACTCACTCGTGGATTCGTGGGAAACCTGTTTTGTTTCATGATGTTTCCTTTGCACATTAGTTAAGGTTCAAATACACGACAGTTTCAATATGTTAAGATTTAAAATTTGAACTCTAGCATAAGTTATTGGTGATCAAGTGTTTGCAGGGCTGTTCACATCTGGATGAAGGTTACCACTCCAACTCGTATGCATGACGACAGGTGGCACTTGGAACATACGACTGGGTTTCAAGAGGAAACGTTACCCACCACACAATACACCTTTTCAGACATTGCTGTACATTGCTCTTTGACTGACATGTGTATGACGTTTTGTCTTATTAGTACTAAAGGAGATATCGCTAAATCTGCAATGTTAACACATTGCGTGTTGGCGACGTCACAATGGCATAAATATTACGCCACAATATTTCAATTACAATTCGCAATGGAGTGTGTCTCATTTATCGACGTTTTCGTGGAATTAGGTTGCATTTTAATCAGCGTGTAATAAATAAAATACTAAACTCGGTTCCGTTTAATAACATATATATGAAACTCGTGAGATGGTAACCACTCATTTGTTTCATAAATATGTTATTAAACAGAACATCGTTTAGTATTCTCTATTTAGCCATGTATGCTGCAGTCTTTATTCAGATGTTATTACATATTCACAGATAAAGTAATGGATTACATCACAGTCTTCATCATTCCAGCCATGTCTTTCGATAGTATCGCATCTTGTCAAACAATCTTCTCCCTTTCCCCAGTCATTAGGTTGCTGATTAGGAATACTGCTCCAGTCCTCATATCCCATCTCCTGTCCGTCGATCCACACCCACACACCTTCAGTCTTCCGGTCCGACGCTCCCAGCCACACAGTACCTGGTGGACAGAAGGATAATCTCATTGTTTTATGAATTCGAGTCAAGTCTTCAAATAGTTAGACACAAAATAAGATTATAATGCGTCACTATAAATGTGATTTTGTTCTCCATTACATGATCTTAATAAATTTAATAAACTTAATTATATGACAAATACTTTATTTTACGTGTAATGTTACTGATAGCAATGTTGTGTCGGTTCCAACTCGAATCATATCATGTTTATCTCATCCAATGAGGTAGGAGGTAGATGCCACTCGAGTAACTCAGTCATGAGGGAAAGATAACTCTTCTACCTCATGATATGAGATAAACGTTTTGCTGTCTAGGAAAAACACATATACTACAATGTATTTATTATATCATCATGTCTGTATTTTATATTGAAAGATTAGTGATTTCAAAACAAACACTTACAGCATTTGCAAGCTAACACCATGACATCATAACAAGGCCCTAATGAAGCCACTCGGGTGGCGTTAAAGTTCACTGTCACTACGACGATAAACATTACAACCAGCGATTAAAACCAATTATATTTGTCCAAATGACAAAATACACATACAAAGGTCTTGTAAATAGATTTTATTAAATAATAATGAAGATCTTGAATATGAGAATGATATTTCTGAACTATATAATAGTATGGACAGTTCTGTAACATAAGGTACGTCAAGTTATGTCCGTATTCCTTTTTTAGAACCATTTAACTGCATATACAATGTAAGTTTGATGCTTCTCTCGATTCCAATGCAGACTGATGTATCATCTTTAATCTGGGCCTGCATGTGAGTTGGGGTTTAATGCAGCTTTCAAAATTATTTCAGGATTATCACGGCTGCTAGTATTATTGCAGGGAAAAAGCCTGCAACACCATGGTGGCTATGCATTGCAACAAATTATAAACCTCTAATGACGTCACTCTATTGTCCTATTAGGTTCTGCTTTTACCGGGTAAACCTCTATTGTCAGTTTGCAGGGCGTTCTCCAAGAATGCATAGGGCTTTCTATAGGAATGCCCGGGGCTTACTCTAGAATCTATTTATTAAGGGCTTCAAAAAAGCCCTTATTGTTATTGCTGAAGTTTTTATTATTATTATTATTAATCTGACGTTTTTTTCTACCAGAGCTACAGGTCGCAATTCCTGGGGGATTTAGATGAAATTTAAGTATGTTATGTAGCTTAAAAGGTACATAGTCCCCATAAAATTCTTGGAAAATGTAGTTAACAAACAAAGGGGAGATAAGGCAAAAACCACCTTTTTCTGAAAGCGGTTTTTATCTATTTATTTTGGCAGTATTTGTCGGAATTGTCTGAAATGTTGTAAGCAGTTTAATTGCATTAGGACGGAAGTTTAAGTCTCTTGGAAGGAAGTTGTAACTCTTATCGTTTGGCCGTCAGGTGGCGTCAACGGTTTTTAGAAGAAGTTAACACCACATGTCTTTAGCATTTTGCTGCAAAAAAGCTAAGTGTCTTACAAGTGTAAACGCAATATACATCTTATCTATAGACGTTGGTCTTCAAACAACACAGAAAACACCGACACCCGCCCAAAATAAACACTTTATTCTTGGCACCCATTCACTGCCACCGCTCAATAATTCCCGGGACCATATGTCTCCATTTTCCCTTCCTTATTTCCCTCAACCACTTCCGGGTCAAATGTGTTGTTGACATCAGGCCGAGTGCTCATTGTTTCTCTTTCTCAATTTGCTTAGAGCTAAGTCCATACAATTAACATCATAATCCAATCCTTATATTTTATTTTTAAATATCTTATTTCTATTCTATGCAGGACATACGGCCTCTTGGTCATCTTTTTCTTTTAGTAACGAACAGTTTCATTACATGAAGAAACAACAGGTCCCTATTCTACGCTTTCACTCATTGTTTCTGTCAGTCAGTCATGTATACATATTCAAGTGCATTAGTTCTCATGGTCGTATTTGTGTTACCTTCGACGCTGAAAGCTCATTAATTCAACATTGACGCTTTAAGCATATACAGCTCATTTTTAATACTAATGCCATATCAAATTACTAAATTCAAGCCTGACATAGTGTGACCTGTCGTAGCCCAGTTCATGAGATGCTGGACCTCAATTTTTTCATCAAGGGTTCGATTCCAGCTGCATATCTCAAAAGTTTTGCAGAATTATTTAATAAACTTTATGTCCTATTTGTTGCAAATTCATGTTTAAATGCATTAATTCAATTGTTGAATTAGGAAATAAACGATTTGTTGTTATTTTCGTGTATGTAACTTCATCCATGGATGTGTCATATCAATGCCTAAATGACAGTGATTCCAACCAAGATATTTTTCCTGGACATGTTTTTACACTCTCGAATCGGAGATTCAGTGTTATTTTAGTTTTCATTTGTATGTTTGTCTTAACCTTAACCGTGGCTATATAACTTGTGATTGGTCAGTGATAGGCCTCTGATACTTTACATTTGTATGTATTGTGATGAGATATGTCAGAGGTCATACGATTTGACCCGGTGACCTTTACCTTGGACACTATTTCAAAAACTTTAACCTAGGCTTAATCTTTTGATCATTCCATAATATGCCATTGATACTAGACATTGGCGTCTGTTGTCAAAATATCTTTTAGATCAGGTCACAATTTCTTAACCTGTGACCTTTCAAAAAACTAAAAAAGCATAATTTTGTATTGGTCAGTCATAGTCCTTTGATACTTCACATGTGTATCTATTGTGATGAATATTGTTTGAGATGAGGTCACACACTTATAACGTTTCGACCTTGATCTTTTGGAAGGGAGAATTTCGAAACTTGTTAGCCATGACAATAACATTTCATGGGTCAGTGATATTCCATTGATACTTGTGTCAAGATCTAATTTGAGTGTTTCCGCTGTGAGAACGGGTCGCCAGAACGCATCGTGTAAATGTGCACGATTTCCGTGTGCGGTTGATGAGTCGGGACTGTCTGTGTGACAGCAGATACCTAGCGTTTGTTGTGGCGTGCAGACGTGTTTGACTGGAGGTGTTTTTGCAGAAATGCGTAAGTGTATTGTATTGCACTTTGTATGATCTTTCTGTTGAAATGTGTAAACTATTTGACATTTTAGAGACAATGTATAATTGTTTTATGGCGTGTTGATAATTTGTAGAAATGCTCTTGGTTGTATCAAATGTAGATTAGATGGTCCCAAATATCTGCATTTATATTATAAGCTTTTATGAATTAATAATTTAGCATTAATGTTGTCATTTATTTGTTGTAGTGCATGTGGTATCAATTTGAGGGATAAATGTGTTGTTATTTATGTATGCAAATGAGATGTAAATGATAGAGTAACTGGCAACTAAAGAAGGTCGGTGTTCTGTATCGGCGTTAGTATGTGGACAGGTTCAGGATACCCCTGAAATGAGAGATAATACCTATTAATAGAGATTATCCCCGAAAACGGGGATAAAAATAGGCCTCTTTGGACATCAAAAACATCGTTTTACACGCTGGCGCTCCTCTATTAAACTGGCGCATGTTGACGCATGCACATTTTGATGCACGTGTGTACCCGTCGTGAATTGATATAAATTAGAAGTCTGGAATTCGCCGCTTTTTTGGCGCCGGGGCGAAAACAATTTTCAGTTAACACGCCATTTTGCAAGTATATTCTATTTTATGGCTTTCCTAAATCACCGAGCATACATGCAATTCACTCACTTTGTGTCGCAACCATCCCTCTCGCCATTTGCATCGGAAGTAGTTCTGATGGCGCCCTCTAACTTCCAGGAGGGGAGGTAATGTACCGGTTAGGGTTGGAATTGCCGATGATTTACGGTGGCCTGTTTATGATATAAACCTTCAGTGTTACAGGGTCGCGGGATATATTTCATCAATTTTTATCATTCGAAAGGTCATGAAATGTTTAATAATTTTGACAAACACCCTGTACAGTACTTAATGAAATTTAAGTATAGTGAGAAAATCCTTTTGTGACTAACATATCACTTTGTGTTATGTCATAATCGATTGGATAACTTAAAATAAATATTAAATCATTACAACTCAGATCAACAATTAAGTTGTGTATTTGGTGAAAATGTACAAGCCTACATAAATTGTTAAATCATTTTAAACATGGCTTGTGATCACGCATTTTTCATAACCTTTGTATTGTTATCGTATATATTATGCATTATTCATCTCATATTTGTTATAGTTTCTATGACCGTCGATGCCAATAATACGTAATATATAGACCCACGAAAACCGTTTTCATTTGTTGAGATGTAACGTGAGCACACGTGAGATTGATTGACCAATCAGTGAGAAAAAATTAAATGTTCAAACGCCTTAATTATTTGATGTAAACTACAGTCTGTAGCTCTTTCTCAACACAACAGCTGTTTGTAAATTTGTTTAGAAGCATCTTATCAGTCATACTTGCATAATCCATATGTATATTTTATCTTTGTAAAAGTCTAGTACAAATGTTTGTTCTGTTATTTGATTGAAAAAAACCCAAACGTTCACCACCGTCTTGCTATGCTGGATGACCAGACATTACGGCACCCTCGAAAATAGGGTACACGGCGACCGTAGGTAACTTCGAAGATAAGACGTATTCGTGGATGATACGAGGATGATTATTTAGAATTATATCAATATTAACAAACTTACGTATTCCCAATGATGAAGTGGAACATGTTTATTTAAATCAAATTAAAACTGCATCATTGGCCAGTTGCATGTACATAGTGTTTCGCTGATATTTTGTAATACAATGATCACTAAACGACCCATGTAATATTGTAATGTTGGAATTTTCTTAATAAATAAATAAAGCTGGTAAGTATGATTATAAGCAATTTAACACATATTACAACACCAATCAACAACGATTGACAGAAAAACAGACGGTCAGAGCCCGGGAGATGAAAAGGTATGTCGCTGAAATAAATGGGGAAAAAAACCCACAACAACCTACAACATCCACAAACGAGCGTATTTACAATGAGACGTAAAGGCATCTACCCTTTTTCGTGATGTAAGAATTATACCGACCATTATTTAACTATATTAAAAGAAATGAAACATATACAATGACACACGATTTACCCAGTTGTATTATTAACCACATTTAAATGAACTATTATGTTTCTATAATGAGTAAAATGGACGAAGTTAGTTCCTCATGGAAATGATCCATAAAATAGGTGTTGATATCGATGTAACATTGGTCTTTTCATCATGGTTTCTGAAGAGGGTTTCAACAACTAGTATAGAAACAGGTCATATTCATGGAAATATGTACAAAGAAAACATATTTAACCATAACAATAACGATATGTGCTGCCATAGATTCCATCAATTTTGAGGGGTACCCAGCTATTACCTCCCCTCCTGGAAGTTAGAGGGCGCCATCAGAACTACTTCCGATGCAAATGGCGAGAGGGATGGTTGCGACACAAAGTGAGTGAATTGCATGTATGCTCGGTGATTTAGGAAAGCCATAAAATAGAATATACTTGCAAAATGGCGTGTTAACTGAAAATTGTTTTCGCCCCGGCGCCAAAAAAGCGGCGAATTCCAGACTTCTAATTTATATCAATTCACGACGGGTACACACGTGCATCAAAATGTGCATGCGTCAACATGCGCCAGTTTAATAGAGGAGCGCCAGCGTGTAAAACGATGTTTTTGATGTCCAAAGAGGCCTATTTTTATCCCCGTTTTCGGGGATAATCTCTATTAATAGGTATTATCTCTCATTTCAGGGGTATCCTGAACCTGGTGGACATAATGGACATATTAGTAAATACTTGTGATTTGTATTTTAGCTTGAACGGTATGGTGTAGAGGGGCGTGATGTCATGATGACCTTTGGCAGTCTACAAGAGGTTGTACGACTGGATCTCCGAGAGGGCGGTGCTTGACCGAGAGGGTGGTGCTTGACCAGAGGGTGTGCCAAGGTGGACAGTGGTCAGCCCAGGCTGCGAGTCGGACAGTGCAACTTCTGTGTGGACAGTGCTTACACCAGTGGGATGGCTTTATGGACCTCGGTTCGTACTGGCAGAGGTCAGAGATTAATGCCGATAAGACACTTCTGGTTGCTATAGTTACCATCATATTTATGTAAACACTACTGTGTAACGTTGCTATAACTGTTTCCGAGACGGTGTGTTTATACATTGTGGTACTGTGCGTAGTATTTAGCATATTGAGTATATGCATCTTTAATACTGATTTTATGTATATCTGGGTGAGAGAATGTGACCACGAGATTCATATATACACGTGAGTGTTGTGTTGGAATGTATGTGTGTGAATACATGTGTGTTTTGTATACTTCGGGAGTTTGTAATAAACTTTTAAACCTCGTCTTTTGTTCTGATTTGTGACAACTTGGAATTGGCATCTTTCAGATCAGGTCATATTTTCTTAACCCATGACAATGACCTTTGCACAGGAAGCATTTTTCAAAAACCTTCACCTTAAGGCAAAGGAAGCATTTTTCAAAAACCTTCACCTTAAGGCAAAGGAAGCATTTATCAAAAACCTTCACCATAAGAATAACAGTTGATTGGTCAGCGATAGGATTTTGATAATTTACATGTGCATCGATTAGGAAGATATGATGGTAGATAAGGTCATATATTTTTAAATCGTAACTTTGACCTTTAAGCTGGGAGACTTTCAAAATCATGTTAGCCATGTTAACGTTTGATTGGTTAGTGAAAGGCCATTGATATTTCACATTGGCATCTGTTGTGATCAGTGATCAGAAACAAGTATGTACACATTATATCAGGTCATAACTGATGATCTCGTGACCGTGACCTTGGGAATTTGACATGTAGTTTTTTGAAGCCCGCCAAACGCTGCTTGCAGCTTTAATTTTGATTTGGAATTATACACGTTTTGAAATACTTTGATTCAAAGTCCTTCTTCGAATAAATACCATCACAAAATATCATATTTTTGACAAATCACAAATCACAAACATAAGCTTTGAATGCCTGGTTTCGAACCCTGCACCGCCCGTTTACTAAACTGGCGCCTTTGACAACTCGGCTATAAAGGCCCACGAGAACAATGATGTATTTTCCACAGTGACAATCATGTGAACTCCACGAGGCAGATAGCGCCTGCAGCTCACGTGCACGGCGTGGGTAGCGAGCGCAAAGCACGTGCAGGGCGCGGGTGTGCTCTCTTCATAGCAGTTGAACTCCAGAAGTAAATACATTGAAACCATAAAAGTACCCAATATCAAAATTATGTCTTTATTATATCTTTAATCAGTTCATAAGTTAGATCAAAACGGTTTTGTTTGATAATGTAAGCCCTCAGCCTCGGGAAATTGGGGCGGCCTGTCGGCCCTTTCCAATTTCCCTCTGCCGCGGGCTTACATTATCAAACAAAACCTCCGGCTCGGTTTTGACAACTGCGATGAATGGCTGGATCTATCAAACCATGGGTGGTAGTGCGCCATTGTACCCAAACCTTACTGCATGTAGAACCGTTCTCCACACCAAGTTGCCGAGTTCTCGGCGGGATTCAAACCCAAAAGCTCTAGATCCGAAGCAGAACGTGTTAACCCATGCGCTATTCTGCCCCCCTCAACAACCTCAGGCAATATCATTAGAGCAACAATAGAACCTGTAACATACCTGTGTTTTCTTGAGTCATGAGACTGGCGATCTGTCCGTTCTTCTCGGCTGTGTTCACCACGGGCAACCGACCACATCGATCAGTACAATACTTTCCTGCCTCCTCCCATGCCATGTCATGGTCCTTGACCAGGAGGAACTCCAGTTTGTAATCGACGCCTTCGGTCACGCTGTCGACTAACAAGAACAAAAATTGTGGCCACTTTGACAACATGCATTATTTCTTACTCTTATTTTAAGTAAATCATATATAAGTTAACTCATATCTTAGTCTTGTGTGTAAGATATTTTCTTATTTTGTAAGAAAAGTATACAGGTGCACATTTTACTTTGACATGCATATTGGATTTAAATGGTGCAACGGAATCACAATCTCTTATTTCTACTGCTACTTCACCACTATAGCCTTAGATAACGTCCCATGCACAAAAACTGATTGATTGGGATCGCTTACATAATTATAAAACCAGTCAAGCAGCTTTCCCTGTACTCAAAACATCTGTAATTTAAGCATACGCCCTCTGTACCAAACTCTATCAAATGCCTTTGATACATCACAACATACCAAACAATAATATTCCTTGTTATCAAAGTTGCTGTACAGTTGAATGTCCCCTACGGAAACCACCCTGATATTTGTATAACAAATTGTTTGACACAAAATAATAATAAACAAGCTTAAATACAACTCTTCCAAATAGCTTACCAACACAACTAATAAGTGAATAGGCCGATAATTTGATACAAGTGAATGATCACCTTTCTTAAATAAAGGCATAATATTTGCATACTTCCATTGGGTAAGATATGCACACAAATCAAGAGACATGTTAAACAATATACATAGGACCAAAAGACCAGCTGGAATTACCTACACTAAATTTTTTAATTTTTTTGTTTAAATAGTGTGAAAAGCAGAAGAACAAAAGTTCAAAACATTAACCAGATTAAATTATTCATTCCTATTTATTAACGAAATGCTCTTTAATAAAGTAAATACTTTAGTAGAAGTTACGCAATACTATAATCAATGGATTTGACTAGAATATGTCTTACCACAAACAACCGATCTGTTCGGAGCAACATGACACTGTTGGTCCCTCAGACACGTAGTTCGCTCACATGGTCCAGCAATCCCCTTTAAATGAAAGAAATGTATTTAGAACTAAAGACAATTCACATGAAGAAAAAAGACACCCAAACAACCTGATTAAAGATTGTCATCCAAAAATATATTAATGCTCATAACGGCTGTTGCACCTTGTAGCTTATCTCGAATTTACCTGTCCTTACTTATTTTCTGATATGCCACATTAAATTAATCATTTCAGAATCTACTTTGCAAAAGAAATGTTGTCAAATGAAATACAGTAACACCGTGTCTGAAGAAGGTAATTAAAATAGTTTTCATTTGTTAATGTTTCTGAAAATTGCATTCTTAAACGTGAAATTTCCTTAACAAAGCCAGAGAGGAGGATGAAACAGGACGTTTTTGCTTCTTTTATTACGTTATTCAAAAGAATCACTTTGACACTAGGTTGCCTTTAGACTTACGATACAATATGGTACTGAAATGCTTCTTTTAAAATCAAAATGCACACTGAAGTTACTGTACTGGGGGCAATCTATATAGACTTGTGTAAGAATGATCTTTCTATACGTTGTATGATAAACTGTATTGAGGGAGTAATGATAGTCTACCTTGAGGTTCTTATGATAAACCAATCCAACAAATCCGGTGTACTTTTATGAGCTATACTAGTTGATATTTGTCACAGTATCAGACTGAGACACATTGCATTTACCCATGTGACATATCGGGGACCTAACATCATGAATCTCCAGGTGCACCTCCAGGGCCTCTCTTTGCAGAAGACAATAAGATCATACCTGGTGCCAACCCGTGATGGTGCTGTACACGAAGTCGGTGTTGCTGGTGAGAGATCTACCAGGACAGGTTCTGTCCACAACGTTCAGGAAGCAGGTTCTCGTCTTCTTGTTCAGGTTGAAGGATCTGCAGATGGAGTGACTAAAGCAAGCTGCTGCACAGGAATACAGCGAGGAATCCTTCAGTTGTTTAAAGCTGGAATCGGATAGGTATTGACCGTCCTTCAATATGTCGCTGTCATATCGTCGGCATTGGTCACTGAATACGGAATGGATTAAGACACAAACTGAAACTATCAGTCGCAAATCCATCGTACATGCTGTGCATGAGATTCTCGATCTGACAACCCAATTTCCTGAACTACAAACACTGCTACGCATACTTCCCAAAGTAAAACATTCTCCATAGAAGTTAATAAATGTTGTCTTTGTCAATGAGAGTTGAACAATCTTTATCTGCATCAATACACAAAGCATAACTATAACAGCAATAACCAAATCTTAGTTCAATTCTTGGATATCAAACTTCTCATGTAATCTTACACCACATGTTCACTAATTCTTTATTCTTAACAGATCACACTTGCCCGTTACTAGGGGTTAGATGCTATCAAGAGGGAACGTGATAACCTTTCAAGTGGAGCGTTGGTAAGTGTGAATGAGCAATATCAACGGCACAGTAATTCGGAGTCCTAATTAGAATGTTGTAGATGATAAGACCTAAGAAGGAGATAATATCAGTTGATATCTAAACAATGTTCTGACCCTTTTACTAGGTGAACTACTTAAACTAGGTAAATTAGGTAAAGAGGGCCCATTTGGTTTCGTGTCATTATCCAAAACGAAATCATGCAATCGCGAAATGTTGGCAAAGCAAAGCTGTTAAACCGAGAATAGAGTGTTAAACCAAGTCCGAAATCACGAAATTATCAATGTAAAATTGCAAAATTGCGAAATTCAGAAAAAAACAAAATAACGAAATTTCAAAATTTCAATACAATTAAGAAACTAAATGTCAAAATGATGAAACTTTTTTTCTTTTAGGTTTTGGCAATTTTGCGTTGCAGGGTCCCTGAGTTACCATATGTAATAATTTGAGACATGACAGCCAAAGATTAATTAATTACCCTGGCGTGATCAGTCGAACACAAACAAATGATTAATTACACAGAACAATGTTTTGTATATAACATCAATTCGGAATTCCCTGAACCAAGCTGGTTAATATTTTCCTTACCCAATATCACTTAAATGCGTACAAATAGAAAAAAAGTTCTCACACTCAAGATGCTTAGTTTGCTCTTTTTTCAGTGAAACTCTTATGTAATTGTTTAACTTTATTCCCAAAATAATTTCAGACACAGTAAAAAGCTCGTTTATTTTATACATATTGTCGTAGATGTTGCAATGTAAGATAGGATTGTAAGTGACGTCGTTATTAGGGCCGTAGGAAAACCATGACGTCACCGTAGTTCAGCCGACGACTCTTGCATGCTGCTTTTTAATTTTTTTTAGTACAATACGGTCTCTAAAATAGATTGAACATGATTATATTATTTTACATGTTTTACTGATTTGAAATACATGTAGGTATGCTCGAAAATGGCCATCTCCATCATTTAGATATAAAAACATCAGTTTAGCAATTCATGTAAAGTAGTCCCGTCAACCAATCAAAATGCATGTTATAGTCCATGAGCAAGACTGAAATTCCCATTACCATTATGAGAACTTTAACACCCACATTGCCCACATGGGTTAGAACATGTTATCATTTATCTTAATCATGTCTTATTTTTAAATTTCAACTATATTTTGAATAAATATGCTTTCTGACCAATGTTAAAGTCAAAGTCAAAGTCAAATATTTACCAAACGTGTTTACATTGAGGCACTGATTATTTTTCTTACAAACTTAATTACAATGGCTTGATTAGAAGCAACATTTACCAAACTAGCAGGATGTTTTATATTCGAGACAAAAGTCATATTGTTATCTTTACCTAATCGCCAGTATCGCAACTATACATGTCAGAAAAGGCAACATTCTTACTAACGATTGCTTCAATTGAATATATACCTATTTATACCTATTTATACCTATATATTACCTATTTTGGAAAAAAATTCTACTCGTACTGGGTAGTTCCTCTCATACTAAAACTTAGTCACGAGTAATTATCTACAGATAACCACTCTCCTCTTGATCAGAGAAGTGGAACACATGTACTAAAATAAAACTGACTTTATTTATTGATATATAAGAGACATAACATTAAATGGCCCTTTATTCCAGATAATGTCGAACAGACGTAGTCAAACGCGTAGCCATAATAATTCCATTATATACCGCTGATTTTCAAACACTAATCAGGCCGATGTCTCGGTAATGATTTGTCTATCGTCACCCTGACATTTTTAAAGATATGATGTATTTGGTAATCTCAAATGATGTTACTTGTTATAAGGCCTCGAAAATATGCGAAGTTATTAATGGATTAAAGGGAGCTTACTCTATTTGTAGGCCATAACGTTTTTCAACCAGCGTAAACATTCGGGATACTTTCGGCAATATTTTCAACAATGACATATGTTTTACTACGTTTGGACATCAAATTGTAGGTAAGTTTATTCTGCATTCCGAGATAACTGTCGCCGACAGTTTTCGGATGATATTTTACTCGGAAACTCTTTTAACAGCTGAATTAGATCTATTCAAGAACGTTACTGAAATGCAACGTTATTGAATGACAGATTTACTGTCTCATTTTCAGATTAATTATCCAAATCATTTATTTAGTGCCGCTTTCATCGCCACATCAGCTCATGTAAACACGTCTTTGTGCATGCAAGTATTAAGAGAATTTACACATTCACCATCGTTGCTTGGCAATAAACGTATTCAAATTCTTGCGCATGAGACGAAGTAAACAGAGCACTGTATTACGAAATTATACGGACTCTTATTTTGTACAGTAGGCAATAAGATACGACTATTTCGCAGGGTTATGGTAGAATGGTGATTAAACGTGTAGTAAAACCTCTGTGTTGTTCAAATTAATAATAATAATAGTCCATTTATATAGCGCACATTTCAATGCACATTGCATGCTCAAAAGGCTGGTCGACTAATACCCCTGGTCAACGAGTACGGAAGACTCCCTGGGGAGAATACGTGTCAGGCGCTCAAGATTCAAATTCAGACTACCATCATATGGCCAGGTACCCATTTATTGCTGGGTGGACAGAGGCACACTCCAATTAAGTCACTTACCCAGGGTGACACCATAAGTCTCTCAACTAATGTCTCAGTGTAGGGCAGGGAATAACCCTTCAACTCTCAGTTTATCCAGCAATGTAGAGGGTAACCCACCCATGCGGCGAGCCGCGCCCATTATTGCTGAATTCACTGATAGCGGTCGACTGAGCTATGCACAGGACCACGTGCCACCATAGCTCATTTAAAAATGTAACACAGAAGATGTAATTACAACCCAGGTGTTCCCACGCTGCAGCTTAGCTAAACAATGTACAGGTGTAACTACAAGTGCTATTGGGAACAGTCTATTGGCTAATTTGGAATATTGCCAACTGTGAACGATTAGGACTGTTTCAGCTCTACAGGAAATCGCAGTAATACACGTAGATCAGTTTCCTCTTGTAGTCAACGCCGAGATTTTGTCCTCATTCCTAATATTCCCTTAAGATGGAATAACAGTTTCGAAAGAGGATGCGATTGTTAAAGGTGCATCCATTGTGTTTCATAAAATTTAATTAGGCTTTAATACGTTCCGACTCACCGTATGTGTTGTTTACAGTGCAAATAAATTAATTCAGCTTGCATATTCATCCCGAATCACCAAATATATCATGATTACTAGTTTCCAATTAAAATAGAGTAACGTCATTATGCATGTGCAGAAACCTTAACTACACGTCCCATGTATATGCAGAGTAGTAATATGATCAACCCTAATTTATCAGTTTGTCTGTTATAAACGCGGTTCATTGTCCGGTTTTCGATCAGAAATCACTTCTTTTACCTTAATATCGTCAATGTACTAAGTCGACTAAGATCAACATGGCAATTTTCGGCAATAGTCAGTACTTCCTGATAACATAATACAATTTATGACGTTTGGAATACATGACCCCCAACAACACAATGGATGTACCGTTAAAGGGACACTGCGTCGAGGATAAAAATGAGTCTCATCTGTATCTAACTAAGCTGATTAGAGTGTCTGCTAACGAGTTAAGCTTCACTTCACTGTCTACATGCAGTAGTTTCTATTACCAATTACGTCAATTGTCTAAAATTCGGTGTCTGTGACTTGTTAGCAGACATGTTAATCAGCATAGGTAGATACACATGCTCTGATTTTTATACTCGACACGCTGTCCCTTTAAACTGAAACACAATGTTCACCTTCTCATCAGGAAATATTTTGTAGTTTAACCCGGATTCATTGGATAAGCTAGGTCTCGATGGAATAGATAGATATTCAGATATTTGATGCCTGATTCAGGAAGTGTAGGTTTTAATCCCGCAATGACCCCGTTCAATAAAGTTTAAAAAACCCGTTCAATTGCAAATTGTATGATATAACAATAGAACAAGTTATATTTCTACATTTCTCTATTTCATTTGTTTAGCATTGATGAATATTTGACTTTTATGAAAAAGTCAGTATTGTATTTCAAACCATTTTCTCATCAAGCTATTTTAGGTTTTTCACTTCAGCAGCGTTATTCTGCAATAACGTTTATAACATCCATTAATATGTTTAATTTTATCTTCTAAACATTACTCTGAAATAAGGTGCTTTATTATTCCGAGATGTACTGTAAACCATGTACTCCATTTACATGTACATTACAGACATTTCAGGACCATTTTGTAAAACCATCAAACTATTTCAATCTACGTTGCATTTAAGAATTATATATGAATGAATTGGAAGCCTTCGACATTCATTTAAAATACTGGAGACGAGAAACGAAATTACCTGCTAAATCATGACATTGCATCAGATTGAGTCTATTTCCTAGTTCAACTAACAGTCGCAACAACAAGTTTCATCTCCTGGGTGGCAATGTATACAACTCTAATAGTCGGACTAGATTCCATCTTGGAGTGTTTAGTTTGTTGTTGAGTGCATGTCAGCACCGTCTACAGATAACATACCATTGGTGCTCTTGGTGCAAAACTTTTTCAGGATAAGGTTAATTGTTTGGAAATGTGTCTCGAAGGCAGGTTCGAAGGAATCAAAGTCAAAGGTTAATGTGGTAACATTACGTTAAGATAACCTTACACTTAAGGGGCGTACAGCTGTAATGTTGTAAATAGAACAGAGCTATTGCTCCTCAGTTGAAGCCTTCAAGAACATGTTATCATCTTAGCATCAGGAACCAGACAGGCAAGAGCAACAGTCATAAAACAATATGGTTTACTCTTTACCTCGGTGAATATTCGAGTTATTAATGTCTTACTGAACGACTTAATTTATTTATGAAAAGTTCTTCAATCTGGTCTGAACAGAACATGTAAGGACTTATTTCAGCATAGGGTATCCCGATCTTCAATCAATCAATCAATCGTTATTCCATACTCAAAGACCACATGCCTATAGTACACATTACTATTGAATATACATATGGTTTATAAACAATGATATTAAAGTTCCTATCATCAGGAACAGGTTGAAGTGAAGTGAATATATGAATATTCGATGTCCCACTTGTTTCAACATACAAATACGCGTTCAAACTTGTCACAACTAACCAGTATGTGCACGTCATTGTTTGGCAATAATACACACGTCCCAAAATGTGTTGCTTTATAACTCAGCCTACTATTTGTATTTCTAAATAAATATAGACTGTTAGCAACCTACTCTACCCCACGTATGAAATTGGCTTAAATAATCCTTTACATAAACATTGGTTGGTGCTATCGTTACACTTCACCCTTGACAACAGCTGTCAGTGATCTCATTTATTTCTTTGTGGTTGGCGAGACTTAAAGGATATCTAACGAGCTTCTGTTTTCAAGTTTATGTCCCGAGTAAAATAAGTTTGCTTTGTCTCGAGCCTTGACGAGTGAAAAATCAAAATTATTCACGAGGGATATAAACTTGAAAAATATGAAAGGGGAACGAGTTATGTATCCTATTTATTACAAACTTGTATTTCATACGATTCATTGTGTTCTAAAATGTATTTGTGTTGTCCCTATAAAGGAACGGAACAGCGGAGTAGATATCAACCCTGTCACAGCATCTATAAGTTTATAATATTGCGACGTTAAATATCCACACTTTTGAAATCGAAACATTCTATAATTTGTGATGTTCGGTATGGCTAAACCAGTTGCACTAGTCAGTTTGAAAGAAGTGTACACAATATAAAATATACCTGCTCGAGACAGGAGATGAGAGTTATCTGTCCTTTAAATAACGTCATGGCATGGCGGCCGCGATTCGCATTTTCTCGTTGTCGAAATGTGTTAACAAGCTAAAACAAGCTCATGAAATGTACATTTTAGATGAACATCTCCGTTGACATGACTGTCATTTCGGTTATTGTTGGTCTTGTGAGTATACAATCGCTGTGTACCCTAATAAACACATTGTTTTCATCGAGAGAAAAGCGTTTCGTTGCAAAGTCAATCCCAACGAAAGACAGAGAGCAAAATTATTGCTGCATTCTCAGGTTTGTGGGTTATTAGCTTTGCTCTAGTCATGGAGTATTTGTTAATTATTCAATAAAATCAGTCATTGCGGTGAGCACTATTTCATGAAGTAACTGAAGAATGAACAAAATATTAATTATAAATGTTGCCGTAAATTACTTGCAATTTCATGAATGGATTCACGTTCGTTTTTGTGAATGAATAAAGTAATCTAGGCAGTGTCAAAGTTCATCGTTAGCCAATCAAAATACTTGAAGGTGTTATGACCCGTATGAAACCCTTTTACAAAGTACGAGGTCGGTAATAATTAACGTTTAACTCCTAAGGAATTTTCATTTCATGAACCGAATAACCAACTTAGAGGTTTAACCTGTGATGGCTGACTTCATTGGAACTTATTAATGTGTTTATGTGTTAACAAATTTCAACTAAAGAGTTACTATTCCTGGTTGTCGCTGTTCTTTGAGCGTGTGTTATTAAAGGCTAGTTCGGGAAATTGGAAATGAGATACATGCACTATCATCTGTTTTGTTGTTTTTGTTTTACTGTTTATTTAGTATGTTTTTTTACACACTGATGATGGAGACGTCAAAACAAATTATTTTGTCGTTATCACGCCACGTGGTACTGGATGTCAAACTGAAAAGAGTTGAAAATATTTCCTTTCCTTGAAACACTTTTACAAATTTGGCTCTGTAATGAAAAATATGTGTGACTTTTAATCCAAATGTTTCAAATACATGATTGCATTTAAAGGTGCATCCATTGTGTTTCATACAAACATAGTTAGCTTTAATACGCCCCAACTCATGTGCTGTTTACAATACAAACAAATTCACTCAGCTAGCATTTCTTCCCCCAATCGCCTAATATAATAATTACTAGATTCAAATTAAAATCGAGTATCATCATTTTGCATGTGCAGAAACAGAAACTGCACGTTCCATTTACATGCACAGTAGTTATTTGACATATTCAACATTATCAACCCAAATTTGTTATTTTGTCTATTTTAGATCAGATTCCAAAATTACGTTTGACTCATTGGCGCGCGCCACTCGCGGTACATTGTCCGGTTTTCGATCAGAAATCACTACTTTTACCTTCATATCGTCAATATACTAAGTCGAATATCATCAACATAGTAGTGTTCGGTAATAGTCGGTACTTCTCGATAAAGTTACACCATTTATAACGTTTTGAATATGTGACCCCAAACAACACAATGGATGGACCTTTAACACAAGGTATATTTGTCTTTTATTCTTCATGAAAAGACATCATAAATTTGATGATTGATGGACAAAAGTATAGTGTAAAATCTGTACAGATCTTAAAAACGCACGGCAGGCATAATAGGTAAAGTTGCATTGAAGCAGATTACGAAGTACAGATTACAGCTTTGAACCTACTCGTTACAGACATTCCAGTTTCAAAGGCAGCAATAACTGTAAGTGATGTGTGTAATGATTGTTTCAACTAACATCAACAGAAGCGCTATTCTGTCAGCATCAGACTCACGAGTAATGGTCATTGACAATTTGAGAGCTTTTACTAGCAGTCTTCAAGGTACTGAAGATGTTGTAGAAATTCAAACAAGGTTTCCCTGTCTGTCTGTTTACTGCTACCATGTTACTTAAGCTGATATACATAACCACTGTTTTAATGTGTTTATCGCCCTGCCATAATATGCTGAGACAGACGTTAGTCTATCAAGCCGAATGTTAAAAGCTTCCTTCTTGACGAATGTTTAAAGGAATATTCCATCGCAAAATGAAAATTAAGCTAATAAAAGAATGTTTGTTGGGCTATCGATACATCCTATCCAATATTTTTTAGGTACATTGCAACTTCTGTAATAAAAATTCAAACAGAGAAAAAAACGCAATTATCGGACTCACAGGGCGCCGCCATGTTGCCAGAACGAGAGCGTGAAACGACGAGATTACGCCATGAAAGACACACCACGAAAATAGGAGACGCCGCTGTTTTCAATGGCGAGAGGTGCGGGCCTGTCATGCATGTATTTTTAAAAACCGTAAGGACCTGGGTATGATCGCCCCCGCTGCCCAAAAGTAATCATTTACGATCCCCAGATCAAATAAATATAAGATTTTTAACAGTAGATTGCTGAACTAAATCGGGAATATATGCTTGGACAATTAAGATTTTCAACTGTTGTCAGCTGTTCCCGTTCGGGCGACGCGAGGTTTGAACATTTTGATAATTTTGAAAAAAAATCTAGACCATTTCATAAGTATTTAAATTTAGATTACTTCTGAAATACCCTTGTTGATATAAATTCAATAGTAAAATAACACATATTAAACGGAAATTCAGTTTATTAGTAGTAATTACATTGATTTTCATAACGATATTTCGTTTGCAAATCAGAGCGAATCCTAAACTAAGCGAAGCCTCGGTGTATTGTGACAAGTTCGTAATCAAAACTTGAATTCGTATGTACGTATTAAGATATATTTGAATCGACCAGAAATTGGCTTTCTTTCTTTGTGTATTTTATTCTGATCGTTTAATATGTTTCATTGATCTGAAACTTTTTATTATGATTTTATTGTATTCCATTAAAATTTATGTCACTGTTCGTACGAGACCAATTTGACTACGAATTATGGTAGTGGTTGTAGTGATGTAGATTGTTTTAGGATTTATAATTTCGGCATTACTATTTGAACTTATTATTTCAATTGATATAAATTATGATAATGTTCTTATTGTTGTAGATTTTCATGAAGATAATAAGTTTAGTCAAATTCTAATGAATCGTCTTATTGAAATGAATCAGTGTTATAGGCTATCTTGTTAAAATATTTAGGATATAATATTAAATATCAATATTAGGAAATAATATTAGTAATAACATTTGTAATTAGCATCTGCAGTTTGAAGTATAATTGGGGAAATGGATGACAGCAAAATATGTAAACATTACTGTGAGTTCTGGTAAATTTCGGTGATTTCCTGGGAGAGTTTCGAACAGAGTACCAACTGATCGGCAATGTTTACCCATTTTGTGTTTGTTTGTATCAATAAAAAAAATAATCGGGTAAGTATGATGTCATGTGTAAACAGTTTAACGGATATGAGCAACGATTGGAAGATTAGCAGATGCCGGTGAAGATAAAGTAGCCGACAAAGTAAAGGACAATAAACATGTATATCAAGACACCCCAGATCGAGTTAGCTCCCATAATTTAGCGGTAGAAACCGGCAGATACCAAAATTTAGATTATGCAAGTCGTAAATGCCAAATGTGTAAAGACGATATCGAAGATGAATTTCATTTTATACTTAAATGTCCAATTTATCATATTTATAGAATAAAGTTCACCGATCTATCGGCAGCATCCGCCATAATGGATTCACGCTATATATTTAACCCAATTTTATACTTTTTTGAAAATTAAACATATACAATGACAGAAATTCACATTAGTAACACATAACATATACTAAAACGAATAAACAATATGCGTCTTGTCCGTAGCGAGGTTTTCGCAGCGCCGATGAATGCTTCAGTTCTCATTTTTTTTTATTTTTCAACAAATATGCGCTTGTCTTTGATGATGATAGTTTATTCTGTCAAAAAGGCCACAGGCCCATAGGATTTAACATTTCAATTTTAAGTTACAAATATTTGTTTTACAAAAGTATAACTAACATAAACACTTGCCCCAATCATAATTAAGTATGTACAACGTATATTTTACATATCGTTTTTGTAAATAAAAAATTTCACTACTGTTAAATTTATTTATGTAGCGAACCATAAAGTTTAAATGCAAAATATATGTATTTTCCAAGATTCAAAATAGTTGATTGACACTTGGAATTCATTAAGTTGATAAAAGATTCCTGTGATGGATTAACAATATATTTATAATTGATATACTTTTTATGTCAATCAGTAAATGCGACACATATCAATAAAAAGTTAAATTCATTTTCAATATAATCTAATCCATGACATAAACAATGAGTACATAATCTGCATTCGAAATCAATACCAGCTCTGCGTCCTACTTCTACCATTAAATTATGATTACAACATCTAAAACGACTTAAAGCTTGCCAATACACTTGCTCTTGAATATTGAGAAGGAGATGGCACTCTACATGTAGTAATGATTTGAAGATTAGGTATGAATTAAGTCGAGAATTTTCAGAAATATTTGAGCGCCAATGCTGCATGTCTATATCCTTGATACGTTGTTTAACTTCCAATAAGAAATGGTCACGGCTTCCAAAATCTTGCGTAATCCATACGATTCCAAATCCCAATTTATATAAAATGTCCTTTAAATATGAGACCCATGAAGTTCGTTCCGAAAGATCAAGATTATATAACATTTGATAAGTCTGTTTTGGTAATCTTCTGTTGTCCATGATAATTAACTTTCTCCAATATGTGATACACTTCATTACTTGCGTTGTATATATAGAATGTCGCTTGTCTTTATCAAGTTATGAAATATAAAGTCATCAAAATATTAACTTCATTAATATATTTTAATTTTACTGTGTTTTTATCATGTATTTATATCATATTTGTGTAAACGAGAACATCCTTTCGAATATCGTTTCCACAAAAAATACTCTGATAGAACCCTCCTTTTAAGCCATATTATTATGATTATCCATCAGTATTTCAACTTATTCAATTGCTTAGCGTTAATAGAGTTAAGGTACTGATTACTGAATTAACATGACACTCCAACGAAACCACGATAGGTCTCTCCTACGAAATCACTGGTTACCGTATAGACAATTGTATAATGTGCAAGTGAAATTTTAGAAATATACATTCGTCTGCAGAATTATCCACTATATCCAGGTACATGTATTTCATTTTAACGACAGAATATATATTTTAGGGATTAATTCATCATTAAACTTTTGACAAGATGAAAGTATTAAGCAGTCCATTCCAGTTCGTAGGAGGATATCTCGATGAATTCGTAGGAGGATTATTATAATGAAGTTACTTAATTACGATTTTGTCATTTTATATGACATTAATCTGAGAACAGCACTGATTGATAGGCTAATTGTTACTTACTTACGGTCACGTAATCTTATTCTTAGTTCACTGATAAAAATTAGTCTTCTCATCTTCAGCGACACCTGTTAATCGTCAAATCACTGCTGATATAATTGTTACAATGAATAAAGTTCATTCTTACCAGATTACTTTATTCATGAAAAACAACAAATTAAATATATAATAAAAATAAACATTGCCGATCATCCAGTATTTTAAAACCAAAAAATCCTCCGACTAATTCACCGAAAATTCTCCTACGAATCGGATATCCTCCTACGAAGTTCTTACACACGACATTGCATTGTGATTGAAAATTAGGTGATTACGTTTTTTGAATTATAATTGTAATTTAAACAATATGACTATTTACAAGGCATTTTGAAACTCCTGAAGTAAAATAAGAATTGATCGTTACAAGTTACAAATTAAATACACATATGTTAGTGTGGAATTGTGTATTTGGAATTAATTACAGATATATACTAATTGAAGTACAGTTACAGTTGAAGTTACTTGAAGCAGGTTCAATTATTCATTTACAAATGTATGTATATCAAACATTTTATAATCCTAAAAAATGAAATTACTCAACTATAAATTTTATCATTATTTTATTCTACTTAGGAAAGGTTTATTATTTGATAAATAGTCAAAACGGGGTTCTGTCTAAAAATAAATTGCTGATTGAACCTCAAATAATTATATATTAACCATTTGAAAACTGCCTCACGTATTTAAAATCACAAACTGCAGGTCAACGAATGCAAATAAAACGAGTGTCAAAATTTCTTTCTCGACGCTGACAAACATTTCATTGCACCCCAAGTAGGCCTAGTTGATAAATTTACTAATTTATTACCAATTTAATATCCATTACGATATCTGGAAATATTATTTGATTTGTAACTGGCTAGATTTTCTTAGTCATGGTGCTTGACTTAACAATGCGCATGCGCGAACAAGACTTACGTGTTATGTGAATGTTTCATTCAAATAAACAGCCTTGAAGAACTAATGGAATATAAAATATGATGTATTCAGCGCCATGATCGAATGTCCCTGTATTTTATTGTCACTACGGGGTTTTAATTAGTCGTATTCACATCACACGATGACAAGTGCGCAGCGCAAACAGACAGTGGGTCTAGTTTATTGTACAAACTCTACCGCACAATGATGTACGGAGTTTACAATCGTTGGTGTGTCATTTACCGCAGATTTTCAAGAAAGATGGCGGCGCCCACGTCGAGCCAAAGTGACGGTTTATATTTGATGTAATTATTTAACCCATTGACCAAATACACACATATTTTGTGAGAAAATACCTGATAACTCAATCTTTTATGGGGGAAAATTTGAAATTACGCTGGAATATTCCTTTAAGCGACCTCTTTGAAATACCCATTCTTCAAGTAAAATTCAAGTTTGTGACCATGATGGTGTTGATGCCATCATCACACGTATATAAGTAGGGTAGGCAAATGTACTAGACAACAGCTGTCAGTGATGTTATTTGCTGTTTGTTTAATTGCGAAAAATACCATTTACTTGTTTGGTGATTACCATGGCCATCAGATAGATATTCAGGTGATATATTGTTTTAATGTGCGTACATGCACAGATATCATTCATGATATAATTCATACTACAGAACTAAACATGCAGTGTTTTAATACATTTAACAATTATTGATTTGAACGCTAAATAGTTGACCTAAGTTTGTTTTCTGTTATAATTTGAAAGATGAAAGAGAAAAATCCTAAGTCAACAATTATGGTGTTCATTTCACACAATGCAACGTGATGCATTATTGCACTATTACTGATATTATGAAGGAGCTAGAACAATCTCCTAAAGAGTAAAACCGTTGGCTTTACACTTTTATCGCTAGCAACATCAGCACATTCTGTCACTCAACGCTTGTCATTTAGGCTCGAGTGTAATCTTGCTCACAAACAACATGGCCGACAGAAGGAATTACATAGGCTCAGCATTTTAATGAAGTTGAATTATATTTACCCGAATTATTTATTCATTTGTTTAATTATACAAACGTATTACCGAATCCAAACACAATAGGTCATATCTACAATCGTCTACGATTTTACTGTTTCATCAATTCACCGGAATTATACATCAATGAAAATGTAACATTATATTTCTCCGAATACACCTATCATGCCACTATTTGTTATTTACCCAAATCAAAACCTCACATCGGGTAATCACGAATGTAATTACGTAAGTAAGTAAGGATATAAAATAAAGACGAACATCCCTGGTACGTACTCACTCTCACGACCTCCCTCCCTCCCCGATTAAGCAGGAGCTAGGGGCCTCGAGTTACTCCAGAGTGCACACCGCTATGGTAGTTCCACTAGGAAGTTCACCGCACGTTCAAGGCACTTTGTACAAAACGAGCCCAGCCCTTCTTACTCTTTCTACTTTATGCTTTTCCAGACAAATCCAACGTTCGTCTAAAAATGTACCCTTTTATAAAGAAGAGTGAGTGATACCCTAAAATGTAATTACTTGATAATTCGCATGACGGTTTTTACTTTTGATGAAGAGAAAAAAGATTCCTACGTTTAATTCCATGACAATTCACACGGACATGTTTTACTATTGAAGATATGTGTATATTATATGATGTTGTTGTACGAACAAAATGAACAAAGAAATTGGGCTTCTAATGTTAAAGCTTTTCGTATTCTCAATATGCTTCGGAGATGCATGTAGAATTCCACACACCGTTTATTCAGTCATTATCTACAAGACTTAAATCTAACTATATTCAAACATAGAGTGAAAAGATTTCGTCGAGAAGCAAATGTTTTTATTATTCAATGCTCAAAAATGATCTAATCGATGAATTTATGATTTATCATGTGTTAACATAAAGAAAGTTAGACGTTCATTAGCATGATGTAGATGTTCGTCTCACTACCTACAAATGTATACATCAAAAACGGTAGATTTAAAGATTTAAAAAAGGAAGACATAATTTGTAAACTTTGTGATTTAAATCAAATTGAAGATGAATATCATTTCCTTCTCATTTGCCCGTCGTATTATACATTACGTTGTAAATACATTAAAAATATTACTATGTCAATCCAAATACAATTAAATTCTCAACTCTTTAGATGTCTAACTATATTACAAAATCTTGTTCATCCAGTATGCAATGCTGTATAGAAACAACGTATTATCAATGTAACCCGTATTTATGTACTATAGGCCTGTGGCCTTTCAGTATGAAATAAAGATTGATTGAATAAAGATTGATTGATTGAGTATTCTGAACACTAGAACTTTAGAATGTCTGTACCTCCAAAACTTTTCTGGAGCTGGAAGGACGTGGTTCTCAAGGTTATCTTTGAACATTCTAGCTTCTGTATGGTTTCTGTCTACTGCAGTTATAGATGTGTAATACATGTGTAGGTTAATATAATTGCTTTCCCTCATTGGCGTATGTTAAGTGTGTTCGAAACATAGTTTATTCTTTGGCAATCTTCTAGACCCCAGTTACTGCAACATTACCAGTATGCTATAATAGTAAATTTCTCCTCCTCCCTTGATTGTTAACGAAGAGCCTATCGACGTGAGTCGATTTTGGTTTAACGCCGCTTTCAAGAGTATTTCATTTATATCTCGGCTACTAGTATCATGGCAGGGAGAAATCCGGCAACACCATGTGGCTATGTATTGCGGTGAAACCTGCGAGCACGGCTGGAACTAGCGACCCATGGGTGGTACTGCACTAAAATTCAGTTTAGCATTCCACCCAAATCTTACTGCGTGTAGACACTCTCTACCGCAGACAGTTGTCGTGCCCTGGCGAGATTCGAACTACGGACCTCTTGATCCTAGCAAACAATTCCAGGCGTCATTACGGTGCAATAAGTGTAGTTAACATTCACTGAACATTGAACAAAGCCTTTAACGTCTATTGAGACGTTTCAAATCTCACAACTCGTGCATCATTGTTGAGCAGGCCAGCCAGTCAGCAAATATTCTTTGAGGATAATACATGTATTTAACACAAATTCAACAATAATATGCACTGTATCAGTATAAAATATCAGATGGGACCTTGTTAATTAGAAAGACTACATAAAACATAATATCTTGTCAGATCATTAATGGACTAATTAGGTCTTCAAGACGAATGTCTCGAAGACCTATTGTTCTTATCCAGATTTTCTTCTTATTAGGTCTTCAAGACGAATGTCTGGATGACCTATTGTTCTTATCCAGATGTTTTTCTTATTATTTGTACGTTTCTGTGATACGGATGAAGTAACGGCTGGACGTATTTGCTTGAAATGTTCAGGGATGATAGCCTGTAACATAAACTAGCCCTGTACGTCGGCCGATATTTTATTTTCGACTTCTTTCCTTAGATATCTTCCCTTGAAGTTGAAACTTCAAACCTCAATTGCTCGAAAACTAATCAATATAATTTCACAAAACCTTCACCATAATGTGGGCAACAACATTCCCAATCGATTAAGCATACAGCGGTTACCATAATAATAGACTTTTTGCTATTTTAAAAAAAACTTTCGCGGTTTTGAGGGTACGCCTCTTTAAAAATCTTCTCCTAAATAACGGCAATACATACAGCTATATATGATAGCTCAAGTGGAAGTTGAATAACTGCTGCCTAAAGTGAAATCGCCCGAATTTTAAATTTCGACTTGGGTAATTTACAATTGAAAATCGTCATTTTTGAAAAGGTCGTTTTCCGGTTCCATATTCAAAGTGCCATCACTCTATTACGAATGAAATTATATCAAATTTACTTATTGCCATATCTTTCTAATACTTTGTTTAACAATTTCATAACATATCATTATCATATATTCCAATGAAATTAAATTTGAGGATTTTCAGACGTTTTGAGGGGTACTTTCTTTGTAGAAATGTTGATCGTAAACCACTTAGGATATCATTATGTTTTATAGCTCTTTGTGAACTAGAGGTGTCATGTATGAAAGACAATACATTTCAAACATGTATCATAGGTTACGTGTGACTGGTCATAGAAGATTGTCATTGTCATGCAAATTTCAAAGGATCATAATTGCTTAA
The DNA here is from genome assembly GCA_936450465.1 of Gibbula magus. Lineage (NCBI taxonomy): Eukaryota > Metazoa > Mollusca > Gastropoda > Trochida > Trochidae > Gibbula > Gibbula magus. Next base: position 69,984,618 of record OW388293.1, on the reverse strand, counting down.
ATAATTAGGATAATAAAATTGTATTTACACCTTCGGATGCACACATTTCAAGAACAACAGCTTTTCTGTTACACCATTTCATCAAAAAGTTGATAGTTAAGCTCCGTACATCGCAAACGTTCTCCAGGGGTCAAAATTTAAGCATTTTGAGTATTTTTTTGAATATTCAGAAAAAAAACATAATGCATTAACTATATATGCAATATTAATGATGATTACATCTACTTAAGTGGAAGTTAAAGCACAATATTTTCTATGTTGCAACTTAGTATGAAAATATTAATCATTTTGTCTTCATCGTGAGAAAGGTCATGTAGGGGTCCATTTATAAGGGAGTCATCCATTTTCAGAGGGTCGTTGTCTTTGCAGAATGTTTGTGAAAAAACTAAAAAGATAGAGACATGTTTGATAGCTCGTTGTAAGGCAGAGAAACTGATGAATAACCGAGTGTCCAACATGGAGTTCAAGGTCAAGCAGAAGTCTTGAAGACCAAAGTATTGATGCACCAAACCTAGTTTACGTTCCTTTTAACTCGTGTTTGTTCACTTAAATGCCAATGAAGAGTGATATCAGATCTCATACAACATAACATATTTGATGTTATCTTGCCAAGTATGTATCGCCACCTGTTGGATGGCAACTAATTTATATTTGATTGCTTGGAATTATGATCTAATCAATATATTTGTTTACCAGAATGATATAGGATTACATAAACACACTTCCTTGTTCTCTTGGCTATCGTTTATTCAACAACAAATGTCAGTCTGAAAAACAAATTCATTCTTTTCCGATGATAAAACGTTACAAACTATTTCCAAACCATTTCTGACGTAGCTTGTTTGATGAATTTGCAAAAAAAAAAAGTTTACAATTCGTCACCCGATAGCCATACGATTAATATCTAAGATTTCCTTACTTGATTTATAACTACAATTACATTGCTAGAAATTTAAGCATGAAATCACTCAATGGAAATAATTAACTGGGCTATTATGGTAATTTAAGCGCAAATAACCTCAAATAATACATAATAAAAATCACTCTCATGAAAGCAACACCACTTAATTATTACCGTCCTTATTATTCAATTTATCAAATAGTTCATCAGCGTGGTTTATTAATACATAAAACTTATAATCTTGTCAGATCATCGGTAATAAATAGTTCCTGGTAGTTTAGATTCTAGTATCTTTAACATCAACTGACCCCGACAATTGATATACGACTTCATAAAAAATCGTATTCACTGCTGTCTTGAGGGATTCACGGTAATAAAATTCAGGTTTGAAAGGTTCGAGTTTTTCTAACGGGAAAATAGATTTTTCAGGGACGAGGGGAGTTGACAGCTTGCCAGTAAATATGGAATAAAATGATTGGTTTTATATTCATACACCTTTGAATATTTAGATAAAGATTAAGAAGGACAACTAATCGTCTTCAACAGAACGACAATCTGTTCCTACTAGAATTGGTAATCGAACGATAAGTAAGCTTTTCGTCTAGTAGATCAAGAGTACACAATATTACAGTACAGCTTCGTACTTAAACTTGTACTGTAACTTGTACTTGTAACTTACATGCAAACGTTACGTACATCATCAGAATTTTCCATAAGTGAAAATTATTTTTTTCACTAGTCCTACGTTTCTGTACAAGTCTGCAACGAATGCATCTTTTTTGTAACAGTGAGTGAGTGAGTGAGTTATTGTTTAACGCCGCTTCGGCAGTATTGCAGCTTTTAGCGGCGATTTTTTGTAACATAACACACTCTTAGAATAGAATATTGAGCGATTCAGTTTGCTCAAATAGATAACATGTAAGCTACTGCCCATCATTGTATAGCGTTGAAGATACTATCATTGCCTTCGATAGTTACCCTGACTGACAGATGATGTAGTTAACGTAAGTGAAAATAAGCAAGCAACCGTGACACTTAATATTATTGATTGAGTTGTAAGTCATGGCATAGAATTTGGTACACGAATGATTAATTATTGGAAAACTTCAAACAAACCCGCAACAGCATGATGACTATGTATTGTGGTGAAACCTGCGAGAAACTGCTGGAACTAGCGAACCGTTGGCGACACAGAGCTGTTATTCAGCGTATCATTGAATCCAAACCACACTGCATAGAGAACAGTTCTCCATGGACACAGTTGTCAAGTATCTGGCTGCAGGCATTACGAAAGTCCTAATAGAATCAGTTGGCTCCTAGACCCGTGGTTGGACCTCTTGATGCTGTATTTTAAATGTCAACACACCCTTAAACTATAACTCACCTCACTTTGTTTTATTGAATATGCATTTCAGGACTGTGGTGTTCACATTCTTAAAACGAGTTTTATACAGAAACTTGAATTTTTTTAATATTACAAAACACCATACATGATACGCAATCCATGAATGACGTGTTTGTCTCCACGAATGTCGAATGCATGCATATAAGATATTCACAGGAGCATATACAATCTGAATTGAAGAAAGATGGTGTCTTCTGTAAATCATATTTTGATGCAATTCTGCACACATTCCAATCTGTACAGCACTGCAATGAACGTGAACCAGATAACTGTTATCTGATAATGTGAAACAGATGAACGAAACCCGGAAAGTGTGAGAAAACTTACAGGTGCGTAATGATAAATGTGTTGCCAAACTATGAACGTGCAACTTGGATATTTTAACAAGAATTTTCTCGGACGTGATATTTGGATTGTAATTTAGTATCCAAACAAGCACTTGATCCTCTTATAATGTCTAAAATATGACTGAGGTAGGCGTTTGTACATGCCAACCTAACTGTACCACCTTTGAAGATATCACACTAACTACACCATCTTTGTTCATATCACACCTCAATACTGTCTTTGTACATACGATACTAACCATAACATCTCTGTACACATCACATTAACCATACGTATTTGTACATGTACATGTGACACTGACCACATCATCTTTGTTCATATCACACTAATCACACCATCTTTGTAATATGACACTAGCCATGTCATCTGTGTACATATATCACATTAATCATCTCATTTGTGTACATATATCACATTAACCATCTCATTTGTGTACATATATCACATAAACCATCTCATTTGTGTACATATATCACATTAACCATCTCATTTGTGTACATATATCACATTAACCATCTCATGTGTGTACATATCTCACTAACCATACCAAAGGCATATCAAAAGTTTGAGCCACGCTAAATTAAAGCTGAACCCACATTCAGACAGCCGAGCACTCAAAGTCAAGGACCGTAACTCTCTAATTATGAATTCGATTGGTCCCATAGAAGCATATGCGTATAAACCATGAAATATAACCTTTAAACTTGTTATTTAATTATACAGTTGATACAATAAAAAAAGTTACTGTATTGTCATAGCATGATTTTTTATACCTGGCTGTGCTGCATGCAGCTTACGCCAGAAACGTAAAATTTCAATTTTATGCTTTGTGAATGTTAAAGTTCAAACCATATCACCTCTAACTGCTTTGGGGTCTTATTACAAACACCAAGAATACTTCTACAATTTTGAGCAGCATTTATACAACTGAATCCCTTATAGTGCTCCAGATTGCTGAGCCATAAGATAATATGGGCTGGACAAAATTATTATTGTATTAAAAACACTTAACATTAAAAAAAATAATTAATTTCCTCAGTCATAAACGTCCCAATTGCAAGTTGTCTGACATGGATGATAATGAAAGCCCGTCACCGTCACTCGCTCAAGCAAAACAATGCATGATTCATGATTCTGGAGATCGACAACATCGTCACAAAACATCTGACATCCTGCATGCCCTCCAAGGTTATTGCCACAACAAGCAGACAACAGTTCAATAGTTCTTAAAGCTTTGTAAATCAAAGTTTAACTAGGATTGACGCGTCAATACTTAGGTCTTCAAGACTTCTGCTTGACCCTCAGCTCCATGTTTGATCGAGGAATGTCACAAACACTGTTCTGTCAAAACTTCCATTCGTAACATCTTATAATGTACTGAGAAAACCTAAAAAAATCAAAAATTTAATTTTAAAATTAAGATGGCGCCAAAACCACGTGACCTTCGAATTCGCCATGATTGACTTTTTTGCTTGCATTGTCATTGCCCATCTTTTAAAAAAAGTTTCAAGTCTCTATCTCAATTTTTTAAATTTTCCCCATGTTAAAATTCAAAATCGTGATTTCCTGTAATTTTTCAGCCTTATTTGTGACCGGAAATGACTGTTCGCGAGCGATTTTATTATTGATTCCTAAAGACAATATATTGATCTAATAGCCCTGAAAATTTCATGCAATTGTATGATCGGGAAGTTGGAGTTATGTCCCCTTGAAGTAGGTCCAATGTAACAAGTCGCCCAACTTTGAAAGGTCACTGTGCGAAAAGTATTAAGAGTTCGATCCTGAAAAACAACACCATGTAATCACCAATGCCTTAGCTATATAGAAAAATTAATTTCAGATTTTTGGTGCAAGTATCTTCAGAGGAGAAGATTGTCAAAGGTACATGGGGTCGGACACTTTTAAAAAGTGACAAAAATCAAAATGGCGGCTAAAGCACGTGACATAGGGATTCGCTGTGATTTACTTTTTTGCTCGTTTTGTCATTGCGCATCTTTTAAAAAAAGTTCCAAGTCGCTAGCTGCATTTTAAATTTTTTTCCCATGTTAAAAATCGAAATTTAGAATCGAACTGGACCTTTAATGGATCAACTAATCAAAATCCGTTCGACACATTTCTAAGTCTCATTGAATTCTACCATCCCTGAAAGTTTCATGAAAATCGTTACAGCCGTTACTTCAGGAATCAACAGACAAAAAAGGTGGAAATCATAATAATAATAACTAGGATTGACGCGTCAATACTTAGGTCTTCAAGACTTCTGCTTGACCCTCAGCTCCATGTTTGATTGAGGAATGTCACAAACATTATTCTGTCAAAACTTCCATTCGTAACATCTTATAATGTACTGAGAAAACCTCAAAAAATCATAAATTTATTTTTAAATTAAAATGGCGCCAAAACCACGTGACCTACGAATTCGTCATGATTGACTTTTTTTCTTGCATTGTCATTACCAATCATTTGAAAAAAGTTTCAAGTCTCTATCTCAATTTTGAAAATTATCCCCATGTAAAAATTCGAAATCGCGATTTTCTGTCATTTTTCAGCCTTAATTGTGACCGGAAATGACTGTTCGCGAGCGATTTTATTATTGATTCCTAAAGACAATATATTGATCTTGTAGCCCTGAAAATTTCATTCAGTTGTAAGGTCGGAAAGTTGGAGTAATTTTCCCTTGAAGTAGCTCCAGTTTATCAAGTCGCCCAACTTTGAAAGGTCACTGTGCGAAAAGTATTAGCAGTTCACTCCTGAAAAACAACACCATGTATTCACCAATACTTCAGCTACAAACAAAAATAAATGTGAGATTCGTGGTGCAGGTATCTTTAGAGAAGAAGATTGTCAAAGGTACATGGGGTCGAACACTTTTTAAAAAAGACAAAAATCAAAATGGCGGCTAAACCAAGTGACCTACAAATTCGCCATGATTTACTTTTTTGCTCAAATTGTCATTGCGCATCTTTTAAAAAAAGTTCCAAGTCTCTAGCTGCATTTTGTATTTTTTGTCCATGTTAAAAATCGAAATTTGGAATCGAACTGGCCCTTTAATGAGGAAAAAATTAAGAATTCTGCTTCGACATTTTTCCAGATCTTATTGAATTCTACAATCCCTGAAAGTTTCATGAAAATAGGTTAAGCCGTTAATTCAGGAATCGCCGAACAAAATGTTCCGGAAATCATAATAATAATAATAATAACTAGGATTGACGCGTCAATACTTAGGTCTTCAAGACTTCTGCTTGACCCTCAGCTCCATGTTTGATTGAGGAATGTCACAAACATTCTTAAGTCAAAACTTCCATTCGTAACATCTTATAATGTACTGAGAAAACCTAAAAAAATCATAAATTTATTTTTAAATTAAAATGGCGGCAAAACCACGTGACCTACGAATTCGTCATGATTGACTTTTCTTCTTGCATTGTCATTACCAATCATTTGAAAAAAGTTTTAAGTCTCTATCTCAATTTTGAAAATTTTCCCCATGTTAAAATTCGAAATCGTGATTTTCTGTCATTTTTCAGCCTTCATTGTGACCGGAAATGACTGTTCGCGAGCGATTTTATTATTGATTCCTAAAGACAATATATTGATCTAGTAGCCCTTAAAATTTCATGTAATCGTGAGATCGGGAAGTTGGAGTAATCTCCCCTTGAAGTAGGTCCAATGTAACAAGTCGCCCAACTTTGAAAGGTCACTGTGCGAAAAGTATTAAGAGTTCGATCCTGAAAAACAACACCATGTATTCACCAATGCTTCAGCTACATACAAAAATAAATGTGAGATTCGTGGTGCAAGTATCTTCAGAGAAGAAGATTGTCAAAGGTACATGGGGTCGGACACTTTTAAAAAGTGACAAAAATCAAAATGGCGGCTAAACCACATGACCTACAAATTCGCCATGATTTACTTTTTTGCTCACATTGTCATTGCGCATCTTTTAAAAAAAGTTCAAAGTATCTAGCTGCATTTTTAATTTTTTTTCCATGTTAAAAATCGAAATTTGGAATCGAACTGGCCCTTTAATGAGGAAAAAAATAAAAATTCTGCTTCGACATTTTTCCAGATCTTATTGAATTCTACAATCCCTGAAAGTTTCATGAAAATAGGTTAAGCCGTTAATTCAGGAATCGCCGAACAAAATGTTCCGGAAATCATAATAATAATAATAATAAGGATTCGCATAATAACAATACGTCTTCCAGACTATGTCTTGAAGACCTAACTAGGATTGACGCGTCAATACTTAGGTCTTCAAGACTTCTGCTTGACCCTCAGCTCTATGTTTGATGGAAGAATGTCATTGTTAAAATCCTTCAATGTGTCATGAATCTCATACTGTACTAACAAAACCGCAAAAAATAAAACAAATCATTTGAAAGTGTTCATAGTTAACACAAGGCATATTCTCGCTGTGACCTTGACCTTTGACAGATTTGAGCAAAAACGTTTGTAAATCTTGGTTTTTCTCCATAGTTGATATATACCAACATACCATATATATACCTGATAGCACAACAAATGTTTAAAGTTATCGTGTTGAAAAGGATTGTTGTAGTGATTTCCGAACCCATGACCTTGACCTTTGACCTTGAATGTTAACATTTAAAAATCATACACCAGGTTTATAAGAAAGAAGCTATGTATATGAGGTGTTAATACCTTCTATTAAAAAAGTTTCTATTGGTTTCTGAACTGGTCACCCTGACCATATCTCGTGACCTTGGCCTTTCATGTTCATGATCACACAGTCAATGGTCACTTTTCAGTGTGTATAACAATCATGAAATGATTCAAAGTGTTAATAGTTGAAATAAGGCATGTTCGCGAATGCATACGCAAGTTGTGACCTCGCTGTGACCTTGACCTTGACAGATCTTAGCAAACAGCTTTTCACATCTCTGTCTTTCTCTATAGTTGATATAAACCAATTAAGGGTCTGATAGCGCAAAATGTTTTGAAGCTATCGGTTTACAATGATTTGTGTAGTCATTTCAGATCTCATAACCATGACATTGAATGTGAGCACGTGTAAATAATTCCCAAGGTATATAAGAAAGAACCTATGTATAAGAGGTATTGGTACCTACTTGGTAAAAAGTTATTTAGGGATTTCAGAACTGGTGACCATGACCCCATCTTGTAACCTTCACCTTTAAAATTCAAGGTCACACAATCAGGGATCACTTTTCATTGTGTATCACAACCGTGTAATGATTCAAAGTGTTAATAGTTTAAATAAGACATTTTCGAAAAAGCATGCTTAAGTCGTGACATCGCTCTGACCTTGACCTTTGACGGATGTTAGCAAAAAACATTTCAAATCTTGGCCTTTCTCTATAGTTGATATACAATGTACACCACATAGGAGCCGGATAGCACAAATATTTTTCAAGTTACCGTGTTTATAAGAGATCTCAGAACTCGTGACCTTTAATGTGACCATGTCCAAAAAATTCCCAAAGGGGTATAAGTAAGCAGTTAAGTACAGGAGTTCTCAAAACCTTGGGGAAAACAGTTTGAGCCAAAACAAAACGTGGCGGTGGCGATGGAAACCGCGCAACAACTGACTATTTAAAAACAACTCGTTGAGAACATTGCAGATCGAACTTGTACTATGAGAAATCAATGCCAGTATAGACATTCAACTGATATTCAAGCTTAATTTGTTATCTGAAAATCCTTTCTCAAGCCAAGATGACTCTTTCAGCCTTCGTAGTTGCAGGCCTGTTGATTTCCCGTACCCGTTATCTTACAGAGAAAAAACACGAAAAAAACCCACTTTATTACTGTTGCAAATTCGACATAATTAGCTATTATGTTCAATATATTCAGCAACATGTACATGTTTATACCACATCAAGGACCAGTATCGGGTCACTTTGAAATGTAAACAAAACAGTACCATTTCCGCTCGAATTTTTATTCTAAGGAGATGAATGCACCAAAGGGTTGCCAATGCCTCCAGTCATTATCAATCGTCATGCAAATGCTAGCTCTCAATACTTGATTAAATTACTGTTTGAAAATAATTTAATAGAGAAATGTTAAATTGACTAACCAAATTACCAATTATGAGAAAGGATAATGACGTTGGAAATAAACAATTATGAAGAAACTTTTTTTCTTAGTTGGTAGGGGGAAGAGCTGGCCTGTTGACGTTCTTGACCAGACCTGAGAATTTCAGCCAATCGGAAGGCTAGCTTTCCTCTGCAGAGAAACACTTTGTCCCTGCCAAACGTTATTATGGGAAATCGGACGTGCATTTGTTGGTTGAAATTCTCCCTCTGCTATCTTTCCCCTTCTGAGCTGCTCTATTTTGATAAATGTGACCACAGCATTTTAATTCGTATTTCATACAGGTTTTCTTGAAAATCAATTCACTACTGAAATACAAACATTTTACTTGAGTTTTTTGAACAGACGAAAACAGAATTTTAAAAAGAAGAATGTTGTATGAACACACGATTTGTTGAGTGGTCTTGGAAGGTAGAAAAGCAAGCATCGGAAATTTCATTATTACCATTGGTGAGTGTGAAGGTCACATCAACTGCAATTGGCTGAAATGTTACATGCTATGCTATTTTCGTTGAGGGTATTTAAGCAGTGCACACTTGCCAGCGCGTCATTTGAGCTAAGATCGCGAAAGCAATTAGTTGTCATTTTCAAGATTGTCAAAAGTTGTGTTCGTATACGATTTGTATTTCAATAGTTTTATTAGGCACCGACTCTTTTTAATCATCAATTTAATTGTCTTTGTTAATTATAATTGTTTCCTGGTTTATTTATTCTGGTCTTTTTTAAAACTCTCTCAAGGTACGTATTGCATATAGGGATACGGTTCAGGTAATGCCTGCAATCGTCCTCGTGTGATCCATTGAAGCTGCGCATAAATCCTAATGCATCAATGATTTGTATGCATTAGGGAAAGCTTCTGAATTTATGCGCATATTCGATAGATCGCACTAAGCTAACCCACCCCCCATGTTAATTTTTTTTTTGTAAATTGCTGAGTCATGATAGGGGCCTGTTAACTGAGCATTAGGTAACGTGTTCAGTGGAGTATCAGTATTAAACTGTGTTTTCATCATTGTTCTTTTAATGGCCTGTTAATTATTTCACCACTAAAATTCATTGATTTTTACTTATAACATACAGACAATTCGTCTTTGTGTCACTTGAATAAATGTTTTGAGACTTGTGTAGACATTTGGACAGGAAGTCTCGTCTACATCTTTTTTTTAGTTATTGTATTTCATCCTGTGATTTGAGAGTCCAGTCATGATTTTATTGCGACTTTGATATTTTTTAATTTTTTCTTTGTGCGATGATTGAGATGTTCTAATTTGTTTAACTTGATGTTTCCATAAACTTTGTCAACGAAACCAAATGCCTGAAAATCAGTTTAATTCTAAAATTTGATTAGAATTTCACACTTTATAATACCCTATTGTTGGAAAAGTTCATTTTACATTTTAAAGATGCCACGCAAAAAGAATTGGAAGAAAGGTGCAGCAAATAAGAAGGCACAAACTTTTGAACAGATTAACTGTGAGACGTCTACTCAATTGACAACAAACTGTGAGATTGATGAAATTTCCAATGATAGTTTCGATGAATGTTTAATGAATGTTGATTATGATGAATATGTTGAACCTTGCAACCAAATCATTTTGCAAGGAGATTTTACACAGGGCCACCCGATGTTTGATATAAATGCTGGAAAACAGTGCGTCAGTAACTGTTTTATGGCTCTGATGTTCAGCAAGGTCAAACCTCCGAATGAGTGGACTAGGGAAGATCTGAACACAGTTCTGATCAACGGTGATCAATTGTATGATCACATCCAGAGATCATCCACCATGTCCAGTGGATATCTCTTGGTGACGGAACTGCCAGAGTATCTGGAAGCGTTCAATCGAACCTTCACACTCGTTCGTGATGAAGCTAGAGCTGGTTATATATGGCCTGCTGAAAATCAGGTACAGTTTGGTGATCTAGTCACACTGGAAATTGCACTTGATGATGCTTTAACAAATCGAGCAGCATGTTTCATTAACTTCAGCCAATCAGTGTTCGTAGTCTTTCTACATCAAGGCTCTTACTTTGTGTTTGATTCACATTCAAGGACAAGGAAAGGTACACTAAGTTGTGATGGCAGTAGTATTCTTATTCAGTACAACAGCATCAATGCTGTGTATCAGCACTGCATCCGACTCGCCCAATCAATGAATGCGAATCACAATACCTTGTTTGAAGTCACAGCGGCAAGTGTCAGTTGTGATTATGACAACTTGAGCCCAGGTAGGAGACTACAGCCTGGAAAGGTTCCGTTTGTGAAGAGAAAAACTCATGCACAAGCATCTGCTGCTCGATTTGTGAAAAAAGTTCGACCTGTGAATGAATGTAATGTTGAAGACCCAGCCGTTCAAACTCGTTCTGACGATTCCTCAAACGAGCTTGGGGTCAATATTAACACTTCTTGTGAAGTTCCAGCAAAGACATATTCAAACTCAACTTCCCGTCTCGTTGCAATTAAAAAGCGGAAAAGGTCTCTTGCAGATTCCAGGGCTAAAGCAAAGCAAAGAATGAGGGCAAAACGATTAGAAATTAAAAATAAAACTGGTTCTGATAGCAATGAAGTACGTGGTAAGGAAAAGGAAATGGTCCTTGAAGAAAGAAAGCAAAGAGATGCACAGAGATATGCATTAAATGAAGACCGTCGTTTAAATTTAAAGAGGCGAAGTCATATGCTGTATGAAGAAAATTATGCATTTAGAGAAACCTGCAAGGCAGCGAGTGCAAAGAAATATAAAGATAATGTCGATTTTAGAGATGCAGTCAAATCTGCCAGCACCTCGAAATATCAGCACAATGCAGAATTCAAAGAGGCAGTAAAATCTGCCAGCACCTCTAAATATAAGCACAATGAGGATTTCAGAGATGCAGTCAAATCTGCCAGCACCTCTAAATATCGACAGAATGCAGAATTCAGAGAGGCTGCCAAATCTGCCAGCACCTCTAAATATAAGCAAAATGCTGAATTCAGAGAGGCAGCCAAATCTGCCAGCACCTCTAAATATAAGCACGATGCTGAATTCAGAGAGGCAGCCAAATCTGCAAGCACCTCTAAATATCAGCATAATGCAGAATTCAGAGAGGCCGTCAAATCTGCAAGCAAGGTTGCTAATGCTTGGAAATATCAACACAATCCCGAATTTCGTCTTTCATTTAAATCAAAAATGAAGACCTACTATGAACAAAATCAGAAAAAAATGAGAGAGGAAGCAAAACAAAAGAACAGAGTTCGAAAGAAGAAGAGAACCGTTCTCAACAGTGCAATAGATAATGTTATCACAAAGTTCAAACAGCTCATTGCTGAGGGCCCAGAATATATTTGCTCAGTTTGCAACCGTCGGCATTTTAAGAAGCAAGTTGTTCTGTGCAAGAAAAGCAATTATCGTGCATCAAACATTGCCACCCAATGCATTACAGATGATAATGTACATGAATGTTTGGAAACGTGTTCAAGTTCGTGTCCTGCTGGAAAATGTTGGGTGTGTCATACATGCCACAATAAATTAAAAATTGGCAGAAAACCCGCAGAAGCTGTAGTGAATAATTTAAAACTTCAAGATATTCCGATAGAACTAGAGCAACTAAATGATCTAGAAAAACACTTAGTTTCAATTAACATCCCCTTCATAAAAATGTTGGCCTTGCCCAAGGGTGGTCAAAACGGGGTTCAGGGACCTACCATTTGTGTTCCATCAGATATGAACAAAATAACATCAGTTCTACCAAGGTGTGAATCAAATGATCAAATGATTCGCATTAAGATGAAGCGGAAATTGTCTTACAAAGGCCATTACAAATATCAATTTGTTAATCGCAATAATATTAAAAAAGCTTTGTCCTATTTGAAAGCAAACAATTTATACTATAAAGATATAGAGTTCAACTCTGATTGGGTCAATCAACATGACATTGAGGATGATAACCTGAATGAAAACTTTGACGTTTCTGAAGATCATGATGACAGTCCACCTATAGATGATCAAGAAAATCTGGAAAGTGATGAAAACGGTTTACTGCTTGACACGTGTCTCCAACCAGTTGATGTAGGTCAAGACATTCTTGACAATAACTTTGAAAATATTGTTAATATATCTCCATGTGAGAATAATAAGCCAATACCCATATCATCTGACAAGAGTAACGAAGCAAAATGTTTCCCTACATTATTCCCTAATGGGACACCTACTTTCCATGACCCAAGAGACGAAAGATTAACATTGGGAAGATATTTTAACACTAGGCTCTTAAATGCAGATAGCAGATTCGCTCAAAATACTGATTTCATTTTCTATGCTCAATATTTATCAGAGGTTGAGATGGTCAAGTCAAATGTATCCGTGACAATACGCAAGGGGAAAACTTCTGGGATGTCAAAGAAAATAACCTCTAAATCTTTGACAGATAAGGAATCACTATCTAATATTTTGAAACAGGACATTGGTTATAAATTTTTGAAACCAATTCGTGGAACTCCACCTTTCTGGCAAGCTGCACAGAAGGACTTGTTCGCTATGATCAGACAGTTGGGAATCCCCACCTGGTTCTGTTCATTTTCATCAGCCGAACTTCGATGGCCTGAAATAATAAATTGTATCCTTCGGGAAATTGGCGATTACAACAGGAAAGCTGAGGATCTTGATTGGGCTACTAAATGTTCCATTCTTAGGAAAAATCCAGTTACATCTGCCCGCATGTTTGATCAAAGATTTCATAGCTTTTTGAATGACGTAATTATGTCCCCCGCATGCCCGATTGGAAAGGTGGTTGATTACTTTTATCGAGTTGAATTTCAACAGAGAGGCTCTCCCCATACGCACTGCTTATTTTGGATTGAAAATGCCCCTAAAATTGCTTCCGCTGCTAATGATGATGTAACTGATTTTATTGACAAGTATGTTACTTGTGAAATGCCTGATGCTGAGGAGGATCTTTATCATGTTGTGGAAACTGTCCAAACGCACAGTAAAAGACATTCAAAATCGTGTAGAAAAACGGGAAAGATTTGCAGATTTAACTTTCCGAGACCACCATCCTGTCGAACATTCATTAGTCAACCTGAAAAAGATGAGAATAATAAAACCATTGATGATTTGCCGAAAGATGAGAATGGAAATCCAGATTTCAGATACCTTAATGATTTGTCAAGATCTCAGAAAATGAATTCCAAAACAGCAGAAATTATTTTAAAAAGAATTTGGGATGAAATTAATAATGAAAATAAAGAATACCAATCAGCTGATGATCTGTTTGAGGAAATAGGTATTACTCAACCACTATTTGAAAAGGCAAGCATTGCTCTTGGTAAGAGAACGAGTGTTGTATTGCAAAGACGCCCTTCAGACGTTTGGGTAAATCAGTATAATCCTGATCTGCTAAAATGCTGGGATGCCAATATGGACATTCAGTTTGTTGTAGACGCCTATTCATGTGTTGTTTATATAATATCATATATAAGCAAGGCAGAACGGGAAATGGGTATTTTACTTAATCAAACTGAAAAAGAAGCTCGTGATGAAAATCTAGATGCAAAACAAGCTCTGAAGAAAATTGGTTTTAAATATCTCACTCACAGAGAAGTGAGTGCACAAGAAGCTGTCTTCAGAGTTTGCAATTTGCATCTCAAGCAATCATCGCGACTTGTGCAATTCATTCCAATTGGTATGGAAACTGTGCGTTTGAGTCTACCAATCCAGACTATAAAACAGAAATGTTCATCTGGCGAGATAAATGAAGATGATATGTGGGCAACTAGTATGGTTGATAGATACATAAATAGACCCATGAACACCGAGATGGAAGGGACCTGTTTGGCAGAATTTTGTTCTGAATATCGAGTAGTTTCATCATCAGAAGTATCTCGCATTGACAGTGCTAAGCGTAGGACCCCACTTTTGCAGCTTCAAAACAATCTTGGATATATGCAGAAGAGAACTAACAGCAAACCTGCAATAATCAGGTATCCTCGTTTCTCAAAAACAAAAGATTCAGAAAAATTTTATCACAGCATTTTGCAATTGTTTTTACCGTATAGGGTTAATACTCATTTGAAACCTGGCAGGTTTGAGACCTTTGAAAGCTTCTATGTTGAGGGATCTGTAAAACTAAACGCAAGCTTGACTGCTGTAAAAACCATTGTTGATGCCAATAAACTGAAATTTGAAAAAGACTGTGATGAAATTGATCATGCAGAAGAAATTCTTGAAAGTGCCGGTTGTTTAGATGATGCATGGGCACAGATTTGCCCTGAAACAGAATTGGAAAGGCAAGAGTGTGAAGCATTGGCAACAAATTCAGATGAAGTTGATGAAAATGAAGAGAATATTCCAGATTTGATATGTAACGAAAACAGACAACATTCAACTGAATTGATTTCAGTCTCAATATCACAAAACGAAGCCAAGAAGCTTTTGCAATCTTTGAACACTGAACAACGGGATATATTTTATAAAGTTAGACAATGGGCCCTTCATAAAAGAAATGGAATTCGAACATCTCCATTTTATCTCTGCATTCATGGCCCTGGTGGTACTGGCAAATCAATGTTGATAAAAGCAATAAATTATGAGTGTAATCGTCTGTTGGCCAAAACCAGAGAACACCCTGATGATGTTTCTGTATTACTTGTTGCTCCCACTGGTGTTGCTGCTTTTAACATTAATGGTCAAACCATTCACACGGCTTTGTCAATAGGTATAGATGCACGTTTGCCTTATGTTCCTTTGAGTGAAGAAAAGGTCAATACACTGCGATGCAAATATCAAAGTTTACAGTTGTTAATCATAGATGAAATTTCTATGGTCGATAATAAATTGTTGTCCTATGTTCATGGCAGATTAAAGCAGATTAAACAAACATCTGAAGATAAGCCATTTGGCAATGTATCTATTTTGGCAGTTGGAGATTTTTATCAACTTCCCCCTGTCAAAGGAAAACCGTTATTAAGTGAAAAATTAGGAATAGATTATTGGAATGACAATTTTGTTAAGGTCGAACTGACTGAAATAATGAGACAAAACAATAAAGTGTTTGCTGAAATGCTGAACCGCTTACGGACACGAAAACGTCAGGAACCCTTAGACCTTAGAGATGAAGCAGTTCTTGAAAAATGTGATTCTGACAAAGATTTGGACTGCATTCATATATTTCCTAAAAACTGTCAAGTTGATACATTTAATGTGCAAATGCTCAATTCAAGGTGTAAAAATATAATTGCCATTGAAGCTGAAGATATCAGCAAACAAAAACAGACCGGGGTTTTGATCCGAAAATCGAAATGTGGAACTTTTGCTCTACCTAAGACAATAAATATTGCAGTAGGTGCAAGAGTAATGTTAACCAGAAATATTGACACTTCGGATGGTCTTGTAAATGGAGTTTTTGGTTCAGTTGTGCATATTTCATTCAGAGAGAACGAACAGAACCCACACCAAATTTTCATTCTGTTTGATGATTCTAATGTTGGTGCCAATTTGCGGAAAAACACAACCTTTCCAAATAATGTTTCCGTTTTAAGCACCCCAATACTCATGCAAGAAGAAAACTCAAGAAGTGGTGCCGGAATAAGACACCAATTCCCCTTGAAACTAGCATGGGCTTGTACTGTCCATAAAACACAAGGCTTGACTTTTAAGCAGACGGTTGTATCATTCGATGGAATAAGGACAGCAGGACAAGCATATGTTGCTTTGAGCCGGGTGACTGCCCTTGATGGTCTGATAGTCAAAAATTTTGACCCTGACAAGATCTACTGTAATGAGGAAGTGACAAATTGCTTGTCGAAAATGAAACAATTCATTTCAGAACCCTTGAAATCAATAAATCCAATATTGACCCTTATGCTGCATAATATAGAGGGTTTGGATTGTCATTTTCATTGTTTGAAAAACGATGTTCGCTTTACACAAGCAGAAATTATATGTGTCACAGAAACATGGATATCTAATGACAATATTGATAGAACTTCGTTGATACCATATACATTCTACCACAGGAGGAGGGGATCATCGTATGATAATTCAAGCAGGATGTTTTCTCTGCTTAAAAGTCAGTCTCACGGTGGAGTTGGAATATTTGTGAAAAACGTAATGGTAGAGTCCGTGAACATTAACTGCAACCTGGAGCATGTTTGTGTGTATTTACGAGCATTTGATATCGTTCTTGTGGTATTATACAGACCACAAACATACAAGATGTCAGTTTTCAAAGAAAATGTATTATCACTGATTGAATCACTAAATGCTAAGTACATGTGCAAGATTATGATAATGGGTGACTTCAATGATAACTTGCACACATCGTCGTCTGTTACTCAGTTATTCAGATCGCGAGGGTTTGTCCAGCATGTAACAGAAGCTACAACAGAAGACAATACTATCATTGATCATGTATATACGCGAGACATTGAAAACGTTTCTGTGACAACATTGCCTACTTATTTCAGCTTCCATGAAGGGGTTAAAGTTGACATTTCCAATGGAGATTAGAAACTGATTTGTGTATGTAATGTGTTGTCTGACGTGACTAAATGCTTTGGTGACGTCATAAAAACAACTTCAGAAAGTACATTACCTTCACCGACAAAGTAATGGGTATTACTTCTTAAAGGTACATCCATTTTGTTGTTTGGGGGTCAAATATGCCAAACGTTATAAATGGTCTTATTTTATCGAGAAGTACAAACTGTTACCGAAAACAACCACTTTGATGATACTCTACTTCGTTTATTGACGATATGAAGGTAAAAGTATCGATTTCTGATCGAAAACCTGACAATGCACTGCGTGTGGCTCGCGCCAATGAGAATTTTGGAATTTAAACTAGACAAAATAACAAATTTGGGTTGATAATTTTTAAAAGGTCATATAACTACTGTGGTTATCTAATTATGATTACCTAAAGTTAAAAATGTATATATCCTTTGGCATCAATAACAGTTATCATTAATTCCATGAATAAATATCTAGCATTACACCTTTTATTGCTATATTTTCAAAAGAATCACATCCCTACATATGTCGTATGATTTAATTGAATTAATCTATTGAAGTTGGGTTTGGTATAAACATAATGTAATTAGACAAAGTGACAGATTATTTTTGGAGGTTATTTAAAGGTAAAACAAACATGAATAAATACCTAAATTATATGATAAATGCAATATGATGAAATGGAAAAAAATCACTTAACAATGATGTAATTTAAACAAACAGTTTGCAAAGCGATGACAATCACTTCAAGCAAATTGTACACATTTACATAACAATATGCGTCTGAAGTAAACTATCATTTACTCTAAAAGCATAAAAATACTAAGATACTCGCAAGAATAATCGTAAACCTAAAATAAAGTAAACTATCATTTACTCTAAAAGCATAAAAATACTAAGATATTCACAAGAATAATCATAAACCTAAAATACTATCAAGAACATTTGAAAGTAATACATATAAGTTATACCTGTAAATAAAATACAAATCTATTAGTTTTATTATAAAGTAGCATACTTGAAGTCTGTGATTAGAACTCCTAGTACTAAAAAGAACAGCTATTTTCTTTCATGATCAGGTTACTTGAATTAAACAAACAAAATGATAAGCATTTTCAATAGGACATTTACATATATAATATATACAATTAGAGAGTGCACATCGAATTTAATGTATCATCAACAGTATCATCAACAGTTCACTAGGAACATATGTAATTTGTTATTTTAGTACAGTGACGCTATGCTGTATGGTAAGGAATGTCAGCCTTTACACTTGAGTGACATTAGCTTCAGAGGAGAAGCGTTCGTAAAATATTTAAAATTTCACTATGTTACATGTAATTTGAGTTTGTCATCCATGTGAAAAATACTAATGTAAATAAATCAAAATATTGTCGAGCTACAAATTGTGGATTTTGCTTGTACTGTTGTTATTGTATATCTTGTACAAAATGTTTCACGTCACAAAATGTTTTAAGTAGTATGTATGTCAATTTTGAAAATTTTCCCCATGATAAAATTCGAAATCGTGGTTTTTCTGTCATTTTTCAGCCTTAATTGTGACCGGAAATGACTGTTCGCGAGCGATTTTATTATTGATTCCTAAAGACAATATATTGATGTAGTAGCCCTGAAAATTTCATGCAATTGTAAGATCAGGAAAGTGGAGTAATGTCCCCTTGAAGTAGGTCCAATGTAACAAGTCGGCCAACTTTGAAAGGTCACTGTCGGAAAAGTATTAGAAATTCGCACAAACAAGAACAAACTTGTTATTCCCAAATGTGTCAGCTATATATAAATTAAATTTCAGCTCTTTAGTAGTAATATCTTCGGAGTGGTGTTTCCGCAAAGGTACATTGGATCAGACATTTTGAAAAAGTTAGAAAATCCAAGATGGCGGCTGAACCACGTGACTTACGATTTCACGGCGATTTACTTTTTTGCTCGGATTGTCAATGCGCATGTTTTAAAAAAAGTTCCAAGTCTCTAAGTGCATTTTGATTTTTTTTCCCATGTTAAAAATCGAAATTTTGAATCGAACTGGACCTTTAACGAGGACAGCAATCCAAAATCCGTTCGACCACTTTTCAGATCGCATTAAAACCTACCATCCCTGAAAGTTTCATCAAAATCGGTTTCAGATCGCATTAAAACCTACCATCCCTGAAAGTTTCATCAAAATCGGTTCAGCCGTTACTTCAGAAGTCGGCGAACAAAAACGTGTGGAAAGAATAATAATAATAATAATAATAATAGAAGGATTCGGATAAAAACAATACGTCTTCCAGACTTTGTCTTGAAGACCTAAAAAAACGTGTGGAAAGAATAATAATAATAATAATAATAATAGAAGGATTCGGATAAAAACAATACGTCTTCCAGACTTTGTCTTGAAGACCTAATAATAGAAGGATTCGGATAAAAACAATACGTCTTCCAGACTTTGTCTTGAAGACCTAATAACTAGGATTGACGCGTCAATACTTAGGTCTTCAAGACTTCTGCTTGACCTCCAGCTCCTTGTTTGATCGAAGAATGTCACCAATAATGTTTCTAACAAAACTTCTATGTGTAACATCTCATAATCTACTGAGAAAACCTCAAAAAATCATAAATTGTATTTTTAATTAAAATTGCGGGAAAACCACGTGACCTACGAATTCGTCATGATTTACTTTTTTGCTTGCATTGTTACTCCCCATCTTTTGAAAAAAGTTTTAAGTCTCTATGTCAATTTTGAAAATTTTCCCCATGTTAAAATTCGAAATCAAGATTTTCTGTCATTTTTCAGCCTTAATTGTGACCGGAAATGACTGTTCGCGAGCGATTTTATAATTGATTCCTAAAGACAATATATTGATCCAGTAACCCTGAAAAGGTCATGCAATTGTGAGATCGGGAAGTTGGAGTAATGTCCCCTTGAAGTAGGTCCAATAATACAAGTCGCCCAACTTTGAAAGGTCACTGTGCGAAAAGTATTAGTAGTTCACTCCTGAAAAACAACACCATGTATTCATCAATGTTTCAGCTACATACAAAAATAAATGTCAGATTCGTGGTGCAAGTATCTTCAGAGGAGAAGATTGTCAAAGGTACATGGGGTCAGACACTTCTAAAAAGTGACAAAAATCAAAATGGCGGCCAAACCACGTGACCTACGAATTCACCATGATTTACTTTTTTGCTTGCAATGTCATTGCGCATCTTTTAGAAAAAGTTCCAAGTCTCTAGGTATATTTTTTAAAATTTTCAAATGTTAAAAAGTGAAACTTAGAATCGAACTGGACCTTTAATGGATCAATCAATCAAAAATCCGTTCGACACATTTCTAAGTCTCATTGCATTCTACCATCCCTGAAAGTTTCATGAAAATCGCTTCAGCTGTTAGTTCAGGAATCTCTGGACAAAAATCGTGGAAAGAATAATAATAATAATAAGGATTCGCATAATAACAATACGTCTTCCAGACTATGTCTTGAAGACCTAACTAGGATTGACGCGTCAATACTTAGGTCTTCAAGACTTCTGCTTGACCTTCAGCTCCTTGTTTGATCGAAGAATGTCACCAATAATGTTTCTAACAAAACTTATATGTGTAACAACTCATAATGTACTGTGAAAATATGAAAATATCATAAATTTTATTTTAAATTAAAATGGCGGGAAAACTATGTGACCTACGAATTCGTCATGATTTACTTTTTTGCTTGCATTGTTATTCCCCATCTTTTGAAAAAAGTTTCAAGTCTCTATCTCAATTTTGAAAATTTTCCCCATGTTAAAATTAGAAATCGTGATTTTCTGTCATTTTTCAGCCTTTATTGTGACCGGAAATGACTGTTCGCGAGCGATTTTATTATTGATTCCTAAAGACACCATATTGATCTAGTAGCCCTGAAAATTTCATGCAATTGTAAGATCGGGAAGATGGAGTAATATCCCCTTGAAGTAGGTCCAATGTAACAAGTCGCCCAACTTTGAAAGGTCACTGTGCGAAAAGTATTAAGAGTTTGATCCTGAAAAACAACACCATGCAATCACCAATGCCTTAGCTATATAGAAAAATTAATTTCAGATTGTTGGTGCAAGTATCTTCAGAGGAGAAGATTGTCAAAGGTACATGGGGTCGGACACTTTTAAAAAGTGACAAAAATCAAAATGGCGGCTAAAGCACGTGACATAGGGATTCGCTGTGATTTACTTTTTTGCTCGCTTTGTCATTGCGCATCTTTTAAAAAAAGTTCCAAGTCTCTAGCTGCATTTTAAATTTTTTTCCCATGTTAAAAATCAAAATTTAGAATCGAACTGGACCTTTAATGGATCAACTAATCGAAAATCCGTTCGACACATTTCTAAGTCTCATTGAATTCTACCATCCCTGAAAGTTTCATGAAAATCGTTACAGCCGTTACTTCAGGAATCAACAGACAAAAAAGGTGGAAATCATAATAATAATAACTAGGATTGACGCGTCAATACTTAGGTCTTCAAGACTTCTGCTTGACCTTCAGCTCCTTGTTGGATCGAAGAATGTCACCAATAATCTTTCTAACAAAACTTCTATGTGTAACATCTCCTAATGTACTGAGAAAGCCTAAAAAAATCATAAATTTTTTTTTAAATGAACATGGCGGGAAAACCACGTGACCTACGAATTCGTCATGATTTACTTTTTTGTTTGCATTGTTATTCCCCATCTTTTGAAAAAAGTTTCAAGTCTCTATGTCAATTTTGAAAATTTTCCCCATGTTAAAATTCGAAATCGTGATTTTCTGTCATTTTTCAACCTTAATTGTGACCGGAAATGACTGTTCGCGAGCGATTTTATTATTGATTCCTAAAGACACTATATTGATCTAGTAGCCCTGAAAATTTCATTCAGTTTTAAGGTCGGGAAGTTGGAGTAATTTCCCATTGAAGTAAGTGGAGTTTATCAAGTCGCCCAAATTTGAAAGGTCACTGTGCGAAAAGTATTAAGAGTTCGATCCTGAAAAACAACACCATGTATTCACCAATGCTTCAGCTACATACAAAAGTAAATGTCAGATTCGTGGTGCAAGTATCTTCAGAGGAGAAGATTGTCAAAGGTACATGGGGTCGGACACTTCTAAAAAGTGACAAAAATCAAAATGGCGGCCAAACCACGTGACCTACGAATTCACCATGTTTTACTTTTTTGCTTGCAATGTCATTGCGCATCTTTTAAAAAAAGTTCCAAGTCTCTAGGTATATTTTTAAAATTTTTCCAATGTTAAAAAGTGAAACTTAGAATCGAACTGGACCTTTAATGGATCAATCAATCAAAAATCCGTTCGACACATTTCTAAGTCCCATTGCATTCTACCATCCCTGAAAGTTTCATGAAAATCGCTTCAGCCGTTAGTTCAGGAATCTCTGGACAAAAATCGTGGAAAGAATAATAATAATAACTAGGATTGACGCGTCAATACTTAGGTCTTCAAGACTTATGCTTGACCTTCAGCTCCTTGTTGGATCGAAGAATGTCACCAATAATCTGTCTAACAAAACTTCTATGTGTAACATCTCCTAATGTACTGAGAAAGCCTAAAAAAATCATAATTTTTTTTAAAAATGAACATGGCGGGAAAACCACGTGACCTACGAATTCGTCATGATTTACTTTTTTGTTTGCATTGTTATTCCACATCTTTTGAAAAAAGTTTCAAGTCTCTATGTCAATTTTGAAAATTTTCCCCATGTTAAAATTCGAAATCGTGATTTTCTATCATTTTTCAGCCTTAATTGTAACCTGAAATGACTGTTCGCGAGCGATTTTATTATTGATGTCTAAAGACACTATATTGATCCAGTAGCCCTGAAAATTTCATTCAGTTTTAAGGTCGGGAAGTTGGAGTAATGTCCCCTTGAAGTAGGTCCAGTTTATCAAGTCCGCCAAATTTGAATGGTCACTGTGCGAAAAGTATTAAGAGTTCGATCCTGAAAAACAACACCATGTATTCACCAATGCTTCAGCTACATACAAAAATAAATGTCAGATTCGTGCTGCAAGTATCTTCAGAGAAGAAGATTGTCAAAGGTACATGGGGTCGGACACTTTTAAAAAGTGACAAAAATCAAAATGGCGGCCAAACCACGTGACCTAGGGATTCGCTGTGATTTACTTTATTGCTCGCTTTGTCATTGCGCATCTTTTTAAAAAAGTTTCAAATCTCTAGCTAAATTTTTAATTTTTTTCCCATGTTAAAAATCGAAATTTAGAATCGAACTGGACCTTTAATGGATCAACTAATAAAAAATCCGTTCGACACATTTCTAAGTCTCGTTAAATTCTACCATCCCTGAAAGTTTCATCAAAATCGCTTCAGCCGTTAGTTCAGGAATCGGCGGACAAAATTTGTGGAAATCATAATAATAATAAGGATTCGCATAAAAACAATAGGTCTTCCAGACTATGTCTTGAAGACCTAATAAGGATTCGCATAATAACAATACGTCTTCCAGACTATGTCTTGAAGACCTAATAAATATAGTCGCAAGCGACGACAAAAGGATTCAGCGCATATTTGATTAATTTCCTAGTAAGTATATCATATCAGCAGTCATTCCTGAAAGTTACACGAAGATCTCTTTAAGCATTAAGCTCCAGCAGCCTCTACCTGTCCATCATGTAAAACGAAAGTCGGATTTATCAACAACAATCAAAATGGCGGCTAAACCACGTGACTTTCGAATTCGTTGTGATTAACTTTTCTGCGTGCATTGTCATTGCGCATCTTTTAAAAAAAGTTGCAAGTCTCTAGGTGAACTTTGACAAAAATTTCCCATGTTAAAAATCGAACTTTGGAATCGTACTGGACCTTTAATGGTTTGATTGATTGGGTCCAAAAGCTCCTCTGCAAAACTACATGGTAAGGGCTATCAGCCTACAAAGTTTGGTTGCAATAGTCGGATTCCTTCTGGCAAAATTCGTGTTTACAAGATCCGTGGTAGAAGAACAAAGGAATTGCGACTTGTACACAGTCTATGGGCGTGACCTGACATGTTTTCTCTCTGTTGTTCAAATTGTGTGAATAGTTTCGCATAAATAGCGACGAAACCGTACATCTTACAAAAACGTTATGATTGACTTTTTTGTTTGTAATGTTCTTGTCTATCATATGAAAAAAACTTTAACTCTCTAAGTGCATTTTGAAAATTCCCCCCATGTTAAAATTGCCAGTGCTATTATCTATAATTATGTATCCGTTCTCAAAAACCGGAAATGACTGTGCAGCATTGATTTTTATTGTTGATTCGTATAGACCATAGTACTGCCTTACCTTTCCTGGAAAAATCTTGAAATTATTGATTAAACCTTATGAGTTATCTCCCTTTGAAGTTTGCGATTTTCAAAAATTGTCGGAATTTGAAAGGTCACTGTGAAAAAAGTATTAGGAATTCGCACAAACAAGAACAAACTTGTTATTCCCCAATGTGTCAGCTATATATAAATAGGGTTTCAGCTCTTAGGTGCTAATATCTTCAGAATGGTGCTTCCGCAAAAGTACATGGGGTCGGAAAATTTGAAAAAATTAAAAAATCCAAGATGGCGGCTAAACCACGTGACTGACGATATCGCTATGGTTTACTTTATTGCTCACAATGTCATTGCGGATCTTTTAGAAAAGGTTGCAAGTCTCTAGCTGCAATTTTAGAATTTTGCCCATGTTAAAAATCGAAAATAAGAATCGAACTGGACCTTTAACGTCTTAGACGATTGGGCCCAAAAGAAGCGGCAAACAACTACACAGTAAGGGCTATCATTCTGCAAAGTTTGGTTGCATTAGCTGCATTCCTTCTGGTAGAAGTGCTGGGGACAAAATCCGTGGAAGAATAATAATAATAATAATAAAACACGCCAATCTCAATAAGGATTCAGCACTTTAGTGCTGAATCCTTAATAATAATAATAAGGATTCGCATAAAAACAATAGGTCTTCCAGACTATGTCTTGAAGACCTAAATATAGTCGCAAGCGACGATAAAAGGATTCAGCGCATATATGCTTCAATTATTTGAAATATAATGAATTGAGACATGTTAACAATGTTATTGCGCATTTTTTAAAACAAGTTACACGTTTCTAACATGTCCCTAGAACTATGTATAACCAATATGTACATGTCAAAGAAAACCAATATGGCGGCTAAACCACGAGAGCTACAACTTTGTCATGATTTATATTTTTGCTCGCACAGTTATTGGGCATCTTTTGCAAAAGGTTTCAAGTCTCTAAGTTGATTTTGAAAATTTTCCCCATGTTAAAGTTTTTCTCTATTATGACCGGAAATGACTGTTCGCGAGCGATTTTATTATTGATTCATAAAGACCATAGTCCAATCTTACTCTCCTGAAAAAATCATAAAATTCGATGGGTAGGTATTTGAGTTATGTCCCCTTGAAGTTTAATTTTTTACAAAATCATCTAACTTCAAAAGGTCACTGTGCAAAAAGTATTAGGAGTTCAGCAATGAACAACATCACCATGTATTCTCCAATGCATTAGCTGTACGAATATGTAAGGTACAGCTTCGAGGTGCAAGTATCTTCAGAGGAGAAGATTGTCAAAGGTGCATGGGGTCGGGACATTTTCAAAAGTGCGAACATTCAAAATGGCGGCTAAACCACGTGACTTTCGAATTCGTCGTGATTAACTTTTCTGCGTGCATTGTCATTGCGCATCTTTCAAAACAAGTTGCATGTCTCTAATTGCATTTTGAAAAATTTTCCCATGTTAAAAATCGAACTTTAGAATCGAACTGGACCTTTAATGGCTTGATTGATTGGGCCCAAAAGCTTCGCTGCAAAACTACATGGTAAGGGCTATCAGCCTACAAAGTTTGGTTGTAATAGCTGCAATTCTTCTTGTAGAAGTCCCCTACACAAAAATCTTGAAATAATAAAAATAATAATAAACACGCCAATAACAATAAGGATTCAGCCTAATGGCTGAATCCTTAATAATAAGGATTCGCATAAAAACAATAGGTCTTCCAGACTATGTCTTGAAGACCTAACTAGGATTGACGCGTCAATACTTAGGTCTTCAAGACTTATGCTTGACCTTCACCTCCTTGTTTGATCGAAGAATGTCACCAATAATGTTTCTAACAAAACTTCAATGTGTAACATCTCATAATGTACTGAGAAATCCTCAAAAGATCATAAATTTCATTTTAAATCAAAATGGCTGGAAAACCACGTGACCTACGAATTCGTCATGATTGACTTTTTTGCTTGCATTCTTTTTGCCCATCTTTTAAAAAAGGTTTCATGTGTCTATGTCCATTTTGAAAATTTTCCCCATGTTAAAATTCGAAATTGTGATTTTCTGTCCTTTTTCAGCCTTAATTGTGACCGGAAATGACTGTTCGCGAGCGATTTTATTATTGATTCCAAAAGACAATATATTGATCTAGTAGCCCTGAAAATTTCATTCAGTTGTGAGGTCTGGAAATTGGAGTAATTTCCCCTTGAAGTACGTCAAGTTTATCAAGTCGCCCAACTTTGAAAGGTCACTGTGCGAAAAGTATTAAGAGTTCGATCCTGAAAAACAACACCATGTATTCACCAATGCTTCAGCTACAAATAAAAATAAATGTCAGATTCGTGGTGCAAGTCTCTTCAGAGGAGAAGATTGTCAAAGGTACATGGGGTCGGACACTTTTAAAAAGTGACAAAAATCAAAATGGCGGCTAAACCACGTGACGTACGAATTCGCCGTGATTTACTTTTTTGCTCACATTGTAATTGCGCATCTTTTAAAAAAAATTGCAAGTCTCTAAATGCATTTTTAAAAAATTTCCCATGTCAAAAATCGAAACTTAGAATCGAACTGGACCTTTAATGGCTCAACTAATCGAAAATCCGTTCGACACATTTCTAAGTCTCATTGAATTCTACCATCCCTAAAAGTTTCATCAAAATCGCTTCAGCCGTTAATTCAGGAATCGGCTAACAAAATTTGTGGAAATCATAATAATAATAATAATAATAGAAGGATTCGCATAAAAACAATACGTCTTCCAGACTATGTCTTGAAGACCTAATAATAATAGAAGGATTCGCATAAAAACAATACGTCTTCCAGACTATGTCTTGAAGACCTAATAATAATAAGGATTCGCATAAAAACAATAGGTCTTCCAGACTATGTCTTGAAGACCTAATAATAATAATAAGGATTCGCATAATAACAATACGTCTTCCAGACTATGTCTTGAAGACCTAATAAGGATTCGCATAATAACAATACGTCTTCCAGACTATGTCTTGAAGACCTAATAATAAGGATTCGCATAAAAACAATAGGTCTTCCAGACTATGTCTTGAAGACCTAATAATAATAATAAGGATTCGCATAATAACAATACGTCTTCCAGACTATGTCTTGAAGACCTAATAAGGATTCGCATAATAACAATACGTCTTCCAGACTATGTCTTGAAGACCTAATAATAAGGATTCGCATAATAACAATACGTCTTCCAGACTATGTCTTGAAGACCTAAATATAGTCGCAAGCGACGACAAACGGATTCAGCCGTTTTAATTGTTTTAATCAAGTGTCTAGCATATCTCTAAGAATATTGAGATCCAAAGTTTCGTGTTAAAATCTAACAATTGTGTGACTATATACAATGGTGTGAGCTGTACTTACGTAAATAAATAGACCGGAAGTGGTTGTTTCAGACCTATTTTCAAAAGGGAGACATTGGCGTACTGGTTAGGTAGAATACCATTTAATAATAATGTTTGAATAAAAGGAAAAGAGAACGAATAGATTTGAAATAGTTTAGAAATGCACGGACAATGAAGATGTAGAACAGGGCTTTAAAGTGTGAGAAACGGCAGAATAAATGTCTGTGGATACGAGACAATGATGTCTCAAATCCGTTACCCTAGGCTAGTTTTAGAATACGCATTGAATGGTTACAATAGGTATACTGTGTGAAAGACTTGCTTAAAACGAGCGCAGTTTCATTGATAAGTTTGTTAATCAATTGCCACATGCGTATTGTATGAATGATGGACAATGAACATTTTTGGCGGATGAAAAAACCACCTTGCCTTATATGGAATTAGCGTACTATGACAATAGTAAAATCTTGTTTATGAATGAATGAAGTGTTAATTCGTTGACTCGTGCTACGTTCCTTAATAATTCTCTATTATGTAAAGATAACAAATTGCATACCAATGTATGTGTGCATTACACTCAATGTGAATCATATAAAATATTTGAAGACCCGAAACTATAGTCCGATTTACATGCACATATCTTTCACGCATAATCAACCTAGATTTGTCTGTTTCTTTGGCT
Source organism: Gibbula magus (assembly GCA_936450465.1). Classification (NCBI taxonomy): domain Eukaryota; kingdom Metazoa; phylum Mollusca; class Gastropoda; order Trochida; family Trochidae; genus Gibbula; species Gibbula magus. Next base: position 69,956,050 of record OW388293.1, on the reverse strand, counting down.
GATACATGTGCGTTAATAGTGATGCAGTGTCCGGTTTTCGACCAGAACTACTTTTACATATATATCGTCACTATACTGAGTCGACTGTCTTCAAATTGGTATTGTTCTGCAACATTCAGTACTTCTCGATACAATAGCACCATATATAACAGGCCAGACCCCCAACAACACAATGTACGCCAAAACGAAAGTGTGAATTTCCTGTTCACACATCAAAATGAAAGTCAAATTTGATGAAGTTATGTTTAAAACTCATTAGTCATATAAATTATCGTGCTAATGGCCCTTTTTCCAGTTGATATTGCGTCTCTCTGATGAGATAGTGTTGTCACAGCATCGTAGGATGGTCAAGGGGAAGCAACTCATCCACATGACGCTTCAATAAAATCGTTATCATATCCAACTTGTTCAAATGTTCAACTTCAACATTAGGAGTTATTTAATGTTACTTGTTATTTCCCAATGCTTCAGCTGCAGATAAATCTAAGTTGTAGCGCTTAGATGCAAATATCTTCAAAGTGGTGTAACGATTTGTTTAAGTATAGGCCTATTAGCGTAATAATTATGATTCTCCAATTTAGAGTGAACAACAACTACCCGTATGGAATGTACCATTCACTCAACCAGTACAGACAAATCCATTTGGCTTACGAAGTCTGACTTGGAAGACATAGACCAACGTGTACATGAAGACACTACATCCTCATCCCACCTGCCATTGGGAACCACCCCCATTGACAATGTGTAGGGTACAACGCAAAAAAAGCTGTTGGATAGGAGTTAAACGTCTGCTTCCACCATTGGTGATTTCGCCGACGGGAAGTTATACTTACTTCAACTTCCAAACGCAAGGCATAACTCTTGCCAGTCTGCATTACTGGCTGATTTAACCCTTGCGGTATTTCCCTCGCTTTGTTGTGTCAAGACAGTGAATATCTGCACCAGAAATGCATAGCGGGCCTGAATTTCTAAACACAGATTTCTTAAGCAAATACTGCAAGGCCTTAATCAGCCAGTAATGGAGACTGGCAAGAGTTATGCCTTGCATTGGGAAGTTGTACTTACTTAAGCTGAAAGCTATAAAACATAAAAACAGATAATTTCAAAGTGTAAGTACACCTCCATAATAAAATATAAAAAGGTGGTGAGTAAATTAAATGTTTGAGTCCAAAAGACAGCAAGAATTTTTTAATAATAAATTATAGTAAAGATAAGAAGTGAAGAGACATGGCTTGGGGGTTCGGGGTGGGGACTGGGGGGTGGGGGTATACCCCAAACAGAAGGCCCCACGGCTTCAACTGAAACATGGAAAAACACTCAAAAAGCGGATCCAAAACCACCAATTTCACTTAATGAAAACGTTGATGTTTCGAGCCGTATTACTGACGTCACAGTTTAGCTTAACTGAAAAGGTCGGATCTGGAGCCGGTTTCTGAGCTTGACTTGTGACTTGGTGCATCTAAATCGACTACAGTGTAAATATCGTATGAGTTTTTTTCGAGATGTATCTCTCAGTTCGCGCAGAATAGCTTTTCACTCGAACTGGTATGATTTAGTACATACTACATAGTAGCATGTATATCTGTGGAGAAATTAGAATTTTAAAGGTTTCCGGGAGGCCACGATGAACCGGACATTGTCAATACTGTTGTCCGGTTATTCGAGTTTAAGTAAGAGTCTTTTCACTTGAAAATCATCTAATTCAACTACTGTGTAAATATCATATGAATTCCTTCCAGTATGAATATCTCAGTTCGCGTAGAATACATTTCCACTCGAACTGGCATGACTTGGAGAAATAAGAATTTTAAAGAATTCCAGTAATGCCACGATGAACCAGACAGTGTTGAGACTGGTGTCTGGTTATTCGTGTCTTAGCATGATTCTTTACACTTGCAAAATCTTCTAAATCGACTATTGTATAAATATCATATGAATTTCGAACAGGTTTTACCTCACATTACGCCTAGAATAGATTTTAACTCGAACTGGTATGACTTATTGCTCTGTAAATTGTATATCTTTGGAGAAATAAGAAAATTCGATTTGTTTAAGAACCTAGGTAAACATTCAAAGTTATCATACTTTGAAAGATAATTGTGAAAAAGTTAATAGGATTTCGCTAATAATATATGAAACTTGTTGTTCCCCAATGCTTCAGTTGCTTATACATCTAAATTTCAGCTCTCAGATGCAAATATCTTCGGCGTGGTGTTTCCGCAAAAATGCACAGGGTCAAAACATTTGAAAACATTAAAATTTAAATATGGCGTCGAAACCACTTGACCTGCGACTCCGCAATGGTAACATATTTTGCTTGTCTAGTTATTAAGCATCTTTTAAAACAAGTTGCGAGTCTCTAGTATGTCACTGGGATTATTTAGACCCAAATTTAACATGTCAAAATCAGACGAATTTAAAGAAAATCAAGATGGTGGCTAAACCACGTGACCTACGAATTGGTCATGATTTACTTTTTTGCTTGTATTGTTCTTGCGCATCTTTTGCAAAAAGTTTAAAGTCTCTAAGTACATTTTAAGAAAAATTTCTATGTAAAAAGTTTTTCTTTATAATGACCGGAAATGACTGTACGCGAGCGATTTTATGATTGATTCATTAAGACCATAGAACTGTCTCACTCTCCTGAAAAAATCGTTCAATTCGATTGTCAGGTTTTTGAATTATCGCCCCTGAAAGTTCGCGGGTTTCAAAAATTGCCTGACTTTGAAAGGTCACTGTGAAAAAAGTATTAGGATTTCGCTCAAAAGAGAACAAATGTTATTCCCCAATGCTTCAGCTATATGTAAATAAAGTTTCAGCTCTTAGGTGCTAATATCTTCGGAGTGGTGTTTCCGCAAAGGTACATGGGGTCCGAAATTTTGAAAAAGTTAAAAAATCCAAGATGGCGGCTAAACCACGTGACTTACGATTTCACCGCGATTTACTTTTTTGCTGGGATTGTCAATGCGCATCTTTTAAAAAAAGTTCCAAGTCTCTAAGTGCACTTTGAAATTTTTTCCCATGTTAAAAATTGAAATTTAGATTCGAACTGGACCTTTAATGAATTAATAGATTGGGCCCAAAAGCTTGCTGTGGCGAGTTCCTAGGAAAGGCTACCTGATTGTAAAATTTGGTTGAATTATCTGCAGCCGTTTTGGCTAAATCACTTACACAAGATCCGTGGAATAATAATAATAAACACGCCAATAACAATAAGGATTCAGCATAAATGCTGAATCCTTAATAATAATAAGGATTCGCATAAAAACAATAGGTCTTCCAGACTATGTCTTGAAGACCTAAATAATGTATACATTGTATAAATGTATTGTAAAATGGTTTGCTCATGCATGTATACCTATTCAGTATACAAGGCCAAGAATAAAGAATGAACACAGTAATGACTTATTAACCCCCGGGTGAAACCCAATGGGGTTATTGTCGTGGCGCAGCCCGTCTGTCCGTCCTTCCCTTCTGAAATCAACTTCTCCCACAGTTCTGACCAATCTCTCTGAAACTTTACACTTGCTTTAGATATAAATCGGTGATACGCATGACTGTGCTCTTTTCGGAGTTATGGCCCTTGACTTTCAGCTTTCCGATTTCAGACTGACAGTACATATGTTCTGAAATCAACTCCTCCCACAGTTTTGTATCAATCTTTCTGAAAATGTAAACATGATTGGATATACATATATTATTACTCGCCCGTGTAAGATACTGCAGTGTAATATTTATACGGCAATATTAAACTAGTGTAATACCGCCGCACGTATGACGTCACATTAGTTCGAGGTTATGACGTCACAATGGGAGTAACGTCGTCACAGTGGTATCGAACTTGCGGGAATCATAGTTTCAGAGCTATGTCGGCTATTTCGCTGGATTATAGGTGGGCGAGTAATAAACAGAATACTAAACTTCCTTCTATTTAATACCATTTTTATTAAACTCGTGAATGATTGGTATCAAACTCGCTTTCGCTCGTTTTATACAAAATCATTAACTCGTTTAATAAAAATGGTATTAAATAGAAGGTCGTTTAGTATCCTCTATATCAGTGTTGGTAAGTGTGATGACATTTAGACAAGAGGTCCAACCACGGGTCTATTAGTCAACTGATTCTATAAGGAGTCTATAAGGCTCGGCAACTTTGACTGTTGTAGAGAACTTTTCCACATGAAGTAAGGTTTGGATGCAATACTATACTGTATTTCAGCGCAGTAACACCAATGGTTCGCTAGTTCCAGTCGATGCTCGCAGGTTTCACCCTTAACTTGGATAAAGGTGGACCATTTCTTCAACGAGTGCCTCTCATTTTAGTACAGTCGTACTCTTTTGTGCCCCCATACATAATACTTAAAAACCCAAGTGCTAAATAGTAACTTGTCGCATGTCCAATTAAAACAATATTGTAAGTAGGACGATATGGACAAATCAGTACGATGTTCATATCGTAGCCTCAGTAGACAGTGTATACAGTGTATCACACGAAGGCAAGGATTGTATACAATCCCTATAGTGTCATCATCGTCTTTATTTAACGTGCAGGGTTTTACTGGTATCAGTTGAGGTGAGGTTAGGGTTTAACGCCGCTTTCAAGAGCATTTCGCTTTTATCGCGGATGCTAGTATTACAAATTTACGGCAGGGAGAAAGTCCGCAACGCCATGTAGCTATGCATTGCGGTGAAACCTGCGAGCAACGGCTGGAACTACTCTGAAATCCAGTGTAGCATTGCACCCAAACCTTACTGCGTGTAGAAAAGTTCTCTACTGCAGACAGAATTGCCGTGCCCCTGGCGGGATTCGAACCCCGGACCTCTTGATCCGAAGCCGAATGCGATAACCACTGCGCTATCCCGCCCCCAGTATCAGTTGAACGTTAATCGATATATTGATTCTCACAACCTTCTGACGATCTTCCAACAACACAGGATGGAATTATGACAAGGGGTTCTTTTCTATAAAGTGATTTACGACATGTAGTTATGTTATGTCAAATTAAAACGAGTTAACAACCAAAACACATTACTTCCAATATCATGTTACTCAATAACAACGACCAACGATCCATAGAACATCGACCATATTCATAACTTGATTACCTGTGAATAATGCATCAGAGAAAAAATGTTCCATTGCAACACATTGACATATTAGGCGATGGCAACATAAATAAACATATTGCCGTACAGATAAGGTGAAATGATTACCTATTCACTTGTGTCGTCAACGATTACAATTGTCCAGTCATTGCTGTCCAAATGAGAACATACTCGTTTCAGATAATTGTTTGTGTCATTAATTTTTTTTTATTACTTTCCATTGCGACATTTTTCATTTACACACTGTTATGATACGCTATGTTATCCTAACCGTTCGTGAATTAAATGAAATTTGCACATATTTATTTAATAAATTGAACGATAGGAGGCCATCATTTGGGAATCTTCGCAAAGAGTTGGCGCCGTTGCTAAACTTCAGTGATTCCGTTACACGTCTCATTAACTTTGTTCTACAGGATTGTGATTTATAATTGTTGGTATTGTAAATATCATGTTTATATTCACCAACGACATGTCTGTTATATACCCGATTGTATGCTGGATTTCGTCAATAAACGAAGCGGAACAGCGCAGAGGCTTCGGAAAAAGAAACCATTAATTTGGCCTGATTGAGCACTCTAACAGGGTACACTCATTTGCTACGGCCTTGAGCTAGCCCACTGTAGGAACACTGAAGTTCACCGCAGTTCCAACTATGGTTCGCTAGTTGCATAGCCAATATGGCGTTGCGGGCTTTCTTCCTGCAATACTACTAGCAGCCGAAAGTCGAAAGCGGCGTTAAAGCCTCACCTCATGAATGTTTGCGAACTATTCAACTGTTTTAATGGTCTTGTCATGGTAATTTATCAAATTTAGATGTTTGCTAAGTTAAATACATAAATTCGATTTTGGTTGATAACTTTTTGAATGAATGCAGAATGTGTTAAACCAAACTTAGTTTACATGAAGAAGAACATTAATCCGACAGTATATGGGATGTGCGTATATATTTACAATGACACTATAAAGCAAAATAATGTCATGGCTGTTTTCATTATGCAAGATTATTCGCACAACAAATATACTTTTCTCTTTACAATATCAATTTATCCCTAGCAAGAAAAATGAAAGTGATCAACCAAACACATTGTCATTAAACGGTCTGTTTTCATTCATTATTATCTCTTTAAGATATTGAACATGCATTGATTTTTGTATCAAGGAAATATGATTCTTGATTTCATGAGCAGTTTGATTTGCAACACTAGAATACATGAAAGCTGAAATATAGATAAACACAGTTGTGTCAACACAGTAATACATATCGTATTGACAGACGTTTTACATTGATTACCAACAATCAAACTGTCTTAAAGCACGAAAGAAAAAAATGAGATATATTGTAATGTTGCTGTTGTGCTAGTGATAACCAAAACGCATAGCAGCTCCATACATTATACATATATTCTACACCCAATACCGAAAGAAACTTTGCATCTCAGTTGATTTTATCATATGTATGTTTTTCAATTACAAATATTTCAAGTTTTGGACATCGTACAGTAAAACTGAAAAGTAATGGCTTATTGTCATCAGTCAAATATTTTGTTCAGAAGTTTTAATTTTTTTTACAAAAAATGAAATTTAAAATTTTTAAAAAAATTAAACTTTTAATTTGGACAAGACACACATGTTAAGCGACTAACGCACTACTGAAACAGTTTCTGATGTTAAAAGTCCGTTGATATTACCCATTAGCAAAGACCACCGAGTACGAGACCACCACCGAATCACAGACGAATTGATCAAACACATTTTGATACCCCTCGTATGTTGATGCGTCCAAACTTTTTATTTAAATAAACTTTTGAAATGAATATTTTCATACATCGAATGTAAAATTGAATAATTATGACAATACTTAAAAACCCAAATCCAATCGTTGCCTATTATGTGATTTATTAAGACAAGAAGATGGGTGCAAAGTTTCTTTTGGTATTGGGTTTATAAACCTTTCATTTTCTCCTCTCGAATTTATATGCGTAAAGTTTTAGCACGAGATTATCCGTTACATGTGGCCTATTGCTATTATGTCTCCGCTGCTGTTTTCCTTTTTCATGAAGGATCTAGAACAGGAATTACAAACGTGCAGCAACGATGGAATAATCATTGACTATATATATATATATATATATATATATATATATATATATATATATATTCCTAATTACTTTTGCAGACGATATGGTGCTGTTGTCGCGAACACCGAGAGGACTTCAGAACCTGTTAGACTCGCTGCACGAGTATTGCAAAACTTGGGGGCTCACTATCAATATTGAAAAAACAAAAATCATGATCTTTGAGAAAGGAAAGAAATCATCAATGCAATATCAATGGTCAATCGGAGATAAGGAACTAGAAAAAGTGCGAACATTTAATTATCTTGGGAATATAATATCAGCTAATGGACGAATCAGTATATGTCAAAAGTCATTATCCGGAAAAGGATTAAAAGCCCATAAATATTATTTGTGCTAATCTGCGTAAAAGTGACTTTGCACCAAAAACATAATGTCAGCTTTTTTATTCGTTTGTCTCGAGTTCGATGAACTACGGATGTGAAATATGGGGAATAACCTACGCTAGCGAAATTGAGAGAGTACACCTGAAGTTCTGCAAGAGGATCTTAAAAGTACATACCAAAGCTTGTAATGCAGCAGTTTACGGAGAATTAGGAAGATACCCCCTCTACATAAATAGATTTGTTCGGGTCGTGCGCTACTTTCTCAAACTCTCAAATACAAATAATGCTATTTTGAAGATGGCTTTTAGAATAATGCTGGAGAATTGTACTAAAGGTATACACAGTTGGGCTTCCTTTGTAAAAGATGTACTATTCAAACATGGTTTTGGTTTTGTGTGGTTGAACCCCTCAATTGTAAGTCCACAAGAATTTTGTAATGTGTTTAAACAACGTTTGATTGATGAGTTTTTGCAAAAATGGAATTGTGATATTAATAACACTTCGAAACTTGAGGTATATTCTAATATTAAGCAAAGTTTTTCATATGAACCATATCTAAACAGTGTTCCTCAAAGTCTATCATTTTACATCACACGTTTAAGGATATCATGTCACAAGTTAAAAATAGAAGTTGGTAGATATTCAAATGTGGATAGAGCATTACGTTTATGTGATTTTTGTCTTAAGCAAGGTATTTATGTTATTGAAGACGAATATCATTTCGTTTGTGTTTGTCAAAAGTATCATGTAAATAGAGTTAAATATATTGATAGAATTTATTGGGAATGTCCATCAAAATATAAATTATTTCAGTTGTTACAATCTCAGAATAAAATCACTCAGTTGTACTTAGCTAAGTTCATAAAACAAAGTGTATATTCAATATCATTTTGAAATGTCCTGCCTCCATACTCTGATTGTAAATGTATTTTGTAATGTTGACGTGGGGCTCTGTGAGCTCAAGTCACTAAATTGAATAAACTTCTAATCTGTTTTGTTCTGTTCTGTACTATCATTTCATTAAATAGATAAAGCCAACATTTCCATTACTCTAGTGGAACCACCCGTGGTTCGTTCCAGCCGATGCTTGCATGTTTCACCGCAATGCATAACCACTTTCTCCCTGCCATAATACTAGCAGTCGTGATATAAGTAAAATACTATTGAAACCCCAACTCATCTCATCTCACCTCATTACTCTATATATTTCGTGCATGTACCAATGAATATCACCCGATGCTGTTAGTTTTAACGGAAAACAGCAGTCGTATTGTAGGTAAGTTATCATAATCATTCCAAGTCAAAACTGCCAGCCAGGCAACACTAATTTGACGGTATCTATGTGGAAGGACCTATGACCAGGTGTATGGTCGATAACCTTATAACAAAGTTTCATGCAATAACAATAAAGATAAAGTTGTAAAGCAAAATTTTACCATGCTGATAACATACGAGCGCAACTATGAAACAAGATCAAAGAACACTTAGTAGAAATTAGGTTATTTCATACAATCTGCCATGTGGATGGTTTTTAAAAGATATTCAATAAACACTCATCAGGTTAGGTCAGATACCTAATGGTGAGTAATTGGTAGAAGTGGTGTCTGGTATCTGATTGTTGTGATCAGACACTCAATTAACTCGATATATATCGATACATGGGTGGTGGTTCGAAATGGTTTTGTCTTGTAAAGACAATTTTGATTAACTTTGCTAGAGGCCATATGTTTAAGCGCAATCATTTCAGTTTTCTATATGATCAATAATTTATATTGAAAATTTCACACCATTTAATTTTTCTAACGCTATACCTGTATCATGTTACATCCTTCCAACAGCTATCTTCCAGTTGGTAACCCGAAGATGAAACAATATCAAGACATTTATTTGTCTCTTACCGCCAGGGGCTCGGAATTCTACATGCAGAAAGGTTTGGTTGCAATGCTACACTGAATGTCAGCGGAGAGTCACCATGACGTTAGAGGCTTTCTCCCTGCAGAAATACTAGCAGCCACGATACATGTATAAGTGAGATACGCTTGAAAGCGGCGTTAAAGGGGCAGTAGCACGTTTTTTGCAAACTTTATTTTTTCAAATTTCTCATTTATAATGATAGTTTATGTCATTTATATTTACTTTAGAGGGTAAAATATCTTATTACACAAACCAATTATCCGTAGTGGTAATAACGGTGTTGCGTATAAAGCCAAAATTGCATGGCGGCCATTTTATTGTGAACACATTTTATTATTTTGAATGACAAAAACTATTCCCATGGCCTTTACGGAACCATGTACACTCATTTTAAACTTGATTTTCTGAAGAGAGAAGGGTGTTTTACTATTGGTGACATTATTTTTCAAATACATTTCATCGACTTATTTGAGGGAAAAAACGTGCTTCTGCCCCTTTAAACCCCGACTCACCTGACCTCACATCCACTGAGATCTTGACGGCATGTAATCTAGCCAAGCCAGACACTCAAGAGGAATACACAGACCTCTCGATTTGGCAAGTAATGATAGTGAGGTTATCTTGAGGTAAATCTTCGTAAAGGTGGTAACGGTGGTATCCTCTTAACTGTTTTTTTTACCATCAACATTGTCTATAGCAACTATTTGTAGTTGATACTTTATCGTGTGGACAGTTCCAACACGAGGCAGCATCAAATGTAGACCAGAGAATGCCACCATTTGTAGACCTTTACAAAATAGTATTGAGGCCAACAAAATATTCCTTACATCCTATTTCCTTTGTTCAGTTGGTCGTACAGTTGATTTTGGATTTCACTCCCAAATGTCTTCCAAAGAATATTACATGTATGAAATTCCTAATTTCTCTAAATGTACATGACATATCGAAGAAAATAGATAAGTTTGCCACCGTAAAACATCCTTATGAATTAAAAGGTTGCCAAATGTGTCTATTCAAATTTAGAAGCATCCAGTGTCTAACTGGACGTAATGGAGTTTTGAATGTAATGATCTTCGCAGATAAAATGCATACCTAATAAAAAAAAAAAGATGTGTTTGTTAAACACGGATGCCCCGGATTAACAATTCAAATTTAAATAAAAGAAATTTGAAGAAAGGTGACCAAAGGTTAAACTTTTCTGAAAATGTCCACTGCGGCAAGGTGAAGGTCACAAGGTCAAATATGATGAAAGGTCTCATCACAAGGTATGCACGTGCCAAGTATGAATGCCCTAGCTCTGAGCAATCCAAAGTTATGGCCAAGGTTAAAGTTTGTGTGGACAAACACATGGACAGACAGATAGACAGACGGACAGGTGAAAAACAATAACTTATTTCATTCATTAATTTCTTCCGACATATAGACGTTTTTTAGATGAAGGAGAGCGAGTTCTATGGATATACATTGTACACAGTTTCCAGAATCATTCATGAAAATTAAAGTGGTTGCGAGTATCTTGATAACATCCACAATGAAATACGTCATCAAACAGGTACCTACTACGAGACGTACTTGTACCAACGAAAAGCCAAACGTTCCAAGAGATACCATCCTAAACTTTGACAGATAAGGATGTTAGTTCGACATCATGGCTCGTCCTCAACCGTGTCAACTGTTATGTAACACAATTATTGACATCACAGGTAGCGGATTATACTAACACACTCCAAACACTTGGTCAAAGCGGAGAGTGAGTTATTAAACGTATTGCTCATATCTCTCTCTCTCTCTCTCTCTCTCTCTCTCTCTCTCTCTCTCTCTCTCTCTCTCTCTCTCTCTCTCTCTCTCTCTCTCTCTCTATATATATATATATATATATATATATATCTCATATATATATATATATATATATATATATATATATATATATATATATATCTATCTAAATTTATCTATCTATATATATATAGCCACACATATAGTTTGGCACAAACCAATGTTGATATCATTCGAACCCTTGTGTGAAGCAAAGAGCCGTTGTGATTGTTTAAGAATTTTAAAACCGGTTTCCCTTAGTAAAGTGCCCGCGGTGTTAAGAATGTTGGCCCCGTAGAAGGTATTGATTAATATCTGACTGCCATATTTATTCAAACTTATGATCTCATTTTAATTGAATTTGGAAATTCATAGAAATTTTTGTTCAGTTCGAGAACGCTGATCACACTGTCAAATATAGATCCTGTAAAGTACCAATGACTACATAAGTTTTACATCTTGGCTGACATACAAACCTGATGTAGTCATTTTCATGTTGAACCAGGATCAAGGAACATTGAATTTATCACGAGCACAGCAATCTCTGGGACAACTTGACTAGCAATTTTTCTTTGGCTACGTAAAGTTGGCTAATGTAGTACCTTCATCTACAGAAACGGTACATGTTACAATCTTTAAAGCCCAATCTCAAGGAGGCTATTAGTGACATCGGCTCTTGTAGTTTTGATTTTGTAACACTTTGTATCAAAATCGTAAAATTCCATGTTATTTCAATGATAAGAGGTGCGGGATAGCGCAGTGGTTAGCGCGTTCGGCTTCGGATCAAGAGGTCCGGGGTTCGAATCCCGCCAAGGGCACGGCAACTTTGTCTGCAGTAGAAAACTGTTCTACACGCAGTAAGGTTTGGGTTCATGGTTCGCTAGTTCCAGCCGTTGCTCGCAGGTGTTGCGGGCTTCCTCCCTGTCGTAATACTAGCAGCCGCGATATAAGTGAAATACTCTTGAAAGCCGCGTTAAACCCCAACTCACCTCACCTCACCTCAATGATAAGGTGAAATTATGAGCACCGAACTGTATCACCCTTGAGACTAAACATGCATTCTCCAAATATTATACTTAGTATCATCACAACACAACTAGTACCAGACAGTAACCAAAGCTGACATACATCGCCCAGTGCCCAGTTTGAATGGTGTTTGAACAGAGACACAGTCTTTGGTTGTACACGGACGTCTCGCAACTCATATCTGAACGACTGCCTAGAATCAATTCGTCAAACTCTCAGATTACCCATGCATTGAGCGGGTCACAGATCCCGATCAACGTTGCTTTAAACTGGACAACTTGAAGTATGATTTTAATTCCTAAAAGGATACCAAATACTCCACTGAATAATATCACTGCAATAAATGGAATATGATATTACCACTGAACTTTGAAACATAAAAGAGAACCAAAAACAGGATTAGCGTGCTTTTTGCTGTCAAGCTACCAAAGGGTTCTGTAATGGGTTTGGAAATATGGTTGCCAAGCTATGACTATAGATGAATCATAAACTAATCACACTTTATATCACCCATGTTACACGATAAGACTACTTAATGTATTTTGATTCGAAAGCTCAAAGACAAATTGATAGATTTTATTTCCACAAATGCCCAATCGTACATGTGTATACTACTAACAATGCTTTTATGCACAACCTGCCAATTGCATGTCACCATATCAATAACCCTAATAGTAAACATTTTGTCAAATTATAAGACATCTGTATTATTTCCACATATGAACATATAACTTCAAATGACATCATGGTTGCTGATTTATGTATATCGCATATTTTTATGTGTAATGTTAAGTAGCGAAGATGTGCTACGAAGTTGCGATGGATGTAATACTGCCGAAGCGGCGTTAAACAATAACTCACTACCTTACTGAAACATCCCTAGAACCTAGTTTAATCCCACCAGGGGCACGGCAACTTTGTCTGCAGTAGAGAACTGTTCTACACGCAGTAAGGTTCGGGTGCAATGTTACACTGAAATTTCAGCGTAGTACCGCCCATGGTTCGCTAGTTCCAGCCGATTCCCGCAGGTTTCACCACAAAGCATAGCCACATGGCGTTGCGGGCTTTCTCCAAGCCATAATACTAGCAGCCGCGATATAAGTGAAATACTCTTGAAAGCGACGTTAATACCCAACTCACCTCATCTATCCTAGTTTGTCCATAACATAAGGGAAAGCTTTCCCGACATTGCAGTAGATGGTAACGTGAGTGGAATAACATACAGCGGAATATCATGATGACGTATATTACGTCACCCCTTACTCAAGTTACACTATATACTTTTTGGAACCCCAACATGAAACCCCGATGATATAATCCATACACCTGACAGACTAAACATGATAGCTCCAGGAGACTCCACACAGTACTAACCATTATGCTCGTCTACACGTTATAGATAATCGTCAGGTCATGTAGAGGTCAAATCTTGATAGCTTCCTCGAAATTACTTTCCCCGTGTGTCGTGTCGATTTAGTATTACTGAAGCCAGAACTTTTACCTTGTTAAGAAATAATTCCCGTTAACACCTTGTAGACGAAATAATGTAACTGGTTTTCTGTTTATAGTTAACACTTCATGCTATAAAGGCATTGGCATGCCTATTTGAATGGATAAGCATAAGCACCTAGTTTCTGTAGAGCTACGTCAATGTTGTAAAATCTGCTGAAAAGCAAAACATTTGTAATAAGATAAGTTTCTCTAATACATGTTTGCAAATCACCATTACAGTTACGTAGTTTTTATTCTTACATGTATACGACGTAATGAGTGAAACTAAATCGTTCAAAATAAGCCATATATTTGTGCCAATTTAACTTGGTCTGAAATAAGTACGCAACCTTTTCTTGAAGACATGCTTCTTTGTTATGTCATAGGAAGCAAGATAGTTTGATGTCCGAATAAGGTTAGTAAAAATCTCAATAGCTGGAATTGAAGTCTCAGATAACACACTCAATTATCAATCTTTAGTGAAAAGAATATTGGTTTTTGCTTCGATTTAAGAAAATTAATTCGAATCTTTCTACAGGTACGCAAATTGATAACACAAAATGTACAACTGGGTAACACTAATTAATGACAGAGTTAGAATCACTTGGTTTTATAAAACATATTTAACAAACAAGTAATATGTTGAAAATAAAAAACAACAACTGTAAATTCAGAATACATAATAAATACTAACATATTTTAAACAACGCGTTTAAAATTTACTCGCTATCAATCCAGTATTACATGTCTCTGATTTTTAAACACAGTAGGTTTATCTCTTAAATATGGAAGCGCATTGCTGCCAGCAGTGAGAAAAAAATTACACAACGTTTAATTAGATGATAGTTTAATCTAATTAAAAGATAGTTTTATCTAATTAGGGGATAGCTTAATCTAATTAGATGATAGTTTTATCTAATTAGACGATAGTTTTATCTAATTAGATGATAGTTTTATCTAATTAGACGATAGTTTCATCTAATAAAGTACTTTCTTAAATGTCTAATTAGATGATACTTTCGTCTAATTAGATGATACTCTCGTGTAATTAGATGATACTTTCGTGTAATTAGATGATACTTTCGTCTAATTAGATGATACTTTCGTCTAATTAGATGATACTTTTGTCTAATTAGATGATACTTTCGTCTAATTAGATGATACTTTCGTCTAATTAGATGATAATTTCGTCTAATTAGATGATACTTTTGTCTAATTAGATGATACTTTTGTCTAATTAGATGATACTTTCGTCTAATTAGATGATAATTTCGTCTAATTAGATGATACTTTCGTCTAATTAGATGATACTTTCGTCTATTTAGATGATAGTTTGTATAAAGGAACCAATCTGATGCATACCGGTTTCCTTTGCCGAGAAAACAACGGCAAGATGCACTGCATTTCCCCTAAGTACGTCTCTATTATTACTATCATCTAATTAGACGAAATTATCATCTAATTAGACGAAAGTATCATCTATTTAGTCGAAAGTATGATCTAATTAGACAAAAGTATCATCTAATTAGACGAAAGTATCATCTAATTAGACGAAATTATCATCTAATTAGACGAAATTATCATCTAATTAGACGAAAGTATCATCTAATTAGACGAGAGTATCATCTAATTAGACGAAAGTATCATCAACTTAGACCTAAAGTATCATCTAATTATACGAAGTATCATCTAATTAGATGAATCTATCATCTAATTAGATGTAACTATCATCTAATTAGATGAAACTATCATCTAATTAGACATTTAAAAAAATACTTCATTAGATGAAACTATCGTCTAATTAGATGAAACTATCGTCTAATTAGATTAAATTATCCTCTAATTAGATAAAACTATCATCAAATTAGATTAAACTATCCTCTAATTAGATAAAACTATCTTTTAATTAGATTAAACTATCATCTAATTAGACGTTGTGTAAATTTTGTCTCACTGCTGGCAGCAATGCGCTTCCATACTTAAATAATTTTCATCGACCTATTTCAGTGAAAAAATGTGCCACTGCCTCTTTAAAGCTTCCTATAGTGCAACATCTCCAAAAGTGATGTTAATTGTCTATTAGCTGAACACACAGGACACAAAGGGGTTGAATCCGCTTGCCCGACCCTTCCGGATCCACCTAAAATTAGGCGGATCCGGAAAGACGGATTCCACCCATTTTGGTCCTGTGACAAAGACTGCCTGGCACATTCAAATCCACAGACTCACCTGGTATTGATCGATCTATCATCTCCTTCGATGATCAACAGTTCGAGGCTAATACATACAAGGGTGGATTAAGTTGCTTTCTATATATGCAAGAGGAAAGTTTGTGAAATGGTTGATTTCGTGATATTAAATGTGGCACCATGTTATAATGATATTCATCTTTAAAAAGATTCACCAATAATTGTTTAAGTTTGTCGATATACAATTGCTATTCCTATTGATTTTGCATTGGGGAAATGTTAATTTACATTAAAAACGACAATATCATAAAAAGAATAAAATGACATTAAGATGTTTGAAAATGCAATTTGAATATCAAAAGAATATGAACAAAGGAAGACACTGTCATATATTATTTTTATTAAACAGTGTATAGTGAAATTAGGAAATTGATTAAAAGGATGTTTTGCATGCTCTGTTGATAATAATTGATCTCATTAACTATTTTCATTAATATTAATGACTAACCTATCTGTATGAGATAAATTAGGGATAAGTTTGGTGATTACAATCTATTTTTCTTGTCCGCACTTTGTCTAAAATGATACGAAAGAACGTGTTTAAATTTTGTAAAAATGCAAATGCATTCTGAAGGAGTGTAAGATATTCATAAATATGTTCTTAAACATTATTGCAAATTATCGTCAACTTTATGTGAAATAAAACTTTAAATAGTATGATATGATTAGAACACTAGTTCTCTAGGGTCAACGAATTAACTGCAAGATAATGTCTGTTTGCTGTTCAAGAGATTCTATCAGATATTTAGCCCTCGATTAGCACAGTTGACAAAAAGCAGAACGACATTAACACAATTTTTAGAGGTAAATGGGACACGTCCTACAGGACTCGATGTGTTATAATGGTAGTTCATGTCAGGGAAAATTGCAAAATAACACTCCTGTAATATGTAAGTTTAATGTACAGTTTTGATATTTATATTATATTTTAAAATTTGTGTATTGCAGAAAAAAATCAATTAATAAGTGTTAGTAGAATGCTTCTCTACAGCAAAGTTGACGAGCCCCCTGAGGGATTCGAACCCCGGACCCCTTGATCCGAATCCGATACATTCATTATATTGTTTTTATTATTGACATTTTATGAGGAATTGAAGATTTTATTGATGCCAATCGGGCGTAAGTGATATATCTGTATTGTTCTGCGAAGAACTAATTCCTCCATATATCAGTTACATGCAACAACATTCATGACCTTTCCCAACGCCCTATATATTGGTAGAACTAATATCAAGTTGAAAATGGTATTTCCAAAATAAATATCGCCGCTTATTTTGCGTTTAACAATAACTTACTCACTCATCAAAACAAAAATATTGTCTTCATTTATCATACACAATTAATTAAGAATATAGTTCTCACTATACCTGGCTATACCCAGAAAATACATTTAAATATAACTTCGATATATAAACGAGCGTTGGCCCATTGCTAAATACGAGAATCAGTTCGCTCCTTAGCGCTTCAACATGCATTGCAGTCAGCATTCATTGGGATTTATTTCAGTGGGTAAACAGATATTACCGTTGTATTAAAAAATGAATTACAAAATATCAATTAAGTTTTGTCAATATCAAATTGTAAGAGCTCTCTTCTCCCAATCTTTGTAGGAACTCATTTTACACCACTTTACTGACTTTTGTGTTTGATACCTAGAGTTAACATAGAGCAAAGCGAATATGTACACTAGCAATGTGGAGTTTCTGATTATGAGCCAACTCATGTTATAAACATAACTTTTTTTGTAAAGATTGTATTTGATCAATCTGCCCATAACATAATCTTTTTGCAGCATAGTCATTTGTCATTTTCTTTTCATATCAGCTCAAAGTAGATATGCAAACTCCATAATAGCCTGTGATACATGATAATTATTTATTTGCTAAGTGATTGCACATGGTTTTGATGTGTTCAGTAATATGTCTGCAAATGTCATGTTTAATAACGAGGTATATCAACTGTCAGTTCTTGAAGTTCAACGTTACACATATAATACCTCCTGGAAACATGTACATATCAAAAATAATAATCAGTCATCTTAATATTCAAAACACATTGGTTTTGCCCGATGTAAAACATGATTTAGGGCAAAATAATGATTAAATAAAATGACACAAGAAAATGCATTTTAACTCAAGAAGTGTAAACATAGCTTGATATTGAAGTTATGATTATAGTCTTAATTCAATGTCAATGCTTCATGCTAAACATACATATATTTTGTGCCTATTCAACTCAACACACAGACGGCACATTGAAACTCTCTCTGTTCTTGTTAATATAATATTGACATGGCAGTTGCGAAGCCCGGTTCATAAGGTATCACGTGCGAATGGACGCTAGGGTGCCCAACAAACTTCATTACTTTTTATGGATGCGGTAGTTTATCCCATATGGCACCAACGTGTTATACTAAACATACGAATACTAAACTAGCTATCGTAATATATTCAGATGTATTCGAGAAAGATAACTGCTTCCGATATTAAATTAATATATCAACTTTTATCACGGTTATCGTTGCACAAAGAGTTGGGACAATTGCAATTGTTACTACCCGCTGTGTGGTAAATGGAACCAATTATAAGAGAAAGAAATGTCTGGTTCCATGACCCCATTATATGACAATTATCAATAAATATTCGAAAGCTGCACGGTTATCATCTGCTATTTTTTAATCAGTGAAACCTATTTTATCTTAGGTAAATTATTGCAACATAGCTGTGTTAAGTTGAGTACAGACATAATATGTTTTCGTTAACTAATAACTCATCATACAGCGATGTTATCTGTTCATGTTGTTGATTTTCAAACCAGATTGTGTTTGGTGTTGTATGATGCGCAACTGTTTCTGTGTCTATAATGACGTTATCACTCCCGGAATAAAGATTCAAAGTAACCCCTGTATGAATGATTTTGATATTGTAATACTATATATTCCTAGAAACATAGATATCCGATAATTTTCTTACAGTCATCTAATACTCATTGTAAAATTATTGATTGAAAAAAGTACTGCTCGGCTGTTAGAATACAGTTTGTTTTACAATAAACGAAAGTAGGTTAAAATGTTAAATCACCCTCCTTACATGTATGTACGACTGTCAGTACAAGACATAATATCTCTTTCGCGAACGTCCTGTGACGATGTCACATAGATGAATATCGGCTAATATATTTTGTAAAAGTAATCAAACTTATTGACAAGTTATAATTTGTATCTTTTTCTCGGTCAGCTTTTAACAAACTTGTGATAATTTGCCGTTATTGTCAAGGTCTTCCTTTTAAAGCAATTGACTTAAATATCACGCTGTTTTAATATTGACGTAAGTAATTTATTCACATGCCTTTTGCCGGATTGACGTGTGGCATCCCTTGAAATCTGTGTCATATACCAAAGCAAAACATGTTTTTATCTGTTTTCATCAATGTGCCCAACCCGACGTTCTGTTCCTCTTAGTTTTTCCAGTGGAGAAATAGAAAATGCTCAAGGACACTATTCACAAATGACATCAAGTAGTTACATGTTTTTACCAAAAAAATAATCGAAACTGGCACGTTACGTTGTTTATATAGCATTTCATTCCTGTAACTATAAGGGGGTATCAACCATTTTTACCATGAGTGTATGTCATTTTCTAAATATTTAGATTTCTTTTCGCAACCTGTCAGGCAAAAGGTTTAGACATAAGACATGTCACACGTGGAAGCATACTGTTTACTAAGGTATATATATTTTTATTTTCAGTTTCCATTGATCAACCATTTATGTCATTTCCAAGAAATTCAATGGAAACAACGTCATGAGTTGTTTTTTTATGTTGTTAAAAGTTGTTACAGTTTACTGAAAGTTTCCTGATAACCAAGAAGAAAATAAATAATGATGTTTAAACAAAAACATACTATTATTTAATATACTCTCCTCGATAGTTAACAATATGCCCGAATCCCACTGCTGGAGGTGGGTGCGAGAGGCTGAGGCGATAAAGCTCTATCTTACAGGAAGAGAGTTGGTGACTCAAGGCCGAACTAGAGTGACCCCCCCATTGGGACCCACTAGTCAATCGGACTAGCCCTGGCCCAACCTCGCCATGCGAGGAGGCCCGCAACCGAAGTCGCCAACTGATATAAAGGACAACAGACACACAAATAGAATCAACCTCGGGTTTATTAAGAGGGGAAACATTAGTGAGCAAGAGGGTGACTCCTGCGATGAGTGCACGAAGTAACTCGCTGTTGGGCGTACACCTGCGTCCTTAAGAACCAAGATGTCCACCTGGGGGTCCCGCTTCCGAAGAACGGACATAATCGCCGCCAGGTTGGTGTTGATGGACGAAGCCTTCAGATTCCTCATATCCCGCAGGTAGACCAGATATTCCGCAACCTTAGGGACCGTTACTGCCTGGATGTCGTACCCCTCCCTGTTGCAGAAGGTCGCGAAACCCCCCCACTGAGCGTCGTAAAGATTCCTAGTCGACGGTCTTTGGGAGGTCGCCACCGCCTCGGCAACGGATTTGGAGAACCCTGCCCCCGTCAGACCCCTTTGAAGACAAACCAAGCGTGAATCTGTAGAGCCTGGGGATTCTCGTGAACCCGCCCGCTTGGTCTGCTCGTCAGAAGGTCCCACCTTAGAGGAAGAGGGATCGGGTCTAGGAGGCACGCCCTCCGGAGGGGAATGTGCCAGGCCCTGGCTGGCCACAGCGGCGCTATCAGGAGTAGCTGAAGCACCCGCGTCCCCTGTATCTTCATCACCACGAGGTTCAGTATGGCGGGAGGGGGATAGGCGTAGGCGACCATCCCCTCCCATTCCAACGCGAGCGCATCGAGAGCCCATGCGGACGGGTCCGGTACAGGAGACACGTACGTCGGCAGCTGGTGGTTGAGTCGAGTCGCGAAGAGGTCTATGTGAGGCTTGCCCCCGCAGCTGACCTGACCAATGGTCGATTGCCAATCGAATGGCATCCAGTTCCAGGACGTTGATGTGGCGTCTCACTTGGGTCGACGACCACACCCCCGCTGTTTGCTCCGCATCGAGATGAGCTCCCCAGCCTTGGGAGGAGGCGTCCACGAATAGGTGACGTGTTGCTGGCGGTTCCCTGAGAGGAACCCCCCCCCAACACATTGGACTCCTGCTGCCACCAGGAGAGGTGCGGTCTGAGTTCCGGAGGAATGGAAAACACGTGCCGACACGCCTTCTCCCGGACATGTACGTTACCAAGATCTTCGGGTGAAGTGTTGAGTCGCGCTCAGTAAGCCTAGCAGCCTCTGCCACTGGCGTAGTGGCAGAGGCCCCCGAAGTGCCAGCGTCAGGAGATCTCGGTAACGTTCCATCCGTTCCGTGATCACAAAGGCCTTGTAGATAGCGGTGTCCAGGCGGGCGCCCAGGAACACCAAGGACGTCGAGGGCTGCAGGTCTGACTTCCCCAGATTGACCAGCCACCCCAAACGCCTGAACAACGCTATCACAAAGTCCCGTTGAGCCTCCAGAACAGACGGGGACCAAACCCGTCGTCCAAATACATTGCGAATTGAACGTCCACAGTGTGGAGGTATTGGACGATGGGTTGGGTCACGCGAGTGAACAGCCACGGAGCCGATGAAATCCCGAAACGGAAGAACGTTCCACTGAAAGTGGCGACCCGCTAAGATAAAACGTAGGTACCTGCGATCGCGGTGATAGATGGGAATGTGCAGGTACGCATCCTGCAAGTCGAGGGATATCATCAAGTCCAAGGGGTCCAGCATTCGCATCACTGACGGCACTGTCAAGAGTCGAAAATATGGCGGCGGATCTAGGAAGGAGTGGTTGAATTCCTTCAAGTCGTGGATCAGCAGCCATTTCCCCGGCTCCCGCTTCGGTCGGACGAACACCGGAGAGTAGTAATAATAATAATAATAATAATAAATTTATAGAGCGCCTAATATCCACCATGGAGATGCTCAGTGGCGCTATGACAGTAATTGAAAATTAATAGGAAGCAGAGAACAGATAGGTCTTCAGAAGAGATTTAAAAGTTTCTTTAGATGAGGTGTTTCTAATGTCACTAGGGAGGGAGTTCCACAGTTCAGGACTTGCGTAACTGAAGGCTCGATCAGACAGTTTATTTGGAGATCTGTGTTGTGTTAACAGAGAGTCAGACGATGATCTGAGGGTTCGCTGGGGTACATACAAAGAAATAAGTTGCTTCAGATAGTCAGGAAAGTTGTCATTGTAGAGACAGTCATGAGTAAGAATGAGGATTTTGTAGGAGATTCTAGCAGGGACTGGCAACCAGTGTAGAGACTGTAGTACTGGGGTGATATGGTCATAACGAGAAGTGCGGGTGAGACATCTGGCAGCAGAGTTTTGAATTCTTTGCAGTTTTTGAAGTGACTTGGAGGAGAGGTTGGCATATAGAGAGTTGCAGTAGTCTAGTTTAGTAGTGACAAGGCAGTGCATCAGAAGTTTACAGGTGTCAAGGTCAAGGTAGTGACGGACTCTACTGATATTGTGGATGTTGAAGAAGCAGGCTCGACTGATGGCAGTGATGTGAGCATCCATGGACATGGCGGAGTCGAACATGACACCTAGGTTCCTGACACTCTTGGATGGTTCGACGCTGGTGTCACCGATGTCAAGAGAAGGTGAGATGGAACTGGTCTTCAACTTGGCAAGCTGGTGTTTCGAGCCAATAAGTAGGAACTCGGTCTTCTCCTCGTTCAGCATCAGGAAGTTGGTAGTCATCCACGACTTAAGCTCCTGTATACACAGTTCAAGAGTGTTGATGTTGATGGTTAAGTCTCCTGATTCAAAGGCAATGTAGAGCTGTGTGTCATCTGCATAGATGTGGAAACTGATGAAATACTTTCTGATAATGTCACCAATTGGGAGAATGTAGACAGTGAACAAGAGAGGCCCGAGAACTGACCCTTGAGGAACACCGTATAACAAGGGTGACTTTGATGATTGTACATCACCAACTTTGACAGATTGTGTGCGTCCTTGTAAGTATGAGGAGATCCACTGAAGAGCAGTTCCTCTTACCCCGATACGGTGTTCAAGTCGATGGAGGAGCAAGTTATGATCTATGGTGTCAAATGCGCTGGAAAGATCAAGCAGTACTAGCGCTGTCATCTTTTTCTGGCCCATACTGACTAAGATGTCGTTGTGGATTCTCACCAAGGCTGTCTCCGTACTGTGGGAAACCTTGTAGGCCGACTGGAAGGACTCTGAAAGGTTATTCTTCTCAAGATGTAACTTTAATTTCCTGGCTACTACCTTCTCTAAACATTTAGATATGAATGAGAGGTTGGAAATTGGGCGGAAATTTTTCAAATTGTTCACGTCAGCACCAGTCTTCTTAAGGATTGGGGTGACTATGGCATGCTTGAAAATGTTTGGTACAGTTCCTGAGGAGAGTGATGAGTTCACAATGTCCCAAACTGCAGGGGCTAGGTGCTGAATTACAGACTTGAACAGCCAGGTAGGAATTGGATCCAGTGGAGAGGACTTGGATGGTGCTTTCTTCATGAAGTCCAACACTTGGTCAACGGAGATGTGCCCAAAGCTTTCAAGCACTTGGCCAGAGAACTTGCTCGCATCCGAACCTGAACTAGTTTGACTGCATCCATGATTAAGGTGTGTTCTTATCCGATGTATCTTTTCTTGAAAGAATGTGGCGAACCTGTCAGCCAAATCGGTAGGATTACTGTGCTCGGGAAGCTTTTGTTCAGAATTGCCCTCAAGAAGCTGATTTAGCAGTTTAAAAAGTTCTTTGGTATTGTTCTTATTTTTAGCAACGCTGTCAAGTACAAACTTCCGCTTTGCAGCTCTCAGAGCTGAGTTCACTTTATGTCTGGCAGCTCTGTACATCTGACGATGAACTTCCAGTTTGCTTCTCCGCCAAGCCTTCTCTGCAGATCTACACAAGTGCTTAAGGTGTCTGACCTCATCATCATACCAACTTGTATTTGGTCGGACAATGATGGAACGTGTCCTAAGAGGAGCATGGCTGTCGAGAATGTCTACTAGGGTGTTATTTAATATTTCACATTTAGAGTCCACATTACTAACATTGCAGACAATAGTAGTGATGTCTGACCTATTTATGTCATCAGCAAAGGTATCCACATCGATGTTTCTCATTTTGCGATAAGTAAAGACTTTCCGAACTGGATCAGGTTTTGATAATTCAAGAGTAATGTTAACCAGATAATGATCAGACACCTGCCTATCTGAGACCTCCTCTACTGAGATGAAGTCATCATTTTCTCTAGTGATTACAAGATCCAATGTATGACCATGTTTATGAGTATCTATGTCCACATGTTGTCGGAGGTTAGTAGAAGATAACAGTTGGAGGAAATCCTGAGCACACTTGTCCATACACTTGTCAACATGAACATTGAAATCTCCAACCATCAGAAGATGTCCGTTGGAGACACTGATTGTTTCAATCAATTCTGACATTTCAGTAAGGAACAAGTCGATTGTTAGTTTGTTTTTCTTTGATGGTGGAGGCCTATAGACGGTGAGAAGTTTAACTTGTTCGTTCTTGATGGTTAAGGTGAGATCAAGAACTTCCAATGATTTGAAAGCATGGACGTTAGATTTGATTGCATTTAGAGAGCTTTTGTACACAACAGCTACGCCGCCACCCCGGCTATGCTGCCTGTTTTGGGTAAGTATACTGTATCCATTGGGTAATAATTCAGAAAGTACAGTGTCATTGTCATTCAGCCATGTTTCAGTTAGAGCAAAGATATCATAGTCCTTCTCAAGAATAAGATCATGAAGATACAGAGATTTGTTGCGTACGGATTGGGCAGTTTGAAGGCCGAGATTGAATGATTTTTGCAGTGCAGGTTTACATGTATTGCCTACAAGAGTTACCAAGTTATCAAAGTTCACAACACCTGAGTTTGGAGGGGAATCATCCTTGAATCTAGATGAGGTGACCACTGGAATCGGCTTGTTTGATCCTCCACGACAGCCTCGCTTTGTAGTATGTTTTCCACAAAGTCCCAAATGTTTTAGTTTTGTCCACAGTTGTCTGTCCAAGTGGCCATAACACTTATCTCTCAGGTTAAAGCAAGTCTCTCTGAACTGTAGATAGTCCGTGCAGGTTACAGGGACACCCATTGTTTCACCACAATAGGCAGTGCTCACACTGGTGAGTGCACCCAAGCCAAGCTCACTGTGACTTGTGAAAGTTATTGTGAAATATATCAGTCCAAATAACACAAATTCCATAACTTGAATCTTCAAGAAAATACAGAAATGTGAATCCCTGTTGTCTTATGAAGCTTGTTGTCAAGTTTCATGAATGTCAGAAATTGCTGTCAGTAGATATTTGAAATACTTTGAGGAGAGAGTTTACACTGCTGCTACCTGGCGCAGTGATACACAGTAGCCTGGAGAAATGTCTTGGAGCGGGATTTCCTCCACCGCCCGCTTGGAAATTAGAGTCTCCACCTGTTCCATGGTCACCTGAGCCGATCTGGGTCCAGCGCGCGCTCTACAGGCGAACAGGTCAGCGGGGGGTGGCGTGCCACGCGAATACGAAAACCAAGACCTTGCAAACGAAAGGATCGAGATCCAACTGTCTCCAGTTGGGGACGTAGCGTGAGAGACGGCCTCCCACAGGACCGTCCAGGGTCGGGACCGCCTGCAGTGGAAGGTCCGGAGGTGTCCAGTCACTGCCTGTTGGGGGGAGCTCCGTAGGCGCGACCCTTCCCACGTTTGATGCCCTTCTTTGGGGTGCGTTTTGGAGTAGGCCTGGCACCGAAGCCGTGACTTTTATCCTGTCGACCCCTTCCCTGAAAGGACACGCCTCCAGTCTTCGAGATAGAGGAGGGCGCCCCCCCCCCCCGCCCCCGCCCCCCCCCCCCCCCCCCTCTCTTCTTGGGCGTCGTCCCCTGGGGCGATGCTCTGCGTGCCAGAGGCCAAACGATTGGTCAGCTCTTGCTGCTGGCATTCCTGGTGCTGTGGAGGAGCCTGAAGGGGCAGACCTCAGGCGGTTCCGGAGCTCCGCCGGAAGGTTGGTCCTCGCCAGAAATCAATCACGCCTGAGATTAGTCACCCCCGCTGAGATGCGGGAGGCGGACAACATCATCTGCGCTAGGTTCCCAGTGACAGAGCCGAACCCGCGAGAGAGCCTTGGCCCCCTGCTCCATGCCCGCCTCCTTGGTGAAAGCCGCCATCGCCTGGCAAGCGTGGGCCACGTGGTTAGCCAGACCAAGGATGCTCCTTGCCTCTTTGTCCAGGTGCGACAAATGAGTGTCTGAAACTTGGTGAGGTACTAAGGGAGCGGCCACTCGACGGATGTCGTCGTCCAGGATTGGAGGCGCCTCCTCTTCCGAGCAGAAGGTCTCCAGCCTGGCTGTCTTGGTGGACGAAGGTTCCTCTTCCAGCTCTTGGATGTCCACCTGACACCAATCCGCAATTGCTGTCAGACGCTCCTTGAGATCGGGCGCGTCCACAGGGCCCGTCAGTGGAGTAGCAGGTGCTTGGGGAGCCAAGTCAGACGCCCCCCCCCCCCCCCCCCCCCCACTCTCGGTCACTAACAGCCGTAGACTCGTGGTCCGAGGGGGTGGCGCCCGGGGAAATCACCACCAAACGCCTCGTCTTGGGAGTGGAGGGCGCCACAGGGGAGGTCGGAGAACAAACATCCTCCTCCTCAACCCTGGCATGAGCTCGTTCTCTTGCCACGAACATAGACGAAACCAGATCCTTCACTGAGGACATGATGTCGTCCGTCAGTTTCCTCTGGTCAAAAATAGGGGGAGAGGAGATCCTCGACCTCTTCTTCTTCTTGTGTTTCCTTTTCTCCTTCTTCCTGACGGCCCTCCGAATGTTCGTTGAGGAAGCAGTGTCAGGAGAGGATCTCAAGCCGGGAGATCGGTCCACCCCGCTTGAGGGAGGGGAACCGCCGACATGTCTGACCGGGGATAAATCCCTGTCGGACCTCACACCTGGATCCGAGAGGTCAAACTCGGTCACATCCTCCGAAATGACCAGGTCAGAGCCCCGGGAGGCGTCATCAGCGGTGCCCGCGGTGACGTAGCCTGGCGGCCCTCAACTTGTGCTGCGTCTCAGATTTCTTCACCTCCGCGCTGTAATCACGGTGTTCCGTGGGCGAGAGGTGTTCACAGTCTCTGCACCTGTCCGACTCGGCGCACAAATTGCGACACAGGCGACAGAGTGAGTGTGGGTCGAAGCGAGCTGACTTCCTGGACCCACACCCACCACAGAAACCTGAGTAAGGATCCGACATCCCCGTAACACCCGCCGAGAAGGCTGTCCAAATCCCAAACGCTTCCAAAGGACGCCGCTAGAGTGAGGCGGTAGAGCGCCTGAAGCTACAGGGGCCAGGCGCTGCCAAGCACCAGGCGCTGTCCAACGACAGGCGCTTCCAATCAGGCCACCTAGTGAGGCGCCGCGCCTTACCATAGGCAAGCGCTGTCCAAGCAAGCGCACACGGCCAGGCGGTGGACGGGAGGTCTACCGAAAGCCCAGCCGAGCTAACCAGCCTAAGCGAACCGACACGAAAAGCACGTGCGGCCCGGGCAGGCTGAAACAGACAACAGTAGACAGAGTCACTGCAGTCAAGCACAAAACACAAGTACTAAGAAGAGAGACGCTAACTGCCTCGACATAATTAGCTAGGTCCCGCAACGACACGCAAACGCAAGGGAAAGCAGTAAAAAGTGAGTGAAAAAAGGTTAATTAATATTCGAAATTCAGAGCCACCAAAAACACAAGTGTACTTGATGGCGGACAGAAAAGCAATGGTGACGGAGGTTTGACCACCTGGTGGCGAGTTTCGGTACAGGGTAGAGCGGCAATAACTCTATCCTTACTCTGTGTGAAGGTTGTCGGAATTAGACAGATTAGGATAATCGGGCATATTGTTAACTATCGAGGAGAGTATATTAAATATTGTGCTTATTAAAAACACAATAACTCAAAACGTAACGTAACAATGTATCTAGGATACTATAGGTCTCTCTCGATAGTTTTTGTTTCAAAAACGTTTTCCATTTTCAATTTCAGACTAGAAGCATTATTTCCATGTCTCAGCTGCCCAAAGGGTAACGGTTTCAACTGTATTGATTTTAATTTTCAAAGGAAGCAGTGTGCTTATATATAGATTTACACTGTCCATACATGTTTCACTTCAAAGTATTCTTCAGTGTTTCGTGAGTAATCCATTCAGTCAAGGAAAAACAAGATAATTAATTATCCTTGTGGATATTCTGGTCATGCAAATAGATAAGTCGTAGGCGCATCGATAGACAGTGTAATCGTCTGTGTGAAGACATAAAAAGAACTCATTTAGGAATTTAAAGGATTAAACTAAAGGTTAACAGCAATCAAAGTTTGTTGTGAAGTTCTTGTGATAAGATAAATAAAGAAATCATTTAGCGATCATAAGTTTGACTTTTACTAATGATGGACACTTTGCATTGCAGTAATTCCTCCTTTTACCATAATGTTAATGGCAGTAGAAGTATATTTTATTAGTTTAATTGTTGATTCCATTCGAGTGTACCGTCTTACCAACGTGACATGTGACATGATGGATTAGATACACCTGAAATGAAAATTCTCTTAGTCAGGCTTAAATAACGCAATAGTTTCTTTAAAAAATTCAGAAGATACCACATTACTTTTGATCTTTCCATGATCTCAATTACCTGCCATCTGAAAACTTAAATTGTGCTCCTTTACCAAGCGTTCTAACTATTCCACCCGGTTACTTCCCCCGTAAGTCATTAATCGCACAGGTCTCTACCACTGGATAGTGTACGACTTGCTATAGTTTTTGTTAACTTATTTTGTTGTTTATGATAGCATAGCCGAGCACTACATCTGAATTCCATCTTGAGTGGTGTTTCGGTGTCAGGTGAACCTATCTGGATTGTCTACATTATATACTTATTGTATACTACAGCTACTATATCTCAATAGATAATGGTATTGCATGACTCTGGGCAACTGCAATTAATGTAATCTCGATGTAAATGTGCTAATGACTGCTCTAACCGACACTTATCGTCAAGCTAAAACATAAAACATATAAGTACAATTGTCATTATGGGCAATGGAGCATTAACTACTTTAGTTGTGCTTCCTTGATATGACTATATATATGTCATGGCACACACTTTAAGAAAAAGAAAAAAGTCCCACTTTATGATATGACACCTATTTATGATACTATCTATCTGGACTGTCTACATTGCATACTAATTGTTAAGATCCCAATGGACAATGGTATCACTTTTGTACATTGATTTGCAATTAGTGCAATAATAATGTCGTCTCGCCCATACTGATGTAAATGTGCAAATGACTGCTATAATCGATGCTTCAAGTTTAAAAATAGTAGTACAGTTTTCATTACAGAGAATGAAGCATTACTTTAAACTAGTTGTGCTTCCTTGATATGATCACACTCACTTTAAAAAACAATTTCATGATTATTCACTCTATGATTAGATTACTTTTACTATTGCGTATCGAATCCGTCCATCAATGTTTATGTCCATCTTTCTAAACGCTAAATAAAGTCAAAATGGTATCTTAAGTATTTGAATCCAATGGTTAATGTCTTCTTTCAGCCTGAATATCGATCATCAGTGATGCAAAAATATCTTTCACGTAACCATGCAATCTCCTGAAGTGTAAAGACTTGCTCTCTTATCAGCTCTTAATCAAGATATAAATAGCATGCCAGTGTTCATTTCCCACAGGAAATATCAATTTGTGGTTGGTTTTCGATTTTCTGTGGATGGTTGATCACAAATTGAGTAATAAGAGATGAATGAAAGTCTGTCTAGGAGATGTGATCAATTCACGTGCCATTCAATAACTTCAAATTTTAATTCATTGCAGGCACATATGGATAAAATATAGTTTCTTGACATAATCATATTACAGGATGTTCATTAAATGATATAGGAATTGCTAAAATGATTTAACATGCTTGCAATGTATAGTTTTCAAGATAAACATAGGAGACGGTAAGAGTGCCATAATTGATTTCCATTACAGCCGCCACATGAGTATTACAAATATTTGACTAGAACCTACCATAGACAGACAGACTTTATTATGAATTAAAGGCCTCATGGCCCAGACTACATCATAATAGCGATAATACGATGTGGTGTTACAATTGCATCATGTAAATACCTGAGTTCTTTTAAAAAAGAAAGCAACATTTTTAATTAATGACACATTCTCACAGGATATTAACTTACAGAGTTTCATTCTTGTAGGATTATTGGTATAAAATAATGGTACATACAATTTTCTAAGATGCTTAAAATATGGACATACGAGAATAACATGGTATTCATCTTGTATCTCATGTAAACAACAGCGTGTGCAAAGTAAATCATTGACATTAATATTGTTGCTTCGTCTAAACTTCTGTACTTGAAGGTTATGTGACTGACATCGCAATTTAACAAATAACCTTAATAAATCTTTAGGTACAGAATCTGAAAAAATATATGATTCAGCTGCAAAAACAGACTTGAAGGATTTATAGAAAGATAGGTATTGTGACTTGTCTAATCTTGTATACCAGTCTTGAATATTTATTTCAATACAGCGCTTCTTAAATTCAGACATAAAAAGAGAGAAATCCCCGAAATCTTGGTTTACCCATACATATGAAAATCCTGTTGTGGCTAGAAGTGTGCGTACATGGGATACCCAGTTCTGGCTACCATTTTCATCATGCTGCTTTAACATTTGATAACCTGCTGCAGGATGTCGTGAAGGGTGTAATCGTATTAACCGGCACCAATATCTAATACAATTACAATAATATCTTACACACAGATTGTATCTACCAGTTTCACCCAAAACAGCTATATTAGATGATTTTTTACTGATTAATAAATATTTCTTAATGAAATTATTCTGGACTTTTTCTATAGATTCTCTGAAACAATATCCCCAGATTTCACTGGCATATAAGGCTATAGGAGCTATCTTTGTATCAACAATATTCATGACAGTTTTAAAGCCAATGTTTGGATAATTACATAACAAACGATATATAGGGAAACAGGCACGTTGCGCTTGTAATGCTAGTTTTTCACAATTTCTAGACCAAATTAATCGAGACGAAAAAATAATACCCAAATATTTATAGTATGTTGTAGCAGTTATTTCCTTTCCACCAACACACCATTTTTCTAACCTTTTTAAGTATCCTCCATTTCTAAAAACAACAATATTTGACTTCTCTAGATTAACTTCGAAGCCCCATTTTATACAAAATTGCTCTAATATATCCAGTTTTCTTTGTAAATCAATTATCGAATCTGCTACAAGGACTACATCGTCTGCAAATAATAATATTCTAATTACTTCAATGCAATCATTTACAAATATACCATTACTTTTACTTTCATTCAACTCTTTGGCAAGTTGATTTATAAAAAATATAAACAGAAGTGGGCTCAGCATACAGCCTTGTCTAACTCCAGAGGAAGTGTTAAAAGGCTGTGTTCTGCATTGACCTGATCGAATACAGGACAGGACATTAATGTACATGCTTTCCAAAACATTATAAATCTCACCATGAACACCGTTTTTCCACAGCAGATGTAACATTTTCCTTCTGTTTACAAAATCGAAAGCTTTCTTGAAATCTATAAAAGCCGCGTAAAAGCGGTGCTTAGGTTTTCTCAAATATTTTTGCACAAGAGCAGTTAATGTGAAGATATTGTCAACTGTAGAATAATCATTTCTAAAACCTGCTTGACCTTCATTTAAAAGTTGATTACATTCAATATATTCGCGTAGTCTGCTTTCTAGAATAGATGTGAAAACTTTGCCTGTTACACTTAAAAGAGAAATTCCTCTATAATTATTTTTGGTTGGTAGAATCACCGCTCTTATACAAAGGTACTAAAAGACCAGTACTCCACATTTCCGGAAAGATTCCGGTGTGCATGATAGTAACAAACAGTGTATGTAAATACGGAGCTATAAATGAAGAGTTTTTAATAAATTCTGGTGGAATCCCATCAATGCCTGCGGCCGTACCAGATTTTAATTGAGCAATAGCTTTGTTAACTTCCTCTATACTAATCTCATCTGACAACACATCAGCACAAATATAATCACCTTCGTTGAGGGGGTCATGTTGAAAATTTATATCATCAATGTCATGTACGGGCTCAGAACTGAGCAAGTTTCTAAAATATTCATACCAGCTACCTGGGCTTATCGTATTACGCTCAGTTTGGGAAGAAATGAGAGATTTGATTGTTTTCCAAAATGTTTTAGAGTCTTTTTCTGCTACAGCTACATCAATAGCCTCGCAAGTCTTAGAACGGACGATATCCTTCTTGTCTTGACAGACTTTACGAAATAATTTCTTAGCCTCAAGATAGTTTGTAATATTTTCCTGAGATTTGTACAGACGAAGTTTGTCTAACATATAATATTTTTGGCGTTAAAGTGTCACACATTCAGAATCAAACCACGACGGTTGTGAATCTATCTTAGATTTTAAGTTTGGGGTTTTCCTAAACTGAGAGCCTACAAAATATAACATCTCACAAATCGATTCAGTAGCTCTATTGACATCTGCTGAATCAATTTAAGATACAAAGCGAGAATGCAAGTCGTCAAATATACTGGTTTTACTTCTTTCTTTAAAAACAGTAGCAATATCATTTGGAATGCTGAAACGTGGTATATCGAACATAGAAACATTTGTATCATCTTCTAGACTTCGCCTAGTATCATTATTGAGATCACATTTTATACAACATGATATAGGCAGATGATCGGACTCAGTCCGAGTATGAACTTTCATGTCAAGAATCTTTGGAAACAGAGAAGTAGATGCGATGAAATACTCAATCACACTAGTGCCTTGTTTGTTAACAAAGGTCATTGACCCATGGCTGTCACCATATTTCCTACCATTTACAATATGAACATCCCACAGCTTACACAGGGTTAACAAAGAAGACCCAAACTTATTTAACTTATCATCAGTTGTATTTCTCTGTTCACAGAAACTATCAATTTCGTACAAACATCCTAGATTTAGAAGATCAATATCATTATCATCCTCCATAAGGAAATCATCATTAGATGCAGTTCTAGCGTTAAAGTCTCCAAACAACAATATTTCTGGTTTAAATCCGAGTTCTGCTACTAATGAGGCTATGTTCTGCTCCAGTATATCGATACCATCTGAATCACGCTGATGATAATAAGGGCTACCTTCTGGGGGGATATCTACTTCTATCATCAGTACTGGTGTTTTAGCGAAATTGAAGAATAAAGCAATACAATTTTCAAGTTCTGGTTTTAACCTGGTAACTAAATGTTCTAACCGTGTGTGTACATACAGCGCTATGCCACCCGAATAACGACCAGTGTTGGTTTTTCTGGAGGCACTGGTAGCAAAACACATATAATTGCTAAAAGCATGTTCAATTTTAGTGAGATCATGTTGCATGGTTTCAACTAAACAAAATAGTTCAAACGTGTTGAGAAAGGATAGAAAGTCCCAACTTCCAAGCTTAGACATTAGTCCCCGGACGTTCCAGGCACACATATGAACATAGAACCTACCATAACATGTATTGGATGTTGCATACAGCACCAAGATGAGTGTGTTTGTCATTCTTCTTTGTTTTTCTTAAATGAGACTCAGAGGTTTAAATTTATAGCTGTTAAGTATACAAGATAAATAAGCATCTGATTGTTTTACTATTACGCCTGTTCATTTCATTAAATAAGGAATCAATAATTAATTTCCACAAGTGTTCATCGCCATAAAGACATATTCTATGTGAATGTGAAAAAAATTACTCTCAATGTGCACACATTTAGAACATTTTAATCAAGGTTGTTTTTTTTGTTGGTAAAACGTTCATTCATATCATTTCTTTTAAAATATTGAAACCAACTGAGGTGTGAACTTTCTTTTGCCTGGTAGTTGTGAATAATGTCATTATTTTTGTTTCGTTCCTTATGCATTCATTGATAGTTGAATGAAAAGTAATTGGTTATAATCATACTAATTATTTACCAATCAAATAATGTTATAAAATGTCTATAATAGTGTATCTCTATTGAACTTCATAAATCAATTATTTTATAATTCATAAATTGATTCTTTGTCAAACAATGTAGTAGTTATTTGACTATGGAGCTGAACGTAATTAAATGTAACTCGCCAATATATACCACACCATTCACCAGTCGAAGAAGTAAGAATTCAACTGGGGAAAAATGTGTTGTTTTTTTGGTGGTTTTTTTATAGTTGTTATCTAGAAAGCCAGCTTTTCCTAGCTTATCTGCTGTTCCGTTATGAGATTCGCTGCATTTTATGTTGCTACTTTGCATGTTATTACATGCTTCTTTGTACAGCAAATAAACAACATGTTGTTAATAAATTTGACATATGTAACACTAAACGATATTATGATTCGTAAGACTCACAATAAAGTAACCGGACTAGTCAACTTAAACGATACACGCAATTTATTTCCACTATTTTCCTTTTTTTTGGCAAAAATGTTTATTTTCAAGAAGATAATTATTGAAGGGGTTAACACCGGGGTTATCTGCAATTTTAAAATTGTGTAGTAAATTTAATTTAATTCAAATATTTCGATTTTGTTTTCTTTAGGTCAGGATGTTATTTTAAAGAAAGCTTTTGGCACTATGACAATGTGAAAGAAAAATATATAGTTTTAAATATATAAATAAATATTTGAAAAAATCTTCGTTTACTATCAGGCCAGCAATAAGTTTTCATCCTGTGATAAATTATGTAAGTCACAGCTTTAACTAGTGTTAACTATTACAGCAGATGTATAAAATATTGGTGCAGATTATTACATATGGACGATCTTCGTCACCCCAAATCATGTTATGATATGTTAAAGTTACAAGATGATAATGGAAGCTGCAGCTGGGTCACGCACGTACGTCTACTTTTATTCCGTACAGGATTTACATATGTTTGGATTGTTCAAGAATGTGGGAGTATTGATATGTTTGTGAGAGAATTTAGACAAAGATGCCAAGATATTGAAATTCAAAATTGGCATTCCAGAATCACAACATCATCTTTTCTAAATCTGCCCTTGAACCAGAAAAATACATCTTGAGACTTAATAACAATAAAGATCTTATACGCATTTTATGTAAATTTCGCTGTTTAAGCCACAAGTTGAACATTCAACAACAACGATATAATGTTGATATACCTAGAAATGAACTCATTTGTGACAAATGTAATTTAAATGTTATACAGAATGAATTCCATTTTTTACTCGTATGTCCATACTATTCTGTACATAGACAATTGTATATACACCTCGTTATTACCATACTTTTCCATCAGAATTGAAATACAAACAACTTTTAGCAACAACAAATGTACAAATATTGAAATCTGTTGCAATCTTTCTGAAACGCAACCTGCCTGTATGACATGTAATAATACTATAATTATGAAATGTAATACTATAATTGTACATACATCTGTCGATCCGCAACATGTATTTGTAATTGTACTCTTGGCCATGAGGCCTTTAATACTGAATAAACTACTACCACTACTACTGCTTTGACAGCAGATATCGCTGGTTTATGACTTTAAATGTAAATGTAAATGGTACCCAGAATAAGAAACTGACGAAACTGAATATCTAAAAAGATGTAAAACCATGACAAATAGGTGAACAAATCTGTACTTTAAAATAATGTACGTTATTGGAGCAATTGAACGTATATGTGCTATAAACGCTGCAGAAAAGATTTCACTTTCGACGAACTTGTAAACGACCAATTAATTTTTTTAAATTCATGAAATGAATATGGTTATGCAGATTCAACCTCGATCTATTCTCATCGAATTTTATCATCTTATTTTGTTTTATCTAAAAATTTTACTCAAAAAGTTTACTCCATGTATTGCATACTCTGTAGTTTACACCTTTAATCCTTTTATTCAAGTGATGAGATAAAACAAAAGCAACTTCTGTCTTATCTTATATCATTTTTGGGAAAAAAACAAAGCACATGATAATGGACATATACATTAATTTTTCAAAGTGAAATATATACATTTCTTAATTCATTCATTTAATTAATAGCATTACAATTAACATTTACCTGAATGTCAGGTTATTATAGTATTGTACACACATGAAACTAAATATAAAAAGGACACTGGATATCCCTCCTGTTGTTATTTGAATTTAACGTTTGGTTTTCCCCATTATGTAAGGTTTTGGTGGCGTTTTGAGAGAAATATTTATTTTTTTACTTATCAAGAATGAATGTAATCGTAAGGTACGTAATAGCACCTATTATGTATACTGTATCATTTATGCTGTAAAGTGGAAGGGTATTATATACTTTGTTTAACCAGCTGCTTCATCTATGCAATGTCATATTACCAGTTAATCGATCACAACAAGTTGAGAAACAAATTCGGGTTGCTATGGTGCATCCATTATTTGCGACTCGCCATCCACGTCCTATGCTTTCCACACTTTACAGCTGTTTTAAGAAACATGTCTTGTTCCTACATGTAGATATGGGTTTGTGTGTAGTTTTTCATGTCCTGCAAAATGGTTTATGCAGTAGCGTCATAAGGAGGGAAGCCCACTTTGATGTTTAATGCATTATTCCTGGCAATAAAAAGCCATAAAGCAATGATGTTCGTAACACGAAACAAGAAAACACATTTTCTCTTTGTATCAAGCACTCTCAACAACGAAAAACACATAATGGTCCTCAGTTGCTGCACAGCAGCATTGACACTATACAATACAACCTGATGTCAGACTGACTAGCAATGATACATACGGTTGGTGCCAGACTATAAAGGTTCATTACCTTTGTCTGGTTTACTTCAATGCCATGCAGTCTAAACGATCAAGTGAAAAACGACTTTCATGTCAAGTATTATCCGAAACAGTGGGTCCTAACGATCCTTAAATGCAGAAATACTTACTTAAGGAACATTTCACATTTTACAGATTACATTGTTGTTAATGTGGATTGCCTTAGTATTGCAAATATATGAGCCAAAACATTGACGCTTGACATTTTTACATGATTCAGAATTTGTTTGTTCTGTTTATTGTTGTTAAAGAGAAAGTGTACCCTGAAATTGAAATCACTTTCACTTATCTTGTGATGTGAATCAGGATACTACAAAAGGCACTACTTTATAGTATAGTCTTGTAGGTTCACCGACAGAATGTACATGTAACGTAATAACGTAACAATCATTTTGTGACAAACAGTACTTTATCGTCACCAGCATTTGCGTTAAATAATACAATTATTACTTCATTATGTTTTGTTATTCGTAATAAATCACTGTAATGTCGACATTACTGAATCTTTAAAGTTTTTATTACATATTCGTAACATTCATCTTGCGACGGTACTTTATAGTCTACTATTTTCGCGGTAAATCATACATGTGTTAATTCATTGTATTTCTTATTCTTAAATTATAATAATAAATTAATAATTGCATACTGATATTGCGCCTTTTTTACACCCTAAGGCATGCTCAAAGCGCTACAATTATTACCCTGAAGGAATTGTACTTTCAGAGCTGCTACTAAGGGCTTCATCAGTACCATATGTACAGCTGGGTAGACTGAGTGTAATGTGAATTAAGTGCCTTGCCCAAGGACTCAAGACAGTATTCGACCCAAGTCACAAATCTTTTGGGTCTCCAACGGATATTTACATCAACATATAAATCACTAATATCTTCTGAGGTGAAATTGCTGATTAAAAATGCTTATTTGAAACTCAACGCATGGACGAAATAAATGAAAGCATCCTACTCAATGTGTATTCTGGGTTCGTTTATATTCCTTACAATCTTTTGACAGTTGACTCATATAGGCACGTAATAATAAAAGTAAAGCACCTTAAATTTAACATCAAGTTCGATCCTCCCTATGAAACAACATGGCACCTATAGATACCATACTATGTGATTTTCGTAAAATTACGAGGGTGCATTTACATTCAGTGTGCTTTATGTCAAGGGTTTTTACGATCATTGGGTGTCCGAATCATTACAAAGAGTCTTATTCTATATATATGTATTACACGGCACTATTGGAGATATCAAATCGACATGTACAATTATTGTGGATGATTCAAAGAGTTCTATGGTGTGATCAACAAAAGTGATATAAATGTTATTACCAATATTGTAGAAAAAGGGGTATCATAAAAGGATGCTAAAATATATATAAAAAAGAGTAGAAAAACTGATCTCCCTTCAAGGTTACAACATCGAGATAACATCATAATGGGACGTTGTGATTTACTTCACGTTTTGATCCCCTACTTGTAGGATGTAATGAAAAGGCAAGTTGGCTTCCTGTGGTGTTGTGTAGCCGCATTTAGCATTAAAAGACGATTAATGAGGCTAACAAAAACTCCTTAACATCAAACGTCCCCTCATTCATTATTCCGTCAGTGAATTCACAGAGAGTTTGTACATCTCAGTGTTGTACGTTCCTTTGAAGTAAGGTTTAAGTCATGTTTTACTTTTCGAATAGACAAACATACATGGGATTCAGTAAACGCCAACTGGCCAAATATAGAGTCATTACTATATATTTTGCATGGATTTTCAGGCTATACACCAAAACGTGTATTTTCATACTCCAAATATAAATTGAATTATCGGTAAAAGCTCGCATCATGTCCACCTTCAATCAGAGTAAAAGAGCATATTTTACAAACAGGAAACAAATGTTAAATAATATTTTTTATTGGTTTCTCTTATAACGTTAGAGAGAGCGTTTGAGAGCATTTATTGAAGCTTCTCTATTGAAAATTCGTCTTCAGCTTCAATTCCAACAATGAACGCTCGTTGAAGAAGATGATCACTATTTGCTAAGCCCAGGCATCACTCGATGTTAACATTGCAATATGGATTGTTTTGTTATTTGTTTGAAAGGATAGACTACGTTGTAGCTAAGTGATGTTTCAACATACGCATTTATACAAAGTGATATTTGATATGGATTCAGTTAGTTTGTTGTTGTAATACATCCAATACATACAACTAATATCCCATGTGCTATTATTTGCACACATATAGCTGCTTAAAAGAATATTGCCTTCCTTTTTAAACAAGAAACAGTATTACACATAGTGGTTGGGATCTGCAGAATGAATTTTTAAAAATTATATTATTTGTTCTTCCCTGCAACTATGATATGGCTTCCTGTGCAGGAAAACTACTTTCATGTTTAATGAAAATTCTGACAATAACAAACATATACACTCTTTTTATGCAGCACTCCGGGTATATTTTCAGCTTTTCCAGCAATAATAGCAACTTTGACACAATAAACATACGACTTGGCCCCAGGCTGTTATATTCATTGTAAAGTACTCCACAAAGAGATTCTTTGTTTCAGAGTATTCAATGGAACTGTTTTCTGTGTTAAAAGTAAACTAATATTTTGTCAATAAATAACTTTTCTGAAACATTTTTTAACCGAATGTGTGTATTGTGCAATTAAATTGAGGAATCTGAACTGAAAACGGCACCATACCAGGATACATAACCAAGGAACAAGGAGTGTTCAGTTGGTATGTATTTCTGTTGTTTTTAATTGACTGTTTAATTAATTACCATATACTTTCAAGATACGTGTGTGTGTATATATACACAGTCTGTGTAATTCATTGACTGTGACGTCACAGGCACGACCTTTGGATGTAACAGGCCCAGCTATTTAGGGATGGACACAGCGTTTTAATAAAGCTAAACTTTACATTGTGAAGATAGACGTAAATGTGTGTACACTGCATTAACAATCTATGCAGAATACGACAGGCCCAATCGCCACATCCTCGGTGGTTGAGTAGATAAGCTTGTGATTGATGCCCGATGTTGAAGCAGTGAGTTCGAATCCTGCATTGAAATGAATGACTAGAGGTGATCTGAGTAAAGTATCAAACGTTCAGGCTGGGTATTGATTGGTCCAGAGGATAAAGGACAACGTCCCTGAGGGATATTAATCGAGTCATCAACAGTATTTTAGATTAGAATGATTCTAAAGCAGCCGTATCATTCATATTTAGGAACATTGATGTAACATGATTTGTTAGTTAAAATAACTCAAACAACAAAAAAACAAATACTGCGTTTTGACTTCACACCACTTTGATCTAACTGGATATATAGTACTCTGAAACTCATCCAGCGAGCTTTAGATGCAGACTGAGTGTAAACATCTTGGAGTCTTTCAGTGTTCAGGCCCCAAGCTATGAATGGGTACCTAGTAAGGAGGGGCATGATATATAACTTAGTGAGCCTAGTCGCTTCAAAAGTTGATACTCAAAATGGAGTTGAGACTGAAAAAATAGTGTCATTACAAGAGTCATCCAATGATCCAGGGAAATCAAAAGCACCTTTGAGCAACAGTGATTAGGTGGATATTGGCGTTATACAAATGTTTCAATGTATGTATGTACCCTGAGATTCCGATTAATATTCAATCATTAAATTGTTGTACAGGTACTGTTGTACATCTAAATGTGGGGCATCTCCTTTTTCAAAAGCCTATGATGAGCTCTAAATTGAAAAGTTTAATAGGTTTGACTCTCAAACTGCAACTGAAAGGCTTTCAGTAATGCATCCTCGGTTACCAAGGGTTTATATATGTTCCATATGTTACTCTCCACTAATTCGGAACATATGTAAAACACTGGGTATCTGAGGATGTCAGTAATACTATGATATCAGTGCTATTGAATCTCTAATTTAATCAGATGCATAATTGTCGTTTCTAACATTATACAAGTATGGATCATAATAACGATAAACACAATGTTCAAAATCAATGAAGAATCAATGAAAGGGAACCAAATACAATAAATATTGCATGGTACTTGTTACTCTATTGAAAGTATTTTTATCCTCGTTATGACTTTTGCTGATAAAGCACGTTTAGACGGTAATGATATAAAAGAGCTCTTGACTTTCATTCTGGAAGTAGAAAGATAAAATACTTTCAACACTCTATCCAGACAGAATTCGTATCTGACAAGTCCAAATTGACAGATGATGCTCTTGATGAGGTACTTTATGATCAAAAGAGAAGTCATTTTCAGAAATTGTTGTGTCGCCAGTGTAGCTACGGTCACTGTCATTTGTCCGGAAATGATCTTGAATGAAAAATGAAGATTACTTTGATAAATTGAATCAATGGTCATGGCTTGTATTAGGTCAGTTTAAGTCGGAGTTGAGCTCGACAACTATACCGGTTACAGAAGAAATGATGTAGCTTATAATGGCATTAGTTCAACATCAGATATGGTGAGAGGTTTCTACAGTGGTCCCTCGCTATACCTACGTTTAATATACAGTGGTTTCGATTTAAACACTCAGTAAACCATGCCAAATTTTACAACATTTATTCTTAAACATTGTATTCTTCAGATAAGTGGGTATACGATTCCATTTTCTCTGCCCATTCATACTTTAAAGGATGTAGATTTACAATTGATTTAGGCTGAAGCACGTTTGTTAAATTTAGATGACAGCATGTTTCTCGTATTCGTCACGTGGTTGTGTTTAAAAAAGGAAAAAGTTCATACTTCTTAATTACCATTTATGTTTGTTGGATATTCAATAGCGAAACAGGTGAGATGAATGTGCTCTTTGAACTTCTTTTAAGGGATACAGAATAAAAAGGCCTCGAGTTATTGTAAAACTTGTGTCTGCTTTCTCGTGTTGCTAAACTCGAACTACATGTAGATACCAGAAAATATCAGTCGAGCAAATAAATATACATCACAAGAAGGTCAAAGAACGTAGCTATCATCAGAATTTGACCCGAACAGACATTTCTAAAATAGTTCAAAACATTGTATCAATAGTTCTAATGTAGACAAGGCAAAGGTTGTGGTCTTCACGATACATGTATCTTTAGCCCGAAATGAAATACAACAAACTTACTGCTATTCAATTATTAATGCCGAACGACTAAGGGCTAAACTAAATGCACTTAATTTTATATTTTATGAGAAATGCGCAGTCAGTGTTCAGATCCTAAGATGATCTACATTTCAGAATGTTTTCGTATTTCTCAAACTGAAGTACTGCGCTGTTAAATTTTGTTGCGTGTTTATGTATTTTATTAAAGGAAATATATAATAAATGTGAAACGATGTCACATTCTTCTAAGCTGAATCTGATTATTAATGATAAGTGACTTTCACATCTGGCAACGGTCTGCTTTACCCTTATCAAGTCAAAGCTACTAGGAACTTAACTGCAATGCTTACTTAGTCAACTTTTAGAAATGTCTGAGACAGTAAAACATACTTAATTCGTTATTCCTATCAGTTTCAGACATTTTCCTATAGAGGA
This sequence comes from Gibbula magus, assembly GCA_936450465.1. NCBI lineage: Eukaryota > Metazoa > Mollusca > Gastropoda > Trochida > Trochidae > Gibbula > Gibbula magus. The sequence goes on along the minus strand of OW388293.1, from coordinate 69,913,568 downwards.
TGATTACAATGGCTTGTATATTTCTTGCCCCTGGTACTGCAGTTTCAATGGTACCGTTGTGGTTTGTCTAGCAAAAAAGTTCAGCGAGGAGTTTCTACTCATGTTCGTGAAGCTTGATCATCAATCAACAATATCGTTTCACCTTTGTAGTGTGAATAATTCGCACTACAAAGAACAATACTCAATAATAAGATAATGCAAGTTCCATTATTCATGCTCATTACTCATATTCAAACTCTTAATCCGATGTCGGAAGCTCATACATCTGTGTTATGCCTATGTTTGAGAAATGAATGACAAAAAATAACCATTATCCCATGATCACTGAGTCTATTGTGAATTTGGTCGAATCAATTGCAAATAAAAAATGGCAGAATTAGAATATGTTTAATTGTATGAATCATTTGCACTTTGAATGAAGTGTACACAAAATAAACGTCAACTATTGTTTAAATAAACATAAAGACATATGACTGAAGCCAACATGATAATAAATGTTGTAACAAGATTGGACATTTAATTTCTCTCTTCTTATCATGTCACAATAACCGATGGTTTAATGTGTGAAGTGGCAATAAAAGTGATATTTTGACCAATTAAAACCTGAACTTCATCGTGTAATTTCAGTTAAGGATATGTTTGTAAAAAATAAAAAGTGATCCATTTGTCATTTGAAATACCGTGATCCGGTTAAACATTCAGCTGCCTATTAAAATTGTCAGTGATAAAACCTTATACACGGTTCAAGTTATTGGATAAAAGAACTATAACTACACACGCATTAGGAATATTGGGACTATTTCAAGACAAGTAATAACACATCAAACATGTTTTCATTAAGATAACAAGAATTGTTTTCACCCCTTTAGATAATTCATAGCAAGAGATGAACGTCACAGCTTACAGTTTTGCAAGCTTACCGTGTGTGTTTAATTTCGTGCATGTCATTTAATCATTTCCCTAATCTGAGTTTAGTCTCAATAACAGAGAAGCATTTCCTGTTTTGTTATAACTCCGTTTACAACGAAAATAAGCATCTTCTGTCTTATAAAAAAATTGTGAGGAGAAGATACTATGTTTATTTTCGATTCACATATTTGTTTGTGTTTGTTAAATGATGCATTTTTTACTACTGAATGACGTATTTGTGAAAGGTCGTCGTGATCTATTTATACATTTGCCATGGCTTAAATTACACTCCATTTAATGATGTGAGAGGTATGCCCACAGTTTCTTATGACAATCGTCTCCAATCTATGAGCATTGACGTCATGGGTATACTCGCTGTTGCCGATTTTGCATGAAACAAACTAAAGCTCCTTAACACGTAGGATTGGCAATACAACTCTCCTCAAGCTACAGAATACTAGAGATCGTCAAACGAAGGACTGCATGATTGTATTTAGTGCCCAAACACAATTCAATAAGATGCATGACATACAGTTAAGCAAGAAACAAAGTACCCCCTTTCTAGAAATTTCTAGAAAGTTTCTAGTGCGTATCTAGAAAGTTTCTAGTGAGTAGCCCATCACAGTTTCTTATGTTACTTCAGGTGAACATGCACCTTTTGTTCCTAGGTTATTGAAGTATCCTTGATCATTTAGAAAATGACTGCAATGATCGACCAAAGAAGGAATGTACATTTCTTTAGTAGTTAACATAATTCTAGCCGGCTTGAAGAGAGAAAGACACACGTGTTCAATAAGATGCACGAACCCGATCTCATCTGTGTGGAGCAATTATAATGAATTGTGAGTAATTAAATTGTTGTGAGCTAGCTATACACCACTCTAACAAAAGTTATGTGATGTAAGTGAAATGTGATTATTTATTAGTTAAGACCTAATTGCACTTGAATACTGTCCATACTGCCTGATTTGTGTGATTTGAAGTTTACATTAGAAGCAATGACATACTGGATACATATATTAAGTTATAATATCTGTTGTAAATTCATCAATAAACTGCAGCAGTGTTGATTTGAGTTTTGAATTCCATCACTGAATATCCTGTAGAGTGACACGATAGTAAGCAGTTGATGTTTCCTGCACTCTGATAGTTTTTCGATGATAGGATATGATGATTCTACTTGAAATATCTACTAAACACATGCATGTAATTGTTGATTTTTTAAAACTTGGGAGCGACCAGAAAATTCTTAACAATAATCCATAATGATACATTATGAACCAAGAACTCTATAAGTGGGCCCCACATGTACATGCAACACAACTAACACTGTATTGTTACATACTGTTTCAACAACTTATTAACATTACCAATATTTGAATGATTTTGTAATATCATCTTACTCAGGTCTCCGCTATTTTAAAGTGTATGTCGAAGAATGAATACAGACCACATCTAAGTTTTCTCTGCAAGGATGACATATAACTGCAAATCAAGACGGAAGTAATTATTTTTGCATTCTTTCAAACACTTATAACACTGCTATGCATTTATGTGGTTATTGGAATTTTGAAATTCACACCTTTGCTAGTGTTATCAATACACAATCTTACTTTACAGCCATGAATAAGTTAATACCAAGACGCTTCAAATTTTGAGTTTCAAGTGTTGACAGTTAACATAAAAGATACAGTAGTTAATCTACATGTATGTAATTAACAATGAATAATGAATAAATAAAGGAATTTATTGTGTAAGCTAGTTCCGTTCATGTCTAATAATATGAAAGGTAGTTGAAAATGAACAATTTCTTCTGCTTATTGAAACGTATAGGTATGTTTTTTTATCTTTATTTTAAATATGTGTGTAGGCCCCTCGGTCCAAATACAGAAATACATAATTAATATACAATAAAGAATGCAAGTTAACAAAATCTCAAAAGGTAGATAACATGAAAATACATAGTCACTGATTCATTTAGCTTTTTATATTTACTTTTGGTCAAAATATGGATCGAAAATGTGAAATTTGCTTTACATTATACCTCTGAAAAAATATTATCCTTTTTTAACCTGATGAGCTACAGATCCAACAGCTCTTTTTGTTGCAGTTATAATAAGGGAACAAAACCATAGGCGATATTGAAAGGTTTTTACAATATTTTTGCTCTTGAAATGCAAATCCAATTCATCGGATAAGTGAAAATAAAATAAACTCTGAGAGATCTGAAAAGTTCTAATCCGTAAACAAAACCCACTTGTATTACCGATTTGTGAATTAAAATCCTTTTTATGAAGGAAAACTAATCTAAAT